>OX422217.1:249751375-250984589 GCA_949130495.1 Sambucus nigra | reverse complement strand
TTGAAGATTCTTCGGAGGCAGCTTCGTCCTCTTCTTCATCTTCGATGGCTGGGGGAGGACCAAGGAGATGTTGTTGAAACAGTTCTGAGTCCTCATTAACTTTCAATTCTTGCAAAGCAGCAACCCATCCATCTCGAAAGTATTTCAAACTCCCATACTGCACCTGAGTCATCATGGCTGCTACCCCCTTGTTCCACCCTTTGTCCCAACCTGTGTTGAAGGACTTCTTTATTGCCATTTTTCTTTTAATTTTCTCCGAGGAGAGCTTCTCGAATAGAAGATCCTCGGTGGCATTTCAGCAGTTTCAACCAAAGAACTTTTGGTGGGGGAGATGGTGACCACTTCCACAGAAGCACTTTTCTTGCTCGGAGCCACTGGGGGCTTCTCGGCAGCCTTCTGCGGAACAACAGAAGGGGCGGCATCTACTTTCTTTGTCCCCTTTGGGACGTCAGCCTTATTCTTTTTTCCATCTCCAGCAGAGGTAGTCTCCTCAAAGAGAGCAGGAACTCTTCTTTTGCCCATCTTTTGACTTAGAGGAATGTGAGATTCTGGAGAAGAGTCCTCAGGAATTGATGCTGGTTCACTGGTGCTGACCACAGGACGAGCAGTAAAGGATGTTGTTTAACTCCTATACTGCAACAAATATGAAGCAGACCTGATGTGCTCGTCTGCAACTTTTCGATGCAAATTCCAAATATGTTTCAAATGCTTAATATTTACTTCTGATTCTTTTGGAGTTTTTCTCTTACTGTCAGCTGCAAACAAATACATAGTGAAATATCAGTCATACATTTTATCAAATATAATGAAATCATGATTTCAGAAATAACATAAGATGAAAATAACCTATCCCATTGCCATATGGAGGGCATCTGGGACCTTGATATACTTCATCTCCAGTCAAAGGGGCATGTTGCTAATTTTTGATAATTATCCCATGTTCAAAATAATCCCTATTGGCATCAGGGAGGTTAACTACTAAGGCCCTATTCAAAAATCTAGTTTTTAAATAAAAAATATTGTCTAAAACAACCCATCTGTAACAATACATAATCTCAGGAATTCCTATACGAGTTCCATGAGTTTGATTTAACCTATACACCCCATTAACTATTCTCCATGTGTTGGGGGCTATTTTTGCAGGGACGACATCGAAATACTGACAGAACTCTAAGCACAGAGGGTTTGGTGGAAAAGAAAATCCACATTCAGCAATAAAGAGACTGGGGAACTAGTGTCCCTCAGCCAAACCAAAATAATCTAAAGGCTCAAAAAGATTCTCCAAAGTTAACCAAGATGGAATAGAAAAGTCAGAACGAAATTTCTCAAGAGATTCGATAACATAAACCATGGTGAATAAAAAGAAATAAAGAAGAAGGAAGAAAATCTTACAGGAAAAAGGAGATCTGTTGACAAACAAACGAAGAAAGGGATGAACGCACAAGAGAGAGAAAGGCTATAGAAAACTCGAAAGCAGAAATTGGAAAAGGTAGAAGATGATGGGATTGCCAATGAAGCTTAAATACTTTACCTTAGGAAACGGCAAAAGAAATGATTACAAAAAGAAACTATTACGCTACCGGCGGCTAAAAGGACAAAAAGTGCGCGAAGATCGAAGTGCTTATAAAAATTCAAAAAGGCGGATTCGGTGAATTTGGAAAACATCCGAACATAGAAAAAATTCTCCTAAACAACAAGAAGGTCATTTAATATTGCCATATACCGAGAAAGAATGTTCCATATTCCTCAAAGTTCGAAAAATGAAACATTGGGGGCTTCTGTTGATACCAAAATTAGTATGCTGATACGGACGAATAATAAGAAGACACATGTCAATCTACGTGGCACAATAGCAACGAGGAAGTTTATTCTCCCGACCTAGTCATACTCACTCCGAGCAACAAGTGTACTCCGAGGAACTCCAGCTCTCCGAGGAACTCTTGAACGACGAGCAACTAAGGCGGTTCGAGCTGCATCTCGACCACACCATTGATTGCCAGATAATCAACAGTTCAACTATTCATTGAATGCTTATCATCTTGACGCACACGCTTGAAGAGCATTAAATGAATTATCCTTTCATATGAATATCATTTAATGTATCACCATTTCAGATTATGGCCTGAAGGCTATAAATACATTGTATTACCCTCATTCAAGAGGGGAGGAATTTCTTGATAGTACTTGTAATCGAGAATTCCCAAACACTCAGTAATAACATAACAGTGGACGTAGGCCATTCATATAAGGCTGAACCACTTTAAAATATTTTGTCTCATTTATTTATCTGTGATTGAATAATTAGAGTAATCTAATTTTTTACATCAACAGTGTTCATTGATGACATTCTAGTTTATTCTCAAACAGAATCCGACCATTCTACTCATTTGAGGTTGGTCCTGCAGAGATTGAGGGATCACCAATTATATGCCAAGTTCAAGAAGTGTGGTTTTTGGTTGCAGGAGGTACAGTTTTTGGGTCATATTATGACAGTCCGGGGTATTTTGGTAGACCCAAGTAAAGTGGTTGCGGTGAGGGAGTGGGGTCAGCCCACGACACCTATCGAGATTCGTAATTTTCTAGGATTGGCGGGATATTTTTGCCGATTTATCAAGGTTTTTTCTAAAATTGCTATCCCTTTGATAAATTTAACCCGGAAGGGGGTGAGGTTTGTATGGGATGATTCTTATCAGTCGGATTTTGACGAGCTCAAGGATAAGTTGACTTCTGCACCAGTCCTTGCATTACCAAGGCTAGGATTGGAATATTTAATCTTTATCGATGCATCTCTACAAGGATTGGGAGGTGTACTTCAATAAGAGAGACGGGCTATTTCTTATGCTTCTCGCAAGTTAAATCCCCATGAAAGGAATTATCCGGTGCATGATTTGGAACTTGCCGCAGTAGTCTTTGCCTTGAAGATTTGGAGGCATTATCTCCTAGGGGAGAAATTTAGTCTTTTCATGGACCATAAATCGCTGCAATATTTATTTTCACAAAAAGATTTAAATATGCAACAACGCCGATGGCTAGAGTTTGTAAAAGACTATCAATTTGACATCCACTATCACCCGGGCAAGGCGAATGTGGTGGCGGATGCTTTAAGCAAAAATACCGAGGGGGAGTTGGCGGAAGTATGGAAGGCAAAATAGGAGGAGCTGAGTCAGGAGGACGCGGTTGCTAGGGCATTTATGTCGGTGATGACAGTCACGCCTACTATTGTGGCAAGGGTGGTTGAAGCCCAAAGGAGGGACAAAGACTGCCAGGACCATATACACAAGTTGTTGACCGAGGGAGCAGAATCCTACTCTATAGGCTTTGAGGGTGGGGTACGTTTCCACGGGAGACTCATTGTCCCGGACGAAGGGGACTTAAGACGGGCCGTAATGGCAGAATCTCACGGTTCCAATTTTGCAGTGCATCCGGGTAACGACAAAATGTATCAAGACATACACCGTCAGTATTGGTGGCCAGGCATGAAGCGGGATATTTCTGAGTTTGTGTCCCAATGCACCACTTGTCAATTGGTCAAGATAGATCATCAACGACCGACAGGTTTGTTGCAACCGTTGGAAATTCCGGTGTGGAAGTGGGAAAGTATATCGATGGATTTCATCAACGGCTTGCCAGCGTCACAAAGTGGTCATGATTCTATTTGGGTTATCGTTGATCGTTTGACTAAGTCGGCACACTTCCTACCGATATGCACCGATTACAATACCGCTCGTTATGCCCGATTTTTTATTGAGGAGGTTGTTAGACTTCATGGGGTGCCCTTAAATATAGTTTCCGATAGAGATAAGATTTTTGTTTCCCACTTTTGGCGAAGTTTCCAAGAGGCAATGGGAACCGAATTGAAGTTGAGCACTTCTTATCACCCTTAAACAGATGGGCAGACAGAAAGAGTCAACCAGATGTTGGAGGATATGCTCTGAATGTGTGTGCTTAATTTCAGGTGTAGTTGGGAACAATATCTCCCTTTGGTCGAATTTGCTTATAATAATTCGTACCAATTTACTATTGGAATGGCACCCTATGAAGCGCTTTATGGTCGGCCTTGTAGATCGCCCACTTGTTGGTTAGAGGTGGGGTATAATAAGTTCCTTGGACCTAAAATGATACAGGATACTTCTTCCAAGATTGAACTCATTCAGAATCGCATTTGGATAGCTCAAGACCGTAAAAAAAACTATGCCGATGCGGGTAGAAGTCATGTTGAGATGGAGGTTGGGGATCAAGTGTTGGTGAGAGTATCGCCTATGAAAGGTATCAAGTGTTTTGGAAAGAAAGGAAAGCTTGCACCGCGTTACGTTGGACCTTTTCCTATTATTGCCAAGGTAGATCCAGTGGCGTATCAACTTGCCTTACCCGAACACTTACAACAAATCCATGATGTGCTCCATGTTTCCTCTTTGAAGAAGTACAAGAGGTGTGAAGGTGCCCTTTGGCATATTCCTTTCGAGGATATCGAGTTGCAACCCGACATTTCATATAAAGAACAACCAGTTGCTATCATAGAGCACGGGGAGCGACGATTGAGACCTCGAGTGGTGCCCTTGGTTCGAGTTCAATGGGGTCATCACAACGCCGAGGAATCGACGTGGGAGCGCGAGGATAACATGCGGGAAAAGTATCCGCATCTCTTCTTGCAAGGTACGCTTGAATTTTGGGGGCAAAATTCCCTCATAAGGGGGGGGGGGGAGGAGATGTAACAACCCTCTCTTTTGAGAACCTATTTTATATTAGTTTACTGTGTGAAGTAATTATATAAAATGTGGAATATGGAGTAAATATTTATTAAATGAGTTAAAAGTTAATATTTACTAAATTGTTGCATATTTACTGTATGTGTAAGTAAATATCATCATGTTGCGTTTTATAATGCCATATGATTTAAAATGATATTTATGGTTTAAATGAAACCGGAATTTGAAATGAGTTATAAAATTTCCAAATGATAATTTAGAGGGCGTAGTTAGTCCCGAAATGCGCGAGATAGTCGAAATAAGTGCCATATTGTATTTTTGGTATTTTGGGCACTTTTGACTAGTTTTGACATAAATGTGTAGTTGTGAGTCATTTTAATGGGGTATTAACCACTTAAGTTGGGAATTTTAGGTTAATGTTACGTTTTTAGTCTTGTAATTCACTTATTACTCTTAAGTGTATATTCATTAACCTAGAGAGATAGAGAGAAGATGAGAACTTGAGGAGAAAGGAAGAAATTAAAGATTTGGAGTTTGATCTTACTTCCATCTTCCTAGAATCTGAAGTTGCTAGCTTAATGCAAGTTTTCTACTTGATAATATATGGTTTAAGATGAATAAATGGTATTGATTGTTGTGTACTTAATGTAGTTTAATAATTTTGGGATTTTGAGGGATTTATAGGTTTTAAACCTTTAGAAGTTGTTTTATATGTTTGTTGGTGTAAATTGATGGTAGTTAGATACATTTATTGTTTGATGGGTTGAATTAATGATGTTGGTTGGAGAAGAAAGGAGATTTAGGGAAATTAGGGTTCATAACCCTTAAACCCATGCTTGGCCAATTCGCAGGGGGGGATCGATTCGGCCAGGGCGAATCGATTCGCCACAGGGGCAGTGTACAGGTCTGAGTGGACCGAATCGATTCGGCCTGTCCGAATCGATTCAGCAATTATGTAGAAAGTCAGTTTGCATGATCGAATTGATTCGGCTGGTCCGAATCGATTCGGAAATCCTGCAATTTTGAGTGATTTTCTTAGCGCAATTCCAACCCTTTTCCTTAGGCTTAGGACCTAAGAACCTTCTTGTATGAAGTAAACTTAGAGTCCTAGAGTTTTAGATGAGTTGGATCATTACCCTACATTAGAAATGGGTTAAACAGGGCTTATTTCAGAGGTGTACAAATCGAGGTTAGGGAATTTCTTTCCTTTAGTTAATTATTAGGAGTCTGGAGTTATAAGCCCATAATTGGAGACTTTAGGGGATCAATTGAGTTATATAAAACCTTGTGACTTGTCAAAATATTGTGGTCTCTTGGAGGATAATTCGGGACTTAGTATACGAAGAATACTAATGAGAATATTCAATGATTATGTTTTCGGATAAAATAAAACATACACATGTAAAAATGGAAATGAAAATGAGGCTAATATGATAATGCTAATTTATTTAAACACACCTCTCTAAATGCCATCATAAGGGAAGTGCACGCGTGAGGTGAAGCCCCCTGGATAATGAATGCAGGGTGGATATAGTCCTAGGCCATATGAGCATTGTTATATATATTTTTGTGCGATGGAGAAGTAATTCCGGGTTTGGTTATGACTCTCCCGCAGGCATATGGCCGCTTCCCAACATCTTGAGATAGGTGCCCAGGTTGTCTTGGTATATAGGCCCTGGAAGATGATGGTCATTTAGAGGCGCGCACAGTGGGAAAACCCGGACGGGCGGTCTTAGAATCATTATATGTGTATGATTATAACTATTCGTAATCAAGTGGGACTTGATGTATAGTAAATGCCACAAAGAGCATGTAATAGTGATTATATTCCTGATACAGAATGGAATGCCACAAAGAGCATATGACAGTAATTATATTCCTGATAAGGAATGGAAAGATGAAATGAAATAGTGAAAAAAGATGGAGGTTTTTAATCAATGATATTCATTTAAATCCTCTTGCATAATTAAATGAAATTTATAATCATTTAAATTGTCTTAGTTTATGCCTTGAGATTTTGTTAATAGATTCTCATCTTTATCATTCATGATTAACTGTTCATAAGTGTCATACTTTTTATTCATCTGGTGATCATATAAAACCGGGCCCTGACCCGTTCATATTTCTTGTTGTGCATGTATCTTGTTTTCGTTCAGGTTTTCCACCGCAAGGATGCCCGTACTGACTTTCCTACTCCGGTGCTTTTGGGGAGCCATAATACTTTGCGAATATTATGGGACACATTGGTAGACGCCTTCATTTTTGTATTCTAGTTATGATCGGGTCATTTACTCGGGCGTGTGGCCCAAACTTTGTAACTGTCTAATGGGTGTATTATGTAACTTAAACTAAACTAGTTGAATACGTTGTCTGAACCTGTTGATCGACAGCATATTCGGTCCCCATATTGTATTCTTGTGGTGGATGTAATATAAGTTTTTTTTTTGGTTCCACTTTCTTTTCAAATTTGGGTTGTTTAAATTATTTCCTTAACTTATTATAAAACAAAAATTTTGGCAACCCATTTTCTGAAATATTGGGTGGTTATCCCATATACTTATTATATTGTTGTGATGCTGAGAATGATTCCATCCATGATTCCTGTTATATTGGAGTATCGGGCTGGCCACCCCTTATTTTGGTGAGCGGGTTGTCATAACTAGGTTATGTGAGCACACCTAGTGAGATGGTACTTTAGAGGGAATCATCCGGCGAGGTTATACTCGGAGGAATGGATATACATATGATATATATGTGGATGTTTTAGTAAAGGTACTTATATAATGGTAGTAAATATTATATGCGGGTAATAATACAGTGTGTGATGTATTTACTTTATATAACTTGTGACACAGTTATATGTTATTATTTAAGAAGAAATTAATTAAGTTAATTGGTGAGACAACTTATAATTCATGAATAATTATACTCGGGTTAGAGTAGTATGGCAAGGGAAGGTTATACCAAGACTAGTTGGACAGGGTAGTACAACTAGGTGGGGTTAAGGTAACCGTTAGATGTGCACAATAGTGGAGGGGTGAGAATGTCCTCAAGAGAGTGCGACACTAACTTAAATATGAAGCGCATTCATGCATTTTAAATTACTGCAGTTAATTAACTTGCTAAATATTTTCCAAATGTTTTGGGTTCTAACCCTTGCTATAAAACTATTTTCAAAACCTTTTAGGTGTCCATCCACAGGGACGCCAGGATTGATATTCTATTCTAGGGACACGGAGCTGCGGCGTATGTGGATGCTAGCAGGAAATTTGGATTAGACGCATCGCTCATTCATTCCTAGAGTAGGAACCATTTCTCAGTTCCAGTTTTATTTAGGGCATGTCGCCCAGACTTTTCAGTACAGTTTTCAGATTTATTTTATTCAGGTGTTGGATGTTTGTATTGGATTATTCGTTTTAGTGGCCGGTGGTTTATTCGGCAAATTGTTTAATTAATGATTCAGTTGATTTTCATTCAGTTGTGTGAATGGTTTGTTTTTAAATTTCGCATGTACTGTTTTGTTTAATAAAAAAAAGATAAAAATTGGCACCAGCTTTTTGGAATACTAGGTGGTTAGTAAGTTTTAAAAAGTTTTTTGACAGTGATGCTAAGGATGAACCAACTGGGATTCCTGTTTTAATTTAGTATAGGACTGATCACCCGGTATTTTATTAGGCGGGGTGTCACACCTTCCTCAAAGGTCACCCTCCAGAATTTCAAGGTGGCATTGATTTGATTATGGCAAATCAATGGAAGAAAGATATTCAATGCCATCTTCGAATGGTGGAATTTAGCGAGGAGTGGAAACAAATTATCGCCACTTTTAAACTCGTGGGAGCAGCCCTACAATGGTGGAAGTTGGTGACAACTCCGGAACAAAGGGATATCATGACAGATTGAAAGTATCTTCCTTTAGTAATCCAGAAGGAGATGAGGAGGAAGCTTCAGGATGTTGTTCAAGGGGAGCGATCGGTGGCGGAATATGAAGAGGAATTTACTCATTTAGTAAACTTTGTGCCGGATGAGGTAAATCCAGAAAAAAGGAGGATTTCAAAATTTATCGGGGGTTTAAATTGGAGGATAAGGCAGCACCTGTTGGGGAACCCAACTTTGTAAACATTTAGCGATGTGATGAATGCAACTTTACTCCATTGCGAGGATCACCGCCTTCTTTTGAAGGGGAATAAGAAGATTGGAGATTCTGGTTAATCTAGTAAACAAGGAGAAAATGGTGCCGGTGAAGAACTATCACCACCACAACAGTCTGGGAATAAGCAGAAAGAGTGAGACCTCCAGCAAGGGGACATGACTAAAAAATAACACTTTAGGGGTTTTTACTTCGGCGGAGGTGGTTTTAGGCACGGTCAGGGTGCTCAGAAGAAGCAGCAGTTAGGCCAACAAGGCCAAGCGGCCAGAGGGAATAGTGGAGGTCGAGGACATCAGAGCCAAGGTGCGGGGCAGTTTCGGAACAACAATCGGGCCGACATTTAGAAAATTTTACGGGCCATTATTTTCAGTGTGGTGACTGGGTCACACGAGGAGAGCTTGTTCATAGTTGAATGGGGAACAGTTACCTTGAGTCCCTCAGAATTCGTAGGCACATCCACAACCTCCAGCACCTATTTCAGCCGTCCCTCTACAACAGGGACAACTTCAGTTTGGGCGTATGTATAATATTCAGGATGCTTTGTTTCCTCCACCACCGCCAGCTATTGAGGGTAAGTTTTTCATTCATGGGTTCGTAGGTCGGGTGTTATTTGACACAGGCGCAACACACTCATTTATTGTTAGGCACTTTGCTCATTCGACGGGATTGTTTAGGTCTGCCGAAAGTACTTTTATTAGTGTAGAGTCTCCCATGGGTGATGGCTCACTTATATTCTTTATTTGTAAAGGGGTGGGAATAGACCTTGGTAGATTTTTCTTTGAGGACGACTTGCTCGTCCTAGACATGGTAGGGTATGATGTTATTTTTGGCATGGAATGGTTAGTAAAATACCGAGCCATAGTGAATGGTTACGGGAGGAGTATAGTCTTCGCCATTCCGGGACAAGAAATGTTTTTGGTAGCTATGCCTCTTCCGGAGGGAGGTTCGAGCACGCACTTGTATTGTATTGAGAAGGATACTTTACGAGAAATAGTTGTTTCCCTAGACTCAATTCTTGTTATTAGAGAATTTGAAGATGTCTTTCAAAAAATCCCGAAATTACCTCCAAGTCGTGAGATTGAGTTCGTAATTGACTTAGCGTCGGGAACTCGATCGATTGCACAAACTCCATACCGTATGGTTCCTTTGGAAATGAGGGAGTTAAGGGATCAAATCCATTAACTTTTGGGACAAGGGTTCATTTGGCGTAGCACGTCACCATGGGGTGCTCATGTATTATTCGTGAGGAAGAGAGATGGTTCCCTCTGGTTGTGCATTGATTACCGTGAATTAAATAAGGTAACAATCAGGAATAAATACCCATTACCTCGAAATGACGATTTGATTAAACAATTAAGAAGAGCTTCGTACTTCTTTAAAATAGATTTGAGGACCGGGTACCATCAACTATAAATTCGAGAGCAGGACGTGTTAAAAACTGCATTCTTGACCAGGTATGGATCTTATGATTTTTTGGTTATGCCTTTTGGGCTAACCAACGCTCTTGCCGTATTTATAGACATTATCAATCGAGTATTTTGGGACTTCCTAGACCAGTTTATCATAGTGTTTATTGATGACACTCTAGTCTATTCTCAGACTGAAGCAGATCATGCCGAACACTTGCGACTGGTCCTCCAGACACTACGGGATCATCAACTTTAGGCCAAGTTCAAGAAATTTGGTTTTTGGTTACAGGAAGTGTAATTTTTGGGGCATATCGTAAAGGTCGAGAGTATTTTCGTAGACCCAGACAAGGTTGCAGCAGTGAGAGAATGGGATCAATCCATAATGCCAACTAAGATCCGTAGTTTTCTAGGTTTGGGGAGTTATTATCATCGCTTCATTAAGGGTTTTCCTAAAATTGCAGGACCCTTAACGAACTTGACTAGAAAAAGAGTGAGAGTTGTTTGGGATGACTCCTGTCAGCTAGCTTTCGATGAGCTGAAGGACAAGTTGACTTTTGCTCCTGTACTCGCATTGCCAAAATCGAGAGTAGACTATTTGGTCTTTACGGACGCATCTCTATAAGGATTGGGGTGCGTGTTACAACAGGAGCATATGGCCATTGCCTATGCGTCTTGTAAGCTGAAACCCCGTGAAAATAATTATCCCACACATGATTTGGAGCTTGTCGTGGTAGTGTTCACCTTAAATATATGGAGGCATTACCTCCTGGGTGAGAAATTTAGTCTTTTTACGGACCACAAGTCGTTACAATATTTTTTCTCGCAAAAAAGATATAAATATGTGGCAATGTTGGTGGTTAGAATTCGTAAAGGACTGTCAATTCAATATTCACTACCACCCAGGCAAGGTAAATGTAGTAGCTGATGCGCTGAGTCGAAGACCCGTGGGGAAACTAGCTGAAGTGTGGAAAGCCAAATGGAAAGAACTTAGCCAGGATGATGCTATAGCAAGAGCATGCATGTTAGTATTGACCGTTATGCCTGCCATAATGATGTGAATAGTAAAAGCACATCTAGATCGCGGAGAGCGTAGAATAAGATCGAAAGTGGTGCCCTTGGTCCGAGTCAAGTAGGGACACCACAATGACGAGGAATCAACTTAGGAACGAGAGGATGGTATTCGAGGGAAGTACCCACACCTCTTTTTACCAGGTACATTTAAATTTTGAGGACAAAATTCCCTTGTAAGGGAGCGAGTATGTAATACCCCGTATTTATGATTAATTATTTTTATATTAAATTGCCTTGTGGGTTAATTATGTAAAATAAAGGAATTTGAAGTAAATATTACTTTAAGTGATTTAAGAGTTAATATTTACTGAGTTTTTCATATTTACCGTTAAGCGAATGTAAATAGTGTAACATTATATTTTGTTGCGTCGTTGTGCTCTAAGCGACGGTTATGATTTATATTCAAATAGGGTTATTATTAAAAAGTCAATATGACGTTGGAATAATAAATAACGAATGATATTCCGAATGTCGATTTAGAGGGCACGGTTAGTTCGGGAACGGTCGAGATAATGAAAATAAGTGCCAGTTGTGTTTTTGGGTTGTGGGGTACTTTTGACTAGTTATAACTTAAATATGATGTTACGAGTCATTTTAAGTATGTAATAGCATTTAATGTTGGACTTAATGTATTTGGACATTTACTCTTGTAAGAGCATTTATTTCTCATTTGTGTCTCTAAACCTAGAAAGTTAGAGAGAAGAAAGAGCTTGAGAGAAAGAAGAGAAAAGAGAGAGTTTGGTGATTTGGGCTTAGAAATGTTGCAACAAGAAGATAATCCGAGGCTACAATCTTGAGGCAAGTTTCTAACTTGCATAAATGTATGATTGGGTGTGAATAATTTATATATATAGTTAGTGTTCTTGAGTTTGAACCATTTATGGATTTTGATAGTTTTGTTGTTTAAATCCTAGGTTGTATGATCTAGACTTTTTTTAAATGGTCTCTTCTAATAGGTTAACTTGGTTATGTGATTTAGAGAGGTTATGAGTTGATGATGTTGGGTTAAATGGAAGAAGAAAGAGATTTGGAGATTTAGGGTTTATATCAACCCGTAGCCACCATTGGGCATCTCGACCAGGGCGAATCGATTTGCCCTCCTTAGTGAATCGATTCACTAAAATGGTGGCAACAGGTCTGAGGAACCGAATCGATTCGGGTTAAGGCTGAATCGATTTGGGCTTAGACAGAAGGTTAGTTCTCTCAGCTGAATCGATTCGCTTTCTTGTGCGAATCGATTCGGCCCTAGGCGAATTGATTCGAAAATCCTGTTGTTTTATGAAAATTTTCTAACTTGATTTCTACTCCTTTTCTTTTAGGTTTGAGGCTTAGGAACCTTCTCATATGATGTATTAAAGAGTGTTAGGGTCTCACATAAGGGGGATTAATACCCTAGGTTAGTAAGGGGGTATCTAGGCTTATTTCGGGGACTATTTAGTAGAACTTAATGTCTCATTTCATCTAGTAAACAAGTCTAGGACTAGGGTAGAGTCGGGTAGTATCGTTTTGGACTTTGGGGGGCTATTATGAGGGTAATTATACTTTGTATCCTAAATTATTATGCACATATGGGTTTGAAAATAAGAAGTGTATGTTTAATTGGAATATCTTGTGATTATGGCAGGCACATACATACCTCTCTAAATGCTATCATGAGGGAAGTTACGCGAATGAGGTAAATTCCTTGGCTAATGATGCAGGGAGAATATAGTCCTCGGGCCATAGGACCGGTGGTTACATTGCATGATTTTTTTTTCGAAGTGAGGTAATTCTGGGTATGGTTATAACTCACTATCGAAGGTATATGGTCGCTTCCCATGCGTTGCAATTTAAAGTACCTAAGTGGCATTAATTTTAGGCCCTGGAAGATGATAGCATTTAGGGGCGTATCCAGTGGGCTAACTCCCGAAAGGATGGTCTTAGAACCGTGATATTATGATTGTAATTATTCTCATGGATATGGCATTTCATATGAATGAGTTAATGAATCTATAAATAAACTTTATTGCATATGATCCTCAATTACTACTTGACTTGTGAAGATATATTTTACAAATTGGAAAATTAAGCATGTTGAATAGAGTTAGGTTATTCCTCTTAATTAGATGGGAAGTTCAAATTAAATGGAATGGTATGGCACTAGTATGTGCACTTAGAAGAGAGGTGAGGATGATTCTTATAATGAAGAGCGAACGTTACCAGTTTATGATATTTAGTATTCATAACTGTTATGCATTTTATTCACATGTATATCGTATCAAATCGGGCCCTGACTCATTTATATTTCTCCTTCTGGTGTGGTTCTTATTTATATTCAGCTTTGATCTTTCCTTACCAATGTCAATGAGCTATTGCATTTTTGCGGATGTTGTAGGATTTTTTTATTATACGCATCAATCTTTTTTGGATATTCTAGATATGATCCGTATGTATAATCGAAAGTGTTGCCCAAGTCTATTATTCATGTCTACTGTAATACTCGGTGTAGCCTTTGTATTAGTCTGTTAACCGACAGCTTATTCGGTTATGTTTTGTAGAATTGTTATTAAAATATTACATGTCTTTATTTAGATCCACCTTCTGTTATAAATTGGATTGTCGAAATTATTTTTATCAAACTTGCAAAATTATATGACATCCGTTTTCAAAAATATTTGGTGGTTGTCTCGTACTATTATTATGCGACAATGATGATAAGAATGGACCATTTAAGATTCCTATTTTTATTGGAGTAGCCGGTTGGCCACCTCTTATTTTAATAAGAGGGGTGTCGCAACAACTTACAGTCAACGGAGTGTAGTCTGCAAACTTATCGTCAGCCGACCTTCTCTTCCCATATTTCTTTTTTTGAAACTTTCTTCCACTGCTGTTTCCTTTCTCATCCTTATACTTAACAACCATTGCTTCATGAGCATTCATGACCTTCCCAGTTTTTGCCAACAACTCGGCCATTGACTTGGGGGGGGGGGGGGTCTTCATCAAGCTTCCATAATAGCTTTACCTTTTGGATACCTCTAATGAGTGCTGTCATGGCTATGCTTTCTTCATAGTCCTCCACTTCTAAATTTTCCTTGTTGAACCTTGCGATGTAGTCTCTTAGGCTCTCATTTTTCCCTTGCCTGACATAAAGCAAATGGGTCATCTTTTTCTGAGGTCTCACCCCAAAATAGAAGTTGTGGATAAATCGTTCGGCCAACATTTTAAAGTTACCTATGGAATTCTTTGGAAGGGATGTAAACTATACATGTGCAGCCCCAGTTAAAGTGTTTGAGAAAGCTCGGCACCTCATCTCATCAGAGATGGAGTAGATATCTGCTGTCGACTGGTACATTTCGACATGATGGATAGGGTTGGTGCTTCCACCGTACTTAGGAGATACTACAAGAGGCTTAAACTTGGTGGGGTTGGAAAGCTGACGATCTTTGCCACGAAGGGTGAACCCTCAATGTACCCCCTATGTAAGGGATCTCGACTTTTTAGGATATCCCCGATCTTATCTTCAAGCCTTTGAATTGAGTCATTCCATGGCTTAGCAATGTCGTTCTGGCTGAGGTTGTCTCTTGTCATCTCCAATGGTTCAATTGGGGGTTCCCCCGCTACAGCGCGACGTCGGCTGTTGACCTCCCCTTGACCTCCATCTCGGCTATGTGGGGGTCGGCCATGATGGGGCTGAAAATCCCCCTCTTCTTTTCTGGAGCCAGCAAGACTTCTTGACCTTGATAACCTCTCCCTCAGGTCATTGGCTGGGTCGAGCCTTTCAAAGGCCGACCCTCTACTCAATCGATCAAACGCTGAGCCCCTTGGGCAAACATCAGAATCTCGTCTCTCACACTGACCTCGGCTTTGGTGAACAGGTCGTACAGTATTATTGGAAATCTCATATGGCTCCCAGCATTCCACTAGAGCATCATCGGCCTCCACATCGGTGTAATGGTCCTCAGGGCAAGGGTGTCCTTGCCTCCCGAGGCATAAACGCCTAGGGTCAGTAACGCCCCTCCGCCGTTGAGGAGGAGTTAGATCTTTGCGTGGTGCTGGGGTCCCCTGGCCTCCTGTTGTCCTTGTGCAGCTGCCGGAGTAATCATCTTCGGTGAGACTCCTGGTGGTCTTATCTTCATATTTTGGCTAAGAGCAACGAACTGCTCTCGCATCACTTGCTGGCTGGCCACCAAGAATTTTAAGGCTGCTGCCACCTTATACATCTCAGAGAGAGGTGGTGTTTGACTGGAACTAGGTTCTCCACCACCAGCTAGTGGAGGAGGTGGTGGTAATTCAGGTGCCATGTGTTGTCCTGAAGTTTGAGCTGTGATTAAAAGACTGGTTAGCTTGAGAACCTTATTGGATCTCTTTCAATAGTGAAACAACTCCTCACAAGGGGGAGTACTGGTTCACCACCAGAGTCTCCGATGAGGCCAAGCTACAAAAAGGAAGAGACAAAGCTTCTCGTTCCCACAAACGGTGCCAAACTGATGATGCTAGAAATAACACAACCAGATTAAGGTGTAAGAGAGCTCGAACAGGTATAACAATGGCAACAAGTAAGCAATATAGATATAGAAGGAGGTGAGGAGAAGAGGAGAAACACACTAATATAAGTGGTTCAACCTATCTAGGCCTACGTCCATTGTGCAAGTGAGTGATCTTCACTATAAAAGAGGGGCACTAATGGATTTGTGACACAGTACTCAAGCTTTCTCTCTCTACTGTGTATTTTGACAGAGCTTTCGCTAGGGTTTATGATGATCAATCCCCTACAAGGAAGGGGAAGATAAGTATATATAGTGCTTGGGGGTGTAGTGTACCCCCCAAGCATGCAATGAGCATGTATGTGATGATCTAGCCAATCTCATGAGGACACCTGGTTGTGCCACATGTAGGTAATGATGACCAAATATTCCCTCACGTGAGGGGAATGATTTAGTCATAATGGTTTTATCCATGTGTTCCATGTATTCCTTGTGCTTGCGTATGCTCGGACCTACGAGATCATCAACTGGAACCTCGGCCCAGCCGAGTACGATGTTGATAACTCCGATAGGTGCTTTAGTATTCGATCCATGAGTATAACCTCTACCATAGAGACTAGCCAAGGTTGGGGAAATAGGCATCTATGTGATGTCGGTTGGTGCGAGTATAAAGGTAGTATTAATTGAGCCTGCGAAGCTGTTGCTGACTTCGACTGCTTCCTAGCCAAGGTCGATCCATGAGAGGACGACCTTACCAAGGACGACCTTCTTGCTGAGAACCGTGACAATTTCGGCGACTCGGCCTTGATGTGGGACGATGTTGCTACTCAGAGTACGAGAGTACACTTTTGTCATTTCATTAAGTGTGTTAGAACTTGAGGGGGCGAAAGCATAATATATTTTAAAGTGTGTTAAAACCTAACTACTCCCTCTTTCACTCATTCACTCCCTCAACAACCTTTTTTTCATCTATCTCCCAACTCTCAAGCTCTTAAGCTCCCCTTTCTTTATTTACCTCCCTCCAAATGATAACCTCCCCCCCCCCCCCCCCCCTCTTAAAACAGCGATAGTAACCCCCACCACCTTCGGCAGTCCCGCCCCCTATAAGCGACTGGTAATAATATTTTTTTTTTCAAATTGTTTTAATTTCTCAAATATTATAACATTCAGTTTAATACTTCATTGTTTTAATGTTTAAATTAGTTTAATCCATAAATGTTAATTTTAGTTTAAAAGCTCAATGTTTAAATGTTATATGTTTAGTATAAAAAGTTTAAATGTTAAAAGTTTAAAACTTTGAATGTTAAATGCTTAACTTTAAATTTTAAATATGTTAAACCTTAAATGTAATTTTCGATAAAAAATGTTTAGTTTAAAAATGTTAAATTAGATAAAAAAAACTTTAAAGTCCAATTTCTTAAAAAAAATAACAATAAAAAAAATAACACACTTTATAATATTACAAAAAAACAACAATAATTAAAAAAAAAAAATTGTCACAAGACATTCTCAACCTGCTTTGAAAACCAATAACCTGGTGGACTTTTTGTATTTTATTTATCAACCTGCTTTGAAAAACCAATAATAACATACAAAAAGTCCGCCTTCCCTGGTGGACAATTTGCAGTAAAGATATTTGGCCAATACACTTTTGATTTGTTTATTCGTTCCTTTCCAATATTTCCACCTACCATCCATGGAAACCATATGCATCCCGTCGTATTATCCAATCCAATCCAATCTGGTCCGTCCACTTTTCAAGCCGACCTGTACCGTTTGATCATACCCATCCAACGGTTCAAGCTAATCTACTAGAAACTTCTCCCAGTCATAAACCTTATATATCTGGTCCTCTTAGCTCGGGCCAGGCTTGTGGTGAGCTCGTGCCATTTCCATTCTACCAATCTCCGTGTATTTGTTTGTCTCTGTTTCAAAGGTCCAAATTAGTTGTGATTCTAATCGCACGTGTAAATGCATATATATATATTTAAAAATATTGTTCGGTTGGGTTAAACGATCATTTGATTTTTGTGCAGAGTAGTAGCTATGGTGAAGTGTTACCCAAACGTGAGCGAGGAGTACAAGACAGCCGTTGACAAATGCAGAAGAAAGCTCAGAGGATTGATCGCCGAGAAGAGCTGTGCTCCTTTGATGCTCCGTCTCGCGTACGCTCTCTAGAATCTAGATCTATATAATATAATATGACTCGTCCGGATTTGATTTGCACCATTGTTATAGTGATGGTTTGTTATTTGTAGGTGGCACTCTGCTGGTACTTATGATGTGAAAACTAAGACTGGAGGTCCTTTTGGAACGATGAGATTCAAGGCTGAGCTATCTCACGGGGCTAACAACGGCCTCGATATTGCTGTCAGGCTTTTGGAACCTATTAAGGAGCAATTCCCTATCCTTTCTTACGCTGACTTTTATCAGGTACGTACGAGATTAATATTTCCAAATGTTTTTAGAAATTTTTGTAAAAGCTTTTTGTTGTTGAATACAGTTAGCTGGTGTTGTTGCTGTTGAAGTTACAGGAGGACCGGACGTTCCTTTTCATCCTGGAAGACAGGTTAGTCAACTTCATTTTCAAAATTCAATTTATGAGTAAGACATTTATTTATATGTATTTAATTAGTGTTAAGATTTATGTTTATTATTAATTATTGGGTGATGAATATTCTTGGATTGTAATTATATTGAGGATTTGGATGCAATTTGCAGTTTAAAAACCTTTGATTACAATACTTGATATCTCACGTTGGCATTTTCTATGAATCTAATTCTTAATTCTCTTCCTTCTATATGTATGCTTAATTAAATTTCACCTGATTTCTTGTAATTGTTACTCTTTGTTTAATTATTGTCCTTAAAATATCGGTAACTGGATGAAGTCATGTCAGTCGAAATTAGTTGAGAGAGTATATGAATCTGTTCCCAGCCATATGAAAATTTTAAATATGTAAAGTTTTAAATTCATATGTTTACATCACTAAAATCCTACCCATTTCTACTAAAATTGGGTTACTGCCTTTCCGGTTCCTTCTTTTTGTACAAGCTATACACCCTTTTTGTATTTATTTATGATGAAAATTATTACCATACTTTCTACAAATGGGATATTTGTTTATGTAGGTTTTTGCAATTGTTCTCTGGTCTCGTTGACGAAAATTATGACCTGTTGTTTATACTGTTGGGATACTACTAACCTTTTTTGGGTCATTCTACAAGTTTACATCCTTTTTGCTCTTACTTTTGCTAGAGATTTTAACATTGTAATAATGAAAATGAAAGAAAGGAATGATTTACTTTTTTTCTCAGTAGTTGTAACACTGGATTTAAACCATTTTATCATAGCCCTTCTGATCATGTGTATTTCCTTTATCACATGAAAGTACTCTTGTCACAGTTAACTTCCTGTGTTAACTAGTCCCTAGCACTATTTGGTCTTTATTGATGGGAGCCTTCTCATATTTCATTAGGACAATGCTGAGCCACCATTGGAAGGACGCCTGCCTGATGCTACTCAGGGTCAGTATGCTTCACACTGCCTATGTTGAATTACAAGTTTGGATTAGAAAATAAATCTCAGTATGTTAGATGTAGCTTGTAGGTGCTGAGTATTCTCAACTTCCACTACGAATTTTGTTGTAGGAAATGACCATTTGAGGGATGTGTTTGTCAAACACATGGGTCTGGATGACAAAGACATTGTTACTCTCTCTGGTGGCCACACTCTGGTTTGTGCTACCTCCTGTTTTGCATATTGCTTGTGCCAACAAGTTTATTTACTTGATGCTTTTGATATCAATGATTGTTTTGTATGCTTGTTTTCCTGTTTCAGGGTAGGTGTCACAAAGAGCGTTCTGGATTTGAGGGACCCTGGACCACCAACCCTCTCATCTTTGACAACACCTACTTTAAGTAAGTTCTCCACAATTGGCCTGTATGTAGCGTGGTTCAATGAAATACATTTATTGTTTTAATAGCTCACTTAGCCAACTTTTCAACAGGGAACTTTTGAGTGGAGAAAAGGAGGGCCTCATACAGCTCCCCTCTGACAAGGCTCTTCTTTGTGATCCAGTTTTCCGCCCACTTGTTGAAAAATATGCTGAGGTTTGTTATCTCGCCATTGGTTTCCCTAAATGTTATTTCCATAATTAGTTTAACATGTTTCAATATTGATTTATCTGTAATACTTGGTTACTCTATTAAATTTACCTGTTGGTGTTTTCCAGGATGAGGATGCATTTTTCGCAGATTATGCTGAATCTCATATGAAGCTCTCTGAACTTGGGTAAATGTTTCTCTTCACTTGCATTAATTTTTGGTTAACATATAGTCTATAAAACTCGGTTTAATCACTTGTCACCCTGTTTCGCAGATTTGCTGATGCCTAAGCTGTTGGGAAAGAGTTTGGGAGTTGGGGGATGGCCTATTTCTGTATTCTTCATCATGTTTTGATTGTCGGAGAAGCTTAGAATTTGCAGAAATAATAAATTTGTCTTAAGATTGTTAAGTCTACTATTTATAAAAAATAATAGTACAGAATTATGAACAATTAATATAATGACAAAATTGAAACAGAATTATAGAAATGAAATACTTACTAGAATTTACAGAAATAATATTATAATAGAAGAAATAATTTGAACTCTATTTAGAATAGTGTCCTTAAGACAAATTTATTCCCTCCACAAAGTGCCAAAGGTAATGAATAATTGTCTCCCAAGATAGAACGGATTTCCAAATTAATCAAGTAGCACAACAATGATTAATTTCTTCGAACACAATTATGTGTTTATACTCAAGCAGACCAAAGAGATGATATGCAGGAATGTATGCAGTAGCAATAGAAAAAAGATTTATTTTTCTGGAAGAAGTGGCAGCATAAATTCGGAATTATGGGAGGGCAAATCTTTTCAGTAGTCAATTCTGTAGGGGGAATGTTTAATTTATAATTTTTGTGTTGACTGTTGGAACAGTCAACCGAAATTAACTGTCAAAAACAGTTAATCAGTTAAACGAAATTAACTGTTGACAATAACTGCCAACAGTTTATTAATTAATTAATTAATTTCGTAATTAATTAATAATTAAAGCCCAGAAAGTTAAATAAATTCGGCCCAAAAATGTAGGAGATTTTTATAAGCCTAAGCGAACCGAGCCGACCGGACGCGCGCGTGTGGACTTTTGACCGAAAGTCAACCCGTGCATAGTTTAGGTCATCTCCCCTTCAAAGAGTTGGGATACCCCCAAGGCATTCAAGCCTTAGTCCATACTTGGGGTGTTATTAACTCATCAAAATTTCACTACTCTTCCAATGTGGGACAAGAGTTAAAACATACCCAATTCATTAACTTTCATTGCTTTGTGAGTCACTTTGGGGACATAATTATCATTCATAACTTATTGAAATTGGACATATGAATATACTACGTTAATCTCCTTGCGGAGGTGAACGCGTTCGTATATGATCCCACAATTTCCGTAGTGTGGCTCCCACCTAAATTTGCACTCAAAGTTGCTCAAAAATCTGTCCATATTGACTGCTTTATAATACCCATTTAAGTACAATTTTCCAACACAACTTTCTCCGTGCCGAGCTTCAAAAAATTAGAAATTCTCCATTTATATGCAAAAAAAAATATAATAACAATACAATAAATATTATTTTCTTATAATTTTTTTGTTTGGTAAAACTGTTCTGGGCTCGGACCTAGCGGTCATAGAAGAGTATTCATTTGTTTTTTGCTACCTGATTTCCAAGATATTGTTAACAAAGTATGCAACTTGAGGTGCTTGGATTTACATGAAATTCTGTAAAGTGTAATACTGTGAGTTTTTGTGTAAGGTTCTTATTGTTTACAAAATATAAAAGTAAATTGACGAAAATTGTAAGATTTCGAGGGCACAATTAAAGGAACATACTATTAATTTAGTAATCATACGGGTTGAAAGTTTTTCCTAGAAAAAGTCATTTGTAACCTAAAAAATCCATCAGCATCACACGCAACAATCGTCGTTGGCTTTCTCCCATTGTTCCAGTCTCCAAGAGCCGTGGTTGGTTCAAAGTAGAATCCAATGGTTTTTAGTAAAAGTTTCGGTGAGTCCACGAAATCCAAAGAAAAGGTCTCACGGGGAATAAATATTGAGCACTTCTAAGGAGTTCAAATTTTTGACAGAATTTTGGGTGAAAACTGACGTGTCGACTTGTTATTAGTTGGCTTTGAAGTCCCGCTGACGCGGACCCCATAAACCAACCAATAACAAGCCGATACGTCAGTTTGTCACCCAAAATTCTGTCAAAAATTCGGACAGAATAATATTTCTGATAAATATTATTTGAAGAGCAATCTATAATCAGAGGTGGGAAACGGACGGATACGGACCGAATATCATGTTTTTCATATCTGTATTCGTTATCTGGATGCATTATCCGTATCCGTCCGGATAGTTAAAACAACTATCTATATCCGTATCCGTTCGAATACCTCGGATTCGAATAATATCCGTATCCATTTATATTGTTTAGCCATCGCAAAAAATAAGTATTAAAATATCCAATCCAATGAAATCCAATCCAATCTAAATAAATATATAACAAAATTACTACCACCTAGCATCAACAATCATGGGTTCCATAATAATAGTAGCATTCCATAATGATAATATCGCTTAAAGTCATCCATAATTTACAATCATATAAATTTAAAGTCATTCAAAAAATAACAGTAGCATTCCATAACAGTAGATATAAATATGCACCTTTTAGATTAAATCAAATTTATTGAGAATGATAAACATACTAATATTTTTATTTTAATATGTATACATTTTTATTTTGTATATAATATATTTGATGTTAACTTCAGTTATCATCACAATCAAAATCGTCTCTTTACTTTTTTGTTTTTCTCATACATTTATTTATAATTAAGGAAACTAGTGAACAACCACATAAACAATATATAAATACAGTTATATATTTGTATTTTTATTTTGTATGTACCTGTTGTTTCTAAATTTCTATTGCAGGAGGAGGGGATGCGCAGCGGAGGAGTTTATGAGAAGCGGCGGGGTTGATGAGCAACGGCGGGTTGATGCGGCGGAGGCGGAGGTGGCGGAATGATTATTTTTTGTGGAATGAAAGGAGGGTTTCTTTTCTCTTGTTTTGTACGAAACAGAAATGAAATTAAATTAGTTTTTATTTTATTTTGAGTGGAGTATATGTTCTTTAGTGGGTGTATGTTGTATGTGATAGGGTGTCTTGTAACTTTAGTATAACTCTATGATAATATACTCAGTAAAATAATAATATATGATATTTTATAATATACCTGATAAAATAATAACTTTAGGGTATTTTTATTTTGAGTGGAATATGTGTTTGTTTTGTTTTATGGAATAATCAATTAAGTTTTTTTTAATATTATTTTATTAGTAATAGTAATACTAATATTATTGGTAATATTTTAAACATATGTTTGACGGATACGAATATCCGGTAAAATGGCTACTCCGTATCAGATACGGATTATTCGTGTCGGATACTAATACTATACGTATCCGTTTTCTCTGATATTTTTATAGAGTATCCGTATTCGTATCCGTTTTCATTTTTTCGGATAAATATCTGCTAATTCGGATTCGGATATCGAACGAGTGCGGATTTTCGAATATCCGTTTGCAGCGCTATCTATAACATGTAAAATTATTGAATAAACTTATGTGTACTCTTGTTTGGTACTCTTATTGGTACCCTCTAATAAGACAAGTTAATAAGAGGTTGTACTTGTTGTTGTGGGTCCTGCCAAGGTAACAAGTACAACCTCTTGTTGGCATGTCTTATTAGAATGTACCAAATGAGGGTACATGAAGCATTACTCAAAATCAAGGTTCTAAAAAACGCGGGGCGTGATCGAAGTCTGGAGGCCAAGCCTTAAAAGCCTAGGCGGACCTTAGGCTTGAAAAGACGTTTAGGCCTTCTTAATATATTTTAATATTTTTTAACCATAACAAGGCTATTAAAATACTAAAATTGTACATATTATAAAAATATGTCTGAATATATGCAAATTAAAATACTATTTGATTATTTTGGATGAGATAATGCTCCGGTTAGTAAAAACATTCTTTAAAAGGCAATATCGTTTCACTAAAGCATTGTTGTTTTAAAAAAAAGTGCACCTTAAGGGTTTTACCAAGAATAAGGTGTAAAAACCTTAAGGTGGGGTGTTTCTCCTAAGCCTCAAGCCTAGGTGTGCCTAAGCGGATCCTAGGCGGGTTTTTTAGAACAGTGCTCAAAATTATCACGGAGAATAAATATTTTTCTATAGCTTACTATCTTCTCATCTATAGTCTACTGTCTACACTTGTTTTAGTGCCTTCTCCAACACTAAGTCATAATTATCTTATCCGGATACATATGATTATTCTTATAAAAAAAAAAGTGGAACATCTATCCCCACGCCCCAAAAATCTTCTCTAGACCCAACAATATGGTTTGAGGCAGCCAAAGCAGCCCAATATCCACCCATAAACAGATTATTGTCCAGTCTCAAACTCAGCAGATCAAATATGGTTTTAGTAATGTCACTTTGGCAGGTCAGTTGCGGATCAACGGCTTTGCACAATCTCTCGCATCCTCTCTCTTTCTCTCTCTTTATATATATATATATATATATATCAAAACTCAAGCTTCTATCTATCTATCTATCTATCTATCTATCTATCTATCTAACTGTATATGTTTATGTGTATATATGTATATATGCATATATCAACACCTGTTTGTATAATATTCTGTTGAAGTACATGAAGCAGCGATTTTTTCTACTGAGAGATGGGTTATTCGACCCGAACCGGTTTGGGCCTAACCCAAATTCGACTTGTCTCAAATCCCCACCCGTTTTGACTTGCCCATATCAAACCAAATCCGTTTTTGACCAGCCCATAATAGCCCATTTCCCGGGTCCACACTATTTCTAATAATTAAGCATTAAATGATAAAAAAAACCTCAATAAATATATGATTTGAGGAAATATAATCTTTTGTTAAAAAAATTATTATTTTTTAAAAAAATCATAATATTTTGGAAAAAAAATAAAAGCATAAATTTTGAAGATAAAAAATCCTAATATTTTGGAAAATTAAAATTTTAATATTCTGAAAATATAGAATCATAAAATTCAGTTTTTTATTTTAAAAATAATTTATGTTATTTATAAAAAAATATATTATTTTTTTTTTATTAAAATGGATGTTAATAAAAAAACTGCTTCGTTATTTATTTTTAAAAATGGATGTTCTTTTTATCAAAAACAAAGATGACGTTTATTATATTAAATAAAAAGATCTGAACATTATTTTTTGTTAATAAAAACTAGAGTAAAATTTTATTATGAACTATGTTTTTTTTAAACTTTGTTTTTACAAATTTTTATAAAGCATAGCTTTTTAAAAAAGCTATATTTTTTTGGTAAAAAACTAAAATTTGACTTTACAAAAGAAATTATTATTTTACCAAAGAAATTTTGACTTTAATAAATTACTATTTTTTAATTTAGTATTTAATAAAAACTTTATTTTTCTTTCGTAAAAAACTGTATTTTTGTTTACTGTTTTTAAAAAACTTGTATCAAAACTGTATGTTTAAAAAAATTACATTTTTCTAAAAAACTTTATTTTTTTAAAAAAAATTGTATTTTTGTTTGACTGTATTTTTTTAAAAACAGTAAACAAAAATACAGTTTTTTATGAAAGAAATATATAGTTTTTTAAAATACTAAAATTAAAAATAGTAATTTATTAAAGTCAAAATTTATTTTTTTATGAAAACATAATTTTTTTTGAAAAAGCTATGTTTTATAAAAAATTGTAAAAAATAAAGTTTAAAAAAAATATAGTTCATAATAAAATTTAACTCCAGTTTTTATTAACCAAAACTAATGTTCAAATTTTTTGTTTAATATAATTAACGTCAACTTTTTTTTAATAAAAATAACTTCCATCTTTTAAAAATAAATAACGAAACAGTTTATTTCATTAACTTCCATTTTAATAAAAAAAATAATAAGTTTTTTTTTATAAATAACATAATGTTGTTTTAAATAAAAAACTGAATTTTATGATTTTATATTTTTAGAATATTAAAATTTTAATTTTCCAAAATATTAGGATTTTTTATTCAAAATTTATGATTTAATTTTCTTTTAAAATATTACCTTTTTTTAAAGTAATAAATTTTTGAACAAAAGATTATATTTGCTCAAATCATATATTTATTGAGGGTCTTTTGGTCATTTAATGTTTAATTATTAGAAAGGGTGTGGGGGAAGACTTTTGAGATATCGGGATAGACACTCCATAAAAAAAAGGTCTTGAAAAATTATCTCGAAGAGGTGATGTATTTAGGCTGTTTATTCTGGATTTACAGCACTATCCCCTAACTTAATAAGGTAAGCCGACAAGGGTGGTTTGAGAAATTTTATTCTTCTAAAAAATTAACAACGACAGAGCTTCACTACAAACATGTTCCTTGGCTTTAGAGTATAGTGCGTACGCATATAGAGAATAGTGGCGTACTCATGATTTTCCGTCAGTGAGCACGAAACGGGATTGGGGAGCGCGAGGCTCCAAAATGAATTTTTAAAGATTATTTTCATTTATTTCAGTAATATTTATTTTACGTAAACATAATTACTCACATAGTTATAAAAAAATTAAGTCAAACATAAGCATATATTATCATTTGATTTCAAAGAAATCATTGGAGTTTGTATTAAGTATAAATTTATATTTCCAACTTTTTTAAATAAAAAAGGCTTTCAATATTAAATAAAAATGATAATATTTCATTTATATTAACAATATTCAATCAACTTGAAACTTTAAATAATAACACCTACCTAAATTTTAATTCCTAAATAACACTATCCAATCAACGATAGCAATACCTAATCAAATCTAAGAATATTCAAATAATTTCAAGCCCTAAATAACAATACACAAACATGTTCTCCCTCGAAATGAATGCACCCAATCATTACAATTAAAATCAAACATTCTTTGAAAAAAATACCGAAACATTTTTGGAAAAATATACCCAAACATGAAACTGTGACACCCCGACTAATTAATTACTGGAGGATCAGTCCTTAATCACTTAATTTCAAAATATCAAGTTGGTTCAGATAATGTATCACTGTCGAAGGACTCAAATTTAAATTTAATAAAACTAACCACCTAATATTTAAAAAGGTTGGTGTCAAAATTTTATTTTGACATTAACCATTATCATTAAAGGAAATAATTAATCATCACCATACATCACAATAGCATAAGGAAAGAACTAACTGAATTAATAAATGACGCTGCTGGAGTAAACATTTTCAGTCAAAATTCCGTACAATAACCCAAAGCCATGAAATAAAAGTCTACTAACATAATAAAACATCTAAATCTATGAATGTAAAATAGGAATGGACGACACGTCCAACTGAAATAAATAACTGATAGATAAAGAATAATAGAATATGAAGCGTACAACAGCTACAGCTCGTCAAATGAGTGGGATCTCCTAATCCTAGTGTCCCTGTGGCTGAGCACCTAAAAGAAAGGAACAAGAAAAGAGATTTGCAGAAAAATGGGTCAGAGGCCGAGTAGAAAACAGTTTAAATATAAGAAGTGCTTAAATTCGTTAATTAACACAAATATTATTCATGTTAACGTAGCGTACTCACTTGAGATTCCCACCTCTCATCTAATGTGCACTCCTAACGAGCCTAACTACCCATACTAGTCAAGATACTCTACCTGACTATACGTAGTATAACCACTATGCCGGATAAAAATATCTAAATAACCTGAAGACAATATATTGCTATTATTTAGGAATAGGTTTAAAGATGCTTTAACTCATTCCCATAATATTCTTAATTCTCAACTGGTGACCCAATAAGTATATACTATAATAAAGCGACCAATATGAATCACAGAATAGGAACTCAATATGCATATATAAAATCTCAATATGTACACATACAAATATATATCAATACTGCACTCATGGTTAAGAAACCCCTGGTGCTAGGCATACTCGGCTATCTAGTCCCATTGCAACGCTCACGCATGAAGGAGAACATGTTTAATCTTTCAAGAACCAATAAAACATATACACATATTGGAGGCGAACATAGTCCCAAGCCGATGGGCTACGCACATACCTACGCACCCATACGACCGTCAACACTATTATTCTCATAGATAGCCCGTACCTAGGTTCCATGCTCTAGTGGTACGACTCAAAATCCCCGAAGGCACACAAGATATGGTCGTCCACAACTCGCTAACCTCCATTCGATAGCCAGTAGTTGGGTATGTCATTCACATAATATTACAAGTAATAAGCATGCACATAACTTATATAACTTAATAGACGTTCACGCAACCCAATTCCATAGTACGCAAATAGTATTATTATATCTACCACTCACCGCGATTCAGTCTTATAATTCCTCTCTCGAACAAACATACTCTCCCAGGTTCTATAAACTCTTTATATTCTAAGAACAATCACACTCCCAACTCACTAATAATTCGGAATTCACGTTACCCGTTACTCACGTGGGTTATTTCTCTCACTTGGATAAACCTAAGATGATTTTTAACTTGACCGGAACTTAAAACTACATTCTGGAATTTCGTTAGAAGTCCAGGGATTCTCATTCGAACGAGGTCGTTCGAACGAACTCCTCACTTTGAATGAACTCAAAATCTTGTTAGATGACTCGTTGGAATTCTCGTTCGAACGAGGACGTTCGAACAACCTGGGCAGGTCTTCGAACGAGAATTCCGAACTGGCCCTATTCTTCCCCAAAATCATTTTTCACAACTTTCCAACTTTCAATATCCACTCAAAACCCAAGCAACTTCGAATTTAAGGTTTCTAAACTATTCCTAATCACAATAAGGCACTTTCTAATACAATTTAAAGGTCAAATCCACACATACTCAAAGAGAATCTAAACAATTTTCTCAATTTCTAAAAATCCTCTTTATAATGAACCCATCATTTTTTAATCAATCAAAACCCTCAATTTAATTTGTGATTAAAGCATAAAATCTCATAATTTAACAATTTACAAAAGGGTAAATCCTTTACATGCATACCCATCTCAAAATTCTATAGTTTCTTTACAATTAAACCGAATTAAACCCAAGTTTTCATTGTAATATGACTATTTCATCAACTAGAGATTAACAGAAACAATATATGCTAAATAGGTAGCAAGATAAACACTTGCCTTGGGATGGATTTCTGATTCTTTGATTGAATTTGGTATGTGGTTGATCCTCTCGTCGCGATCTACACTTTGGTGTAACTATTTGTGAGAAATATCTAACTTTTGGCTTTGTTCTCCAACGGGTCTCCTTCCTCCTTAGTTCTCCCCCTCTTTCTCTCTCTTTCTCACATAGGTTGCAACTGATAGACCACTAACCTTCTATGTTCCTATTTTAATCCTATTTTCGTCCATTTAATTACTCGGAAATTCCAAAAGACTAAATACCCCTTCGAGGTGTCATTTTGGGCTAAAATTCCCCGGACTCCAAATATAACACCCGAGTAGTGTTTTCTGACTATTTTGACCCTTCTGAACACGCTGGCGCACTCAAAATAGTCATTCGAGTAATATAAAAATAATTTACCTTTTTAACACCCCATTATATAATAGTGACGCGACCCATACGCGCGTCCCAAATAATTATATTTTAACTGTCGTGTATCTCTTTCCCGGTCATATTCTTATTTTTGAAACAATATTATGTTGCTCACTACGTAATGTTCAACATAATTATAATTTGACATAATTATTTTCGATAACTACCAACTCTCGTCACGCTAGTAATTATTACCCTTAGAATCGAATTAATTATAAATTAAATTTTCTCCCTTTAAATTAATTAATCCAAATTTCCATAATTTAATAATAAAATAAATATGCGTAAAATTACAGGGTATTACATACTTCCGCCCTAATAATAGAATTTCATCCCGAAATTCGGAATTGATAATATACTTGGCAAGAATAACTCTAGATAATGTTCACGCATGTCATCCTCGCGCTCCTAAGTCTATTCCTCAACATTATAGTGCTGCCACTGAACACGGACTAGTGGTGCTATCTTCGACCTCGACTTCCTCTTGCTACAGTCTAGGATAGCAACCAGGCCCTCATCATAAGAGCTATCAGGCTGTAAGTCGATCTCCTCCAACGCGATGTGAGTATGGGACAAATCATCTCGAAGATATCTCCTCAATGAAGGGATATGGAACACATCATGGACCCTATGCAAGTGCTCCGGTAACCCAAGTCTATAAGCAACTGGCCTAATCCTCTCGATAATAGGGAATGGCCATACATACCTAGGCGCCAGCTTTCCCTTCTTCTCGAAACGTATAACTCCCTTCATAGGAGACACCCGAAGTAACACCTGGTCCCCCACATTGAACTCCCAGAAATATCGCTTGGCATTGGCGTAGCTCTTTTGTCGATCCTGAGCAACCCGAATACGGCTCCATATCAATTATATCCTCGTTGAAGTATCCTGAATCACCTCCGGACCAAGTAATTTGTTATCCCCACCTCTAACCAACAAATTGGGGAACGACAAGGTCTACCATATAGCGCCTCGAATGGATCCATATCGATAGTAAACTGGTAGGAGGTGTTATAGGCAAACTCCACCTGCGGAAGATACTGCTCCCAACCTCTTCCAAAATCAATTATGCACATACGAAACATGTCCTCTAACGTCTGATTTGTTCGCCCGATCTGTCCATCCATCTACGGGTGGTAGGCTGTGCTCAACCGCAACTTCGTACCCATCTCCTCCTGAAAACTCTCCTAAAACCAAGACACAAACACTTTATCTCTGTGAGACACGATATTGAGAGGCACCCCGTGAAGTCTCACTATTTCTGCTATGAATATCTGGGCATACTGTCACGTGGTATAATCTGTTCGGTCTGGTAGAAAGTGGGCTACCTTGGTCAACCGATTCGCGATCATCCATATAGAATCGTGACCCCTCTGCGATGTAGGTAATCCCATGATGAAGTCCATAGAAATTCTCTCCCATTTCCACATAGGAACCTCTAATGGCTGTAGAAGTCCCGTCGGTCTTTGATGGTCCACCTTTACCAGCTGACAAGTGGCACATTTTGAGACGAAGTCGGCAATATCCCACTTCATCCCGCTCCACCAGTATTGTCTTTGCATATCCTGGTATATCTTATCCCATCAAGATGTACCGCAAATCGTGAATCGTGCGACTCTGTCATCACCTCGTGCTGCAAGTATTCTCCCTTAGGAACAACCAACCTTCCATTAAAACGTAGACCCCCATCTGAATCGATAATATAAGACTCGGCCTCCTCTGCTGGAAGCTGCACTATCTGACTCTGGCAGAACGGATCAGCTGCCTGAGCCTGTGATACTCTCGTAATAATCTGGGGAGTAACTGTCATCATAGACATGAATGATCGATCCACCGCATCCTAGTGTCCTAACTCCTTCCATTTTACTTTCCACACTTCGGCTACCTCCCCTACCGGCCTACGGTTCAACGCGTCTGCTACCACGTTAGCCTTCCTTGGGTGGTATTGGATATCAAAATGATAATCCTTCACAACCTCAAGCCACCAGTGCTGATGCATATTCATCTCCTTCTGTGTGAAGAGGTACTGTAATGACTTGTGATCTGTGAACAAGCAAAATTTCTCCCCCAGGATATAATGCCTTCAAATCTGAAGTGCGAATATGATCATCGCTAATTCCAAGTCATGGGTGGGATAATTCTTCTCGTGAGGCTTAAGCTTACGAGAGGCATAAGCTATAGCCTGATTCTCCTGCTGGAGAACACCCCCAATTCCAAATAAGGACGCATCAGTGTAGACTAGATACTCCACTTTTGACCTGGGCAATGCCAACACTGGTGCTGAGGTTAATATATCTTTCAACTCATCAAAGGCCAACTGACAAGCGTCACTCCAGATAAACGACACCCCTTTGTGAGTCAGGTGTGTCAATGGATCCGCTATCTTTAAAAACACTCGAATGGACCTCCTGTAGTATTGGGCCAGGCCCGAGAACCTACGTATCTCGGTCGGTGTCGTGGGATGTCCCCACTCCCTCAACGCTGACACCTTCCCCGGATCCACGGATATCCCTCTACTAGAGATGATATGCCCTAAAAACTGGACCTCCTTCAGCCAAAACTTATATTTCTCATATTTTGTGTATAACTCATGCTGATGTAGTGTTTGCAAAACCCGCCTCAAGTGCTCGGTATATTCCTCCTCGATCTGCGAGTAAACCAGAATATCATCTATAAAGATAATGATGAATTGGTCCAGGAACTCTCTGAACACCCTGTTCATCAAGTCCATAAACACGACTGGGGCGTTGGTTAGCCCGAAAGGCATAACCCTGAACTCATAGGAACCATATCTTGTTAAGAAGGCCATCTTCGATACATCCTGCTCCCTGATACGCAACTGATGGTATCCCGATCTCAAGTCAATCTTCGAGAAGAAGGCATCTCCTCTCTATTGGTCAAATAAGTCATCAATTCGAGGCAACAGATATTTTTTACGTATCGTGACCTTATTCAACTCTCGATAATCAACACATAACCTCAACGATCCATCCCTCTTCTTAACGAACAGTACGGGAGAACCCCATGGAGAAGTACTCCTACGAATAAACCCGGGCCCCAATAACTGCTTAATTTGGTCATGTAACTCCCTCATCTCTACTGGAGCCATACTGTAAGGTGCGCGGGCTATCAGTCCAGTGCCCGATGCTAAGTTAATGACGAAGTCTATCTCTTTACTCGGTAGTAACCCTAAAATCTCCTGAAACACATCGGCGAACTCTCGAATAATAAGAATCAAGTCAAGTGGTACCACCACCTCCCTAAAGGTCTCCTCCTCTCTGTAGTATAAATATATGGATGATCCTCCCTCAGGGCTAAGCATCGCCACCAGGACATCTCCTGACCGAGTATGGTAAAAACTATACTCCTACTAAAACAATCGATCATGGCCCTACACCTAACAAGCCAATCCATACCTATAATCTCATCATACTCGGACATATCCAATACGAGCATGTCAGCGGGTAAGATAAACCTCCCAATTTTTATACCCACTCCCTGACAAATAAAAGAAATCACGAAACCTCTATTTAGCAGCGAATCCACACAAGTAATCGTACTCTCTGATATATCTAATAATCCCATCGTACGTGCAAAGCCCATAGTAATAAAATAGTGTGTGGCCCTCATGTTAAATAAAATGCATCCCAAAGTTCCCTGGATAGAAACTATACCCTCAATCGCGGGTGGGTCCTACGGGAATGTGGCCTGGTGAAGATTGTAGAATCGTCCGTACTAAATCTGCCCTTGCTGAATTGGGACAGCTGGAATGGTGGTAGTGTTATCATCTGTGGGGGTGCTGGGAGAGCTGCGAGAAATAACAGTCTCTGGGGCTTCTAACGAGCATCCTGCTGCTGCTGTTACTGGCCTCTACCCTTATGAAGGCATTCCTGATGCTTGTGGCCAGTGTTGCCACAAGTGAAACACCTGCTTGGGAAAGGTCCTCCCCTTTGTCCCTGCTGTCCCCGGCACTGATGGCCGTTTCCACCCCTCCCTTGGACATGCTGGCCCTATTGAACCTGCTGCTGGCCCTGATGGCTGAGCTGACCCTGGTGGCCATGTATAAAGCCTCCCTACCCATGTATAAAACCTCCTGATCTGAACCTCTTAGGATCCCCTGCTGGGAACCCTGATCACTGTGTCTATGCTGACCCTGAACTGCCTGTGCCCTATTGTCACCAGTTCCTCCTGTCCTGTCCTACTGACTGGACTCTCCTACTCGCTTAACCTCTATCAGATGAAAATGGTGGTCCTGGTAGTGGAGTAGTGCTGCATTAACCATGTACGAATAGGTGGCCAAAGAGAGATTGCCTATCAAATGCTGGAGGATCCTCCATGTCAACCCATCCATAAAGCGCTAAATCTTTTTCTCCTCAGTCGGGATCTCATCCGGTACAATGTTCAGAAGTTTGATAAACTCTGTCTCATATTTCGCCACGATCTTTCTCTCTTATTTCAAGTTCACCAACTTCCGTCTCATCTCTGTCTGAACGACCGAGGGAAAATATTTGCGGTCGAACTGCACCCAAAAGTCTCGAATCGTGAGTGTGTCTATCTCCTCAGCGGTGGTAATAGATTCCCACCATTGAAGTGCTTCTCCCACTAACTTGAACATGGCCAGTATCTAACTCTGCACCTCCGTGCACTCATGTATCCTCAAATGACTCTGGATGTCCTTCTTCCATTGGCTCGCTACACCACATTGGAGCTTCCTATAAACTCCGAAGGATGCGCCTTCTGGAAGGCATCCCTAACACGTTCCCAAGCAGACGGGAAGGCCTAGGTATGAACTGGAGACACCACCGGTGCCTGGGGTGGTGCTTCCTACACAACTGCCAATGCCGTATTTACTGCCTGAGCTACAATGGCAACAACTTCAGTGGCATTTATCATACCCTGAGCTGGTGCAGGCTGAGGCTCGGGATGAACATCCCTGGGAACTCTTTATGCACATCAAGTAGGCATTTGAAAGGAGAGAAAGGTTTCATAAGTCTACAGTTATTATCCCAAAATAGCTGAAGAATGTAAAACGCATAAAGAGTACAACAATACTAAAATACAGGGTTCTATATAAAAAAACTCTACGCGGAAACATAATAAGCCGTACAGATCCTAAGAATACTAGAACCTGATGCTATGATACCACATATGACACCCCACCTAATTAATTATCGGGTGATCAGTCCTTAATCAATTAATTTTAGAATATCAAGTTTGTTCAGATAATGCATCACTGTCAAAGGACTAAAGTTTTAATTTAATAAAAAATAACCACCTAATATTTAAAAAGGTTGGTGTCAAAATTTTATCTTGTCATTAATCATTATCATTAAAGGAAATAATTAATAATCACCATACATGACAATAGCATAATGAAAGAACTAACTGAATTAATAAATGAAGCTGCTGGAGTAAACACTTCCAGTCAAAATCCCATACAATAATCCAAAGCCATGAAATAAAAGTCTACTAACAGAATAAAACATTTCAATCTCTGAATGTAAAATAGGAAGGGACGTCACTTCCAACTGAAATAAATAACTGATAGATAAAGAAGGATAGAATATGAAGTGTTTACTTGCAAAATCCTGTAGCATCCACAACAGCTATAACTCGTCAACTGAGTGGGATCTCCAAATCCTTGTGTCCCTGTGGCTGAGCACCTAAAACAAAGGAACAAGAAAAGAGATTTGTAGAAAAATGGGTCAGAGCCCGAGTAGAAAATAGTTTAAATATAGCAAGTGCATAAATTAGTTAATTAACACAAATATTATCCATGTTAACTTAGCGTACTCACTTGAGATGCTCAGCTCTCATCTAATATGTACTCCTAACGAGCCTAACTACCCATACTAGTCATGATACTCTACTTGACTATACGTAGTATAACCACTATTTTGGATAAAATATCTAAATAACCCGAAGACAATATATTGGTATTATTTAGGAATAGGTTTAAAGATGCTTTAACTTATTCCCATAACATTCTTAATTCTCAGCTGGTGACCCAATAAGTATATACTATAATAAAGCGGCCAATAAGAAACACAGAAAAGGAACTCAGTATGCATATATAAAATCTCAATATGTACACATACAAATATATATCAATATTGTACCCATGGTTAAGAAAGCCCTGGTGCTAGGCATACTCGGCTATCTAGTCCCATTGCAACGCTCACGCATGAAAGACAACCGATTCAATCTTCCAGGAACTAATAAAACATATACACATATTGGAGGCGAATATAGTCCCAAGCCGATGGCCTATGCACATACCTATGCACCCATACGACCGTTAACATTATCGTTCTCACAGATATCCCGTACCTACGTTCCATGCTCTAGTGGTACGACTTAAAATCCCCCGAAGACACACATGATATGGTCGTCCATAACGCGGTAACCTCCATTCGATAGCCAGTAGATGAGTATGTCATACACATAATATTCCAAGTAATAAGCATACACACAATTTATATAACTTAATAGGCGTTCACGCAACCTAATTCCATAGTACACAAGTAGTATTATTATATCTACCACTCACCACGATTCAGTCATATAATTCCTCTCTCGAACATACATATTCTCCCAGGTTCTATAAACTCTTTATATTCCAAGAACAATAACACTCCCAACTCACTAATAATTCGAATTTCATGTTACCCGTTACTCACGTGGGTTATTTCTCTCACTTGGATAAACCTAGGATGCTTTTTAACTTAATCGGACCTTAAAACTACATTCTAGAATTTTGTTAGAAGTCCAGGGATTCTCGTTTGAACGAGGTCGTTCGAACGAACACCTCACTTCGAACGAACTCAAAATATCGTTAGATGACTCGTTGGAATTATCGTTCGAACGAGGTCATTCGAACGACTTGGGAAGGTCTTCGAATGAGAATTTTGAACTGGCCCTGTTCTTCCCCAAAATCATTTTTCCCAACTTTCCAACTTTCAATTTCAACTCAAAAAGTACAATCAACTTCGAATTTAAGGTTTCTAAACTAGTCCTAATCACAATAAAGCACTTTCTAATATAATTTAAAGGTCAAATCCTCACATACTCAAAGGGAATCTAAACAATTTTCTCAATTTATAAAAATCCTCTTTATAATGAACCCAACGTTTTTTAATAAATCAAAACCCTCAATTTAATTCGTGATTAAAGCATAAAATCCCCTAATTTAACAATTTACAAAAGGGTAAATCCTCTACATGCATACCCATCTCCAAATTCTATAGTTTCTTTACAATTAAACCGAATTAAACCCAAGTTTTCATTGTAATATGACTATTTCATCAACTAGAGATTAACATGAACAATATATTGTTAAATAGGTAGCAAGATAATCACTTGCCTTGGGATGGATTTCTGATTCTCTGGTTGAATTTGGTGTGTGGTTGATCCTCTCGTCGCGATTTACACTTTGGTGTTACTATTTGTGAGAAATCTCCAACTTTTGGCTTTGTTCTCCAATGGGTCTCCTTCCTCCTTGGTTCTCCCTCTCTTTCTCTCTCTTTCTCACGTAGGTTGCAACTGACAGACCACTAACCCTCTATGTTCCTATTTTAATCCTATTTTCGTCCATTTAATTACTCAAAATTCCCAAAAGACTAAAATACCCCTTCGAAGTGTCATTTTGGGCTAAAATGCCCCGGACTCCAAATATAACACTCGAGTAGTGTTTTTTGACTATTTCGACCTTTCTGGACACGCGGCGCACTCAAAATAGTTATTCGAGTTATATAAGCATAATTTACCTTTTTAACGCCCCAATATATAATAGTGACGCGACCCATACGCGCGTCCCAAATAACTATATTTTAACTACCGCGTATCTCATCCCCTGCCATATTCTTATTTCTGAAATAATATTACGTTACTCACTACGTAATGTTCAACATAATTATAATTTGACATAATTATTTTCGATAACTACCAACTCTCCCCACGCTAGTAATTATTACCCTTAGAATCAAATTAATTATAAATTAAGTTTTCTCTCTTTAAATTAATTAATCCAAAATTTCATAATTTTATAATAAAATACATATGTGTAAAATTACGGGGTATTACAGAAACATACTTATTTTTTCAATTTGTGAAAAAGAAATAAAATCTATAAAAAAAAACACAAAAAACATCATATTCATACAAGCAAGTAAAAGTGTAAGTCTAAACACAAAATATATTCAAATCAGAAAAAGAAAAAAAAAATAAGGAGAAGGAACTTACCAATGGTAAAGGAAAAGTCCTGGGCAAGTTGCCATTGTCCTCGGAGGAGGTCTTCAACATGATCAAAGCTATAGAACTTCAAGCAGTTGGGAATAAAAATGTTGGCGAATGTTTTTACACTAGTGTGAGTGAAAATGAATTAAGTTCCTAAGCGTGAATGATTTTTGGTATAAAATCAATGTGTGTGTGAATAAAGGACTTAAAGAAGAAATAAATAAAATAGTTTTTCAAGTGTTAGTGATAAAATGGACGGTTAAGTCCGGACTTTTGGCTTCGGGCCATAATTGTTGATTAATGTGAACATTGGAATAATGTTGAACGCATTGAACAGATAAATGAACACTCGTATGATACCGGTAAATAATTAAGAAGGGCATGATATCTTTAGTAGTGAAAGTCCCTAAACCAACTGCGCAGTTAGCATATGGTGACTGGAACCGACGGTGTGGAGCCCGTGAAGTCGAGGATTTCAAAAAAAGATAATGGTATTAATTGGAACATGATACAAAATGAGTTATAAGATGGAAATAACCTAAGTCATGTAAATGTTTAAGGTTCTGGTTAATATAATGTGGACAAGTAATTTGAGAATAATGACTAATGTCCATAAGAAAAGAGAAATGGTTAAGCAAGGCGACTTAATGAGTAACTAAGCTACCTAATGATGTTTAAACCCATAATGATACAAGTGTGCATGTTATATAAGACTTTCAATGTTAATGAATATTTTCTAATACGATGTGCGCGTGTGTTGAAAGAGAGTCTTAGGTAATGATTAAGCAACTCCAGTGTGAGTTAATGAACGTTGAGTAATAAACGCTTTGAAAGTAAATTAAGGGTTTTCCAAAAAATTGCTAATCGTTTAACTGGGTGCGTAAATGGGAAAGAATGCTAGTTTTAAGCATAAAGATATAAAATGATTATTTTGTAAAGACAAAGAGGATAATCATTATCAAATAACCTTTTTGGAATAAAATAGTTAAATATATTGAGACACGTATCTTAAGAGGTATATATGCAGATATATACGTATTTTCACATGCATGTAGTTATAGCGTGTGAGTATTCTTTTTACTGTTCGTTCCTATACTCATTTGTATAAGTTCCCACCGAATGCTCCCCTCCTTTTATTACGACAGGTTGTATGCATGTCCCGTATTTTGAGAGCGTTGTACAAGTAAGTACTCAAATTGTATTTACGTTAGTAGTTCCATTTACTTGGCCTTGGGGGCACTCCCCTTGGGTCACATCATGTAGTCTGATAAAAATTGGAATCACAAGTTAATAAGTGTAACGTTAAACAATAATAAAACTCTATTAGGAACATTATTCAGGTTGTTCCCTTGCATTTCATAATTAAGACGCGAATCGAATCAGGTTGATCTTTTGTTAACCCTTAAATCCAGATCGGGGCATTACAAATCCGGGTTGGGGCATTACAAAGGTAATGACTTACTTTTTATAGAATTTGTATTCAAATTAATCTGAAAATTCATTGTCGAATGTAATTTGCATTTTGGCCCAGTTAGAGAGTTGGCTAATCAGATAGTAGATATGAATGTGTGCAAAACATGTGGAATTATTGGACAAAAAGAATATATTTGTAAAATAATGAACAAAAGTAACCAAATTTGGGTTAGGAAATGATATAAGGTTGGACCTAGAAAGGAAGACAACAATTCAGAAACTATAAGGGTGTGTTTGATAAATAAGATGGAAAATAACTCCTAAGAGTCAATTTTCATGAAATTGAAAACTTGAAAATATTTTCCATGGAAAATTTTTGTTGGTGTTGTTTGATTGCAATTATTTTCCAGGTGAAAAATGTTATATTTTTCATCTTTTGTGTGTTTGATTTCCAATATTTTTCATGAAAAAAGTAAAAAATATATATAAAAAAATAAATAAAAATCCCAAAAAATTAATAAAAATAGCAGAAAATCAATAAAATTTCTAAAATATTAATAAAAAATAACCAAAAAATTTTAAAAAAAACACAAAAAATGAATAAAACACCAGAAAATAAATATTAACCCGGTATTAAATATAAAAAACGAAAAAAATGTATTCGGAGTATTAAGAAAAAATAAAAAATGAATAAAATCCAAATCCACCATGCCCCCACACCTCCATCCTAACCCCCAAATGTTTCGTCCCCCCGTGTCGCCAGGTCTGTTTTTTTTTTCAAATATTTGCAGTTTTATTAGTTTTCTAGGGTATTTGTTCATTTCCAATTTTTAAATTTTTTGTGCGCTTTTTTATTTTCTTTTATTTTTGTTGAATTAATAAATTTTTGACTTTTTAATAAAATTCTGGGTGTTTTTTAAAATCAATTCAGGGGTTAATATTTATTTTCTATTTATTTATTCATTTTTTGTATTTTTTAAATTATTTTTGTGTTTTTATTGATTCCTCTATTTTTTTCTCATTTTTTTAAATTTTCTGGTGTTTTTTTAAATTAATTCTGGGACTAATATTTATTTTATGTATTTTTTTCATTTTCTGTATTTTTTAAATTTTCTGTTATTTGTTTTCTTAATTAATAAGTTTCGAACTTCTTAATAAATTTTTGGGTGTTTTTTATTCACTTTATGTATTTTTTTCATTACTTTCGTTTTTTTATTCACTTTCGAGATTTTTTTCATTATGTTTAAATTTTTATTCACTTTCTGGATTTTTTTCATTATTTTTTGAGGTTTTATTCACTTTCTAGATTTTTTCATTATTTTTTGGTGTTTATTCATTCTCTGTATTTTTTCATTATTTTTGGGGTTTTAATCAGTTGCTAGATTTGTTTCATTATTTTTAGGGTTTTATTCACTTTTTGGATTTTTTCCTTATTTTTTGGGTTTTATTTCACATTTTGGATTTTGTTTTATTATTATTTTTTGGGATTTATTCACTTTTTAGAATTATTTTCAATATTTTTGGTTTTTACTCACTTTCTAGATTTTTTATTCCATTTTTGGGGGGGTTTTATTCATGTTTTTGAATTTGGGGGGTTTTATTCACTTTTTGATTTTTTTTCATTATTTTTGGGGTTTTATTCACTTTCTAGAAATTTTTCATTATTTTTGAGTTTTTATTCACTTTCTGTAATTTTTCACTTTTTGGGGGATTTATTCACTTTCTGTATTTTTTTCAATATTTTGGGGTTTTTATTTAGTTTCTGGATTTTTTCCATTATTTTCTGGATTTTATTCACTTTCATGATTTTTTTTCATTAGTTTTGGATTTTATTCATTTTATGTTTTTTTTTTCATTTTTTGGGATTTTATTCACTTTCTGTATTTTTTTTCATTATTTTTGGTGATTATATTCACTTTCTGGATTTTTTTAATATTATTTTTTGGGTTTTATTCATTTTCTGGATTTATTTCAAATTTTTTGGTTTTTATTCACTTTCTAGATTTTTTTTTTCATTTTTTGGGGAGGTTATTCACTTTCTGAATTTTTTTCATTATCTTTGGGATTTTATTCACTTTCTATATTTTTTCATTATTTTTGGGTTTTTATTCACTTTCTAGATTTTTCCCATTATTTTTGGGTTTTTATTCACATTCTGAATTTTTTCCATTATTTTTGGGTTTTTATTCATTTTTTGGATTTTTTTCCAATTTTTTTGGCGTGGCAATTCTTTTCCTTGGAAAATGAATAACAACGCGGGAAGAGGTTTTTTAATTCCACCTTTTTGTGGAAAAGGTGGTTATGTGAGTTGTTTTAAGGAAATCAATTCCATGGAAAATTTTGTTTACCAAACATTCAAAAGATGGAAAATGACTCTATATATTGTATTTTTCATGTAAAATAAGTGTTATCAAACACACCCTAAGAGAAAGTTATAATCCAGATACTGGAGGTGAAGAACACAAAACAAGAAGAAGAGACAGATAAGCAAGATGACATTAAAGTCATTGAGAAGGAGAACATCATTGAATATTTTAATAGTTCAGGGCATAAAGACACCAGTAATGGAAGGGAAAACAATTTGTGGTTGACTTGGGGAATAATTTTAAAATTCTTCGAGAAGAAAATGAAATAGTAAACGACTTTCCTATCAAAATCAGTAGTAGTAGAAATGGGAAATGAGGAAGATAGAGAATAAGAAAGGGTTCAACAGAGTAGTAACCATAATAAAAAGAATAATAACTTGACCAGGAAGATGAAAGGAGGGGGAAATAATAATAGAGGAAGATATAAATGATGTCTAAAATTGCAATGTGGAATATTAAGAATTTTAACGCATTTCATAGATAAAGATAAGTTAGGAAGTTCATACGAGATAATAATATAACTATTATGTGTTATGTGAAGGTGAACGTTAGAAGAGATAATATAGAGAATGTAAAAAATAGTTATTTCCCTAATCGGTAGTCATTTTATAATACTCCAACAAATGGTCCAAGAAAAGTATGGATTACTTGGGACCCTATGTTGGATAAGAAAGTAAAAGAAGAAGATTAGAGGAGTAGGAAAACAGAAGATAAATAAAAGCAGAAGACACACACAATATCATTAACAAGCAGCCTTTATATAGGCAAATACACCACTAACTATCTCCACTAAACCAAGTACAGGAAACTAGATAAGCACTAAACCATGTGCTATCTCCACTAAACCAAGTGCAGCAAGCTAATGATATTGACAAGGTATGCACTAAGCAATATGCAATAAAAACTGATATAGCATTTCCAACAATCGCTCCCTTAAACTGAAAGTTTTCAAACATTTAGTTTAAAAAAAACTGCGTGGCACCCTTCCTCAAGGTGAATTTTCTTGAGTGCAAACTCCAAGTAACTTTCTTAACTTCGAAAATGTAACCAATTTAAGGGGCTTGGTTAGTATATCAACAATTTGGTCTTCACTTCTGCAGTAAATGAGATCAATAACTCCTTCCTTCGTGAGGTCCCTTAAATAGTGATACTTCACATCTATATGCTTACTTCTACTATGAAGAAAAAGATTTTTGGAGAGTTTGATTACAAAGCTATTGTCACAGTAAATTGTAGTGGCTCTCTCTTATTTGAAATGTAATTCTTCTAGAATTTTCCTTAGCCAAACAACTTGACAAGCACATGAAGTTGCAGCAATGAATTCAGCTTCAGTGGTTGACAAAGTGACAATGGGCTGCTTCTTTGATGACCATGAAACCGCTGCCGAACCCAACATGAAAGCATACCCTGATGTGCTCTTTCGATCATTTATATCTCCAACATAATCACTATTAGTGAACTGAATCAAATCTGAATTTTCATCCTTCTTATACAATAACCCAAAATCAGAGGTACCTTGCAAGTACCTAAAGATTCTCTTAGCAGCAAGAAGATGTATCTCCCTCGGGCTTTCCATATACCTGTTAATAAGACTTACTGCGTACATTATGTTAGGTCTTGTTGCAGTCAAATACATTAAGCTTCCCACGATTTTCTTGAAGAGAGTGCTGTCAATCTTCCTTCCTTCAGAATCTTTAACAAGCTTCAAACCAAACTCAGTTGGTGTGCTCACAGGATTACAATTCTTCATCTGAAATTTGTCTAAAATTTCTCGCACATATTTCTTTTGAGAAATAAAAATTCCAGTAGCAGATTGCACAACTTCTATACCAAGAAAAGAATGCATTTTTCCAAGATCAGACATATCATATTCAACCATCATGGACTCCTTGAATTTGTCAAACATAACACTGTCATTTCCAGTGTAGATTAAATCATCGACATATAAGCATACAATGAGTATTTTTCCTCCATCTTCAATTTTATCTATGTGGCTATACCAAGCCCGTGGGGCTTGTTTTAGTCCATACAGAGCCTTTTTTAATTTATACACCTGACGCTCACTTCCAAACTTCACATAACCAGGAGGTTGATTAATAAATACCTGTTCTTGCAAGTCTCCATATAAGAATGCTGATTTCACATCCAATTGGAAGATGGGCCATGAGTTTTGTGCTGCCAGTGCGATCATTAACCTGATTGTGTTATGCCTTACAACTGGCAAATACTTCTTTGTAATCAATTCCGAACTCTTGCTTATAGCCTTTAGCTACCAAGCGTGCCTTGTATTTATCAACTTCACCATTCTCCTTTAATTTTGTCTTGTACATCCATTTGACACCAATTGTCTTTTGCCCTTTTGGAAGATTAATCAACTTCCAAGTGTTATTTCTTTTAATAGCTGCAATTTCATCATCCATAGCCTTCTGCCACTTTTATTCTTTGACGGCAACATCGAAACATACAGGATCACAACCTGAAAATAGAGCAAAATGTGTAAGTGGATTCTCAGATCGTTCAATCCCAGTTACTTCATAATATGACATCCATGCTGGTCTTTGTTTTGCTCGTTGAGGTCGTCGTTCAACATTTGCTTCAACTATAGGAGGACTTTGAGGATCTGCTGGATCGCTCTGAATAACTGCTATAACTAGTCGTTGCTCGTTCTCCTCAAGCTGCTGCCTTCTATCTTCATTTTCACCATTAAAATCTGCTAGAATTGGTTGTCCAACAACATAGTTTCTCCATGGCCAGCATCTGTCTTCATCAAATACAACATCACGACTGATAACAATTTTCTTGGTGATAGGATTGTACAATTTGTAAGTTTTTGGCTGATCACTAACACCAAGAAAAATGCATTTTTCTCCTTTGTCATCCAACTTTCTTCTCTTCGCATCTAGAATATGGGCATATGCAATACACCCAAAAATTCTGAAGTAATCAACTGTTGGTGTGCGATCGCTCCGTGCTTCCTCCGGCGTCATATTTTGAACAACAAAAGTGGGACTTCTATTCAAAACATGAATGCTCCAATTAATTGCTTCAGGCCAAAAAACTTTCAAAATGCCGATACTTCTCAAGAGACTTCGCACCATGTTCAAAATTGTGCGATTCTTCCTTTCACTCACACCATTTTGTTGTGGTGTATAAGCCGCTGTCAGTTGCCTTTTGATGCCATGTGTCTCACAGAAATTTGCTATTTCATGTGAATTATATTCTCCTCCACGATCGGTGCGTAGCCCTTGTATTTGGCTGGTAGTTTCTTTCTCAACAAGCAATTTATAATTTTTGAAAGCTATAAAAGCTTGAGATTTCTCCTGTAAAAAGTACACCCATATTTTTCGACTATAATCATCAATGAAAGTAATAAAATACCTTTTACCTCCATTAGATGTTGGATTTATTGGCCCGTAAATATCGGAATGGACCAGCTCTAACACTCTTTTTGCTCTCCATGCTTTTCCCTTTGGAAATTGCTCACGGTGCTGTTTACCAATGGCACTCTTCACAAACTTGAGAAGGACTTGATATTTTAGGAAGACCAATCACCATATTTTTCCGTTGGAGCGTCTTTAATCCACTAATATTAAGATGCCCATAGCGAAAGTGCCATAGCCAAGTTGTATCTTTAAACTTCACAGAAAAACAAGCATGAGTATTATTATTCGGATATAGAGGAAACATACGATTGGTTGTCATATTGACTTGAGCAATTAATCCTCGTTTTGGATCTTGAATTCGACAAACTCCTTCTCTAATAGTGATCTCATATCCCTTCTCTTGAAGCTGACCAATACTAATCAAGTTTGTTTTCAGATTTGGAATAAAGAAAACATTAGAAATAACTTGGTCAGAATTTTCTTTGGTCCGGATTTTGAGATTTTCTTTTCCCATGATAGAGACTGTAGAGTTGTCACCAAACTTTACTGTATTCTGAAAAGATTCATCTAAGTCAAAAAATAAAGACTTATCACCACACATGATTGCTGCATCCAGTATCTAAATACCACAAGTTTTTATGAATTTGTTCCTTTGTGTGACATGCCAACAAAAGAGACACTTTTTCTTCCTTCTCTACAAAGTTAGATTTTTCTCCATGATCTTTATTCAAATTAGTTCGACATTCTGACTTATAATGTCCATACCTGTGACACCAAAAGCATTCAACTTTTGATTTGTCTGCTAACTTTGGCTTGTAAGAATTTGAATGATGATCGTCATAACTTCTTTCTCTTCCATGAAAATGAGAAAATTGATTATCTTCTGATTTATGGTGTTGGATTTTGCGATCATTATTTCCTCTGCCTCTTCCTCTTCCTCTTCCTCGACCTCCTCTATTTGACGTTGAAAAATAATTATTAAATGAGACTTTCAATGATTTCTCCTCTTTGTCTTGTCGGTTTATTTTCTGTTCATGAACCAACAAAGAAATCTGCAACTCATCAATAGAAAGAGCATCAATATTTTTGGATTCTTCAATCGGACAAACGATATAATTGAATTTCGCCATCATCGAACGTAAAATCTTATCAATGATTGTGACGTCCTCTAACTTTTCTTCATGAATACGCATCTTGTTTGCAATTGCCATCGTCCTCGAGAAGTACTTTGAAACCGACTCTCCCGCCTTCATGCGTGAAATTTCTAATTCAGCACGAAGTGCTTGAAGTTGTGCTCGCTTTGCCCTTGCTGTCCCTTTATATTTCTTCTTCATAGAATCCCAAATTTTCTTGGAAGTTTCTTTGCAAAGAATGGTTTCCAAGATTGATCGATCAATGGCCTGGAATAGGTAGTTCTTAGCTTTAAGATCTTTCAGCCTCTGCCCATCTAGTTCGGCTTTTTGCGGACCAGTTAACACAACACCAACTGCTGGTTCTGCTATTCTAGTTTCAATAATTTTCCAGAAGTCCTTTGATCTCAAGAAGTTCTCCATTAGTATACTCCAATGATCATAATGACCATCAAAGCGTGGAATAGAAGGCTGAACGAAAATTTCAGAAGCCATTATATATTGCTACTGCAGTGCAAAATGAAGAGAATAAAAACTTCTGTTATTTACTCACTCTGCTCTCTTAGTGGCTCTGATACCACTGTTGGATAAGAAAGTAAAAGAAGAAGATTAGAGGAGTAGGAAGACAAAATATAATTAAAGTAGAAGACACACACAATATCATTAACAAGCAGCCTTTATATAGGCAAATACACCACCAACTATCTCCACTAAACCAAGTGCAGCAAACTAGATAAGCACTAAACCATGTGCTATCTCCACTAAACCAAGTGCAGCAAGCTAATGCTATTGACAAGGTATGCACTAAGCAATATGCAATAAAAAACTAATACAACATTTCCAACACCCTAATGTCTTTAAGATTCAGAGTATCAATAGTATTAATTAAGCCCTTATAGTTAGTGTTGAAGTGAAAGGTACAAATTCTCGATTCATCCTTGCGGGTGTCTATAGTGCTAATGACAGAGGAGATAGGATGAACCTTTGAAATTATTTAGAGTGCTATGTAGACCTTTGGGAAAATGATGCTTGACTTATATCAAGAGATTTTAATGTTGTTAGATTTAATAATAAAAGCATAAGTGGTGTATGTATTTGTTGGAATGAGGATAATGATTTTATTGATTTTATGTCGAATATTATGGTGGATGAATTCCCAGTTAAAGGTTGTTGGTACACTTAGGATAATGGGATAATTTATGGCGCAAATGTTTAGAGTAGTGCCTAACATAATAACATTTGGTTGCATAAGTATATGGAGAGTGAGGTGGTTGTAGAGTTACTGGGTATATCTGACCATACTCCCATGGTGATTTTAGTTAAAATGAGTAGAGATAAAGTTAATAAACCTTTCAATTATTTTGACTTTCGGATGAAGAGTTTAAAAATATTCCGCAAAAAGGTTGGGATATTCAAGTGAATGGGAGACCTATGTATAATATTTCTAAGAGATTGAAAAGACTTAAGAAGAAGTTCAAAAGCCTCAACAATAAATACTGTTTCAATGTTTTTATTAAAGCGGTTGTTAAAAAACAGGAGCTGGATAATTTTCAAAAGCTAATTGAGAAAAGAGGAGATGAAGACCTTACGAAAGCCAAGAAGATTTTCCAAAAGGAATACCTAGGACTTAGAGATCCGGACGAAGACTTTTTCAGGAAAAAAAATCTAAAATTCAATAGTTGGAGAATGGTGTTAAAAATATTGCTCATTCATAAGAAATTCAGGGGGTCTATTAGTCGTAGTAAAATTCTTTTTTTATCAAAGACAATTATGGAAATACATTCTTGGGTACGAGAAGCAATAAAAACTTTCAACAACCTACCGGGGCCTACAACCACTTATATGAGGAATGGGAGAGATATTTTGAGTAGTATTAAACAACATGGATAATTGAAGACTGGTAATTGTATCTGCAGAAAAAGAGATCACTCAGGAAGAAATTAAAAAAGTTGAGTTTGATATTAATCCTAAAAAATCTCAAGATCTAGATGGGCATAATTCCATATTTTTTAGGAAAGTTGGGATATAGTAGGGTAGGAGATTGTTATAGCAATTAATTTGTTTAGAACATAAAGAATTTTGAAAGAATAGAACAACACTGTTATTTGTTTGATGACTCCTAAATTTCTCAATCTCATAACCATGAAAGATTTTAGACCTATTTCATGTTGTAATACAAGTTATAAACTTATTTCTAGGGTTATTGTGAGAAGACTGAAGATATGATTTCCATAATTTGTGAACAACAAGTAATTAATTTTTGTTTGTGGAAGAAGAATAGCAAAAAATGTTTTACTTATATAGAAATTGGTGATAGGATACCATGGGCACACAGGTGAGCCTAGTTGTGTAATCAAAATATATATTTTAAAGGCCAATGACTTTGTTAGTTAGGATTATTTAAAAATGTTCTTGAAGTTATGAAATTTCCTACAAATACGGTGAATTGGATCATAGGATGTGGGCAAATTACTAGTTATACCATAAATGTTATCAGAGGTCTTACGGGTAATTTAAAAGGTATTAAGTGTTTGAGACAAGGGGACCTCTTATTCCCATATATATTCCTATTGGTTATGGAATCTTTTTTTTGATACAAGATAAAGAGGTTGAACAAGGAAATAAGTTAAAGATCTCTCATGTTATGATTGCGAATGATATTTTTATAGTTGCCAAGGAAAATGTAGAGTCCTTCCAAGTAGTTAATAAAGCCCTTAAATTCTTTAGTGATATGTCAGGATTATACCCTAGTAAAGATAAATGTGAAATTTTCTTTGCGAGTAAATGAGGATGGTAGAAAGTCTTTAAGTGAAAAAATTGGTATTAAGAAGGAAATCTACCAGTTAAATATTTGGGAGTTCCATTGATATGTGCAAGACTAAAAGTTGTTGATTGTAAGAATTTAGTAGAAAATATAATTAGGAAAATCAAGAATTGGACTTCTAGACGACTTTCTTACGCAAGGAGAATTCGTCTCGTTGTTTCATTTCTTCGCAGCACTAAAATTTATTGGATTAGTCTATGTTGTCCTATTTGTAAGGATTCACCTGTTGCCATTCCCATGTTTTTATTTTTTTAGTTGTTGGTCTTATTATAACAAATATGAAACAAGTATTATTATCTGCAAAAAGCAAGATGGGTGGTTACAGAGAAGTTATGGTCGATTTTAGATGGTTATGATACTTATTACAATTTAAAAAAAAATGAGAGTAGAGCCTAATAAATTTTTGAAGAAGGGACTAAAGCCAAAAAAATTATAAAAGAAATAGGCCAAGTTCTAAGAATGTTCTTATGTCAAGCACTAGGGTGTCATGGGAGAATATTTTCTACCTAAGGAGGAATGTGGTTTAGGCATTAAGAATCTGATTGATTGAGATAAAGCTTGTATGCTTAAGCATCTTTGGAATGTGGCCGTAAAAGGAAAAAAAACTCTGGTGAAATGGATTCATACAGATGATTAAATCATATTGTCTTTGTAATGTGGAATTCAAAGCTGATAGTTCATGGACTCGGAGAAAATTATTTAAACCCCGAGACCAAAGTAAGAAATTTATAAAACACCAAGCGGGGAATAGTCAGAAAAATTTCTTTTTGTTGGGCAATTGGCATAATCATGATGCAACCAATAATATTTAAAAAAGGCTGGGGATTTTAAAGATAACGGGAGATGGAGACTACCTATACAAAATTTTAATGCTCAGAGAGATATTATAGAAAATATTAATCAATGACATAACTATCAGGAGGACGGGGTTACTCGGGACGTTTCAAAAGATGGAAACTATAATGATAAGGATACTTACAATCATATAGGCATCACAAACCAAAAGTAGATTGGTATAAGGTTGTGTGGTTCAAAAAATCTATTCCAAGATTTTCTTTTATCATGTGGTTAGAGCATCCACAATGGTGGATGTTGACAAGTTTTAATAATAATGTAGAAAATATGAACAGATGATTGGATTTGAGGCGTAATAAACTACTGTCCTTAAGGTGTTATTTTCCCCCACTCGTACAGAGTTTGCTAATGGGTCTAAGCAAATTACCTCCAAGATACAGCAAATCCATGGGTTTATTTAAGTAGCAAACTTGAAGAATACCCCAGAACACTCTATGAAATTGGCAAGAAGAAAAATAGAGAAAGAAAATTTTTCAGAATTAATTATGACAGGATTTTACCTTCTATATATATCCTCTTGTGGTGTCTGTTCATGAACAAACACCACATCCAAAGGTCATTTAATCACGGCACTTGGATATATAACTATATTTTGAATGTTCCATATTTAAACTAAAAAGGTGTGACTCTACGGACTAACACTTAACGAAGTGGCGCCAAAATTCGATGGTTCAGATCCACTCGCGCCATAATTATGTGTCATTTATTATGGATTTAATCTGGACCGTTTGATATTTTGACGTTGTCAAAAATCCAAGGCTCCTACTGCTCCTCGCGACGATGCGAAGTGCAAAGTGCGCCTCTAAAGCGCCCTAAACGCCCAATCGCACTTTCGCACACGCGCGCGCTTGTGCGTGTGTGGATGGTGCAAAGCACCATCCTTGGACCTAAGGTGTACACTAGTAGCATACACTTAAATGCACACAAGTAATCTCTTATGACACAAGAGCATTTATTCACCCACTAACTTTTCACATTTTTCCAATGCGGGACTTTGGTTTTCCCACTTCCCTTTGTCTTTTCTTATTCCAACTAATTAATGGTTTTAACCTTTCATTTTCTCTAACCATTAATACCCATTAATATTAAAATCATCGAACAATCCCCCACTAGATTTTAATATTAATGTAATTTCTTCTTGTGATATGCTCATGCATACAAGGAGGTATCTTTCGATTTAAACCTTCAGTTAGTGAATATATATCAAAGTTCTAGTAAGACAATGGTGTGCTATGCATTAAACCTTGTCTTATTAATTAGAACCGGATATATATCACACATGAGATATCCCAATCTCTACGAGATGTTCAATGTGTTTTTTTAGCACTATTATGGCCATGTGCACTATCTTGGCTTCATGAATATTTACAAGAATAAACCCAAAATCTTGCTAGGAGCAACACCACTTCCTATATTCATACAGGTGAAGTTCTCTTGCATGTCCTTGCTACTTTAGATAACGAACTTCATTAAGAGTTAAACTCATCCTCTCGACGTAGCAATATGCACTGAACATCCTAGAAGGGACATGAAATTGAATAAATTTCAGTGCAAAACTAATCACTTATCAGTAACTTGTTATTACCCATTAAACTTTGGAATAGTAGTAATGCTATTACAAAGTTGGGTTACCATTACCGGTGATTATAGAAAAAAATGGTTTTAGTCCCATTCCACTAGATGTGTCCTTTTCCAAATCTCTAGAAAGTCCTTTGGTAAGAGGGTCAGTTAGATTCTTATTTATTCGAACATATATAATATTAATAACTCCATAAGTTATTAATTGTTTGACATATTCATGTCTTAAACTTATGTGTCTAGATTTTCCATTATATACTTTTTTATACGCTCTAGACAATGTAGCTTCACTATCACAATATAAAGAAAGAGATGGCATTGGTTTTGGCCATAACTTTATATCCAATAATAAATTTCTTACCCACTCTGCTTCTTTTCCGGCTGCTATATAAACTCAGATTCCATTGTTGAATGTGTAATGCAAGTTTGTTTCTTGGATGCCCAAGATACCGCCCCACCCGCCAAGGTGAATATCCATCCAGATGTGGATTTATTATCACTTGCACTAGTTATCCAACTAGCATCAGAGTACCCTTTAAGAACTGCTGGAAAGTCATAATAAAATAGACCTAATTCTTTGCTCTTCTTGAGGTAACCAAAAATCATCCCAATTGCTTTCCAATGATCCACACTTGGATTATTAGTGTATCTTGACATTTTACCTACTGCAAATGCAATATCTGGACTTGTACAATGCATCGCATACATTAAACTTCCAATTTTACTAGCATATTCAAGTTGTGCAACTGCTCTGCTAGAATTTTCTAATAATTTTATACTAGAATCATATGGGGTATTTGCTTCTTTTATTTTCAAGTGATTAAATTTGTGAATAACTTTGTCAATGTAATGAGATTGACATAATGCATAACCCCCACTATGTTTCTTAACTTCAATACCCAAGATGCTATCCACTTCATTAAGATCTTTCATCTTAAATTGTGAACTAAGATACTTCTTAGTTTCATATACACCTCTCATGTTTGTACCAAAAATTAATAAGTCATCAAAATATAGACAAATAATTACACCATAGTCATTGGTGAATTTAGAATAAATGCACTTATCAGCGTTGTTATGTCTGAAACCATAAGAAATAATGATTGTATCAAACTTTTCATGCCACTGCTTTGGTGCTTGTTTCAACCCATAAAGTGACTTAATTAATTTACAAACTTTATGTTCATTTCGGGCAAAATAAACCCTTTGGGTTGTTCCATATATACCTCTTCATCTAGGTCACCTTCAAAAATGCTATTTTAACATCCATTTGATGCACAAACAGATTATAAATAGATGCAATTGCCATTAAAACACGTATGGATATAATTCTAGCAACAGGTGCATAAGTGTCGAAATAGTCAATCCCTTTTCTTTGTTTAAAACCTTTTGCTACCAATCTAGCCTTAAAGGTTTGAATAGAACCATCGGTATTGTATTTTCTTCTAAATACCCATTTACTACTAATAGGTTGTGATCCTTGTGGCAAGTCCACTAAAACCCATGTCTGATTTGATAGAATTGAATCCATCTCATCATTAATAGCTTCTTTCCAAAAAGAAGCATCTCTTGAAGTCATTGCTTCGTTAAAGGTTTTAGGATCTTCTTCTACGTTAAGTAAAATAGGCATTTTATTAAGAATATTATCTCTATCTCCTTCAACCCAAAAGGCTAAGGCTTGAGATGAAATAAAATCAGGGCCAAAAGATTTTTCTTTTCTAGAAAGCTGACTTCTTCTAGGTTTTATTTCTGTTTCGGGTTCATTCCTTTTATTATTAATTGATGGTCTAGGAATCAACCTAGTGGATGTATTAGGATTGGCATCTAATTCGACACATGAATCTTTATAAAATTTATTTTCAATAAATTCAACATCCCTTGATTCAATTACAACATTAGAATTTAAGTCCAATAACCTATATGCCTTAGAATTTTCCGCGTATCCTATGAAAACACTTTTAATTCCTCTTGCACCCAACTTTGAACTTTTCGGGTCATGAATTCTATAGAAAGCCAAACAACGCCAGACCCTTAGGTAGTCCAGATTTGGTTTTCGATTCTTCCATACCTCGTATGGAGAAACATGTGTTTTCATTGATGGAATTTTGTTGTGTAAATGACAAGGGATGAGTAAAGCTTCTCCCCACAAATTGTTTGGTAAGTTTGAATTAATCAACATAGAATTGATCATATTAGTAAGAGTACTATTCTTTCTTTCAGCCAAATGATTTTGTTGGGGAGTATAAGGGGCAGTTCTTTGATGTATTATTCCATGTTCTTCACAAAATGAGTCAAATTCATTTGGAAAATACTCTCCCCCTCTATCACTACGAAGAATTTTAATTTTCTTTTCCTTTTGATTTTTAACTTCTGCTTTAAAACGTTTAAACATTGAAAAAGCTTCATCCTTATGTCTTATCAAATATACATATGTGAATTTTGAACAATCATCAATGAATGTAATAAAGTATCTTTTTTCGCCTCTAGTTAATACCATTATATTCACATATATCAGAATGGACTAATTCTAATAATTCAACACTTCATTCGACTTTAGGAAAAGGTCTTTTTGTTAATTTTTCTTGAATACATATTTCACATTTTTCATGAAAAGTACTATCACAAGTTATTAATTTATGTTTAGACATGTATTTTAATGATCTAAAATTTAAATGCGCTAATCTAGCTTGCAAAACATCAAAAGACTCAACAATATAAGCAGAATTATTCATGTTATTAATAAAAATACCGAGTTTGAACATTCCATCACAAGCATACCCTTTCCCAACAAATGCCCCATTCTTAGACATAATTAACTTATCAGACTAAAAGACGGCTTTAATGATGCTTTTACAAATCAAACTTGCATACACTAGGTTTTTTCGAATTTCTGGCACATGCAGAACATTTGTTAACGTTAACTTCTTTCCAGATGTGAATTGTAGTTCAATGTTTCCTTTTCCCAGAACTTTGGCAAAATTATGATTCCCCATTAGAACCTCTTGACCGTCCTCTGCTTTTTCATATGCGGAGTACAATGATTTATCATTGAAGACATGTATGGTAGCCCCAGAATCGAGCCACTAGTCAGAAGACTTCGTTATTGCCGCCAGGTTTAGTTCGGTAATCATACCAATTTGCATGTCCGATACCATTGCTACAAGATCCTCGATCTTATTTTCCGCCATATTTTCATTGTTTGTATTATTGGATTCAGTAGCATCTATCTTTCGTTTCTTGTTTTTGCAATCACGGGCATAGTGGCCATTTTTGCCACAATTGAAACAAGCCCCATTGGACTGTTTCTTATTGGAATTATTTTTCTTGAACTTCTTACCAATAGGTTTGAAGTTCTTATGATATTTCTTTCCTTCAATAAAGTTAACTTTGGTGGAATTATGAGAAACATTTGTTTGATCACGGGATCTGGTTTCTTCTTCAATTCTTAAATGTTTATGTAATTCCTCCAAACTTATATTGTCTTTCCTATGTAGGAGTTTCTTACGACAATCATTCCAACTTGGTGGTAATTTTACAATAATTGCACCAACTTGAAACGATTCTGAAATTTCCACCTTTAATTCATGAAGCTTTGTGACAAGGATTTGCAACTCATGTAATTGCTCTAAAACAGTTTGGTTATGACTTATTTTGAATTCGAAATATTTCAGAATTAAGAATTTATCCGTACCTTCTTTCTTTGTTTTGTATTTATATTTAAGAGCATTCGAGATTTCCCGTGGAGACTGCATAGAGTTGTAAAGATCATATAATCGATCAGACAATGTATTTAGAATATGACCACGACACACCAATTCGTCTTCTTCACGTTTCTTCCGTTGTTCTTTGACAGTTTCATTATCGTCTTATTTTGGTTCCGAAATTGCTTCTAGTTTAGGATCCAGAATATATGCAATTTTTAAAACGGTGAGAAGGAAGAATAATTTTCCTTTCTAGTGAGTGAAATTTGTTTCATCAAAGAGATCCAAATGCACATTTGGATTCAGAAACATATTCATATTCTTTTCTGCCTCCATAAATAACACCTTAAGACTGTTGACGAGTTTAATAATAATGCATAAAATATGAACAGATGATTGGATTTGAGGCGTAATAAACTACTATCCTTAAGGCGTTATTTGCCCCCACTCGTACAGAGTTTGCTAACGGGTTTAAGTAAATTACCTCCAAGATACAACAAATCCACGGGTTTATTCAAGTAGCAAACTTGAAGAATACCCCAGAACACTCTATAAAATTGGCAAGAAGAAAATAGAGAAAGAGAATTTTTCGAAATTAATTATGACAGGATTTTACGTTCTATATATAGCCTCTTATGGTGTTTGTTCATGAATAGACACCACATCCAAAGGTCATTTAATTACGGCCCTTGGATATATAACTATATTTTGAACGTTCCAGATTTGAACTAAAAAGGTCCGACTGTACGGACTAACACTTACCGAAGTGGTGCAAAAATCCGATGGTTCAGATCCATTCGCGCCATAATTATGTGTCATTTATTATGGATTTAATCTGGACCATTTGATCTTTTGACGTTGTCAAAAATCAAAGGCTCCTACTTCTCCTCGCGACGATGCATACGTGAAAAGTGCAAAGTGCGCCTCTAAAGCACCCTAAACGCTCAATCGCACACGCGCGCGTGCGCGTGTGCGGATGGTGCAAAGCACCATCCTTGGATCTAAGGTGTACACTAGTAGCATACACTTCAATGCACACAAGTAATCTCTTATGAGACAAGAGCATTTATTAACCCACTAACGTTTTCACACTTTTCCAATGTGGGACTTTGGTTTTCCCACTTCCCTTTGTCTTTTCTTATTCCAACTAATTAATGGTTTTAACCTTTCATTTTATCTAACCATTAATACCCATTAATATTAAAATCATCCAACAGTGGATGCTCTAGAAAGGCAATTTAAAGAACCAAAGCTGTCAGATTTCCTTTCATATATGCTAAGCTACACAATGGTGAACATGGGAGAATTTGTAAATGAAGTTCCTACGAACAACTTTTGTTCGTAGGAAGTAAAGCTCCACTTCTTACGAACAACATTCGTTTGTAGGAAATGGTACAGACAAATATTGTTCGTAAGAACCCAAATATATAATAAAAATGATTATTTTTATTATTACGAACTTCATTTGTTCATAGGAATTCCTACGAACAAATGAAGTTCGTAGGAGCCCTTTACAAATTCCGCTCAAGTTTTGTATATTTAGAGAACCACTACAAACTCAGGAACATAATTTGTTCAGTAACTCACACCAGTGCAAACATCCTAATTTGTATCTTTACAATTTTTTTTGGCATTTTGTACCCCCATTATAGATGCTCTTAGAGAGTCTTGATAAACTACGGATAAAAAAAAACTCACCGAAAGTGAAAATTGTGTCGTGATAATAATGTGGAAAATACTGATCATATTTTATTTAACTGTAATTTTTCAAAAAAATTATTGGGAAAGAGGTATGAGGAACAATGGGGTTTTCAGAAGGGTGCTTTTATTTGGGCCCCTATTATCTGTATAGAAATTGGTCCTTTATTAAACCCACACATATGGGTGAGTATATATTCTATATAACGTATCCCCAGGTGTGTAGAGAAAAAAAACGAAATGGACTTTTAGACGGATATAATGCATTTCAGACAAGTTACTTCAGACTCGTTTCTTATTGGGCATTTCAAATCTATTTTCTCACTCATCTCTTCTACAGATCTTCTCTCATCTCTACTTCATATCTGCATTTCTAGTTCAGGTGGACCTCTTTCATTCTTAGCTTTCTTCAACCATGGAAGTTTCATTCAGTACAAACCATCGGTAATTTTTTCGGCATTCATGTTATGTATTAGACTTAGATTACAATGTTAAATATGTAGCTTATCGTTTCATGTTTTCTAACACGATATATATATATATATATATATATATATATATATATATATATATATATATATATATATATATATATATCAAGGTTCTAAAAAACATGGGGCGTGATCGAGGTGTGGAGGCCAAGCCTTAGAAGCCTAGGTGGGCCTTAGGCGTAAAAATGCGTTTATGATTCTTGATATATTTTAATATTTTTTAACCACAATAAGGCTCTTAAAATACTAAAATTATACATATTATAAAAATATGTTGGAATATATGCAAATTAAAATACTATTTGATTATTTCGGATGAGATAATGGTCCGGTTTTTAAAAAAATTCTTTAAAAGGCGATACCATTTCACTAAAGCATTGTTGTTTTTAAAAAAAAGTGCGCCTTAAGGGTTTTACCAAGAATAAGGCATAAAATCCTTAAGGCGGGACGTTTCTCCCAAGCCTCAAGCCTAGGCGGGTTTTTTAGAACAGTGATATATATATATATATATATATATATATATATATATATATATCAGAGGCACCTGACACAGAGAAGAAAAAATCACCGAGTCCAATTGTCGACTAATCTTGATGAAAGACTGATTACTAGAAGAAAAAAAATTCACACTCAAATTAAAATATTCACATTCAAATGTCGACTAATCTTGATAAAAAAAACTTGCTACTGGAGAAAGTCCGAACACACTTTTTTGTAATTGTTTCCCTGTATAAAGAAACACAAATATATGAGATGAAATAAATTATTTTTAAAACACATTAAATTATTAATTAAGGGTTTTTCCATACCTCACTCAATATGAAAACATATTAAGTCAATCGCACAGGATATGCTCGAATCTCCATTTGTTTGTTGCAAATAATTATCAAATTTTAGATGATATTAAAAAAATTAAAAAATAACGTTTTTGATAATATAATATTATTTGTATTGTAGAGAGCATACCTTTGACAATCTTCATCTGCATATTATAGGTCTCTGATGATGGATAACCAATAAAGCGATTCCATTTATTAATTAAATCACTCACCCTACTCACCACCGCTCAGCATCCACGTATCGATGGAATTCCCACCCCGGAAAATTATGTGGAATTGGAGCTTCTTCCTTAAGGCTAACTTTCATAAAATGATTGTTATCATATAACACGATTGGAACTATATGCGCAACTTCATCGATTGGTCCCGTCCTTAGTGTTAAATAAGTGATATTTTGTTGTGGAGAATAAACACAAAGAGCACAGTTAAATGCAATGGCAAACAAGCAACCCATTGCAGGAAATTGCATCCAATATCGACGATGGACAAAATTAGTACTGGAAAAATCTAACGCCTCCTCCACATCGTTGTATGTTTGGTCACCAACCAACATATTTAAGTGCAATTCCTTATGGTCTCGTAGCTCGGCCAGTATCTGACGTCGCACAGTCCTCCAACCATCATTTGGATTCAAATGTAGTAATTCAACACAACACTTACATCCGCAATGACCATCCAGAGCAACGTTTGAAAACCCGTTAATAACTAGTTCCACAATCTTCGGATCAAACTCATTTAAAAGTGATTCATAATAGTCCTCATCAATCATGTTAGGGACATAAGTAGTCTTTTGTCTCCTTGCAGGCATCTTTTTCAAGGGATTAGGATTTATGACTGAATGTTGGCTTAGTCGCTCCTCTTCTGTCTTTGCATATTTAAATCCCGATGGATCCCTTTTTGTACTATCATCTTCTTTTACTGACGCTCTTTTTGTATATTTTCTTTTCCTGCCCTTGGATAATTTATTCTTCGAAGGAGGTGCCATATTAGTGGATGATGGATTACTGATCTGTAAAAAATGTGATGAATTAAATAGAAATGCGATGAATTAAATGGAATTTTTTTTATGTAATTACTAACCTCCCTTATGTATTTTAGCATCATACATTTTTGCTCCTCAGTTGAGCTAGCAAATCTCTCTCTAAATAATGATAGTTCTATGTCACAATTAAGTGATTTTCCTAGAATGTCCCTTGCAATGTCATTGTGCTTCCTCAAATGTGGGTGGATGGATGATAACAGAATGCCCTTACCTTCACGCTGATATTCTACAATCTCATGTGCATAAGGAAAACCATGTGTGTGCTTAAAACCTCTCTCTCTTTCTTCATAAAGGATCTCTAATGCAATGCTTGAAACAAATCCCCTTAACTGCCTAATATCAGCAATGCGATGTTCATGCATATTCGATTTTGATGATCTATTAAAAGAAGCTTTACTAGCTACATGCTGAGATATAAGGAGATTGTCTATCAGTTTAAAGTTACTTATGAGGTTTCCACGTGCCGAACCCAAATATCTCTTTAATGATGCATGTTGTGATTCAGCTCTATTGGTTGTGACATTGCCGAAAAGCATTACCTTATTTGTCCAAGGGGACACAAACCTTTCTTTGTAGATTTCAAACCACGTATCATTAATATACTCGAGTAGACTACCAAATTGAGCATAACGGATTTTAAAATTATGAAGTGCAGCATAGAATAACTCTTCCGTGTCTTCCTTTATCACCGCATTGAAGTCCAGTAAAAAAACTTCCCACTCTTGCGCTGTTTTGAATAGTCTCTTGCCATGTGTTTCAATGTTTTTTGATATGTGCCATATAAAAAGAAAATGTGTTGTTTCGGGAAATTTTTTTTCTACGACATTTATCAACGCTAACTCTCTATCTGTGATAATTACGGAAGGGGTTGTCGGTTGGCATAAAATATCCTTTAAACAACCTAATGCCCACATAAAACTATTTTCCTTCTCCGATTTAAGATATGCATAACAAGCAATAAAAGTCTTGTTCGTCTATGTAACACCAACTATCTCTAATAAGGGCATCTCATGCCTATTAGTCTTATAGGTGCAATTTATCAAAAGCACTGCCGGGAAGCATTTTAAAAGGGTAGTGGAATATGGATGTGCAAAAAATATGTTTAGCACCTCATCTGTATTCGGATCTCTTCTGTGATGTTCCATGTAATTTTTAGCATCCTACATATGCATCAATTGTTGCATTTCTATTCTCCCTTCCTTCTCAAGAATTTGGTTCTTTGCTTTGAACTTATATATTATTTCAACAGTTGATGCATTATGTGGATCCCTTTTTTAAGCACTCGAAGGATCTCTCTTGGTTTAACCCTGCATATGCTCATATCATAAACCATCTCCTCCTCCACTTTAGACAATCTCCGTATATACGAACGACCCTCAAATTTGGTATCTTTATCAAGTGGATGATTATGAAAGCCGCATATAACATTAAGTTTCCACTGATCATCATCTAACAATTTCACCCCTTTAAGAAAAAATGGGCAACTGCACTTTTTGGTTCCAGTTCTTCTAATTTGCTTCTGCTTGTTGTTCTTCTTCACTTCTGGTTTAACCCCTCTATGTTTGTACTCGCCTCCCCTTTCACAACCTTACAATACTCGTCCACGTCGACCATACTTTGGATTATCCGATTTTTTAATGCACACGACTATTCCACAAGTTTTTCCAACAAATTAACACCACTCGGTTAACTCATCTCGTGAATAAAATACCTAAAAATCAAATACACAAACATTATATGTCTTCTAATACATATTTAGTATTAAAAATTGTCATAATTGAGTCATACCTTTTCGGTAAAAAAAATGAGACGTACAGTCCCATTCTGTTTTATTATATTGTCCAATTTTCTGATATTTTTTCTCGTTTTCCTTACCATCATTACCATCACTGTCATATGCTTGGATGAGGGACAATGAATTTGCAACATTATTTTCATTTCCAGTGAATTCCTATTGTTACAAATAAAAAAAGGTTAGTATTATATAATTTCTTGGCATGTAGCATTGTAACTGAAATTAAATAAATCTTAAAAATATATTTCCAACTAATACTTCATATATTTGGTTAACTTACTGATTGCTTGAATCCTTCTTTATCCATTACTGGTACGATGATGAAGAACGGTGACGCGCTTGTAAAATCGTAGAGAGGAGCTTCTCTATTTTGTTGTGTTAAATGACTATTTCGTAAGATTTTTTTATCCGTTTTGGTTGGGAATGATCATAGGCTATTTTTTTTTTGTTAATTTCATGGACAGAGCATTTGCGGCCTGTTATATCTGCTGTTGCATATTTTTATCTGAGATAGAAGTCTTCGGGGTTTTTGTATCTGTTATGTTAAGGCAACATAGTTCTATCCGAGATAGAATTCTCAGGGGTTAACTAACTGCATATGATATGCTTACATCGTATCTATTAGCATAAGATTTTTATCCGAGATATAACTCTTAGGAGGTAACTGCTGGTTACTCTTTTCTATTATTCGTGGGTTTTAAAAGAGGGTTATAACAGTAATTGTTTTTTTAGCTTTACTTCATTGAGTACAATTAAAATAGGTGGGGTTCTTTACAGAATAGATGGGTTCATCCAAAAGTACCCTTTCAGAAAGGCTAAGAATTTACAAGAATAAATCCTAGACATTTCACATCAAGCAGATTTTCATATCCAAAATCCATAAATTAGCATTATCTTGCACCGGGGAAAGAGAAACAACCACATTTTCAAACATATTCAATATGATACCGATGGAGTTTTTATGAAAATTTAAAATTTTGTTCAGAAAAATAATAAAGAGAATTGGGCAACATGCAGAGGGTGGGGATTTCAGAAAATATATTATTTAGCTAAAATGCAAAGGGTAGGGGATCAGGGCATTATTGCCAACCATTGTATAGATATGAAGATCTGAGATTTGAATGGAGATGGGAATTGAATTCAAAGACTAACATGATTATTTCTAAAAGGACAAAAAGTAAATATTGAGGCATAACTGTTTAGTGTTTTCTGCTCTATTGCAACTCCCTTCTATCTTATGTCTCCGACATAAAAAGACGCCATTCGTTCTCTGGAGATTTGATGAGATATTCTTGTTATAGGGTAGATTCTTATCTGTATGGAAATTGGGAGAGGTTGTTAGGGTAACAACCGCGATCGATGAAGTCCTTCTCAAGTTGAGTGAGAGTTTTTGTTAGAAAATTGGGTATTGGACAACAATTTTGAGCACAAATTTAGGTGGGACCCACACTATGATAATTGTGGGATCATATACGAACGCGTTCTCCTTCGCAAGAAGATTAACCTAGTATATTCACATGTCCAATTCCATTAAGTTATGAATGATAAATGTGTCTCCAAAGTGACTCATAAAACAATGAAAGTTAATGAATTGGGTGTGTATTAACCTTGTCCCACATAGGAAAAATAGTGGGAGGTTGAAGAGTTAATAAAACCTCAATTATGGTCTAAGACTTGGATGCCTTTGGGGTATCCCAACTTTTTGAAGGGGAGATGACCTACACTATGAAAGTGTTGCGCTTGGGCCAAAAAACCACACGTGCACGCGTTCGACCAACTTAGGCTTTTTTGATCCGACAAGTAAGTTCTTGCATTTATTTATTTTTGTAATTTTTGTATTCATATATATATATTCTATTTTTATTTTGAATTTATAATATCAGTGATAACAATCTTAAGGCAAATATATCAATTTTTACTGTTTTATAAATTCATACAGAAATATTATTTTATTGTTACAGAAAAGTAATTTTTTACTTTTTTTACTTTAAACTCTTTATTTAATTTGTTATTTACAGATTTTTTCTAAACTCTTAGTATTTTTAAATCTGTTTTGTGAAGATTTTTTTTAATTTATATTAAAAAATAGTTTGACACAGATTTAATTAATTTTAGAATAGTAAAACATAGTGTTTACTATTTTAATTTAAATTCTGTATATACTATTCAGAATTCTTGTCAATATTCATTTAGTCTTAATTATATTTAAGGAAATTGGTGTACATAATTTTGTATTCTGTTTTGATAAATTCATTAAAAATGAATAATATCATAAATAAAATTTCCGTTTTTGTAACAGAAATGGAATCACAAAGTACGGACACATTCCCACCAACCGTGAATGTGACTCATCGACAATTGCTGCCCCTATGAACATGCCACATGGGGCGAAATTAAAAAAGTTTTCGGAGCCGATTTCAAGCGATGGCAAGGACATAAATAATTTTATCTCACATCCTTCCAATTGACAAGGTTCGTTTGTGATGATTGTCCCCGTTTGCAAGAGGGAGATGAAACTAAGAAAGTTGCTACCATGGAAGCATGGAAACATTCTGACTTTTTGTGCCGAAACTACATCCTGACATACTTGGACAAGACGTTGTACCATGTCTATAGCACCATGACAACTGTGAAGGAATTATGGAATTCTTTGGAGAAGAAGTACAAAATTGAAGATCCGGGTATGAAGAAATTCATTGTAGGTCATTTTCTAGACTTCAAAATGGTTGACTCCAAGCCTATTATTACAAGTTCAAGAACTTCAGGTTATTCTTCTTGGCACTCATGCTGAAGGAATATCAGTCAGTGAAACTTTTCAAGTGGTGGACATAATTAAAAAATTGCCTCCATCTTGAAATTTGTTCAAAAATTATTTCAAGCACAAACACAAGGAGATGAATGTTGAAAAATTGATAGTGCGACTGCGGATTGAAGAAGAAAATCGTGAATCTCAAAAGAAAAGTGGAAAGAACATCATGCAGTCCATAGATCATGTGGTAGAAGGTCTAAAATCCAAACGTAAGCGTGATGGGGAAGGCACATCTAAGCAAAGAAAGAAGTCCAAAGGAAAATGCTACAACTGCGATAAGTTAGGACATCGCTCAAGTGAGTGTCGCAAACCAAAGAACATTAAAAAGAACAATACTCAAGAAAATGTGACGGCGGGTGAGAACATTTTCGATGGTATTGTAGACATAAATCTTTTTGCTGTTGTCTCTGAATGCAATTTGGTAGGAAATACCAAGGAATGGTGGGTGGACACTAAGGCTGCACGCCAAATTTGTGCAAACAAATGGATGTTTACTACTTATAAGGTTTTCAAAAATGAGGAGACCCTCTGTACGGGGAAATCTTCGAGTTCTAAAGTCGTGGGACAAGGAAAGATTATTCTGAAGATGACTTCGAGAAAGGAACTTACTCTTAAAAATGTGCTGGGCGTGACTGACATCCGAAAAAATATAATTTACGGATCACTTCTAAGAAAGAATGGGCTTAAACTTGTGTTTGTTTCTGAAAAGTTTGTATTGTCCAAAAATGATGTGTATGTGGGAAAGGGCTACCTGTCTAAGGGGATCTTTAAAATGAATGCAATGACATTGATGCCTAAGGCATTCCCTATGAATGAAATTTCTAGTTCTACTTATATGATTGAGTCATCTAATATTTGGCATGCTAGGTTAGGACATGTTAATTTTGATACCTTACGTAGATTAATTAACTTGAAAATTTTGCCAAAATTTAATATTGATAAAATCATAAATTTGATATTTGTGTGGAATCAAAATTAGTTAGATTACCTTTTCATTCTATTGAAAGGTTCACCGAACCACTAGATTTAATTCACACGGATATTTATTATTTAAAATTTGTACAAACTAGAGGTGGAAAAGTATGTTATTACTTTTATTGACGATTACATAAAATATTGCTATCTATCACTACACCAAATCTGCACTATTATCACGGTCATTGACCTTGACAAGTTGGACTTGTCAAGGTCAATGACCGTGACAATTCGGGGCGAGACACATTTTTTTGTCACGGACGTGTCACGGTCATTGACCTTGACAAGTTCGTTAGAATTGTCACATCATGTCAAGGTCATGGACCGTGACAAGTTTAGTCACGGTTAATAACCGCGACAATATTTAAAAAAATTAACACGTTATTGACCGTGACAAGTCCGTGACAAGATTTGTCAAGGACTTGTCACGGTCAATGACCATGACAATTCTGGGCAGAATTTAAAAAAATTCTGCTGGGCAGTATAGCCACTGCCACTGCCCAGCAGTATATTTGTACCTGTTGTAATAACGTTGGTTGTACCTATTCAAACATCATATTTCCAAATAAACTAAAGATAGTGCAAATATATATTCATGACGATATAATCCAAATATTCAAAATAGAAATAATATACATGAAGATATAATCCAAATATAATTAAAATGGACAAACTTAAAAATAATGTTACTACATGTCTTGGGTAAATGTGAGGAGGTGAGTTGGCCACACGATATAAGAATTGACACACCCACTAATATACATCGTGCCGCATTGTTCGCGCAACCACAATAGGGAGTTATCCTTCCTGGGTATCACATGCGTGACGAGCACTTTAGACTCGATCCCTTGAAGCGCACGTCCATGAACTATTACACCCTCGACGATATTCGGGTCCCTCAACCCCCGTCCTATCCGCTGGCCATCAAATACATCCAATATGAACACGCTCGACTAACCAAGTGTCTACAATGGTCTGGGGAAGGGAGCCAAATAAGGAAGTGGATCATTAAAATACGCACGTGACGGTGAAGAAGAAGCGAGGTCCACATCCTCGTCCTCCTGCGCCTCGTTCTCCCGCACCTCCTCCTCCTCCTACTCCTCCACCGCCTTCTCCTTACCTTTCCCTTTCCCCTTCCCCTTACGGTCTCCGACCAACGTACGCTTCATGAATGCGTACATATCTTCGACCGTCACCTCCAAACGGGACAACTTCACGTCGTGTGAATCCACCGTTCGAGCCAACCCGGTGTCGCTCGTCTCCAATCTGATGATCCTAGATTTGGCCACCCGTGAGCTCACCCCACATGTCCTCCCCTTGCGATCAGAGCCAAGCACTTGGCTGAGTGCGTCTGCGGACAAACGCCTTGTCGGCATCAGACTGCGACTCATGCACTTCCTTAAGCTTTACCTGAAATGATAAAAAGCACATGATTAGTAAAACAAGTAAACTAAAAAATTATAACGTAATTAACAAAAATTAAACTGTCGGATTACTTACAATCATCGCCGCGACGCTCGGGGAAACCTCCTTGTCCTTCCCCTTCTTCGTCCGAAGAGCCACATAAGTATTGAGCCTATGTGGCTTACCCCCTGGCCCACTCCCTACCCCTTGAAATAAAATAGAGTAAAATTAGTATCGGCCCCGCAAAGTAAAATAATGAAGAATAATATATTTCTGTAGTTATAGAAAAATTAAATCTTACCTTCATCCTATGCCCCACCTCGGTGTAAGAGGTCCGTCCGGAGTTGTGCACGTCCGTCTTTTTTGCCCGGTTTTCCCTCCCCGATTGGCGAGATGCCAATTGTCGATCCTCGATCTCATTGTCAATGAACTTTTGCCATTGTGCCAATGAGATCGTCTCCTTGGGCGGGAAGGATCCACGCCATTGTATAATGGACTCTCGTGTTTTCCCAAAGTACCGTGTCCGGATATTTTTCTTCCACGTCTTGTGTTGCTCCCTCAACTGCTCCAAGACGGAATCACGTAGCTTTGGATCCAAGTTGAATTGTTCCTGTCCAACAAATTCAATGTTAGTTGCGAATAAATATAAATATAAATATAAATATAAAATGAAATCGAAATCGAAATCGAAATTGAAATTGAAATTGAAATTGAAATTGAAATTGAAATTGAAATTGAAATTGAAATTGTGGTAACAATTATTATGCAACACAAATAAATACAAGAGAGGCAATTACCAAGGAAGAATAAGGAATGAAAAATGACAATCACATAACAAAAGATGTACGTGGTTCAGCAAAGATGTTCCCACGTCCACGGTGGTGCAGTCAATATTATTTCTATATACTCCGGAGAGTGGTTACAGAGAATACAACTTGTTCTTTTTCCCCGGACCTAGGGTTTAATATATACATGTACATTTAAGTGAGTGGGGGTGATGGGTTCCCCCACGTCTTCCATCCTTCCTATAACTTTCCTTTAGGGGAACGTGGAAAGAGACTGAATTAAAATAAGAGGTGGGGGGCCTAGACTTTGGGCCGGCAGAACTGGGATACTCGTCTAGGCCCATGGTATTAATTCTGGGTACCCACAATTGCCCCTAAGTTTGTTGGGCCATGTTCATGGGCTCAATAAATTTAAATGATTAGCCATAATGGCTTTTTTTGTAATTCTTCGGAAACTATGAAGCTGATTTTGGTGGCACGCGCTTCGTATCGTGTGCACTGTGATTAGCAAAATCTGAAGGTTTCTTGGGTTAGGCACTTTTCTATCGTCGTTCCAATTTTTCCATCACTTTCTCATTCCTTGTGAGTTCTAGCACTTCGTACCGTCTTCTTTCAATCTCCACTCTCGTTGCTTTTCTTGTCGTTTGGGCTCATGTTTCTTCATCGTTCGAATTGGTCTTCTATCCTGTAAGTTTCCTGTACTTTTTCTCTGTGCTTTCTCTTTGAGTTTGTATCTTTTCTAGGGTTTTCCAATGGCAAAGATTGGAAATAGGTCAATCTCTGAATTTATGAAGTTTTACAACATCCCTGAGTGGGTAGATATTGAGTGCTGTGCCTCCCCTCCTAGAAACGTTAGAGATATAGATGATGCCCACTGGATCCACGTCTTGTTGCTTTCCCAGGGGGGACTCACTTTTCCTCCTAATGATTTATTTTTGCATTTTTTTGGCTATTTCGATATTGTTCCTGCACAATGTTCGCCCAATGTGTGGAAAATAGTTAATGGCGTACATAGAATCAATTAGTTGTATGGCACTAGGCTAGGACTCACCGAGGTCTGTTTTTACTATTCCTTCTCTCGAACTAGCTCTGGGGTCCTCTATCTTAAAGCTAGGAGTTCTGACAGGGTATTGGTAGTAAACCTACCTGATTCCCATAAGGACTATTGGCAAGAAGGCTTCCTTGCCAGAAAATGGCAGTTTTATCCCCAATTTGAGGGGTTGAGATCTGAGAGGTTCACTGTTCCCTTTTATGGGGAATAATACATTGGTAGACATTGCTCTTGTTGCTTCAATTTTTGTTGATTTGTGATCCTTCTAATTCTTCTCTGTTCTTATTTTGCAGCGAGGTCAAAGAACTTGGAACCTGCTCTTAGCGAGGTTCGTCTTTCGGAATTGATAAAGGCTTGGAATATCAGGGAGCCTTTGGGTGACAGCGAGCATCTTAGGTCTGATGCCTTCCTGCTCGAGTACAAGAACGTTAACTCCAGCTTCATAGCAAGGCCTATGGATAGTATCCCAGAATTTGATCCTTCCGAAGAAACTACTGCAGATCTCATCCGGTTGGACAAGGAGGAGAGCAGCTCTGATAGTAGCAGTTCCTCGCGAGGAGGTCTCTGAGACTAGAAATTCATCGAGAACGTCCAGTAGTTTGAGCGAGGAGATGGTTCCTCCAAGGAAGAACTTGATCAGGGATGATGATGATGAGGACCACGTACTTCTTGCACAAAGGTCAAAGAAGAAAAAATCTAATTCTGGAGCTGTGGCTACTGGTTCCCGGTCCTCTGCCCAAGAGCAGGAGAGAAAGAGGAAGGAAGAAGAGCAGGTGAGGGAGGGAGTGAGAAAAAAGGAAGAAAAGAAGAAGAAGATGGAGGAGAGGAGGGCAGAGGAGAGGAAGAAGAAAGAGAGTGAGAAGGAGGAGGAGAAAAGGAGGGCAGAGGCGAGGATAAAGGTCGGGCAGGCCTTAGTCCCGGTGTCCATGCTGCCCGAGAGGGCCTCTTTGGCAATTTCCCCCCAGCTGGCCCCAGCTCTGCTCGAGAGAGCTGTCCTCCCAGCTGATCGCCAAAGGGCAGTAGGGTCGGAGAAATTGGCCCTTTAGACTAGTCAGAGGCTTGCTTTGGTAAGGTTTTTTCCCTTCTCTCATACGTTTTTCTGAATTCTTTCGTTTCCCTCTTCTAATGCCTTTTTTTTTTCTACAGTTTGTTACTGACTTCGCCGTGATGTATCGTTCATGCGATGAGCTGGTGAAGAGAAAAAGTGAGCTGGAGCAAGAGAACTCTGCCCTAAAGCTGAATGGTAAAGAGCTCGAGGCCAACTTTAAAGCTTTTGACGCTGCTCGTATTTCATCCGACTTAGCTCTTGCCACTGCCAATAAGGAGAAGGACGCTGCAGTCCAGGATCTGAAGGAGCTGAGGAAGGCCTATGACTTGGTTTGCTCGAGCAAACTTACAGTTGTTGAGGAGAACAGGGTGCTCTCTGAAGAGCTGAAGAGGAAGGAGCCTGAGGCTGTTACTGCCAATGAGGACTCTTACAATTCTGGTTGGGCTGCAGCATACGAGGATGCTGAAGTTCAGATAGGCTATATTAGCCGTCTGAACTTTAAAAAAGGCTAGAACAAGGCCCTTATAACAGCTGGAGTGGATGTTGCATCTCCCTTTTTTGACGAGCATGACCCAGGGCCGAGGCCAGTCGTAGATGAGGACCCTGCCCCAGCCGTTGAAGGCTCTGATCCTGTTCTTCAGGCGACCCCTGCTGACGTTTCTCTTATTGAGGCAGCCGAGATCACCGCTGCCGAGGGTAGTGCTCCTGTTGATGCCGATAAGGGGAAAGGTCCATCAACCTCTGGGCCACCTGAGGTCGCTAATTAGTTATCTGATAGGATTGCTTTGTATTTTTGCTTTTTCTAGTCTGTAAACTTTCTTTTTTCAGTTCGATGTAATTTCAACCTTCATTAATGAAAAAGGCTTCGATTTTTCTGTGCACTGATATGTCTTCTTCTCTCCATTGTCTTCTCATTGTTTGTAGTCAATTAATGTTGATGATTACATTCCTGCTACTTCTCAACTAGGCAGGAACCTTGGTCCTACTGCGAGTCCTGAGGTTTGCCAGGCCTTTATTAGACTTTGCAAATCCCTTCAGTCTATGAATCAGAAGTATAAGGAGCAATATGAACTTGTGGCCAAGCTTAAGGATAGGCTCCAGGAGATGGAAGAGGTTGGGGCTTTGGTGCAAGATGAAGTGAATACGCTGAGAGCAAAGATTCTTGATGCTTCCGAGATCAACCAGGTTGGTGAGATGCTTCAGCAAGAGAATGAGGTTCTGAGGAGAGAGGTATCACGACTTAAGGAGCACGTGCCGAGCACAGCTCCAGCAGTATTATAAGGCTCCTCATCATCGCGAACTAGATCTGGTCATAATGTTACTCCTCTTGTGTCGTGAGGTTCCACTCGCCCACCCATTCCGCAAGCTGGTAGGGGCACCAGGAGAAGAAGCAGGGAAACAAAAGAACTTCGAGATAAGGAAATGGAAGAACTATGCGGTGATGTTCAGTGAGCATATGTAATTGCTGCTGGGCTTCAAAGGGACATTACTCGGTTGCGGCACTTGTTCAAGAAAGGTCCTCGGCAAGCCTGGGCTGATGGTTATGATCAGGGCTGGTCAGATGCTCCAACAAGGCTGTCTGAGTTCGAGGAGCTTTCTTTTATCAGGGGGTGGCTAAGTGCTTTGAAGGAGTTTCAAGTCCCGAGGAACTCGATGCTATGGTATCGCCATGAGATGTCTCCTTCTACTCTGATGCCTAACCCCTTCCGGAGGGATGATCGATGGATCCCCATCGATGCTATTCCTCGGCAATTATTGGAGTCGGATGCGAATGAAGTTGTGGAAGAGTTAGCTCCTGCTCCTGATGACGGACGAAGAGCTCGAGTGGCTGATTATCTCGCTCAGAGGCTTCCCCCCCATTGAGATTTTTCCAGTTGTTATTTTTTTGTATTTTTGATAATGCAAGTGTTTTGGGCGAGCTCGCCGACTAAACATGTATTACTATTGTTGTAAGTATGATGAATTAATGAAAAGTTTATGTTTTGGGAAATTTTGTCGACTAAACGTGTGCATCATGCTTTTCATATTCTTGCTGCTTTATAATCTTTTTTGTTTTGTCATGCAAGTGTCCCCCAGTCCAGTATAACACCAAGATACCATTGTGCTCCACTTTACCTTTTAGGTTGTTTCGTCACACTCCCTTAGGCCTAAGTGGGGCAATTGGCGAGGACACACCTGGTGTTGGATGTTTTCATCCGATCAGGATTTTACTCAACCGAAGTAGGTTTGATGACCAGTATAGAATTTGATCATATTGCCTACGGATCCCCTGTAGGGCTTCATGTATTGCCAGGGGCAATGCTAAGAGGTTCTTCGTGTTTCATGACGATGATCTGAGGAGGGGTATTCCCCTGCTATAGCATAGTGATCAATGTGCCTGTTACTTGGAAAAGATGTGCGATAAATGCAGCTGTTACTAATCAAAGTGCAACCAACTTAATAATTTTCATTAATAATAGGGGAAATGAACTTGTATAATAAAAGAATACAATAGAAAGATCTAAAAATAGAATCTCTTGAGATTAGCTACGTTTCATGCTCGTGGTATTCTCTGCCCTCCATCGTTTCCATGTGATAGGCGCCCTGCAGGTCGTCTCTGGTTACTTTAAAGGGTCCTTCCCAATTGGGACCTAGCTTGCCGTCTGATGGTTTCACTGCGCTGCCCAGGACTTTCCTTAGAACATAGTCCCCAATTCGGAATGCCCTCGAGTTAACCCTTTTGTTGTAATTCCTCGCGAGCTATTGCTGGTAGCTCGCTAGTTTCACTAGGGCTAGCTCCCGGCGCTTGTCGGCTAGGTCGAGCTCAGCGAGTAATGTTACATCATTATGGCCTTGGTCGACAAGGTGGGACCTCATTGTCGGCAAACCTGCTTCGAGTGGGATGACTGCCTCCATGCCATATGTCAGCGAAAATGGGGTTTCTCCTGTTGCTCGCCGAGGAGTGGTCCTATATGCCCATAGGACGTGAGGTAGTTCATTTACCCATGCGCCTTTGGCTCACTCCAATCGCTTCTTCAATCCATCGATAACGGTTTTGTTAGAAGCCTCAGCTTCGCCATTGCTCTGAGGGTAGGCCACCGAACTGAAGTGGTGTCTGATCCCGTGTTCATTACAGAAGTTCTGAAAGGAGCCACTTTCGAACTGTGTTCCATTATCGGTGATGATGGTTCTGGGGATTCCAAACTGAGTGATTATATTCCTCCATATGAACCTTATCATATCAGCATCTCAGATGTTTGCCAGGGGTTCTGCCTCGATCCATTTGGTGAAGTAGTCAGTCGCAACCAACAGATATTTGCGATTGCTGGCAGCGGTAGGCAGTGGTCCCACGATGTCCATTCCCCATTGGGCGAAGGGACATGGGCTGGACAGGGACTTTAGGTCGCTGGTGGGTTGGTGGGCCATAGGAGCGTGGAGCTGGCATTTCAGGCATTTGCGGACATATACTGCGGAGTCCTTTTGCATATATGGCCACCAATAGCCTTCCTTCATCGCTCGAAAGGCTAGAGATCTTCCTCCGATGTGGCTTCCACAGATTCCTTCGTGAAGCTCGCATAGCACTTGCTCGACATCCCCTGGGTGGACGCATCGGAGGTAGGGACCGGAGAAGGATTTCTTATACAAGTTGCCTTCTGGGGATTAGTGAAAGAGAGCATCTTTGACTCTTATCTGGTGGGCGGTCTTCTTGTCATCCGGGAGCGTACCATTCTTTAAAAATTCTCTTAAGGGGTCCATCCATCTAGGTGCTGACCCCACCTGGAGTACCTGCTCCATGCTTGGTGGATTGCTATCGATGCTCAGACAAGTGAGGAAATTTATGAGGATGATTCCTTTTAGGTCAGAGTCAACTGCCGAACTAAGGGCTGCTAAGGCATCATCATGACTATTTTGCCCCCTGGAAAATTGCTGGACGTTGATCTCTTCAAAGTTTGACATCAGCTTTTTCACTAAGGCGAGGTAGGCTGCCATTCTTTCATTCTTTGCATTGTAATCTCCGCTTATCTGATTGGAGACCAGTTGGGAGTCACCGAACACCTATAAATGTTTTACTCCCAAAGTATGCACCTTTTGGAGGTCGGCTATTAGGGCTTCATATTCTGCTTCATTATTGGAGGCTGCAAATCCAAGCCTGATTCCTTGTTCAAGGATTGTGCTCTCTGGAGTTATGAGGACAATGCCTACCCCTGCCCCCTTTGAATTGGAGGCTCCATCAACAAATAGTTTCCAGGTTTCCTTTTTTGCTGGGTTCTCCGTTTGCCTTGTTGGATGGGGTTGGTCGAAGGGTCCTTCCCCCATGAATTCGGCTATAAAATCAGCAAGGATCTGACCCTTGATAGCAGTCCTTGGTTGAAATTGGATATCAAACCGATCGAGCTCGACTGACCACTTGGAAAGTCTGCCTGACAAATCCGCTTTCCTTAGGACTGCCTTAAGGGGATGCGATATAAGGATGATGGTAGTATGAGCTTCGAAATAATGCTTTAGCTTCCTCGAGGCTACTACCAGCTCAAAGGCGAGCTTCTTCAATGGCAGGTATCTTTGCTCGGCGTCTAGTAAGGTCTTGCTCGCGTAATAAACGGGGTGCTGGATTCCTGCAACCTCGCATATTAGTGCAGAGTTGACGGTGTGACTAGATACGGAGAGGTACAGGTACAAAGAATCCGTTTGCTGTGGTATGACAAGCAGTGGTGGAGAGCTTTAGTAGGACTTGAGCTCGACCAATGCTCGCGAGCAATATGGGCTCCACTCTATCGTTTTGTTCCCCTTTAGAAACTGGAAAAAAGGCTTGCACTTCTCGGAGGATTTGGAGATGAAGCAATTTAAGGCAGCAAGCATACCAGTGAGCTTCTATACGTCCCGAATTGTGAGAGGAGGTTGCACCCTATTGATTGCATCGATCTGGTCTGGATTAGCCTTTATACCTCTCTTACTGACCAAGTACCCAAGAAATTTTCCTGACTGGACATCGAAAGAACATTTTCTTGCATTAAGCTTCATTCGGTATTTCCTGAGAATTTCGAAGGTTTTTGACAGGTCTGAGAGGTGATTCTTCCTCTTCTTGCTTTTAACAAGCATTTCATCGATGTAGACCTCAATGGTGTCTCCCATCTGATCCTTGAACATATTGGTAACCAGCCGCTGGTATGTTTCCCCCGCATTCTTGAGCCCAAAGGGCATAACTATGTAACAGTATAACCCAACTGTAGTAATGAACGCTGTTTTATCCAGGTCTGGGGCATATAAGGGGATTTGGTGATACCCTGAATATGCGTCCAGGAAACTCATTCGCTCGTGAGTTGCGGTGGCGTCTACTAGTTGGTCTATCTTCGGGAGGGGGAAACTATCTTTAGGGCATGCTTTGTTGAGGTCAGTGAAGTCGATGCAAGCTCTCCACTTCCCATTGATCTTCGAAACTACTACTGGGTTGGATAACCATTTGGGGAATTGTACCTCCCATATGGATCCTGCATCCAGCAGTTTTTCCACTTCTTTTTCAACCGCTTTAGCCTTCTCGAGTGCAGTTCGCCGTGCCTTCTGCGTGATTAGCTTGAATGTAGGGTCGACGTGCAGCTGATGACAGACCATACTAGGATCGATTCCAGGTAGTTCGTATGGTTCCCATGCGAAAACATCTACGTCGCGCCTCAGCAAGGTTATCAACTCCTTCTGTTCTTGGTTGGTAAGAGATGCTCCGATTAAGAAGACTCTGTTACTGTCACCATCTCCAGCCATTACTTCTACCAGGTTCTCGACGACCCGCTCAGAGGGGAGGAGCCTGGTCTCCTCTACTCCAGGTCTCCCATACTTTAATTGCCATTTAGAAAGTGTCAGACCTTCTTCAATTTTCTCGCTGGGTTGCTCGGACTTCTTCTCTGGTTTTAGACGGATGGCTGCTATGAAGCACCTTCTCGCCCTTGCCTGATGATCATGGATTTCCATTACTCCACGTTCGGTTACGTACTTGAGTTTCTGATGGTAGGTTGAGGAAACTTCCTTCATCGCATGAAGCCATTCCCTGTCGAGGATGGCCTGGTATGGTGAGTCGATGTCAACTACTAAAAACTCGATCATCTTGGAGACGTTTCCAGTACGCACTGGTAGTACAATCTTTCCCAGGGGCATAGTCATTTTTCCAGTAAAGCCAACCAAAGGAACATTGGCTTCCTTTAGGTCGACGACGCTTAACTTCAATTTCCTGAATAGGTCGAGGTACATTACTTTGGATGAGCTTCCTTGATCGACAAGCAGCTTGTCGACGTCAAAGTTGGCTATCCTGAGTGTAATGATTAAGGCATCATGGTGTGGGGTCCTTACTCCCACCAGATCTTCATCCGTGAAAACAATATACTTGTTATAGTTGACATCTTCTGCTCGTCGACGCTTTCCTGACTCTGACTTTACTGGATTGATCTGAAAAGCCTGCATTACTGATGTAAGCTTCTTCATCTCCATTCGAGCTGAATTTCCTTGGATCTGCTTGGCATCAGATGCCCTATGAATTATCGTGAACTCATGTTCGGCATCATCTTCGAGCACGTTGTCAGGTCTTGCTTCTCTATTGGCTGCTACCTTCTTCTCCTTTTTTTCTATAGACTGGTTCAAATGACCGGACTGGGCCAGTTCCTCGAGGTGAGACTTTAGAGCTTTGCAATGCTCAGTCTTGTGTCCTCCCTCTTTGTGAAAAGTGCATCTCAGCGCATTGTTCCTCTTTGAGGGATCTCCTCCCATTTTTCTGAGCCATTTGATGAATGGCTCGTCTTTGATTTTCGCGAGAATTTTGTAAATTGGTTCTTTGAAGACGGTGTTGACCGCCTGGAATGCTTTCGACGCATCATTGTTTCCTCCGTTCTTGGATCCATTTTTCCCCCGTTCTTTCCTCCTTTTTTTGGTTCTCAACTTTGTCACTTCCCTTAGTAGTGAGTGTAGCTCGACCGTTTTCTCCTGTATTGAGGCGGGTGATGTCTTCGACCTTGTCATATTTATCGATGCAAGCTATTAGGTCATCGATGGTTATGGCTTCCTTCTTCGTCAGGGATTGGTAGAGAAGGGAAGAACTGGGTAACCCAATTTTGAAAGAGGCCACCACCACTTGCTTCGAGAAGTTCTCAACCTCATTGAATAACTCCCAGTACCTTTTCGCGTAGTCTCGGAGGGTCTCCTGAGGCGTCTTCTTCATTGTCAACAAAGCATCCATCCTTTTGGGATAGGAGATACTAGTAATGAAGCGGGCCGTAAAGAGTTCGGACAGGGATTTGAAACTTCTGATGGATCAGTGGGGGAGTCTTTCGAACCATTTCTGCACCACATCATGCAAGCTCGAGGGGAAAATACGGCACATCAGTGCATCCCGATGATTCCAAAGGGTCATGGCCTGTCGGTATTGCCTGACATGATCGATGGGATCAGTCTTACCGTCATAAATCTTGAACCTTGGAATGAAAAATTTCTTGGGGGATTCTTCCTCTTCGATTGTGTGACTTCATCTAGGTTTTGAGAGCTCGCCTTGCGAGTTCTCTGGTTGATCTGGTACCATGGTGGGCAGGATGTTGGTCCATTTCCCTGCGGACCAGATCTCATATGTTCTTGTTGCTACAAGCAGGGCTCTGGTAACGTCGATCTCTTCACAACTGCCCGCGGATCTCGTCGTCTGATTCGTCTCCCTCGACCTTTCGAGATCCTCGCCTAGGGCTCGTTCCTCGGCTGTGAGACTTTCTCGCCTGAGGGCTAGGAGTGCGGTATGGATGTCTCCTGTTATCAGGACGAAGCTCCCTCTCCAGTCTTTCCAGTCTTCTTTTCAGGCGTGCATTCTCAGCCTCGTACTTGCGAGAAGACTCCCTTTGTTCGTGGAGCCTTGCCCCGTACGCATCAATCAGTCTGGATATCTGTGTGGACCTCGCTGGTCCTTGGCTTTCTTCTGAGGCCAGCTTTTCCAGGCGAGGCCTCTGATCTGAACGTTGAACTTCAGACCTAATCCTGCGAGGAGCAGGTGGTTCTTGAATATCCCCTGCCCGAGGGGCATTGCTGCTGTGACCAGACATTTTAAACTTCTTTCTTGGTTTGGGCTCTTCTCAGGGAAAGATGAACGCTTCCCACAGTCGGCACCAATTGTGGTAACAATTATTATGCAACACAAATAAATACAAGAGAGGCAATTACCAAGGAAGAACAAGGAATGAAAAATGACAATCACACAACAAAAGATGTACGTGGTTCAGCAAAGATGTGCCTACGTCCACGGTGGTGCAGTCGATATTATTTCTATATACTCCGGAGAGTGGTTACAGGGAATACAACTTGTTCTTTTTCCCCAGACATAGGGTTTAATATATACATGTACATTTACGTGAGTGGGGCTGATGGGTTCCCCCACGTCTTCCATCTTTCCTATAACTTCCCTTCAGGGGAACGTGGGAAGAGACTGAATCAAAATAAGAGGTAGGGGGCCTAGACTTTGGGCCGCTAGAACTGGGCTACTCGTCTAGGCCCATGGTATTAATTCTGGGTACCCATAGAAATATTCATATAAATATAAATATATTACCTGTAGTGCCTCCCAAACATCTAACTTGAGCTCATATGGAACCTCCTTCCAACTCATAAACCCCGGGCCGATGACCGTCTTTAGCAGCTCGAGGGATCTCACTAATAGCTCCGATTTGTTCTCGATGGTAATCCCAAATTTTCCATATTTGGGGAGCCTAGGGGCGGAGGAGCCCTCGTCGCCTCCGCTACCACCGAGCCCAGACGACATCATCATAAATAGCATCATCATCTTCACCTTAATATCTGAAGGAGACATTTGGTGGGACCCACACCATGATAATTGTGAGACCATATACAAATGTGTTCTCCTTCGCAAGGAGATTAACTTAGTATATTCACATGTCCAATTACATTAAGTTATGAATGATAAATGTGTCTCTAAAGTGACTTATAAAGTAATGAAAGTTAATGAATTGGGCGTGTATTAACCTTGTCCCACATTGGAAAAATAGTGGGAAGTTGAAGAGTTAAAAACCCTCCAATTATGGACTAAGTCTTGGATGTCTTTGGGGTATCCCAACTCTTTGAAGGGAAGATGTCCTACACTTTTCAAGTGTTAGGCTTAGGCCTACACTATGCAAGTTAAGTCATTTTCTACATCTTGGAAGAAAACCCTAGAGCTAAGGAGAAGAGGCTAAGAAAGAAGAGGAACTGGGGCTTTTGCTTTGGAATTCAATATACTTGAATTAGAGGCAAGTTTATTTAGTATTTTTATAATTGAGGTTGTGTTATAGTATGATTTATCATTGGATTCTTAACATAAAACTAGTATAATCTAAATTAGATAGTTTAATTTGAAAATAATCTAATACACTAAAGTGACAAGATTAATAAAATTATTTTTTAACTCTTTGGAAAAAAACTTTTAAACTTAAATGGTTGAGTACACACACACACACAAAAAAGTTTGGTTCTAGTCGGTGTGATGTTCAAATAAAAAAAAAATTGAAACAGAATGAGATGAGGAGAAGATATTTATCCCATAATAGTTTGATAACGAGGAAACCAACTTACTAAAAACCTACGGGTCTTTTAATATCAAAATTACACACACCTCAAGTCCACTATAACAATAATTTTAGTACAAAATACAAACTACAATGTGTAAATGTATGGGTACAACTAGTACAATTAGTATACCAAGGCTAATACTTAATAACCCCACAACTACTGAAAATTATACCAATCAAGACAAATAGTGAAACTCAGTAGAACAAAAAATAGGGCCTCACGCTGAAGACAAGAGTATCAGTGAAAATATAAATAGAAATAGGTTCTATTAGGTTTTTAGTTTTAATAGAAGAATAAAATTTTCAAAACCTAATGACTAAATAAAGAGAGTCTTTGCTTTAGCGTTATAAGTTTCAACCTCGAGAAAACCTAAATATCATAATTGTGTAATAAAATATTTAGATCACGAGTTTATACAAACTATAATTGGATCTACAAAAATTTGAGAAAATATAAACCAAATCTTATTTTAATGAGTGTGGCAGTTTTAAACAAAGATTTCATTTATAGAAGAAGATCTACTAAGCATGCAAGAGATATATATGGATAAAATAGATATAGTCAGATATGGTCAAGAATATAATTTTAGGTTTTCTAGAAATTAGGTTTTGTTTTTAAAACATATTAGATCAGTTTAGAATAAAAAAAACCATAAAAAACATACAACCAGAATACATCCATCCATCCATATATATATATATATATAAGGATGGGTTTGGAGAATATACCCCAGTATCAAAAAAGCCAAACAGGAGAAAGAACGGATTCCAACAACCTTAAATGATCACTTTAGAAATCCACAAAGAGTCTTTTAAAACCAAAACCCAGAAATCTTAGAAAAATGATTTAGAGAACCAAACCGAGTAAATCTCATAAACTTTTAAGAACTCTAAATCTCCAAAACAAAAACTCTTGAAACTCCTCAAACACACCTAAACACTTAAAACTCACAAAAGTGATTTAAAACACTCGGGTGTTTAGAGATTGAGGTTGGGGAAAATATCTCTCAAAGGATATGAAATAATCAGGTTTTTTAGAGAGAGAGAGAGAGAGAGAGAGAGAGTTCAAAACAAATTTTGGCAACGTCTTGTTTCTTTATGAGAATATTTCTCGACTTAAAACTCTCAGCCCAAGCCCTCTATTTAGAGGTCGTGGAATGGCCCTAGTCCAATTGTAATTCCACACAAAAATAAGGTCAAAAGAGTAAAGAGATACGAGGTTCAAAGGGTATGATTCGCAGTGCAAGAAAAAGAGATATGTGGGGGGCATAATAGACATTAACTAGGCTACTGTGAAGGACATAAATGTAAACATCCCCTCGACAGTCAGCCATTGCCATAGACGATCCTTGAGCTCACGTGTGATCAAACCGCGTGGGCAACAACTTGCAACCCGATTGGTCCAAACCAGTTCACCCAGATCGAAAGCCAAAGGATCTATGAGCACACAAAATGACGTCGTTTTGATTTTAGCTAAAATTATTTAAGAAACAATTAAAATGTTTAAATTGTTTCCTTTAAATGATTAATTCAGCAAACAAAAATTCTAGAAAATCATAACAAATATAAAAATGAATTTAAAAGTTCTAAAAGATCATAAAACCATAAAATGTGTAATATAAAAAATATTTAGGCATACAATACATATATAATCTAATAATAAAAAATAAATAATACATTAACCCAAATTCAATATAAGGTTTTAAAAATAGAAAATTGAGTTTTAAAAAACTTTTAAAATCATTTTATGATTGTGTTTAGTGCATGCAAAGATTCGAATGTATTTGGGATTGGTGTTACAAAATTGAGCCAAACTAAAATTCCATGTTTAAAGAGAATTTTTTCAATCTCCCCCTTCGGCCAATTTTGGGACAAACTAAATTGAGACTAAAAAAAATAAGTCTCACACACGCAATACATAAATCTACATAACTTAAATATTAACACGCGTCCCAAAAGGAAGAGTACAAAACTCAATTAACAACATGTCAACCCTGCTTTTTGGTATGAATGTACAAGAGAGTGTGTATAAATCAATGAATTAAATTTAAGGTGGAAAATCGAACTTTATTCATTATTAAAATGGTACACATAGTGTATTACCACTGCAAGGGTGAATTACATTTTATTTTAACTCGAATTATAAAGAAGAAAATAGAAAGTGCCACTCCTTGCTCCCATCTGGCTTAGTCCCCGCCCAAACAGTCATGTGCTCAAACAGGTTACTATTTTGTGTCTCAAAAGGTGAAGAGATACTATCCTCTTTTTCCTAGGCCATATGGAGAAAATAGGAATTAGCACGAATAAGCTAAGTAAGCTTTACTAATTTTATAACAAATATCTATATAAACGAGAGGTGGAGTGTATATAGAATTCAGTGCTCATCAAATGAAGCGAACGCAAATGTTTCTCATAATCACATTAAAGAAAATCAAGGATCTTTGAACTGTTAATCCCATACTTACGAACTCACTAAGGTGTATAGAATTAAATAAGCCATCATTAAAACTAAATAAAATCAACCCAAAACCTTTGCGAAAAAGTAACCGGCTAGGCACACAATTAAAGTGACACTCATACGTATGTAGCTAAACTCCGAGCTCTCAATCATCTGAGATCATAAGCCAAGTAGAAAAATTCCGTGGGATAACACGGCGGGTTACTCCCTAGTTATTACTGATGCTTTTATAATAAATAATAATGCACAAAAGTGCAAGGTGAACTGAATCGTTACAACGAATTGTTATGATATTAGTTATTAGATGAGAAGGATTCAACTTGGTTCGAATGATCATAATTAAAAAATGAATGATATAATAACATATGAGTATGGTAATTTCTACACATACATAGAATCAAATAGGGCTATCGAAGAATGATATCAATAGCAGTTAAACAAGTACACAAAATTTACTATAAAAGAGGTAAAATGACGTACTTGATTGGTAGTTTTGAATTGTTTACGGATCAAAAGAGGATATTGTGAGGAACCGAAAGTTGATTGTTTGTATACCAATGTTTGGGTGTGTAACACCCCATAATTTTGAACGGGTAATAATTTAATTAATTTCAAAATTCAAAAAAATAAAAAAATTGATTTAATTATTTTTAGCTAGTTAAAATTTTGAATTTTATTTTTGAAAAATAGGATTTTAATCTGAATTGAAATTGGTAAGGAAATCGGGTTTTTATTTAATATATACACATTTTTGGGGGAAACTTGTGATTTGAACTGGTCCGAATCGATTCGACCTGGAGGTCGAATCGATTCGCCCTGGTCAGTTTTGGCAGTTTGTTGGATTTGTGAGAGTTTGAGTTAATTAAAACTCTTAACCTTTTTTAATATAAAAATAACTCGGGGTTAGACTTTTCTAAATAATTTTTATGAACTTTTAAACTAGAAGTCTTCCATATCTTTACCACCTCTTATTTATAAACCCTAACCCTAAATCAAATCAAGATTTAACTCAAAGTTTGGAAGGCTCAAACTGTGTTTTCTCAAGATCGTGTAAAAACGAGTTTTTATTAATTTTTTGAGAGGAATGTAACCATCCAATCAGCATTTTCAACTGACTTTTCTACATGCATGAATACTTCTATTCTTTCTCTTTAGTATTTTGTGTTTTAAATATCTCCTAAACCTTAATTTACATATTTTTCTTAAAATAAACTAGCAACCTTAATTAGGGAATGTGAAATCTATATTGGGACTATTTTTATGAAATATCTAAATATGAATTAAGACTAATAACCCTTGTGTGCTTAGGGTAGAGGTTGGATTCTTATTAATATGGGTATGGGTTAGCATGTAGAAGACCATATTGGCTTATTTAAATTAAAAATGGACTTGTGAAATAACATAAAATGATGTAGGTATAAAAAAAGGGAAATTTTTTTGTGTGCACCATAAACTTCTTATAACACCTCGCTTAATTAAATACCGGGTGATCAGTCCTATACCTAATTAAAAAAGAATTTACAGTTGGTTCATTCGTAGCATCACTATCGAAAACATTTGTAATCACCTAATATCTAAAAAAGCAGGTGTTAAAACTATTCAAACTTTAATATTAATGAAATTTCCATTTGTTAAAACATAAACCATTTAACACAATCCATTCACAGAATGAATAATAACTGAGTAATATCAAAACTGAATTAAATGCAACTGGATTAAAACTCTCCAGTTTAAATAACTCAATACAATAATCCCATCACAAATCAAATGTAACAAAATCGATACAAGAAATTAATTTGTCTAAGATAGAGAAGAAAAAATCAGAATCCTCTTGGGCGACATCCCCTAAATGAAAGATCAACTAAAAGTATGAATCAGTGAATATGAAAGCGTCTAAACAAAGTCCAAGAATACATAACATCCATAGCTCGTCAAAACTCTCAATACTCAATGGTTGGCTTCCCTGCGACTGGACACCTGATATAGGAGATACAAAAGAGAAGAAAATATGCAAGAAAACGGGTCAGAGCCCGATTATAAAAATAGTTTAGAAAACAATAAGTGAATAAATGCTATATTCAATAATTATTATATACATGTTAAATTTATTGGTCTCTCTCTTGAGATTCTCACCTTTCATCTAGAGTGCACACCTAACGTACCTTAAAATCTTACTAGTTACTATTCCCATGCTAACTAGTTCATATTAGTGCCAACTAACCATAGACCATATCTATCCCACGTATTTCTCTCACAATACAGGTAATAAATATATATCCAATTTATTTAGAACATGGATAAACCCTTTTTCAATTTAATATCATCAAGTATTCACCTACTTAATTCATTTCAGATTTCATTATCTTTCATGTCTACTTAATTCACACAGTAGATAATATCATAAGTATATATACATATTCACTCTATTATATATACTAAACTGCACCCTAAGGCTTAGTTGTGATGCATGTGTACTCTGCTATCATGTCCCAGTATATCTTGTCATTATATAAAGGACCATAGGTTCGGTATGTCCCACGAATCATAATTAACAAATCACAAACAATGGAGGCGAACATAGTCCTTTGCATTTGGGCTACACACATACCTACACACCCAAAAGACCATTCAACACCATTGTTCTCACTAATGGCAATCCAACCTAAGTCCTATGTTATGAGGCAACAAGTCAAGGATCCCCCTTAAGGCTCATCAGGATATGACCGCCCTCTACGCGTAAACCTCCCGTCGATAGCAAGTAGGCTAGGTATGTCATACACAAAAATTAAAAAAGAAATAAGTATTCACATCAACCTATTAGAATTTGATACGCACTTGACCAATATTATATTAAGATTTCATTCTACCCCAAGTACCCGTCGTATTTCTCGAATACCACCCGTACTGGTTAATCACAATTATTTTCGCATATTTATTATGTAGTTATCACTCATATAATCCCAAGTACCCGTATATTTATATATATCACTAATATTAATACGTACTTTGTTACGACGATTATTCATCTCTTAATTGTATTATTATTATTATTATTATTATTATTATTATTATTATTATTATTATTATTATTATTATTATTATTATTATTATTATTATTATTATTATGTAGATATCTCTCACATAATTTTTTTATATTTCAATTTCATATAATTTTCCAATATTAACCCAAGACTCTCACCCCTTGTTAATGTACCAAAATTATTCAGAACCCACTGTGGGTTAAAAATACAATTCTCCAAACTATTCTGGGCTAAAACAGAAATTCTAGAATCCCGTCAGAAACCCAGAAATCTCGTTCAAATGAGATAGCATCTCGCTCGAACGATAGTATGTCTCGTTCGAATGACATCAACATCATTCCAGTTCGTCTTCAACCTCAGTTTTCTGCATTTTTCTTTAAGTTCTTACACCCAAACCCTTTTGGATTATATTCTACCCAAAACCCAGATTTGCTAACAATGTTATAACATGTTCAAGGGTTATTTTCACATAAGAATAACATCAAATTCATATGTTCATACGGGTATTATCATCAAACCCATTAAATCATTAAAATCTCAGTTTATCTAAATCCTCCATTTTTATACCTCTTAAAAACCCATAATTTAGAATTATCATTTCATAACTAAATCATCAAATTTCCATATTCAACATAAGTAGAATTCGTCAACACGCAATACCTAACATCATTTTCATATTTTCAATAAAGAAATAAATCCTCTACCTGTAAAACCTATCCATTTTTCTGTTCATAGTCTCGACATGTATAAATATCCAACTACATGAATTTGACTATCCATTAAACTTGATTTATTAATCATTTTAATCCCAAATTCATAAGTTCATCAATCCAAAAAGAAATCCTATTCTAACAAGGATAATATAAGCACTGAAATATAGCAAGAAATACACTTGCCTTATGTGTAGGTCTGAAACTTTGGAGAAGACAAGTATTTGGCACTTCCTCTTCCTTTTTCTGGCGACTATCCGGTGGTGGTGCAAGGTTTAGAGATGGTGGTTGTCCCCTTAGTTTTCCCTTGACGACTCTTTCTTTCCAAGAAACTCTTCCTCTCTTCAAGATAACCTTTCACTTTCTCTTTAGGGCTTTTCACTCTCTCTCAAAAGACCTCACTTTGTGTTTTGATGAAATGAATCTTACATACATCTAAACTCACATATATAATAAGTCTCCAAGATTAGCTAAAAGATAAAAAACGTAGGTACTATTCACCTCCCAAGAAAAATGACTAAAATGCCCTTTTGGGGTATCTTTTCACCTTCCAAATGACTCGAGACCCAAAATAAATCTTCGGGTAGATCTTTCTGCATATTTTGACCCTTTCTAACTTAACGGCGCACTCTAAATCATCATATGAATGACGTAAAAATAAATCTTATTTTATTTCCCAACTTTTGTCCTGACACGACTCATAAGCGCGTCCCGACTTAATTTCCATTATTGCCATATTCGTAGCTCCCGACAATAGTTATTATTTTCACATATTATTTTTATATCACTAAGTAATATTCAAAATCATATATTACTTTAATCTCTAGTAATATTTAATCCGGATTAATCCTAATTAATTTTTGCATAATTAATTCCAATTAATCCCTATATATTTAGCCCATTAACTTTTAATTAATATAATATTAAAAGTCATTAAAATTATGGGGTATTACACTTGCGTGATGTTGGAATAATATTAGTTGCATAAAATAAATTAATTTACTTTTGAAGATGGATTGAATGAATTAATTAGATTTATTTATGACTGTATGAAAAATTTATAGAATTGTTGATAACACGTCGTATACGAATCATTAGTTTGATTATATTTATCACCGCAGGGACGGTGAGATTTTAGATAGTTATGCTCTCACCTTAATTTTAGGAGTGTTTATTAGGTATGGGACTAGTGAGTATTCCTTAGTTGTGATTAACACATTCTAGGTATGGGACTAGTTAGTGTAGATTTTTACGGATGAGATATTTCAGGGTGGGAATGATTTTTGTGTCCTTCCGTTGATTTGATAACCTAGGCACGAGACTAGGAAGATATTAATGGTAGAGACTCATCCTATATAATAAGGTAGAACGTACTTGGGATTTGAAAGCCTCTAGGTATGGGACTAGGGGTAGCTGTGATACCCTGCCTAATTAAATACTGGGCGATCAAGCCTTTATTAAATCAAAACAGGATTCCCATTTGGTTCATTCTTAGCATCACTGTAGAATTTTTTAAAAATATTTACTAACCACCTAGTATTCAAAAAGACGATGCCAAATTTTATCTTTTTATTTTAACATCAACATGCGGAAATAATTACAATAATCAACATACCATGAAATAATGAATAATCCGAACAATCACCTGATAAATAACTGAAATAAAATAATACCGAATAAACCATATGTTCCCAAATACAATATAAAAGTCCAATATAAATAAAAATCTAAATATAAAGCCTGATGGACATAAATGGAATAACTGAGGGCTACCCACCATAAAGAATTACTGAACTGCACCCTACACTAGGGATGAAGTAACTGAAGCGACTAAGTCCAAATCTTGCAAGCATCCATAAGTGTTGCAACTGCGCATCCCTTGAACAAATCATCATGCTTGGCGTCCCTGTGGCAGGACACCTAAAAGGTTTTGGAAAATATTTTACAAGTACGGGTTAGAGACCAAGTAAATATCATTTGAAAATATTTATCAATCATTTAATTTACAGTTTAAATGTAGAGTTATTAGATACACATGTTAGGTTGCGAACACTCCCTTGAGTTCCTCACCTCTCATCTATAGTGTGCACAAAATGTTTGCTACTAAGACCACCTAGTCATGATACCCAAACTAACTAGGTCTCCAGTATCTAACTAACTACTAACCGATCTAGCTCACACGTACGGCCCATACAATACGCTGCAGAAGACGCTTAATTATCATTAAGTCCTTAGTTAAGTTTTTCCTTAACTTAGTCGTACCGCCCATACAGTACTCTATCGAATTAATAAATAATTAACATCTCCCTTATGATATTATTAAACTAAAGTTAACATTTCACATATGTTATCATTCAAGACTTTTCATTAAGTTTATTTACCTAAATCTTACTTTGCACATGCATTTCCTATCTTTCCTACTATTTACCCATTAGTAGATTTATGTTCGTTTAGATATACAGTCTTGTCCCACTACTATCAGACTTAAGTAGGTTAAACCTTGTTTAGATACACTATCTAATCTCACTACTATCGTACACACGTAGATTAAACATTACATTAGATTTGCACTATCTAATCTCACTACTAACACATGTAAGTAGATTAATCATTGCTTTCGATATACACTATTTACTCCCACTACTATTCCACTTAAGTAGATTAGTCATTATTTATATATACACTATCTATTCTCACTACTATCACACATAAGTGGATTTCACACACACACACAGACACAGACACACACACACACACACACACACACACACACACACACACACACATATATATATATATATATATATATATATATATATATATATATATATATATATATAATACCGCATTTCCCTATCTAATCATAACGATGCGTACTCGCATACTCTGCTATCAGTCCAAGTATCTCTAGTACCTAATCATGGACTATCGATTCAGAATGTCTCCTCAAATAATTAATCAAACCGAATAACAAATAATGGAGGAGAACAAAGTTCTAAGCCTTTGGGATACACACATACCTAACATACCCAAACGACACGCCAGTCCCACTAATACACGACACATAATGAGTCGCCCGATGTTATAAGTTATGGGGTAATCATCCAGACCTCCCTGAAATCGGCAAGGTGGTATCGCCCACTACGCGGGAACCTCCGTGATAGCAAGCAATGTAGGTATGTTGACACACATATGAAAGCACATAGTAGGTATACACACAACCTAATCCATATGTCACACATAGGCATACGTACAACCCATGAATATCATCTATATATGTATACACTCGACCTATAAACATAATCCGTATGGGTATACACTCCACCTATAAAGATAATTCGTATAAGTATACACTTAACCTATAAACATAATTCGTATATGTATACACTCAAACTATAGACATAATTCGTATAAACTTATTAATATAATACGTATAGGTATACACTAAGTTAATGATTATCTCCCATACGGAGTACTTATCTCTCGAATACTCACCGTACAATTAATTTACAGTATTAATTCACTATTGTATATTGCCGAGCATTATTCTCTACTCGAAGGAACCATAGTTACTTCTTAGGTTAATTCAGTATCTAATTCACAAATACCCTATTGTTCTACCTCATAATTTCCCTTACCATCTCCGTAGTCCATTCGTATTCTCTCGAATTATTACATTAACCGTTATGCCTGTCTAGCCTTAGCCTTAAGCTCTTATATATATGGCTAAATCTCAAACTTACCAAGGCCTACTGCCATCCAATATATCCTTTAGTATATTCTAAGGATGTCTCCAACAAGGTCCCCAATTAATACATCACATTTTAAGGGATTAAAAGGAAAATTTCACAAATTTGGCCAAACCGAATAGATTTGGCCTTGGCTTAAATCGATTCCCCTAGCTGGGTCGATTTGGCTAAGGACCTAATCGATTGGAAAATCTGCAGAAAATAAGTTATTGTACGTAGTTGCATTTTTCCAAGGTTTCACAAATCACAACCTCATGATTTTATAACAAACATTAAAACAACATAACTACACCTTATTATAGTGCATAGGGATGATTTCCAATGAAAAGTTTTCACAAGAACATTAATGATTCAATCCAAGAATTGATTTCTTCCTCCATTAACACAAAACCCTAGTTTTCTCATGTTATTCATCTTTATAACCAAGAACTCGGATTTTATTCATACAACTCATCCCAAACCCTATGATTTTGTGTTACCACCATAAAGGAACATCTCTACATGCATCCCTACTTCAATTTATGGATTATACCCACCCAAATTCACATTAAATCTCCTAAAAATTCGTAAATCAAACCCTACACTACATGGTTATTATAACATGCTTATAATAAAATACAACTTAAACACTTGCCTCTCAATAGCAGGTCTGAATTTCATTTGTGTGATGCTCTGGCTGTTCTCCCCTCGCTCTGATCTTGATTCCGTTGCGTTCGGGGAGAAAAATGGCATAGGAAGCTTGGTTCTCTCTTCCTCTTCCTCTCATGTGTCCTCTCTTCCTTTAGCTTTGTGTTAACCCTAGCTTCCTCTCTCTAATGGAAGATATAAACCTATAATTTTTAGATTTCTCTAAACCTCAAGCTCCTGAATGACCGAAACGCTATTAAACGGTGCCGACTTGGTCTAAAATCGTCCTGAGTCCCAAACTATACACCTGGGTATATTATTCCGACTATTTTAACCCTTTCGGAACCAACCATGACCTCACAATCACCATCCGAGTAACTTCAAAAAATCCTTTTATTTCCACCTCAAAACACGGCACACATGAAACTAAACTTAAATTGAATTAATTAAATCCAGACCATTGAATTAAATAATTTCTCCAAATCAATAAATTCCTAAATGAACAATTTAATAAATTTTTATATTCTCCAAAAATATGGGGTATTACATACCTTTCCCCTTACAAAGGAATTTCGTGCTCAAAATTAGGATACGACTAGTACTCCAAGGTTTATACACTACCTTAATCACGTACTCTGAAGATCAGGGCACATGCTTCTATCTCTTTGATTTGCGGATAATATTACAAATTCAACCAACTAAGGTGCCCATAGACCTTATGCCCCTGCATAAATGCACCAATGTTACCCGACTCCACTAGCCTCATTTATAACATAGTTATTATCCCTCAGATATAACTGCCTAAATGTACAATAACTATGATACTAAACTCATGTCCTAATGGACAAACATCTCCCCACTTCCAACGTTTCTCTAAGTTTCATGCGTGGGATGTCTTACAAAGAGAAATCCAAATAAGGAACCCCTCGATACACTACTCCCTAATATTTTCGATCGTCGAGATTCGTTAGGCCCTCAGTCCATAGCACGTACCCCCAAATCTCCATCTCTCAACATAAAAGTATACCCATCAACTCTCATGTTACAAGAGACAACATATTTCACAACGCTCTTACTATCACTAGTATCTTAGTGCAAATTGATCATGAGCTATATCTCTCCTCTTGATAAAAAGCCAATTTACCCCGAACCACATCAGTAAACATCCTTACTCACTGAGATTAAATATAACCATACAATTATAGTTCTATAAGTCTATCATGCAACACATTATATTATTTATACACGCATATATAGGCTAGACCCTATTTCTGGTGACACCTAGCAAAATAAATCATGCCCTGGAATAGTGAACACAAGATCTCACTATCACAGTCTATGATCGCTCAACCCATCACTAACTGGACAAGACTCTTCTAGTAGTATGCTATATTCTCATAACTCTCGAAGGCAATAAACTAACACCTAATGCAACTGTCCTTTTAGTGCATACCCTAGCTCTTTCATAGGCGATACCAAAAGCCCCATTCCCATATGATACTTAATTATACATCCAAAATAAGGCTATTACAGCCAACGTACCCACTAAACTCGACTCACACTAAAATTATAGTGTTGACAATCATATATAGTGATGCACCCATGTCACCCATACAAATCCCATACTCATAAGCATGAAACAAAAATCTAACTTCCATTCCCTTCTTCTTTAGCTAATCGTCGGGTGCCTGAACGTGACTTCTTATGTCAGAACTGACCCACAATCTCTTGTAGTGGTTATATATATAGGATATTACCTTGTAGTTTCCCCTACCTTTACTTGGGTTAATACTTCTTCCTTCATGGCCTACACTCCCATAAGTGAAACCTCATCCATAAAATCTCTTTGCCTCTTGTTTCGGCTCAACTAGTCTTCCCCATTGTTCCCTTCGTCCTAACGACCTCGAGGAACTAAATGTTATCGCTGCTGAGGACATTTTTTGTCTTGCTTGAACCCACAATTTTTAGGTTGAAAATATCTGGGCCTAGATCTCTTACCCTGATTCCCAATCTAAAATTTTTTATCTTCCTGATGTTGTGCCCCCTAGTACCGTTCCCATACACTTCCTAGTCTGACTGATCTCACTTTCTTATTATGGACAAGTTTAATGCAGGTGGACCTACACTTCACACATAGGATACCTTTCTGTGCCATCTCCCCATCGCTGGCGCCATCGATCATGTCGGGGTTTCCTTATCTTAAACATGGTAGTCCTGTTCTGATTGCTACCCCTCGTTGTCTCACTGGCTTTACAGTCATATAGAACTCGTTAGTGGCCTCGCCGGCCCTGATTGAACCCACCATCACTTGTTAGCAATTCAAATGGTCCAATATCATATAAATGGGTCCCATAATAGGTATACCATCCTTAGGTGTTTCACTATCACTGTTAAATCTAGTCTTGCCCTTCGAATATATTATCCCACACTTTTGGCTCCCTTATTATGGAAGCGTTTGTAATCTTGTAAACATATGACTTTGATGACATCTGCACTAGTCGTCTTAGAGAAATTACCCATTCACTCTTTCTTATTATACCCACGAGTACATCATACACATACAGACCCCCTTTTATTTTTCTCCATATCCTTTTAGGTGGTCTCTACTTGGCCTACTTGTGATAAGTTCAAAACTCCATTCGCATCTCTATCTGAACAGCAGATGGGCGATCTTACAATCAAACAACACCTAAATTTCACGTTTAATACTATATGTGCCTCTATACATGTGGTGACTGACTCTCGTCACTCAATGATTATCCTATGAGCTAAAATTTCACTTAAAATCTAATCCTGGGTGTCGCTGCACTCCACCCTACACAATTTACCATTGGATTATCTCTTCCCGTTGGCGTATCACAGTTATTCTATTCCCCAGATCTTTATAGATGGCTCTTCAAAAGAGTCCCTCTGACTTCCCTTTTCCTGACTGTGCTGGGTGAATATGAAATTGTACTACCGTTACCTACGATAGTTCTTGGGGAAACTAATGTTCCTAAGCGATTATCCTATTTCCACTTGTTTGAACAATTATCATGGTGACTTCTATCGTGATCACCATTTTCATAATACTCCATGTATTCTGCAGAGCCTTTCCTCCTGCAATTCTCCTAATGGCCCTCGCTGGTCGTCCTATCATGTTTGGTGTACGAATCCCAACCAAACTCGTATATGAATCACATCAACTATACTTAATAATAAGAGAATGTAAATCTCATATGCAGAGGTATATAACAATCCTATGATAAGGCTTTATATCAAAGAACTCTACGCTAAAACATGAAAAGCCGTACAGATCCTATGGACACTAGAACCTGATGCTCTGATACTATTTGACACCCTGCCTAATTAACTACTGGGTGATCAGGCCTTTATTAAATTAAAACATGATACCCATTTGGTTCATTCTTAGCATCACTATCAAAAACATTTTTAAACGTTTACTAACCACATAGTATTCAAAAAGTCGGTGCCAAATTTTATCTTTTTATTTAAACAACATCAATGTGCGAAAATAATTACAATAATCAACATACCATGCAATAATGAATAATTCGAACAATCACTAGATAAATAGTTGAAATAAAATAATACCGAATAAACCATCGGTTCCCAAATCCAATATAAAAGTCCGACATAAATAAAAATAAAAATATAAAGTCTGACTGGCATAAATCGAATAACTGAGGGATACACGCACGAAAGAAATACTGAACTTCACCCTACACTAGGAATGAAGTAACTGTATCAATTAAGTCCAAATCTTGCAAGCATCCACAAGTTCTACAACTATGCATCCTTGGAACAGATCATCCTACTTGGCATCCCTGTGGCTGGACACCTAAAAGGTTTTGGAAATAGTTTTGTAAGTACGGGTCAGAGCCCAAGTAAAAATCATTTGAAAACATTTATCAAGCATTTAATTTGCAGTTTAAGTGAACAGTTATTAGATACACATGTTAGGTTGCGAACACTCCCTTGAGTTACTCATCTCTCATCTATAGTGCGCACCTAGCGTTTGCTAGTAAGCCCACCTAGTCATGCTAAGATAACTAGGTCTCCAGTATCTAACAAACTACTAACCGATATAGCTCACCCGTACCGCCCATACAGTACGTTACACTACACCTTTAATTATCATTAAGTCCTCAGTTAAGTTTCTTCTTAACTTAGCTGTACCGCCCATACAACTCTATCGAATAAATTAATAATTAACATCTCTCTTATGTCATTATTAAACCAAAGTTAACATGTCACATATGTTATCATTCAAGCCTTTCCATTAAGTTTCTCTACTTAAATATTTCTTTAGACATACGTTTCCTATCTTTCCTATTATTTACCCATTAGTAGATTTATGTTCGTTTAGATATACACTATTTAATCTCACTACTATCGCACATACTAGATTAAACGTTACGTTAGATTAAGCCTTTGGGATACGCACATACCTAACATACCCAAATGACACGACGATCCCACTAATATATGACACATAGTGAACCGCCTGAAGTTCTATATTCTAGGAAACAAATCCAGGCCTCCCTGAAATCGGCATAGTAGGATCGCCCACTGCACCAGAACATCCGTGGTAGCAAGTAGCGAAGGTATGTTCACACACATATGAAAGCACATAGTAGGTATACACACAACCTAATCCATATGTCATAAATAGGCATACGCACAACCCACGAATATCATCTATGTAGGTATACACTCCACTTATAAAATAATCCTTATAGGTATACACTCAACCTATAAACGTAATCCGTATAGGTATACACTCATCTTATAGATATAATCGTATAGGTATACCCTCAACCTATAAAAATAATTCATATAGGTATATACTCAACCTATAAAGGTAATACGTATAGGTATAATCTTAACCTATGATTATCGCCCGTACGTAGTATTTATCTCTCAAATACTCACTGTACAATTAATTTACAATATTAATTCACTATTGTATATTACCTAGCATTATTCTCTACCTGAAGGACCCATGGTTACTTCTTATGTTAATTCAGTAGCTAATTCACACATACCCTACTGGTCTACCTCATAATTTCCCTTACCCTCTCCATAATCCATTCTCATTCTCTCGAATTCTTACGTTAACCGTTATGCCCATTTAACCTTAGCCTTAAACTCTCACATATGTGGCTAAATCTCAAACTTACCAAGGCCTACTATCATTTAATATATCCTTCATTATATTCTAAGGATGTTTCCAAAAAGGTCCCCAATTAATACATCACATTTTAAGGGCTTAAAAGGAAAAACTCACAAATTTGGCCAAACCGAATCGATTTGGCCTTGGCCTGAATGGATTTGCCTTGCTGAATCATTTCGGCTGAAGATCAAATCGATTAAAAAATCTACAGAAAACTAGTTCTTGTATGTAATTTCATTTTAACAAGGTTTCACCCATCAAAATCTCATGATTCTATACCAAACTATATATCAACATAACTACACCTTATTCTAGTGCATAGGGATGATTTCTAATGAAAAGTTTTCATGAGAACATTAATGATTCAATCCAAGAATCAATTTCTTCCTCCATTAACACAAAACCATAGTTTTCTCATGTATATCATCTCTATAACCAAGGACCCAAATTTTATTCATACAACTCATCCAAATCCTTTGATTTCCTGTTACCTATAGAAAGGAATATCTCTACGTGTATCCCTACCCCAATTTATGGATTATACCCACCCAAATTCATATTAAATCTCCCTAAAATAAGTAAATCAAACCCTACTCTACAAAGGTATTATAACATGCTTATAATAAAATGCAATTTAAACTCTTGCCTCTCAATAACAGATCTAAATTTCATTTGTGTGATGCTATGGTTGTTCTCCCCTAATGATAACTTATTTAGTAACTCTTAACGTAGTTTGGTAGCGGCAGTTAGCCCCTCTATTGTCAAATTATGCGGGGTGTTACAGATGGTATCAGAGGATGGTCTTAGGTTTCGTAGGTTATGAGTTCATTTTTTCTTCTTCATTGCTTATCGTTGATTCCTTTTGATGATTTGTACTCTTAGTGATTCCAAGTTTGATGTTGTTTTGTTCCTGTATTTTTGAATTGCGAACAATAGTAGAGCTGGAGATAGGAGAGAGTGTTCAGTTTCTAGTTTCGTAAGTTAGGAGAGGCCGAGGCAGATTGTTTTGGATGCCGAGGAGTTAGCGGCTATTGTGTGTGAAGCCAGGACAATAGGTATTGAGTAAAGGAGACAAAGGTTGGTAACTTTAGAGGCGCAACAGCAGGGTACATCCTCTTGAGTTTGGAATAGGGTGAGAGCTAGTTTTTATTAGGGCAATCCTCCGACATTCACAAGTGGACTTAACACAATGGTTGTTCACTAATAGATGAGAGTCATAAAGAGACACTTGAGGATGGTGGACTATACTGATGTGCAGAAGCAGATGTTGGCTACACTCAAATTGATTGGAGATGCATTACAGTGGTGGGAGAGTGTCACCACATCGGAGGCTAGGGATCTCCTAAATTATGGGGATTCTCTGGTAAAGTTTAATGAGAAGTATTTACCATATGTGATTAGGAGCGCGAAGAAGATGATGTTTCTATACTTAGAGCAGGGCTCGCTATCAGTTGATGAGTATGAGTAGGAATCCACAAATCTTTTGTTATTTGTACCAGATGAGGTAAGTACAGAACCAAAGAAGATGGAGTGATTCATTAAGGTTTTGTTTTCGTATATTAAGCATATAGTGTTGGGGAATTTGGCGTACACTACTTACACCCAGGTGGTGGACGTCGCACTGATGTCGTAGAAAGAGAAAGTGAACTATCAAAAGAAGTTGGGAAAGTGACACGAGTTAAATGGTCAAAGAGGAGAGAACAAGAGTCACAATGACCAGGCTTGGAAGAGATAGAGAGCAAGTCAGGAGCAGTAGGCCAATGGTGTCCCGCAGGGCCCTCAGGGGCAGGGGCAAGGACAGTCGGGTGAGCAAGCACCAAATAGGCGGTATGGAACTTTTAGGGTAACATGTTTTAGTTGTAGGAAAAAAGGGCACCGAGCTTCTAGGTGTCTGAAGACGCAGGAATAGAAGGGTCAAGGCAAAAAAGGCCAGCAGGTCCAAGGTCCTCTAGCACCGGCTGTGCCAGGTGTACAGGGAGCGCCAACAGTAATCGCAGTGGGTAAATGTTATATGCTTCTGACTTGGGAGCCTCAGGCAGGGCAGGTGCCACAGGAGCTAAGACATGGATAGTAGAGTAGCATGATGCATATTATTTTCTTAGGATACTTATATATATATATATATATATATATATATATATATATATATATATATATAAGTGATACATATTTTATTTTGATCGTGGGGAAGGTGCATGTAGGATTAGGTATATGGGCGCCTAATCGTGACATTCTACAGGTAGGCATATGTTTGCCTTATTTTATTTGCACGTTTACGCTTCGTCGAATTTTAAGGAAGAAATTCATGTGCTAGTGGGGATGTATGTAACACCCCGTAATTTTAAATCGGTACTAATTTAATTTATTTCAGAATTTGAAAAAATAAAATTTTTGGATTTAATTATTTTTAGCAATTTAAAATGTTGGATTTTATTTTTGGAAAATAGAATTTTAATCGAAATTATAATCGGGTGAGGAATATATTTTTTAATATATACACATTTTTGGGCGAAATTAGCGACCAGAACAGGTCCAAATTGATTCGGCCTGGAGGGTGAATCGATTCGCCCAGGACAGTGTCGACAGTTTGTCAGATTTGTGAGACTTTGAGTTAATTAAAACTCTTAACCTTTTTAATATAAAAATAACTCGAGGTTAGATGTTTCTAAATACTTTTACACCAACTTTTAAATCATAAGTCTTACACATCTTTACCACCTATCATCTACAAACCCTAGCCCTAAATTAAATCAATATATAACCTAAGTTTTGAAGGCTCAGACTGTGTTTTCTCAAGATCATGAAAGAGCGAGTATTTTTAATTTTTTGAGAGGAACGCAGCCATCCAATCAGAATTTTCAATCGAATTTCCTACATGGATGAATACTTCTATTCTTTCTCTTTAGTATTATGCATTTTAAATATCGTCTAAACCTTAATTTACATGTCTTTCTTAAAATAAACAAGGAATATTAATTAGGGAAAGTGAAATCTATATTGAGACCGTTTTTATGAAAAATCTCAATATTAATTAAGACTCATAAACCTTGTGTGCTTAGGGTAGATGTTGGATTCTTGTTAATATGGATATATATTTGCATGTATAAGACCACAGTGGCTTTATCTAAATTAAAAAGGGACAGTTGAAATCACGTATAATGGTGTAGATATGAAAAAAAAGGAAAGTTTGTTGTGTGCACTATAAACTTGCATGATGTTGAAATTACATTAGTTTTATAAAATAAATTATTTCAATTATGAAGATGGGTTGTATGAATTAAATTAGATTTACTTATGATCGTATGAGAATTTTTTAGAATTATTGATAATATGTCGTATGCGAATTATTGGTTTGATTATATTTATCACCACGGGGATGACGGGATTTTGGGTACTTATGCTCTTACCTTAATTTTAGGAGTTCTTGCTAGGTACATGACTAATAAGTATGCCTTATTTTTTATTAACACTTTCTAGGTATGGGACTAGTTGGTGTAGATTTTTACAGATGAGATATTCTCGGGTGGGGCAGATTATTGCATCGTTCCGTTGATTTGATAACTCATGCACGAGACTAGGAAGAGATTAATGGTAAAGATTCATCCTATATAATAAGGTAGGACATACTTGTTATTTGAAAGTCTCTAGGTATGGGACTTGGGCAGGTTTTATGATTGATTCTCTATAATAGGGTGGGGTTAAAATAAAATGATGAGAAATTAAGAATTAATACATAGGATAATAAACAGGTATTAAAATGAATTTGTGGCGTGAGTATGTGTAGGGATGACAGAATACATGCTGACTGGATATAGCGATGAAGCTGTGTGTTGGCGTCACGAGTATGTGTAGGGATAACAGAATACGGGCCAACTATATATAGTGACGTATCGTGCGTGGAACATCACGAGTATGTACATAACTGACAGAAATCAGGTTGACTGGCTATAGTGAGGGGAATGAGTGCGATGTGTAGAACTTTAAGCGTGCCAAGGAAGGACCTCCCACAAATACCAAGACCAGGAGATAAACTTGGAAAACACAAATTGTAGTAGGAAGATTGACGTGCTTATATTTAGACCGCTTTGTACAAATAACAATTAATTTGTAAAGCTTTGTGGTTGCTCGGTATCTTCGAGGGACCATGTCTGGAAGTACATGGGAGAGATTACATGCTCTATCGAATAACCTCCTTCTGGGTATTTCACAAGGATTTAGTTTGGAGGATTGGGTGCAAGGCAACGTTGGGAGAGACCAACCCCTTAAGGGTGTTTAGGCAAAACTTTGGTTTATACACAATATGGCCCTGTAGTATCTCGAGATACCATCTCTAGGAACTCATTAAAGGGTCCTCAGTCCTAAAAAGTTGTCCAAAATATTAACCTCTATAGTCTACACACACCACGAGTTGTTCGAACAAGTCATTAGTCGAACAACCTTCAATTCGATGAACTAACTTTTTGAGTGATGTGACAGTACATCCCTCGTAGGTTACTATTTACCAACTCTTTGACGACAACATGTTTAAAATTCAAGAACTCGATAAAATATCACTCAAGTGAAGATATTCCTAGGATGGGAGGTGAATATCTAGCACATCACGTCTTATTTAACGCGTTCACAACTCTAAAGAGTCTAAACAGAGTTCCCACCAAAATATCATGTCTGGCTCATTTAATGCAATATCTTTGGCGTTAAATTCACAAGATTATTAACATCAAGAGGAGTCAAATGCTTTTATTATAAGAAGGTCACTCGAAGGATCTGGCCCCCTTATAAAATACCTCCCAAGTTATACTATTTTGGGATCGCACGTTTCTAGCCTAGAATTTCTGCCAAAATAATCCCATACAAAAGAGTTTATCGTAAGAACATTTATTGAGAGACCAACCCCATTTACTCCGTTTGTGTTTAAGGTTACTACTTTGCCTTCAGTGCCCTAAAGGTTCTTATGCCCACTCCCTTCGACCAAGTCAACTGTGGGATCTTCCTAATTGATTGTTTTGCTATAGTATTTATGTTGAATATTTAAGACAAGAGTTTTGTATATTGAATGTTCCGACTTGAGACTTGCAATTATTGTTGTCATTGATTATTCTAAGGCCATAATTACCATCTTTATAAGGGGTTACGCCTCCCTTGACATTAATATCATCTCAAGAACTCACCTCCTACATTTGGCGACTCCGTTGGGGAGGTATTCTCTTTTGAGAGATGGCTAATGATGATCTGGAAACTAACATTGACTTTGATGCTATAAAGCATGAGGAAGAGGAGAATCTCACTAACTTACTAGACAAGGAGTGATTAGTGAGGATGGAGACTACTGTGGTAACTGTTAGTGGGACGATCGATGCAGGTTCTACACAAATGGCTGGGCTGATGAGCCTGTTCGGTAAGTTCATTAAGACTTCGGTAGCTCAGGTGGTGTTAGGGGCTACAGTGGGGACCAGTTCATTCATGACCCCACCAGTGACTTTACAATCTCCCTTTATCTCAGAGGGAATGGTTCAGGTAACTAACAATAATCCGGACCCATTAACACCCCTTTTGAACGCTCCCTCCACTGTGGGGGGAGGAGCATATGGCACAAATGTGCCAAATTTTCCCCTGGTTGTTCATCTAGGTAGTAGCACACCGATTGCTCCGCCAATAGTATCCCAGTAACAATGATCCCTGTGTAGCACAACTCAGCTTCACCTACGATGGAGGAGATGAAAATGGAGCTTTTTAAAATACTTGTTGCCTCTACGATGTGAGGAGAAGATTCTTCGATATACGATGTTTTCATACTCTGTATCTAGAGGAATAAAATGACGAACCCTACCCAGTGGGGTATATTACCCCTATCTTTGAGAAATATACAAGAAAAGGGGGGAATCCCAAGGATAACATTAAAAGTTTCATAGAGAAACTCTGGTCCCACTGTAATAATAGGAAGATAAGGTTAAGAGAATTTTCTAAGTCTCTAATTAAGAAATCTGACACGTGGTACTCCCATCTGGCTCCAAGAAGTGTGGCCATATGGGAGGATCTTTATGTTCAGTTCATACGGGAATTCTTATTTGCTGAAGATGAATTTACTCTTACACAACTGGATTGAGAGAAACAGAAGCCTGACGAGGATGTAGTGACATACATCAGGAGATTTGGCGAGCACTCTTTATACGTGAGAGAAGAGACATAAGAGGATAAGCTCTTACAGGTTTGTGGAGAAGGCTTGTTTCCTGAGTATATATGCCATATGATAAATAAAACTCATGAGGGTAAGTTTGGTTCATTCTTTAAATCTGTAAGGAATATTTCCTCAGTGTTGAATCCACCGCTAACACCCTCGCCATCATTGTTGAGTTTATTACTTAATCCATTAGGCAGCTCAGGTACATGGCTACCTCCTCATGTGAACTATGCTAATGATAAAGGTGGAAAGCACGAGGGAGGAAATCAGGGCCAAAGGGGAAGGGGATGCAAAAGGAAGTTTGAAAATGATAACTCCCCGGAGTTGCCTTGCTCAGTAGAGCAGGATAATAAAACCAATGATCTTATGATTCGAGATCACATGTGTTGGCCCATAGTGTCCAATACATCACCCATCAATCGAGAAGACAAAGATGTCCTAAAGTTTTGCGTGGTACACAATAAGGTGGAACATCCAACGAGTAAGTGTTTTTCTCTAAGGTCTATAATAGACAGACATGTAAAGAGAGGAGATATCGATCTGTTGCAAGGTAATGTCAACAATAACCCTTTGCCAATACATAGGGAAAACACGGCCACTGCTTTTGATGAGGAATAAGAATGACTAAGGTGGAGAATAGATTCTAGGAGTAAGATTTTATAGATTCATTGGAAGAGTGTTCATCCCAAATGTCTTGTTTAACTCTGGAAGAGGAAATAAAAGATGAGTGGAGTCTAATGGAAGATTTGAGCAGACAACTGGAGGGTTGCTCCTTAGGGGGAGTGAATTTAGTGATAGCATATGATGAATTGGATAACAGAGATTTATAGGAGGTCTATGAGCTAGAAGCGAAACAATCTAACCCTTGGGTGTAATGTGATACAGTAGCAAGGTCGTAGAAATTTAGTTAGTTTTTTGACCAAACCAGACTATCGAAGGATTCTTGACTAGAGTTTACTCAAATGATCTTGGAAATCGCTAAGAAAAATATGGACCCAAACTTGAGATGGAAAGGACCAATGGCCAATCTAATAAAGAAATGCCTTTCAGAGGTGACTTTTTCGAAGACAGATACGTTGGTTAGGTATCCCCATAATAGGCCACTTTATGTGACGAAGAGGATGAACGGGTGTATATTTAATCGTGTCTTAATGGATGAGGGAGAATTTATCAATATTATGCCAACGGTATCATTCTATGCCTATAATATCACTGAGACAAGGATTGTGTAAAATCCATTATCCATAGCAGGATATGATAAATAATCGAGCACGTCGATAGGTTAGGTGAATGTGGGGATCACAATGGGGAACATCATTTCCCATATCAAATTCGACCTCATAGATTGTGAGCCATCTTACCAATTGCTTTTGGGGAGGGTATGGATGCATAACCATGATTTGGTGCCTTCCATATTTCACCAGTGTGCAAAGGCCAATGTCAAGGGAAAGGAAGTAGTCATTCGAGCATCCAAGAAACCTTTTGTGAGGGAGGAAGCTCACTTGGTGGATGCAACCTTTTATACAGAATTAGCAACAAAATCTACTATTCTCACTCGATACAGATGAGGAATTAAGATCCCAAGAAGTAGGGAAAGGGTACGTGAACCTCCTCGCACAGTAATGGCTTATGAGGAGCAAGGAAGGGCGCACGAGACAGTTAGGCCTCCCAACCTTTGGGGACAAATTCGTAACAGAATGGTGCCACTAATCGATCCAATCTAACATCAAGTCCAGCAGCAAAATGTTCTCAGTAGAGTTTCAATAAGGGAGTTCGAAGAGAACCCACGCAAAAGACCTTGGTAGGAAGAGAAACCATGCCAATGCAAAATAGCGGTTTTGGCCAATAGCAAGATTATTTACAAAGTTTGAAGGTGTGATCGGGCAGTCGAAAGCCTGGATGATGAGGCTGACCCGATCTATGAATGATTTTTGGTGGATGGTTCAGGTCAATGCTTGGTAATTCATAACTCCAACATCTAGGAATTTATGGAGGAGGTTGAGGAAGAACCAAAGTTTATAAAGGATGGGATAAGATCCCAAGTCCAAGATCTTGAGTAGATAAACTCAGCTGATGAAGGGGATGACCCGAGACCAATGTTTATCTCGAAAGACCTGGAGGACGCTGCCAAAGGAGCACTGATGGAGCTGCTGAGGAAATTTGAGGATTTTTTTGCATGGAAATATACTGAGATACTCGGGGTAGAATGAGAGGTAAGCTGCCACAGATTGAATGTTATTGTGACACCCCGACTAATTAAATACCGGGTAGCTACTCCTTTATAAAATTAATTCAAAATCCCAAGTTGGCTCAGTTAATAGCATCACTGTCGAAAACATTTTATTATTACTAACCACCTAGTATTTAAAAAGCAAGTTGCCAAATTTTAATTTAAGTCTGATTAACATGCAACAAGTGTAAAGAAATAAATAACACCATTCACCATACTGAAGTAAAATGAATAACCATCACAATAGAAATAAATAACGTCTGGAGGAAACCCCTCACTACAATCCCATACTGAAGATAAATAACTGAAACTGAAATACTATATACTAAAGTCTGAAAACGGAAATGTAAAAGATGCTCTAAATAGAAATGGGCAACATGCCCTACAACTGATAGATAGTGACTCTGGAATCCAAAAGATAGAAGCGTCTATGAGCAAATCCCTGTAGCTTCCACAAACAACTACAGCTCGTCACCTGAATGAGTACCTATGCTTGGTGTCCTTGTGGCTGGGCACCTAAAATGGTTTTACAAAGAAAAAGAGATTTGAAAAAGCAAACGGGTCAGAGCCCGAATGTCGAGTTATATTTTAAAAAAAACCTGCAAGTGCTTTAAAAACATTTAAAAACATTAAATGCAAAGTACATGTTAGGACGTGCACTCACATTATATTCTCACCTCTCGTCTAACTGTGCACTCCTAACGCAAGTACCCATCTATAACTACCCATACTACTAGCTAAGTGACAACATATCTAGCTAGACTGCCAAAGGTCCTGCCAATAATACTTGGTTCCATTTACATAATAATGCTCGTAATTAAATAGAGGTTTAACGTCAACTCAGATACTCAATGTGCAATATTTATAACTGTAAATTAACTCATTATATTTCTCGAAACAATACCGTAATATAATTACAACATTAACATGATGATTCTCATTAATTAAATGTATATTATTCACATCATAAATATACAATACAAGCACCCCGCAACTAAGCTGTAGTGCACACATACTCTGCTATCCATCCCGGTACATCACGTACATAAGGATCACATATTCCGAATCTCTCAGGAATAGTTCAGATAACACAAATCACAAATAGTGGAGGCGAACACAGTCACCATCACATGGGTCACGCACATACCTACGCTCCCATGATCAGCGGACTTATTAATATCACAATAAGTCTTTCTATGACCTATGTTCATCAAGGTACCAGTCTATATCCCCCCCGTAGGCACACAAGGATTAGAGGGTCCTAAGCGAACGCAACCTCCCGTGATAGCAAGTATGGTAGGTATGTCATACACACAAACTATATACTAAGCATTCACACATCTTAGATATTACCATATTAATAAGGTATTTTCTACATCCTTATACCGTTATCCCAAACTTATATATTTCAAGTAATCCGATAATATATAATTTAAATAGTCGACACGCCTCACGTCGTAATTCCTTAAACTTAAAACATATCTCGAATAGACTACTAAGTTCCCATAATTCTCACATATGATATCTTTATACCTAAGGTCTTTACTTCTGCCCCAAACCTTATTTCATCAACTTATTCAAATTTGTACTATTAACCCAAATATTATCTCACATAACGAATTTCAATAATCTAGAATAATTCCTCGAATTGCATTCTAATTAAAGTCCACTATAGTAATCACACCTACTGGTCTTCCTTAAGGGTGAGGGTATTCATAAGTCCTCCAAACATATTCTCTGAGGGTTTCCACCATTTAAAATCAAATTAAGGAAAATTTTACTCATTCTGGGGAGGTCGATCGATCGACCTATGAATATCGATCAATCGATTGAGTCGATCGATCGACTGATGAATGTCGATCGATCGATCGAACAGGTATGGCTACGGACTGCTTCGTTTTGCAGGTTTGAAAACTTCCCAAAACTTATTTTTAAGGCATGATTCTCTGGTATAACGTTATAGTAATGTCATATAACCATCCTACGATATTACTAACGTCCACAAATCAATATTTCAACAACTAAAGGCTACATATGGATCAATCTTCATCAAAAACCTAGTTTTCTAATTTATCTCAAGAACATTCATAAACTTCATCTTAAATCCGTTTTTGGTATAGCAAAAGTCAGTAATTCTCTTAATATGATTTTCCAGTAACATTCTACATGCAACCTATATCCCAAAATTTAAACTAATAACTCCAAACTTATGGGTTTTTCATTATCTTCCAAGAACACACAAAGTTTTTGAATAATCTAACATGGAAGAAGCATTCTCCGAAATTTAAATGGAATAAATCACTTGCCTTGATTGTCTCTGGATTTGGTGTTGGATTTGTAATCTCTTTCTGCAGATTTCCTCTCTCTCTCTCCTTCTCCAAGCTTTCTTCTTCCAAAGGTGGCTATGGTGGCTAGGGTTTCCTTTGGGAGAGTTGGAAGACTAAATGATAACCAACGTAGCTTATGGGGTTAATAAAGGGTTGGTTGGGTCAATTCCTTATCAGATTACAACTCTCAATTTTCGTCACTTTTAATTACCCAAAAATACCAAATTACTAAAATACCCTTTAAGTTACCGGTATGGCCTAAAAATACCCCGGGACCCAAACTATACCCCCGGCTAGTGTTTTCTGACTATCTCGACCCTTCCGGACGTGTTGGCGCACTCAAAACGACCATACGGATTATAGATTTTAAATTCACTTTTATTATCAAAATATTATACCGTGACGCGGCGGTCCCACGCGTCTCAACAAAATTTCTAAAATGCCGTATATAAATCCCACGACAAATTTTATAATACCAAGTTCATATATAATCATATATGCACAAAATCAAATACCAATTCGTATCACATTAGTATTTATAACCCGGATTAATTTCCAATTAATACGCTATTTAATTAATTAATCCCAAAAATAATTATAGTCAAAAGTACGGGGTATTACATACTTCCCCCCTAATAACTGAATTTCGTCCCGAAATTCGAAACTAGAAAGTACCTGCTAAAAACAGCTCTGGATAACGTTCGCGCATCTCATCCTCGCGCTCCCATGTGGACTCAGCGACATTGTGATGTCGCCACTGAACACGCACTAACGGGACTATCTTTGACCGCAGTTTCCTCTCGCTTCGGTCCAAAATAGCAATTGGCCCCTCCTCGTAAGAGCTATCCGGCTGAAGATCGATGTCCTCCACAGCAATGTGAGAATGAGCCAAATTGTCCCTAAGGTATTTCCTCAGCGAGGAAATATGAAACACGTCGTGAATCCAATGCAAGTGCTCCGGTAGTCCAAGTCTATATGCAACCGGTCCTATCCGCTCAATAATAGGAAACTGCCCCACATACCTCGGTGCTAACTTCCCCTTCTTCCCGAATCGCATAATCCCCTTCATCGGAGATACCCTGAGCAAAACCAGGTCCCCCACTTGGAACTCCCTGAAAAATCTCTTCGCATCAGCATAACTCTTTTGCCTGTCTTGAGCTACCAGAATGCGACTCCGAATCAACTCAATCCTTACCGAAGTATCCTGGATCACTTCTGGCCCAAGTAGTTTGTTGTCCCCCACCTCCAACCAACATGCTGGGGAACGACAAGGCCTGCCGTACAATGCCTCAAACGGAGCCATGCCAATCGTGAACTGATAGGAGTTGTTGTAAGAAAACTCCACCAGTGGAAGGTACTGCTCCCATCCACCCCCGAAGTCAATAATGCACATGCGTAGCATGTCCTCCAACATCTGATTGGTGCGCTCTGTCTGCCCATCGGTCTGCGGGTGATAAGCCGTACTCAACCGCAATTCCGTGCCCATGGCCTCCTGGAAACTCTCCCAAAACCTCGAAACAAATATCTTGTCTCTGTCAGACACGATATTCAGGGGCACACCGTGAAGTCTCACAATCTCTGAAATGAAGAGTTGGGCATACTGACCCGCAGTGTAATCAGTCCTAACGGGTAAAAAGTGAGCGACCTTGGACAACCTGTCCATAATTACCCAAACGGAGTCGTGGCCCTTCTGCGACGTAGGCAACCCTGTGATAAAGTCCATGAATATCGATCAATCGATTGAGTCGATCGATCGACTGATGAATGTCGATCGATCGATCGAACAGGTATGGCTACGGACTGCTTCGTTTTGCAGGTTTGAAAACTTCCCAAAACTTATTTTTAAGGCATGATTCTCCAGTATAACGTTATAGTAATGTCATATAACCATCCTACGATATTACTAACGTCCACAAATCAATATTTCAACAACTAAAGGCTACATATGGATCAATCTTCATCAAAAACCTAGTTTTCTAATTTATCTCAAGAACATTCATAAACTTCATCTTAAATCCGTTTTTGGTATAGCAAAAGTCAGTAATTCTCTTAATATGATTTTCCATTAACATTCTACATGCAACCTATATCCCAAAATTTAAACTAATAACTCCAAACTTATGGGTTTTTCATTATCTTTCAAGAACACACAAAGTTTTTGAATAATCTAACATGGAAGAAGCATTCTCCGAAATTTAAATGGAATAAATCACTTGCCTTGATTGTCTCTGGATTTGGTGTTGGATTTGTAATCTCTTTCTGCAGATTTCCTCTCTCTCTCTCCTTCTCCAAGCTTTCTTCTTCCAAAGGTGGCTATGGTGGCTAGGGTTTCCTTTGGGAGAGTTGGAAGACTAAATGATAACCTACGTAGCTTATGGGGTTAATAAAGGGTTGGTTGGGTCAATTCCTTATCAGATTACAACTCTCAATTTTCGTCACTTTTAATTACCCAAAAATACCAAATTACTAAAATACCCTTTAAGTTACCGGTATGGCCTAAAAATACCCCGGGACCCAAACTATACCCCCGGCTAGTGTTTTCTGACTATCTCGACCCTTCCAGATGTGTTGGCGCACTCAAAACGACCATACGGATTATAGATTTTAAATTCACTTTTATTATCAAAATATTATACCGTGACGCGGCGGTCCCACGCGTCTCAACAAAATTTCTAAAATGCCGTATATAAATCCCACGACAAATTTTATAATACCAAGTTCATATATAATCATATATGCACAAAATCAAATACCAATTCGCATCACATTAGTATTTATAGCCCGGATTAATTTCCAATTAATACGCTATTTAATTAATTAATCCCAAAAATAATTATAGTCAAAAGTACGGGGTATTACATACTTCCCCCCTAATAACTGAATTTCGTCCCGAAATTCGAAACTAGAAAGTACCTGCTAAAAACAGCTCTGGATAACGTTCGCGCATCTCATCCTCGCGCTCCCATGTGGACTCCTCGACATTGTGATGTCGCCACTGGACACGCACTAACGGGACTATCTTTGACCGCAGTTTCCTCTCGCTTCGGTCCAAAATAGCAATTGGCCCCTCCTCGTAAGAGCTATCCGGCTGAAGATCGATGTCCTCCACAGCAATGTGAGAATGAGCCAAATTGTCCCTAAGGTATTTCCTCAGCGAGGAAATATGAAACACGTCGTGAATCCGATGCAAGTGCTCCGGTAGTCCAAGTCTATATGCAACCGGTCCTATCCGCTCAATAATAGGAAACGGCCCCACATACCTCGGTGCCAACTTCCCCTTCTTCCCGAATCGCATAATCCCCTTCATCGGAGATACCCTGAGCAAAACCTGGTCCCCCACTTGGAACTCCCTGAAAAATCTCTTCGCATCAGCATAACTCTTCTGCCTGTCTTGAGCTACCCGAATGCGACTCCGAATCAACTCAATCCTTGCCGAAGTATCCTGGATCACTTCTGGCCCAAGTAGTTTGTTGTCCCCCACCTCCAACCAACATGCTGGGGAACGACAAGGCCTGCCGTACAATGCCTCAAACGGAGCCATGCCAATCGTGAACTGATAGGAGTTGTTGTAAGCAAACTCCACCAGTGGAAGGTACTGCTCCCATCCACCCCCGAAGTCAATAATGCACATGCGTAGCATGTCCTCCAACATCTGATTGGTGCGCTCTGTCTGCCCATCGGTCTGCGGGTGATAAGCCGTACTCAACCGCAATTCCGTGCCCATGGCCTCCTGGAAACTCTCCCAAAACCTCGAAACAAATATCTTGTCTCTGTCAGACACGATATTCAGGGGCACACCGTGAAGTCTCACAATCTCTGAAATGAAGAGTTGGGCATACTGACCTGCAGTGTAATCAGTCCTAACGGGTAAAAAGTGAGCGACCTTGGACAACCTGTCCACAATTACCCAAACGGAGTCGTGGCCCTTCTGCGACGTAGGCAACCCCGTGATAAAGTCCATGAATATCGATCAATCGATTGAGTCGATCGATCGACTGATGAATGTCGATCGATCGATCGAACAGGTATGGCTACGGACTGCTTCGTTTTGCAGGTTTGAAAACTTCCCAAAACTTATTTTTAAGGCATGATTCTCTGGTATAACGTTATAGTAATGTCATATAACCATCCTACGATATTACTAACGTCCACAAATCAATATTTCAACAACTAAAGGCTACATATGGATCAATCTTCATCAAAAACCTAGTTTTCTAATTTATCTCAAGAACATTCATAAACTTCATCTTAAATCCGTTTTTGGTATAGCAAAAGTCAGTAATTCTCTTAATATGATTTTCCAGTAACATTCTACTTGCAACCTATATCCCAAAATTTAAACTAATAACTCCAAACTTATGGGTTTTTCATTATCTTCCAAGAACACACAAAGTTTTTGAATAATCTAACATGGAAGAAGCATTCTCCGAAATTTAAATGGAATAAATCACTTGCCTTGATTGTCTCTGGATTTGGTGTTGGATTTGTAATCTCTTTCTGCAGATTTCCTCTCTCTCTCTCTCCTTCTCCAAGCTTTCTTCTTCCAAAGGTGGTTATGGTGGCTAGGGTTTCCTTTGGGAGAGTTGGAAGACTAAATGATAACCTACGTAGCTTATGGGGTTAATAAAGGGTTGGTTGGGTCAATTCCTTATCAGATTACAACTCTCAATTTTCGTCACTTTTAATTACCCAAAAATACCAAATTACTAAAATACCCTTTAAGTTACCGGTATGGCCTAAAAATACCCCGGGACCCAAACTATACCCCCGGCTAGTGTTTTCTGACTATCTCGACCCTTCCGGACGTGTTGGCGCACTCAAAACGACCATACGGATTATAGATTTTAAATTCACTTTTATTATCAAAATATTATACCGTGACGCGGCGGTCCCACGCGTCTCAACAAAATTTCTAAAATGCCGTATATAAATCCCACGACAAATTTTATAATACCAAGTTCATATATAATCATATATGCACAAAATCAAATACCAATTCGCATCACATTAGTATTTATAACCCGGATTAATTTCCAATTAATACGCTATTTAATTAATTAATCCCAAAAATAATTATAGTCAAAAGTACGGGGTATTACATACTTCCCCCCTAATAACTGAATTTCGTCCCGAAATTCGAAACTAGAAAGTACCTGCTAAAAACAGCTCTGGATAACGTTCGCGCATCTCATCCTCGCGCTCCCATGTGGACTCCTCGACATTGTGATGTCGCCACTGAACACGCACTAACGGGACTATCTTTGACCGCAGTTTCCTCTCGCTTCGGTCCAAAATAGCAATTGGACCCTCCTCGTAAGAGCTATCCGGCTGAAGATCGATGTCCTCCACAGCAATGTGAGAATGAGCCAAATTGTCCCTAAGGTATTTCCTCAGCGAGGAAATATGAAACACGTCGTGAATCCGATGCAAGTGCTCCGGTAGTCCAAGTCTATATCCAACCGGTCCTATCCGCTCAATAATAGGAAATGGCCCCACATACCTCGGTGCCAACTTCCCCTTCTTCCCGAATCGCATAATCCCCTTCATCGGAGATACCCTGAGCAAAACCTGGTCCCCCACTTGGAACTCCCTGAAAAATCTCTTCGCATCAGCATAACTCTTCTGCCTGTCTTGAGCATGCGACTCCGAATCAACTCAATCCTTGCCGAAGTATCCTGGATCACTTCTGGCCCAAGTAGTTTGTTGTCCCCCACCTCCAACCAACATGCTGGGGAACGACAAGGCCTGCCGTACAATGCCTCAAACGGAGCCATGCCAATCGTGAACTGATAGGAGTTGTTGTAAGCAAACTCCACCAGTGGAAGGTACTGCTCCCATCCACCCCCGAAGTCAATAATGCACATGCGTAGCATGTCCTCCAACATCTGATTGGTGCGCTCTGTCTGCCCATCGGTCTGCAGGTGATAAGCCGTACTCAACCGCAATTCCGTGCCCATGGCCTCCTGGAAACTCTCCCAAAACCTCGAAACAAATATCTTGTCTCTGTCAGACACGATATTCAAGGGCACACCGTGAAGTCTCACAATCTCTGAAATGAAGAGTTGGGCATACTGACCCGCAGTGTAATCAGTCCTAACGGGTAAAAAGTGAGCGACCTTGGACAACCTGTCCACAATTACCCAAACGGAGTCGTGGCCCTTCTGCGACGTAGGCAACCCCGTGATAAAGTCCATGAATATGCTCTCCCACATCCACACCGGAACCTCCAATGGCTGTAGCAATCCTGCCGGTCTCTGATGATCCACTTTTACGAGCTGACAAGTGGCGCATTTCGAGACAAACTCAGCGATATCTCTCTTCATACCGCTCCACCAATACTGCCGCCTCATGTCTTGGTACATTTTGTCCCCTCCGGGATGTACTGCGAACCGTGAGCCGTGCGACTCTGCCATTACTTCATGCCGCAATTCTTCCCCTTCCGGTACTACCAATCTCCCATTGAAGCGCAATCCCCCGTCTGAGCTAACGGTATAGGACTCGGCTCCCTATGCTAGTAATCGAACTATCTGCTCCTGACAGAACGAGTCATTAGCCTGTGCCCGTACAATCCTCGTGATAATCTGCGGTGTAACGGTCATCACAGACATGAAAGATCGGGCCATTGCATCCTGGAGTCCCAATTCCTTCCACTTAGCTTTCCACACCTCTGCCACCTCATCTACTGGTCTACGGCTCAACGCGTCTGCTACCACGTTAGCCTTACCCGGGTGGTACTGGATGTCAAACTGGTAGTCTTTCACAAATTCAAGCCACCTACGCTGCCGCATATTCAGCTCCTTCTGCGTGAACAGATACTGTAGTGACTTGTGGTCCGTGAACAGCTGAAACTTCTCCCCCAAAAGATAGTGCCTCCAAATCCGTAAGGCAAATACTACTGCTGCCAACTCCAAATCATGCGTGGGGTAATTCTTCTCATAAGGCTTAAGCTTACGGGAAGCATAAGCTATGGCCTGTCTCTCCTGCTGCAAAACACCTCCAAGCCCTTGCAAAGACGCATCGGTGTAAACCAAATACTCAACTCCCGGTCTCGGCAATGCTAACATAGGTGCTGAGGTCAATTTGTCCTTCAATTCATCGAATGCCAACTGACAGACATCACTCCAGATATATGGCACACCTTTACGAGTAAGATGTGTCAAAGGACCAGCTATCTCCGAGAAACCCCGAATAAATCTTCTGTAGTATCCTGCTAAGCCCAAGAAACTACGAATCTCCGTTGGTGTCGTGGGCTGTCCCCACTCCCTCACCGCTGATACCTTTCTCGGATCAACAGATATTCCCTGGTCGGAAATAATGTGACCCAAGAACTGGACTTCCTTCAACCAAAACCCTCACTTCTCATATTTTGCATACAACTCGTTCTGACGAAGCGTCTGCAAAACCTGCCTCAAATGCTCGGCGTGCTCCTCCTCTGTCTGAGAGTAAACCAGAATGTCATCAATGAAGACAATGACAAACTGATCTAGGAAATCTCTGAACACCCTGTTCATCAAGTCCATAAACACTGCTGGAGCGTTGGTCAAGCCGAAAGGCATAACCCGAAACTCGTAAGAACCATATCTTGACAAGAATGCGGTCTTCGAGACATCCTCCTCCCTGATACGCAACTGATGGTATCCTGACCTCAAGTCAATCTTCGAGAAGAAAGAAGCTCCTCTCAACTGGTCGAATAAGTCATCGATTCGAGGCAACGGATACTTATTCCGTATCGTGACCTTATTCAACTCTCGGTAGTCCACACACAATCTCAGTGAACCATCCCTCTTCTTCACAAACAAAACTGGAGCGCCCCAAGGTGAGGTACTCCTGCGAATAAAGCCCTGCCCTAACAGCTGCTCTATCTGATCCCGTAACTCTCGCATCTCAGCTGGAGCCATACGGTACGGTGCACGTGCTATAGGTCTCGTACCCGGTAGCAAATCAATAACGAAGTCTATCTCTCGACTGGGTGGTAAGCCTGGTATCTCCTGAAACACATCTGAATACTCCCTGACAACCGGGATCGAATCCAAAGGAATCACAACCTCCTTAGAGGTATCCTCCTCTATGTAATACAGATGAGTGGTCGATCCTCCCTCTGGGCGAGGCATCGCCACTATAAACATCTCCTGCCCCGGAATGGCAAAAACAATGCTCCCGCTGAAGCAATCAATCATGGCCCTATATGCTACGAGCCAATCCATACCGATGATCACATCGTGAACATGCATGTCTAACACTAACATGTCCGCAGGCAATACCAAACCACCAACCTCTACCCCCACTCCCCGGCATATAAAGAAAATAAGTGACCCACTCCCTAATGGTGAGTCGACACACGTCACTGTGCTCTCTGCCGTAGCTAATAATCCTAAAGCTTTCGCGAAGTGTGTAGCAATAAAACAGTGTGTAGCACCCGTATCAAATAACACCCGACCCATAGTGCCATGGATAGGAAACGTACCCTCGATCGCGGGCGATGCCTGTGGAACTGCAACCTGGTGAACGTTGTAGACACGTCCATACTGTAGCTGCCCCTGCTGAGCTGGGACTGCTGGAATGGGTGGCAATGCTGCCATCTGTGGCGGTGCAGGAAGAGTGGCGGGAAACATAGGCCTCTGTGGCTCCTGGCGAGCACCCTGCTGCTGTTGCTGTGGGGCCCTGCCCCTATCAGGACAATCCTGCTTCTTATGGCCAGTCTTGCCACAAGTAAAGCACTTCCCTGGGAAGTTCCCTCCCCTCTGCCCCTGCTGTCCCCGGCCCTGGTGGCCATTACCATTCCTCCCTTGGCCCTGATGGAACTGCTGCCCATTCTTCCCCTGCTGGCCCTGATGGCCGTTTGGACCCTGATGGCCCTGGCGGAAACCTCCCTGTACCTGCCTGACCGGAACCTCTTATTATCCCCCTGTTGGGAGCCCTGCTCACTCTGCCTCTGCCCCTGACCAGATTGTGCCCCGCTGGCACCATGTCCTCTAGTCCTGCCCTGATGGCTAGACTCCCCCGACCGCTTGCCCTCGGCCATGTGAAAACGGTGGTCCTGGCAGTGCAATAATGCAGCGTTAACCACATCAGAATACGTGGCCAACGATAGGTTCCCTAGCAAATGCTGACGGATCCTCCAATTCAACCCATCAGTGAACTTCTCTATCTTCTTCTTCTCTGTTGGAATCTCGTCTGGAACGATATTCAACAGGTTAGTAAACTCGGCCTCATACTCGGCCACTGTCTTGCCCTCTTGCCTCAAACTCATCAGCTTCCTCCTCATCTCTGTATGAACTGCGGACGGAAAGTATTTGTGGTCGAACCGCACTAAGAACTCCTGAATCGTGAGGGTATCCCTCTCCTCCGCGGTGGTAATAGACTCCCACCACTGTAACGCAGATCCCACTAGCTTGAACGTAGCTAGCACCGGTTTCTGAATATCAGTGCACTCATGCATCCTCAAATGCCTCTGCATGTCCTTCCTCCATTGGCTCGAGACTACCACGTCTGAGCTACCTGCAAACTCTGGCGGATGCGCTTTCTGAAAAGCGTCTCGTACACGCTCCCAAGCAGACGGGAATGCATTAACCTGTACTGGCGCGGCAACCGGCGCCGGTGGTGGTGCCTGCTGAATAACGGCAATCACGGCATTTACCGCTTGAGCTACTATAGCTGCAACCTTAGCGGCGTTCAACATGCCCTGAACTGGAGCGGGCTGGGGTTCGGGCGTTGCATTCTTGGGAACTCGTCGTGCACGTCGTGGAGGCATCTGAAATAAGAACAAAGTTTATAAGTTCACGGTTTATAAACTTAAAATAGCTGAAGAACGAAGCATACACAAAAAGAATGCAACAGTCCTAAAATATAGGGCTCTATATCAAAGAAAACGTAGCGGAAACATAATAGCCGTACAGATCCTAAAGGACACTAAAACCTGATGCTCTGATACCACCTGTGACACCCCGACTATTAAATACCGGGTAGCTACACCTTTATAAAATTAATTCAAAATGCCAAGTTGACTCAGTTAATAGCATCACTGTCGAAAACATTTTATTATTACTAACCACCTAGTATTTAAAAAGCAAGTTGCCAAATTTTAATTTAAGTCTGATTAACATGCAACAAGTGTAAAGAAATAAATAACACCATTTACCATACTGAAGTAAAATGAATAACCATCACAATAGAAATAAATAACGTCTGGAGGAAACCCCTCACTACAATCCCATACTGAAGATAAATAACTGAAACTGAAATACTATATACTAAAGTCTGAAAACGAAAATGTAAAAGATGCTCTAAATAGAAATGGGCAACATGCCCTACAATTGATAGATAGTGACTCTGGAATCCAAAAGATAGAAGCGTCTATGAGCAAATCCCTGCAGCTTCCACAAACAGCTACAGCTCGTCACCTGAATGAGTACCTATGCTTGGTGTCCTTGTGGCTGGGCACCTAAAATGGTTTTACAAAGAAAAAGAGATTTGAAAAAGCAAACGGGTCAGAGCCCGAATGTCGAGTTATATTTTAAAAAAAATCTGCAAGTGCTTTAAAAACATTTAAAAACATTAAATGCAAAGTACATGTTAGGACGTGCACTCACATTATATTCTCACCTCTCGTCTAACTGTGCACTCCTAACGCAAGTACCCATCTATAACTACCCATACTACTAGCTAAGTGACAACATATCTAGCTAGACTGCCAAAGGTCCTGCCAATAATACTTGGTTCCATTTACATAATAATGCTCGTAATTAAATAGAGGTTTAACGTCAACTCAGATACTCAATGTGCAATATTTATAACTGTAAATTAACTCATTATATTTCTCGAAACAATACCGTAATATAATTACAACATTAACATGATGATTCTCATTAATTAAATGTATATTATTCACATCATAAATATACAATACAAGCACCCCGCAACTAAGCTATAGTGCACACATACTCTGCTATCCATCCCGGTACATCACGTACATAAGGATCACATATTCCGAATCTCTCAGGAATAGTTCAGATAACACAAATCACAAATAGTGGAGGCGAACACAGTCACCATCACATGGGTCACGCACATACCTACGCTCCCATGATCAGCGGACTTATTAATATCACAATAAGTCTTTCTATGACCTATGTTCATCAAGGTACCAGTCTATATCCCCCCCGTAGGCACACAAGGATTAGAGGGTCCTAAGCGAACGCAACCTCCCGTGATAGCAAGTATGGTAGGTATGTCATACACACAAACTATATACTAAGCATTCACACATCTTAGATATTACCATATTAATAAGGTATTTTCTACATCCTTATACCATTATCCCAAACTTATATATTTCAAGTAATCCGATAATATATAATTTAAATAGTCGACACGCCTCACGTCGTAATTCCTTAAACTTAAAACCTATCTCGAATAGACTACTAAGTTCCCATAATTCTCACATATGATATCTTTATACCTAAGGTCTTTACTTCTGCCCCAAACCTTATTTCATCAACTTATTCAAATTTATACTATTAACCCAAATATTATCTCACATAACGAATTTCAATAATCTAGAATAATTCCTCGAATTTCATTCTAATTAAAGTCCACTATAGTAATCACACCTACTGGTCTTCCTTAAGGGTGAGGGTATTCATAAGTCCTCCAAACATATTCTCCGAGGGTTTCCACCATTTAAAATCAAATTAAGGAAAATTTTACTCATTCTGGGGAGGTCGATCGATCGACCTATGAATATCGATCAATCGATTGAGTCGATCGATCGACTGATGAATGTCGATCGATCGATCGAACAGGTATGGCTACGGACTGCTTCGTTTTGCAGGTTTAAAAACTTCCCAAAACTTATTTTTAAGGCATGATTCTCTAGTATAACATTATAGTAATGTCATATAACCATCCTACGATATTACTAACGTCCACAAATAAATATTTCAACAACTAAAGGCTACATATGGATCAATCTTCATCAAAAACCTAGTTTTCTAATTTATCTCAAGAACATTCATAAACTTCATCTTAAATCCGTTTTTGGTATAGCAAAAGTCAGTAATTCTCTTAATATGATTTTCCAGTAACATTCTACATGCAACCTATATCCCAAAATTTAAACTAAGAACTCCAAACTTATGGGTTTTTCATTATCTTCCAAGAACACACAAAGTTTTTGAATAATCTAACATGGAAGAAGCATTCTCCGAAATTTAAATGGAATAAATCACTTGCCTTGATTGTCTCTGGATTTGGTGTTGGATTTGTAATCTCTTTCTGCAGATTTCCTCTCTCTCTCTCCTTCTCCAAGCTTTCTTCTTCCAAAGGTGGCTATGGTGGCTAGGGTTTCCTTTGGGAGAGTTGGAAGACTAAATGATAACCTACGTAGCTTATGGGGTTAATAAAGGGTTGGTTGGGTCAATTCCTTATCAGATTACAACTCTCAATTTTCGTCACTTTTAATTACCCAAAAATACCAAATTACTAAAATACCCTTTAAGTTACCGGTATGGCCTAAAAATACCCGGGGACCCAAACTATACCCCCGGCTAGTGTTTTCTGACTATCTCGACCCTTCCGGACGTGTTGGCGCACTCAAAACGACCATACGGATTATAGATTTTAAATTCACTTTTATTATCAAAATATTATACCGTGACGCGGCGGTCCCACGCGTCTCAACAAAATTTCTAAAATGCCGTATATAAATCCCACGACAAATTTTATAATACCAAGTTCATATATAATCATATATGCACAAAATCAAATACCAATTCGCATCACATTAGTATTTATAACCCGGATTAATTTCCAATTAATACGCTATTTAATTAATTAATCCCAAAAATAATTATAGTCAAAAGTACGGGGTATTACAGTTATGCCATCAGTGATGCCGGTAAAATAGGCCACACGAAAGCATAAGCCAAAGCTAAACTTGTAGATAAAGGAAGAGGTCCAGAGGTTACTCACGGTAGGTTTTATTACCCCTATCCAGCACCCCATTTGGTTCTCTAGCATTGTTCCTGTAGGGAAGAAGGATAAGAACCAAATTCAGATTTATGTGGACTTTAGAGACCTAAATCGGTCCTGTCCGAAAGATGAGTTTCCCTTACCTTCCATTGGCAGTCTCATAGGCTACGTGGGATACAACCAGATTAAAATTTACCCAGTGGATGCTCAGAAGATAGCCTGTCTCACCCCATTAGGTAACTTAGTGTAGACCGTTATGCCTTTTGGCCTAAAAAATGCAGGGGCTACCTATAAAAGGACAATGATGGCCGTATTCCTTGATCTCTTTCATGGGATTGTAGAGTTTTATGTGGATGATTTGGTGATAAAGTCCAAGATAGAGGCCACCCACTTGGCAGATTTGAGAAGGGTGTTCCAGAGGTGCAGGATGTATAAGTTAAAGATGCATCCCTTGAAGTGTGCATTCGAAGTAACTAGTGGAAAGTTCCTGGGATTTTTAGTGAACAAACAAGGGGTGAAAATGGATCGAGACAAGCGAGAATGTATCCTCAACATGACAAGACCAAAGACTGGGAAAGAATTGAAGAGTTTTCTTAAAAAAGTTTCTAACTTGAGGAGATTCGTACTTGGGTTGGCCGAAGTCACTCACCCACTGATGGAGCTTCTGAGAGCAAAGGCAAAGTTCATATGGGAGAAGTCACCTGAGGTGGCTTTAGAATAGTTGACGAAGTTGTTGACATCTCCCCAAATGATGGTTCCCCCTCAAGAAGGTATTCCTTTCCATCTCTACCTCACATCCACTAAAATATCAATAGGGGAATTATTAGCTTAAGACGTGGAGGGCATGGAAAAACCTGTTTATTATCTAATTCGAATCATACATGTGCTTGAGGCTAGATATACAATCATTAAGAGACATTGTTTGCTTTAGTTTTCGTCACTCAAAAGCTTAGTCATTACATGCTAGCTTTCAAAATTCACATTATTACTAGATGTGACCCCATAAAATTTTTGAAAGCAAGAACTGTGTTAATAGGTAGAGCTGTTTGATGGTTCTTGATTCTTTCAGAGTATGATATCAAATGTGTAGTTCCTAGAGCGATAAAAAGTCAAGATTATGTAGATCTGATGGAGAGTCGATAATTGTTAGAATCACAAAGAAAACAACACCCTCAACTATATTAGAAATGTTTCCTTTTAGTGATATCAATGACTAGAGGGGGGAAACACGGAAATAACTTGAAACGGGGAAAGGACCACTGATGTTGGTCGAGATGGCACATTACTTTACCACCTCGGGCAATATATACTTTAAAAACAAAGGGGGATGGTTATCTAGTTGAGTGGGACTGATGAATTTAAGAAGAGGTTAATAGAGATATATAACAAAAGCTGTGAGATAACATAAATCTCTTTGTATCGAAGAATTCAAAGGGTAGGGTACTATTGGCCAGCGATGAAATAAGACGCTGTACTACTAGAGAGAGATTATGGGAAATTCCCACTGTGTTACCAAGATGCGAAATGTAACTTCATAGATTAACCGTTAAGTTGGAGGCAACCATACCTAGACATGAAGATTGATGGGATTGTTCTTATGGATAAAGACGATTCCATAATACTAAGACGATGAGTGTCCAAGTATTACATCCAGGATGGGCAACTTTATCGAAAAGGTTACCCTGATAGGACCCTAAGATGCATTAGAATGGAGGAAGTAGATGAGGTACTAAAGAAAGAACATGAGCCAGGGCACTGAAGAGGAGAAAAACTTTATGACCAACTAATGGCGTTGGGCTATTTGTTTTCCAACCATGGAGAAAGATTCATCATAAATTGTTCGAAAGTGCAAGGCTTGCCAGCTCCATGGGAATATTATTCGTGTTCCCTCGGTGGACCTACATTCCCTTTCAACTCCTTCTCCATTTCATACATGGGAATTCAATCTAATAGGGATAATTAATCCCTCCTCAAGGGGAAATATATGGATACTGGTGGCTACAGAGTGCTTCACTAAATGGTTAGAGACCATACCATTGGGGAAGCTAAGAATGGAGTATTGGCATGCTATATGAAGAAGTACGTTATTTGTAGATCTAGTATCCCAATGGAATTCCTATCGGATAATGGGACCCCATTTGTAAATAGTGATGTACGAATACTGATAGAAAAATATTCAATTATTAACCACAAGTCATTAGTAGCCTACCCCAAGTGCAATGGATAAGCTGAAGCTACGAACAAGACTCTGGTAAATATCCTCTCGAAGATGTTAGAAGATTTTACAGGAACATGGGATGATAAAATACCAGAGGTCTTGTGGGAATATAGAACCACAAAGAGGAAACCTACCGAGTACACCCCTTTCTCGTTGGTGTTTGTCACCGAAGCAATTTTCCCTGTAAAACTTGAGGTACCTTCTGCACGCTATAACCTATGAAGTGCAATGCGTCCCCATAGTCATTATGTACAACTAGAATCATTGAAAGAGCACAGAGATAATGCGAAAAGGAATTTTGAGATGTACAGAAAGCAACTGTCCAGATCTTATGACCAAATGGTAAATCTAAGAAACTTTTAGGAAGGTGATCTAGTTTTAAAGGATTGTACAAGGCACATACGGGGTCTCTAGCTGCTTAAGTTTGAGGCAAATTGGGAAGGACCTTATGTTATTTGAAAAGCTCATGATTTAGGATATTGTGAAATCTTAAAGGTTGATGATGAAGAGACTTTTATACTCCACAATAAGTGGTACAAAATTTATTTTGTTTATGTTGTCAACTTGTCCTATCATTTTTTTTGGTATTGCAAAGTGTAGGAACAAGTAAGATGGAAAGAGAGCATATTCTCACAATGTGTTAAAATAATTTTTTACGGATTATATAGAAAGTATGGGGATAATGTTGATACAACCACAAGTTTGCTTTCCTGTTTTAATAGACAATTTGCGTGAAAGTAAAGGGCAATTCAATCTTATGCATCCTAAAATACCAAATTTCAATTAAGACATAAAATAGGGTCTACTACCTCGAGATACATGGAAAAAAATGGGTAGTACATTTTTTTATAACTAGTTGCAATTCAAAAGTCTCCTTAATAATTACCTGGGTCGTCTACAACAAACCACAAGCTAGAATGGTCCGAAATTCAGTGGTGATGATCGAATAATAGAGAGGCCAAAGAAACCCCCTCATTGGAAAAGTCTTCCATCTCTTACTGATAATGATCCATCTTCTACTGAAGCTCATCAACCTTCACCTCAGCCTTAGGCAAAGACTCCTTGGTAACAATAACCTATTCCTCAGCTTTGGCAAGTTCATAATTGAAAGTGTTCATCTTCTTGGCTAAGGAACACTGCGAGCGGGTAGTAGCCTGGATTTTTGCATAATAGGAGAGCAAATAAGCTTTCTTGAATTACTTGAATAGATCAATCATCCATTTCATAGAAAAAACCTCACCCGCAAGGATATTAATTTTCCCCATTATTTCTTTGATCCTCCTGGGACTTAAAGAAGGTAGAGGGGCGTGCAGCACATCAAACGATATGGTGGTAAATCCCAACAATATGTAAGCCATCATAATAGGGATGGATTGAATACAATGAGCTATAAAAGTGAATGGATGGCGTTTTACCAGTCGCTCGATCAAGTCTCTATAAGGTGGAGATGTAATATAGGTAAAGTCCTTCAAAGTATTCCTCATAACCTTAATAGGATCCAATTCTGGAGTATGGATACTGGAGGCGCTGTCACTAGAAGAGGAAAATACAAACTTTGAAACCCTGTCATCTTCTTAAAAAACTGGAGTTATGTCTCGTTCCCCTCTCCACGGTTTGGGCTATCTGGGGAATAGTGCTGGGCTCAGAAAAATTCCCAACAGATTATGTAGGAAAATTCTTGGTAAGTACTTGCTCAGTAGGGACAACAACATCCCCTAAAGTCATTTACTGGTTAACTTCCACCTGAGAGAATGAGGAATGAGATAAAAATATGGGCACAACAGATGTTCAAAAGTACCAGTTTTACTTAAAGCACCGTTATGGTTGCTTGACTAAGTAAAAATGGGCAATCTTAAGTCGTAATTTACTTAAAGCACCCTTAAGGTTTTTCGACTAGGTAAACTGTTGTGGCTTCAAAAGTCCCAGTTTTACTGAAAGAACCTTTATGGGTGCATGACTAAGAAAAAATGGGTATTCTTAAGCCGCAGGTTACTTAAAGAGCCTTTAAGGTTGCTCGACTAGGTAAATTGTTGTCACTTCAAAAGTCCCAGTTTTACTTAAAGCACCTTTAAGGTCTCTCGATTAGGTAAAATGTTGTAGCTTCATAAGTTCTAATTTTACTTAAAGAACCTTTATAGTTGCTCAACGAAGTAAGATTGTGTAATACCCCGTATTTTTATGCTTTATTAATTTAGGGATTTATTAAATTTATTGTGAGTTATTAATTTAATATAAATCCGAAAATTAATTACTTTATAATTATTAACGTGATGTGAGTTAGTAATTATGGGAAACTTGTTGAATATTACTAATGAGTAGAGTAATATATAATATTGGTTCTATTAAATATCAAGAGTGAATAAAATGACAATTTTGGAAATTTGAGTCGGGACGCGCCCGTGTCGCGTCGGGACTAAATATTGATTAATAAAAGTGAATAAACTATAAGTTGCTCGTATGGTCGTTTTGAGTGCGCCAAAGTGTCCGGAAGGGTCGAGATAGTCAGAAAAGTGTACTCGGGGGTTTAGTTTGGGTCTCGGGGGGTTTTTAGGCTTATTTAGCGCCCCAGGAGGGCATTTTGGACATTTTGTAATTTTGGGAAATTAAACCCACGAATTTTCAAGGCTTATATCTGATGTCTAAGGTTGTCTTCTAGGGTTAACACAACCAAAGAAAAGTGACGACCATAGGAGAGGTAAGGAGAGTGTTTGCCAAGGTGTTCTAGGCCGAAAATTCATCCGGTTGCACCGCCACCACCACCAACGCGTAGATCGCGCGATGGGGAACGCAACCACACCAAATTCGTCCACATATAAGAACCTTGAAATTTCTAGGCAAGTATTTATCTTGCTTAAATTCGTTAATGAATCATTCATGTTGGTCTAGGATTGATTAGGATGAGTTTCATAGAAGAAAACCCATGTTGGAGATAGGAAATTGCATATAGTAATGATATAAATGGTAATCTGGAAATCCCCTTCATATGTAGAGGTTGAACCACGGATTTATGATGTTTTAGAAGAAGAAATTCTGGAAAAATAATGATTAGAACAAAGTTAAAGAAATTTCTAGGGTTCATGAGGTTTATATAAGTTTTTCCCCTTTTAATCCATGGTTATTGATGAAAATTCATATGCTTTACATAGAAGACTGTTAGTTTGGGTTTATAATGTTTGTAATACGAATTTCTGGGAGTTTGGGTGTTAAAAATTTGATTTTGGGTGATGTTGGATGATAGAACCCATAACTGTTAATCTGCTGAATTCGCCATACCTGTTTGATCGATCGATCTAACCGGGAGTGTCGATCGATTGAGCTCCTGCCATCGATTGATCGACCCCTTATGGAAGACTCATATTTCCCCTTTTTAAATTAGTTGAATTCAATTTAAATGAGCAATAATCCTTGGACATCATTATTAAAATATTTTGGGAGATAAAGGAGACCAGTAGGACTTATTAATAATTATGAGACCTTTAATGTAAGACGAGAGTTGCATTTTTGGGATGTTTACATATAAGGGACAATGGAATTATGTATTAAAGGGAGAGACGCGTAAGGTTACGTTGGAAATTAGATGAGTACCTACTGAATTCTACACTTGGGAGGATAGAGTCCGTGAGTGTTACGTAGTAAGTTGGATTAATCCCTCAATTAAAGTAAGAGACGAACCGTCATATGTGATAACTAAAGATTGAGAAATAATGATAAATGTTATAATTATGGGTGATGAAAGGTACCTAAAGAGATATGGTAATAGTAGTATATTTATATGACTGTGTTTTTGCATATACTATGTACGTGTGAAAATCATGCCCACGCTACTTGCTATCCCCGAGGTTACCACGCTGGGACAGTCTTATCTCGATGTGCCTTTATGGGGGATATTGAATCGTACCCTAGAAGATATATATCCTTGGTACAAGCTATCTGAGCGATGGTCAGACGGTCCTAAGAGACGTGAGGGTATGTACTAACCTCTTAGAGACTTGGAATCTATGCTTCGCCTCAATATTGTTTGTGTATGTATTAATACAGTTCGAGAGTGATTTCGAACTTGTATTTCCCTTAGTACGAGTGATACGGGGATTGGATAGTAGAGTATGCCCGCACCATAATTTTTATGTGGGGTGCTGTTAGAATATATATATTATATGAGTATTTAATATATATATGAATTTCTGAAATTTGGAACTTCCTATTGTGTTTATAGCAAGTAAGAAATGAATAATGACTTAATTTGGAAATGCTTGTTTTGAAAAGTATAATAGGACACTGGGAAACTTTATTAGCAAATAAGGTTTAAATGAGAACTTTGTGATCAAATGAAATTTTCCTCTTAAACAATTAAATTGTTCAGTTTTAAATCTTACGAGTAACCTAAGATAAGTTAAACCGTTGGGAAGGTTAGTGCGATAGGCGTGCACATTAAAAGAGAGGTGAGAATTTCTCACGGGAGTGCCGCGCTAATATGTTGTTTCATTGGCCTGTAAACATTTTAAATACTTTCTAAACAAATTTTAAATCATTTTCACCATCGGGCTCTGACCCGTTTCCATTTTCTTTTCTCTCTTGTATATATATGTTTATATTACAGGTGCCCAGCCACAGGGGCATCTTGCATATGATCCTTTGGAAGGAACGCGCTGCAGCTTAGGTGGGAGTTGCAGGCCTCTTGCTTAGATGACTTCATTTGTTGATTCCATTCCTAGTTCCATTTATTTAGTTGGGCATGTGTCGCCCTCTTCCATTATTCAGTTGTCTATGGGATATTGTGACTTGTTTATTTCCATTATTCAGTTGTTTTATTTGACATTGTGATCCATTTGTTCCCAGTATTTTCACTTTGGGATTTATTGTTGGTAGGATGTTTTTCCTTTAAGTTTAAATGTTGGAATCTAGTTGTTGAATGTTTAGATTATTTGGATTATATGTTCCAGGTTAATTGTTGTGTGATTCTTTAAATTACGAATCTTGTAAAGTTTTAAATGTTGGTTTTTATAAATAAAATTTGGAAAGTAATGTCTAAAATGGTTTTGACACTTAGCTTAATTATTTAGGGTGTTTAAATTGGAAAAATAATTTTTACGACAGTGATGCTAAGAATGATCCAACTGTTCACCTTGATTTTAATTTAATAAAGGAGCGATCGCCCGGTATTTAATTAGGTGGGGTGTCACAGATTGGGCATTCTTAAGTCGCAGTTTACTTAAAGCACCTTTAAGGTTACTAGACTAGGTAAACCGTTGTCGCTTCAAAAGTTCCAGTTTTACTTAAAGCACCTTTATGGGTGCTCGACTAAGTAAGACTGGACATCTTCATGCCTCAGTTAACCTAAAGCACCCATGGGATTGCTCGACTAGGTGAACAACTTTCTTCTTATAAAAGTCCAGATTTTACTACTTGGAATAAAGGATGGTTTGACCAAAGAAATTGAGAGTAGGAATACCTCCTTAATAGCCACTATATCATAGACAACCTCAAAAACCCCAGTAGGAGTAATAATTGTCTTCTCCAAGGGTTTGACTTCTGCTCTTGTAGTGACCCCGGCAATGCGGGTCGATGCGCAAAGACTTTATATGCGAAAGTAAACTTATTGTTGAGTAAACACCTTAAACCTACGAGTTTATATGAATGATGCAAAGGGGACCAAATTAAACTTTTACTTAATTTGATTAACTTTTATGAAAATGATTTTGATTTTCAAAGTTAATTATTAGTCCAAAACTAATTCAATTTTAGGCGAGTTTCTATTTAGTTAATCCTACTTTTTCGTGTCAGGTGAAATGCGAAAAATGTACAACACACAATATTTATTTAACGTCGCAAAAACCCTAGGTGTGCTCTATATAGGGACATCAATCTCCCCCATTTGACTAATTTTGACAAAACCCTTGAGTACATCAAATGATATACTAAGGAAAAATAATACCTAATATATCCTACACAAAAAATATCTATCTACCCACCCATACTAGAAAAGAAAAAGACACAACACGGAACGGATGCACAGTTAAGAAAACCTGCAAAACATAAATACACAATCTGCCAAGAAATCAAGTTAGTAGCATTTTCTCTACAAAAATATTAAAATGACAGAATTAAATGTGCAGGAATTATAAGACATGATATGTACGAAAAATATCAACAACACAAGACTAGAATATGTACTCAATTCCCCCCCATTTTGTCTAAATTAGACAATGGTAAGAAAAAAAATAAGTGTTCATAATCTGCAAAATAAGCGTCTCCTACATTAAACATGGCTTTAAGAGATACCATTATTAGTAGATACCTTTATCCTAAAACCTCGGAGATCTAGTAATTAAAGTATGCAGTTTAAACACAAGCAAAGCATTCAAGTACAATATTTCCAATCAAATGTTGAAGTTACATGTAAGAAAGACTTATCATAAGGCATAGACAGCACATCAACAAGCTGAAAATCACAAGCAATAGAAGGAACAACCCTAATTTGTTTATGAGTTTTTGGAGCATTAAACTGGTACGAATATCCATTAGTGTCATAATACATGGTAACTCCATTTTGATTAAACTCACCTCCCCCATCATTGAATAAATATAAGGGTATGGTAGTGTTTAAGTCCTTAACCTTCACGTGAGGAGACTTAATGATTTTCTTACTCTCGCAAGCGTCACATACATTAGTTGGGCATTTCTTCGACTTTAAAAAATCCATTTGAGTTCTCAAATCACAAGTCCTAATCCAAATAGGCAAAGTTTTCAAAGATTTTTGTGCCTTTTGGAATTTAGGATAAAATTTATTTTTCGAAAATCTGTTCTTGTTAACATGAGGTCTAGACTTATTGAAGGAATGATTCCAATTAGTATTAGTGCGCTGCCTAGGAAAATTTGTAAATCGCTTCACATTAGGGTTATGACTTTTAAAATGAGTACCTTTCTTGCGATTACCAAGGCATTCCCAGATTTGGTGACCAAAAACATCACACCTAGTACAAAATTTACTAGAAGTAGGTAAATCAGATTGGTAGTGTTTTTCCCTTACATGCTTGACATATTCATTACGAATAAATGGTTTAGGAGGTCTATAGAGTCTCTTGGCCGGAGGGCAATATTTTGATGTAGATGGTTCTACAAAATTTTCAATGAAGGTATCAATGTCATTTTCAATATCACTTTCAATTAATACTTGTTTTCCTTTATCCTTTTGAGACAACTTACTTTCCAACGGAAGAGCCATTTCTTCTTGGTCTTTTACAAATAAGATTGGTCTACTTGGATCAACATTTTCAAGAGGACCATCATATCCCAATCCTCTAGTATCACCCTTATATCGTTGTTCATCAAGCAATTTGTCAAGGTCAAAACATTTTATATCACGACTACGACACATTTTGAAAGCTGTTTCACAAACTTGTTTGGATTTTTCAACTTGCAAAAGTTCTTCATTATATTTTTCTTCAAAAGAAGACAATTTTTCATTTAACGTCGTAATCTGAAATTTAAAATCAAGTGATTGTTTTTCAAAATCAGTTTTGACATTGTTCATTTCAATGGAATTTTGTTGAATAATCTTATATTGATTCTCTAAAGTCTCACTAAGCATTTTAACCAAATTCGATAATTCTTGTCTATTCTGCAAAGTCCTTACATACAATTCCGAGTAATCATCATAGCCAACAAAATTTTCATCCTCATTAGTGTCCGTGTGTGAATTGTTGCTATCATCAAATTCAGTATCACACAAGGCATGTTTAGCATCAAACGGAGCAGTTATTTCAAGCATAGAAGGTTGACTAGCTAATAAAGATTTAACAGCATCAATTAAATCAAGCACATCATCAGAATTGGAATCAGAAACAGAATGAGAATCATCATCAGAATCAGTCATTCCTGCTAAGTACACATCTCCGCAACAATCATAAACTTTCCCAAAAAACGCAACGCAGTTTGATTCAGAATTCTCAAACCTAAGTAATTGACTTGAATCATCCATTAAAACAAGGTAAAAAGTGTTTAACAAAAGTTCTAAAAATGATCTTTAAAAGTCTAGCTCTGATACCACTTGAGGTGACCCCGGCAATGCGGGTCGATGCGCAAAGACTTTATATGCGGAAGTAAACTCATTGTTGAGTAAACACCTTTAACCTACGAGTTTATATGAATGATGCAAAGGGGACCAAATTAAACTTTTACTTAATTTGATTAACTTTTATGAAAATGATTTTGATTTTCAAAGTTAATTATTAGTTCATATAAACTCGTAGGTTAAAGGTGTTTACTCAACAATAAGTTTAATTCCGCATATAAAGTCTTTGCGCATCGACCCGCATTGTCGGGGTCACCTCAGCTCTAACTTGCCCTTCCTCAAGAGTGAAAACTTTACCTTCCAGTATTGAGGGACCAAATAACCCCACCTGAAATTGGTCAGTGATTGTAGCTTAGGGGAGACAGTCACAAGATCCTGACAAGCGTTGGTGTTAATCCCTTCGATGGGGGAAACCTGTGAAAAACATTATAAAATATAAGTGTAACGTACATGTAGATGGGATGTAAAAAGTTTAAAAATTCAGTACACACTTACCACAGTTGTAGGACCAGTAATTGCTGTTGATGCAACTTCAACCACCTCTTTGGCTTGAGAAACAACTACCAAAAAGGGACTGCGTTCTAAGATAAGGGGCATATTTTCTTCACGATGAGGGGATGAAGAATGAGAGTTAACTCTAGGAGTATGTGGAAATGGATGGCCTTCAACACTAGGCGTTGCCTAAGACTTTTCATGCTCCGGGTCATTTTGATGGATATAAGCAGAATAACAACAAAAAAAATTATTTGAAATTGAAGAATTGAATGTAATGCATAAAATGATTAGTTACCTGATTTGAGAGAAAATTCAAGTTTTGAAATATATTGAAGAGGTGAGTTCTAATGGCTTAATTCATGGGCTTTTTATGGTGTATGAGTAAGGGTTTTGATTGGTTCAAATGGGAGATGATTTTTTCAACGTTTTGGAAGTATAAATGAATGTTTACTTGAACCTCACATGTTTGCATGGTTCAAGTATGTGATTTTTGTCATTATCTGCTTATGTGGAGGCTGAGGTGGATAGGGGTTTTGGTGTAAATGTCAAATAATTAGGTTTTAGTCCTTAGTTGTTAAGGTATATACTTATATAGCATAAAAATGTATTTTTAGGTAAGTTTAGGGGTATATTGATAATTTTAGAAAGTTATGGGGGCTAAAATTATTATTTTTGGTTAGTTGAAGTCTAAACTGTCAATTTTATATAAATTTGGGGTGTACGGGTTAAGTATAAGTCATTGAAATATTCAGGGTCTAATTTATAATTATCAAAAGTTCAGGGATACTCGATTAATTTAGCCATTTTTTAGGTTTTGTAGAGTAGTTTAATCATTCTTTTGAATATGCTTGAGTTTATAGATTCCAGGAGGGATTAAATTGAGATTAGGGTATCTTAATTCAAATACGGATATTACAATCTACCTACCTAAAAAAAATTCGTCTGCGAATTTACCTTGGAAGAGATCAGGATATTGGTCTTTCATAGCCTGTTCTGGTTCCCATATGGATTTTTTCTGATTTTAATTTTTTCAAAGTAATTTGACTGAGGGGATTTCCTTTTTTCTAATATGTTTCACTTATCGATTCAAAACTTTAATAGGGTGTACTTTAAATTCATGATTTGGTTGAACTACATGGCCAATACGATTAGAATGCATTGTCAATATTGGATAATTCCATTGGTAATTCTAATCGGCAAGCTACATGGCCAATACGATTAGAAATAGAGAAGGTCCAATATATTTGGGGACTAATTTTCTTCTCCTTCTAAAGTGTAAAATTCCTTTTCGAGGAAAAACATTCAAAAATACTCGATCATTAACTTGAAATTCTAAGGGCTCTGGTAAGGAAAGAAAATTTTCTCAAAAATTCGGGTCCCCGTGGATACCCGACCCTATCGGGTAGGGTATGGGGATTAAGTTTGGAAGATCAGGGTGGGTTAAGGGAGTTAAAAAAGTCCCCAAAATTTTTTGGGTCAGTTTCGGGTATAGCCTCGGGTCCCCACGGACCTGAATTATTAATATATAATAAAATATATATGTATATATTGTAATAAATATATAAGATATAAGAATAAAGAAGGGGAAAGGTGAGGTGAGTTATTAGTTAATTTATAAACCCTAACTTTCTTCCTCCTCCCTCATCTCAAAAACCCTCCTCTCATCGCACGAACCTGCTCCTCATTCCTACATTGCTTAACGATGGGCAAACCATCCTCTCATCCCTGAACCTATGCCTCCCACGATGAAGACCTCATCAAATACCTGAAATTGATAATTTGCAACTCCAATTTGTTGCTTTATTATATTATCCTATCATATTCTCCGTCTCTCATAGTTGTAAATTGATCAACAAAACTCGTAATAAAATTTCTCTCTCTCTCTCTCTCTCTCTCTCTCTCTCTCTCTCTCTCTCTCTCTCTCTTTACACACACACACACACACACACACACACACATATATATATATATATATATATATATATATATATATATATATATACACACACAAAAATGTGAGTGTGTGTAAATTGTGGTTTGACCTAGTATTTTTTACGGTTGAATGTGAATTTGTTCCTTGTTAATTTATTTCTTTTAGATCTGAATGATATTAGGAATGATATTTACTTATGTTTCAAGATGGCCAAAGAGGAATCTGTGATCATTCTTCCAGGACTCACCGTGGGTCTGAAAATTCGATCCGCATAACATTTGCAGTGGATCCATCCTCTCTTGAAGAAGCTTTGGAAAGGGTGAAGTAGTTTTGTCACAGGCACTCCAGTAAAGAAAAGGAGTTATGGAATTTGGTTTATTTTGAAATGTTATTGAATATGTGCTATCTAGAATATTAGGTTGGGATGATTTATTCTTATGCTTGGTTGTTTTTTATGGATCAAATGTTATCTTAAGAAATTATAGAAATAATTTATATTAAAAAACAGAAATGGGTTCCCCGCGAGGAAATCAATACCCGTTTTAAACGTTTAAAATGGGGATGGGAATCCCCGAACCCGTTATAACATGTCAGGGATGGGGAATGATATTTCTAACAGGGACGGGGATAATTATGGTTTCCTCGGTGATGAGCTGACCTGTTTCCATCCCCAGGATTTCGGCACTGGTCTGCATAGCTTTTTTGACGATCTTGGGCTTTCTTCAATTTTTCTCGAATCTGTTATATCTTCTCAGAGGTTTTTTGGATTATCCTGGGACCAAAATGTTGACAACTTCTCAATTCTATACAACATGTAGGTGAATGACAAGGTCTTTCATATAAAGCTTCAAAAGATTCAACTTTGATACTTGCTTCATAACTATAGGATAACTCAACAAGGGGTAAATTTTCATTCCAATTGTCGAGCATATCTAACGTACAAGATTGTAACCTATATTCTAATGTTTGAATTGTAAGTTTCGATTATCCATCCATTTGTGGGAGACATGCGGTACTCAAATGAAGTTTAGTACCCATTAAGGTTTAAAGTCCTTGCCAAAACTTTCCTACAAAATGAGAATCTTTGTATGACACGATGAATAATGGAATTCCATGTAATTAGATAATTTCTTGAATGTAAAGTATACTGTGTTTTTTAAATGAATTGATGGTCTTGACTTGCAGAAAATGGAAAGATTTGGTAAGTCGATCTACTATTACCCAAATGGAATTATATCCTTGAGATATATGAGGTAGTCCACTGATAAAATTCATAGTAATATCATCCCATTTTCACTCAGGAATTGGTAAGGGTGAAGGAGTCCACCAGTATATTGGTAATATATCTTTACTTGTTGACAAGTAAGACATTTCCTTACAAAAGTTTCAATATCATATCTCATGTTTTGATACTAATACTTCTTCTTTAGGGCATTTTACATTATGGAACTTCCAGGGTGAATCATAAACTTAGAATCATAGGTTTCTCGCAATACTTCTTCTCGAAGAGATAAATCATCAGGTACATACAATCTATTTTTAAATCGTATGATTATTTCCTTATTATATGAGAAGTCATGATTTTCATCCTAAAGGGACTGCACAAAAGGGTCTTAGGACTATTGGACTAAGATTTTCTCTTTTAATTCGGGATATGCAATGACGTTGGAAAATTTTGAGAAAGGGCGTATCAATTGAAGATCATATTTCTTTATAGTAGAAGCAATATCATAAGAAATCAAAATATGGAGTCTTCCTACTTGATTATGACATAAAGCATCAGCTACCACATTTCTTTTTCTTGGATGGTAGTTTAATTTATATCGACAATCTTCCATAAATTCCATCTAGCTTCGTTGTCTTAAACTTAAGTCTTTTTGAGTAATGATCTATTTCAAACTCTTATGATCAGAAAAGACTGAAAATTTTCACCATAAAGGTTACACCATCAAATTTTGAAGCAAAAACTACGGTCGCTAACTCAAGATCATGGATAGGGTAATTACGTTAATGTGTTTTGAGTTATCGTGACCCATACTCTATAACTTTCTCATCTTGCATTAAAACACATCCTAAACCTTACAATGAGGCATCGGTATATATAACATAGCTTACATTAATAGAAGGAATAGTGAGGATAGGAGCAGTAGTTAATTTGTCCTTCAAAATTTAGAATGGTTGAGTACATTCATCAGTCTATACAAATGACACTTCCTTCCTAGTTAGCTTTAAGAGGGGGAAAAGAGATGAAAGAAAATCCTACCACACATTGATGATAATATCCAGACAATCCTATAAAACACTTTATCTCGGTAATATTGGTAGGATTTTTCCATTCCAAAATGGCTGAAATTTTGGCCAGATCGACGAAAATGATAACAAATTGGTCCAAAAAAGGTCTAAAGATTCTATGCATAAGATCCATAAAAGCTGCAAGTGCATTGGTCAATCCAAAAGACATTACAGTAAACTCGAATTTTCCATAATGAGTTTAAAACGTCATTTTTGGAATATTTTCTTCTCTAACTCTCAATTAATGGTAACCAGATCGTAAGTCTATTTTATAAAAGGCCCTTTCTCCTTGAAGTTGACCAAAAAGATCTCCGATTCGGGGTGGAGGATACTTATTATTAATAGTTACTGAATATAACTTATGGTAATTTATGCATAATCTAAAGCTTCCATATTGTTTCTTGGACAAATAATACATGAGCTCCCCAAGGAGATGAGTTTAAGTTAATAAATGATTTTTTAAAAAAAGATCTTTTAATTGAGAACGGAATTCTCAAAGTTCTAAAGGAGCCATTCGATATCGAGGTATCGAAATAGTAAGAGTATTCAGATAAAGGTTTATGCTAAATTCTATTTTTGAGAAGGGGTAATCCTGGTAATTCTTTGGGGAAAACATCTGTGAATTGTTCCAAAATACTTGGAATTAAAGAAGACATTTGAATTTGAAAACTTCAAGGTTCAGACAAACCTGATTCTTAAAATACAAAGGAATAATTTTCTTCATTTTGAAAATAAATTTCTTGGCATGACAATAAATATAAGCATGATGTATTGACAGAACATCCATCCCGATATTAATATCGAAACCGCAAATATCTAAGATTATCAAGTTAACAAAGAGTGTACCTAAACCAAGCTGAATTTTACAATCTCTATAACATTGTGTCAGTGTATTGATTTTATGTATTGGTAATTAATTATCCAATGGAACAACTAAACATGTAGGTACTAATTGTAATAATTTATCTAGTTTAAGACTGATAAAAGAATGTGTTGAACCTGAATCAAATTAAATATGTATAGGAAGATGATGAAAACATATTGTACCTTCTATCATATCATGCGAGTTTCCTGTAAGTAATATAACACAGTTCTTTCCACGACTAGGTATTGTCACAATTTTCTTAACAAGATTTGGCTTAGGTTGTTTTTGGAAAAGAGGAGAATTTAGATTTCGTGAGGGATTATCTAACTGATGATGGATTGAAAGAGATCTTAATTTAGGACATTGTGGTCGAATATGTCCTAGTTCTTGACTTTCATGACAATAGATCAATGAACGGGTAGTGTTATGGAAAATCTGGAAATAATCTTGTCCACTTGAATTTAGATTGGGTTGAGGCCTAGATTGAGGTATAGTCATAATCACATGATTATTTCCACTAACGGGGGGAGAAGATTTTACTACGATGGAAGAATTTCATTCCACAATTACTGAAACTTCGATAAGTTGAGAATAATATCGAATTTGTAAAGGAGCAACATAATTCTTAATCCTCGAATGTAATCATATTTCAAACTGATATCTTTTCTTTATCTCAGTATCCAGAAACATAATGGCGTAATGAGACAGCCCGATAAATTTGGTTTCATACTGGGCTTTGAACATATTTTCTTGTTGTAATCTTAAGAAATATGCAGTTCATTAATCTCGTTCGACTTCGAGAAAGTACTTTTTGAATAAGATTTCTTGAAATTTCTCCCAAGTATAATTAGCAACATTCTGGTTACATGACACCGCTTGCCACAAGAAATTAACTTCAATTTTGAAGATATAAGCCGCTAGAGTTACTCGGATATTGGCAGCTATACCTACTCCATTCAAAATTTTCACAATCGGGCGCATCCATTTCTTAGCTTCTCTGGCACCTATATTTACAAGGAATGATGAAGGTCGCTGTCTCAAAAATTCTTTGACGGGATTCATCGTATGAATTTCTTTTGAGGTTTCCCTTAGATCAGGGTGAGGAATTTATTGTTGCCAGGCTAAAGATGTTAATTCCTAAAGACAACGCTTGATTACTTCAAGGTGAGTCTATTCAGTTTGAGTTCCAAAGGAGGGAATTCGAGTACTAACCATCCTAAAATATAATAGAACATATCACAAGCCTACTATATTATACAAAGATAGAAACTATGGTACAATAAAGTCATATGTCATGCTAGTGCGTACTCTAAATCAGTCAAAAGTTATCCAATCTTATAAATATTAGTAGGACACACTATATACAGTATTTTATTTTACTATATCACATTAGGATAGATGACTTTCTTTATTTTGGATTTTTCTTAGGCAGGAACGACGACATCATTATTAAAAGAGTTAAAATTTGGAATATCAAAGTAGTTATCGGGTTCAGGTGGATCGTCATTTGTTGAGTCACTTGTATCAAAAGATACACCAATTATAAGTTCACCATTGGATATCACGTCAAGATATAGTGGTGGAGTTGGTGGTACATTAGCTAAAACAAGATTTATGGCCTCCTGGAGTATTACGGGATCATTAACATAATCATCCACATTCCTCATTACTAGAACTTCGCCTAAAGCTAAATTGGTCAATACTAGTCGATTTATGTCACTACTTGAACCTACCCAGTTTTCAATTACAATGCGGATCATTTATCTAAGCCTTGCTAATGCCTATTTTCTAATTGTATTCTCCCAATGATTTGTTGGTCTAATGTCCACATTATTAAATAGAAATGAATCCCACGTATTCATGATGCAAAACATAATTTCTATGTAATAGTGATAAAAGATGTTACAAAAAGCTAAAATAACTATTATCTTATAAAATTTTCCCATATAGAATCCTAACTCGATGATATGTTTAAATTTAAAACATACTTTGATACCAACTTGTCACACCCTACTTTTTGGCATGAATGTAGAAGAGAGTATATATAAAGAAATGAATTAAAGTTAAGGTGAAAAACAAAACTCTATTCATGATTAAAATGGTACAGATAGTGTATTACCACCGCGGGGGTGAATTACATTTTATTGTCAACTTGAACTATAAAGTATAAAAATAGAAAAGTGCCACTCCTTGCTCCAACCTGGCGTAATCCCTATCTAAACAGTCACATACACAAATAGGTGATTGATGTGTGTCTCAAAAGGGAAAGAGATACTATCCTCTTTCTGATGGACCATCTAGAGGAAAAAGAAATTAGCACAAATAAGCTAAGAAGGCCTTACCTTATACCATTTTAACCAGAAAAATAAAATAAAAATATTGAAAAAAAATTCAAAAATTTTGATTGGCCACACACATTCACACGTGTTATGAAGGTCTTTAGTCAAATAGTTCATTTTCAATCTCTCAATTTTTTACTTTAGGGCTCGAAATATTTTACCTGAGACATCTCCTCCATTTCTAAACCATTCCTGATGATTTCTAAACAAACTCAACCTAAAAATTCATAAGGAGTTTAAATAAATGAGTTTTATGGATTGAGGTGCAGTATATATTGAGTTCCATAACTGTGTATTTGTTAATAATTTTGATTTAACATTCAAACCTTTTAAGAGTATAACAGGGATTCTTATGAACATAGCTTGGTTTCTTCTATGTTAAGGAAGATTTTGGTTTTGATTTCAAGGCTTAAGGTGGTTTGTGTGAGGATACTTCGAAGTTTTGAGTTTTTTTAATCAAAAAACACTTTTGATAAATTGAAGCTTGTTGTTTAAATTCATGGGTTTTGATAATTGCACTAGAGTTCCTAAGGTCCTAATGAATGAGTTCATAGATTTAAACCTGAGTTATAAGTATTATATCGAAGTTCACCATTAATGCTCAACTTTTAATGACATATTTTTTCTATTTCTTCACCTAGGGGTTATTTTACACTTAAAGTTTCTACTGTTTTGATGGATATAAGCATAGTAACGACATAGAAATCATTTGGAATTGAAAGAATTAAATGTAATGCATAAAGTGATAGGTTACTTGATTTGAGAGAAATTTGAGTTTTTGAATACACTAAAGAGTTGAGTTTTAATGGCTTAGCTCATGGGATTTTTATAGTGTATGAACAAGTGGTCCGATTGGATCGAATGAGAGGTGATTTTATCTAGGTTTAGGAAGTATAAATGCATGTCTACTTGAACCTCACATGTTTGCATGGTTCAAACATGTGATTTTTGACATTATCTACTTATGTGGAGGCTGAGGTGGATAGGGGTTTTGGTGTAAATATCAAATAATTGTGTTTTAGTGATTGTTGTTTGTTGAGATATATACTTATATAGCCTTAAAATGTATTTTTAGTCAAGTTTATGAGTATATTTGCAATTTTAGAAAGTTACGGGGACTGAAATTGTAATTTCTGGTTAGTACAAGTCTCGAGAATCAATTTTATATAAAGTTGGAATCTAGGGGTTAATTATAAGTCAAGTTATGGTTGTTTGAAATATTTAGGGTCTAATTTGCTATTATTAAAACTTCAGAGATACTTGGTTAATTTAGCAATTTTGTAGGTTTGGTAGAGTAGTTTAATCCTTCTTTTATGCTTGAGTTTAAACATTCTAGGAGGGATTAAATTGAGATTAGAGTATTTTAATTCAAGTACGGATATCACACAACTTATATCATAAGAGACTCAATTACAAAAAACAAAACAAAAACAAGAGTCCCAAATTCGCCCCCTGTTTGTCACAAAGTGACATATGGTAGGAAAGAACTTACGAAAATATTACTACCACAAGATATTATGATAAACTATGTACTAATATATAGCCCTAACGTATATTATATGGGGTAGGCAAAAACACGAACAGACATTCTAAGAGTTTTTCTCAATTAATTCTCGAAAGAAATGTTCTCTCATTTTGTATGTTTTGTTCAAGAATGAAAAATAGGATTCTTAGAAGTGTTTATATCACTTTGATTCTCACAAAGTATGAGGGCGGTAGATTCCACTATAAGAAAAATTCCTTTTTATGACCTTTTAGTGTCATAAAACGCCTTTTATGACCGTTTATTTTTCAATAAAAATGTCATAAGTTTGGGTATCATAATTGATACCCATAAAAACTGTCATATCAAAACAATCATATCTACTGCGAAACTGTCATTATATATTCTATAAGTTATCATATTTGATTTAAAAAGCATTATGATAAATAATTTTAAAAATTTTAAAAAGATCATATAAAATATTTCATCACATGAGAGTTTAATATAAATGATTATAAATTAAGCATATAATAAAAAAAATTAATAGTCAATATTAATGTCATATTTTACAAATACATCTAAAGACAAATCAAAATTCACAATAGCGTAAAAACATTCTTGAAACTTTTTGTATTTTAAGTCATGTACACCTAAAATGCACCAAACCAAGTCATTTGTCCATATCAAAAAAATAGTGGGATAAAAATAAATATACCCACCATCTATATTAATTATTCACAAAGAAATACTAACCAACTACATGTATCAAATCTAGATATACCCACTTTGTACAGCATTAAAAAAATATCTTTAAAAAATGTATATCCAAAAATCCCAAATTTGATCAGAGTCAATTCATCTCCTATGTACACTAAAGGATATTCTCTATAAACGGTCATCACCATCAACCATAAAAATATAAATTATAAAACATAGACTAAACATAGATAACTCTTTAAAAAAAAAAACTCTAAGCATAAGCAAAACACAACACTCTATTTTTTTTATTATCAATCCAAATTCCCTCACAATCTACACGTTCACATGAATCTTCACTTTCATTAATCAACTCAACGTTTGGCAATCTGTTGGTGGTGACATGATTTTTGGCACATCCAGCAGCGCGTAGTCATCATCATCACACCCATAGTTATAAACACTTTGTGGATTCACAAGAACGACTGACCATTTAGAATTGAGTCGTTATTTAACATAAAAAACCTGTTTGGTTAGAGAAGCTAATATGAAGGGATCATTCTTATGGCCAACTCTAGAAAGATCAACAAATTTAAAGCCAATCTCATCTACTTTAGTACCATTACCATTGTCGATCCGATCACACTTGAAAACTGGAATTTTGAAAGTGAAATAATCAAGCATCCATATTTCACTGATGACACCATAGAAACTCAAATTTGAAACCACGGGATGCCTATCCTTTGCACTCGCAACTTGCATTGTTGTGGCCATGATGCCAATTCCACTATTTTGGCTAACTGATTAATCATCACGCTCTTTCGCATGGTAATGACAATGATTAAGAATATAGCCCTGATATTTTATCATGTCTCGATAAGGTCCTCGAGTTATCCAGTTTAAGATGCTTAAAACATTATTGTTGGGAAGTTTTAGCTCTTTTTCAACCTGAATTTTCTTAAATGTTAGTTACAATTTTAATAGTACATTAAATTATCCAATATTGATATTAATCATACCCTTTCACGAAGCCAACCAATTATGGTCTTGTTATGTTCATCTTATAACTATTGTTCATCTTTGCACTTCTGAGGATACTTTTGCCTTAAGCTCTCCATATGCTCCCTATAAGGGTGTTAATGAAGAACAATCTTTTAATCATAAAAAAAAAATACAATATAGTACATGATTTGTTACAAAAGCAACAAAAAGAGAAATTACTCGATATAGGGTTGAACATCATCTGTGTTTTGTAACACATAACGATGTGCTTGCTCCCATGGAAATTCATCCACCTCAATTACTTTACCACTCCCTACTGGTTTGCCATCAAATATTATATCATCGTCATCATCTGTGGTATTTCTACCTAATGGAAGCCCAACGGCATCGAACCCATGTAAAAATTTCGTACAAAGTTTAATTTCTTCTTCGGTAATATAGCATTAGGAGATGTAACCTTCAGGATGATTTCGATTATTTACTTGGCCCTTAAATATTTTCATGTTCATACAAAGATTTTAAATTAAACAAATATTAATAATGTTTACTTATAACCATATAAAGTAATGACATATTTTTTTAATCAAGTGCAAACCTTTCAAATGGATACATCCAACGAGCAAAAACTGGACCACACAGTTCAACCTCCCTAACAAACACAATGTGATCACAATGCCATTTTGAATACTGTTAAACTTCTTCGCATCCAATTCTTTGGCATAAAGAGCATTAAAGAAAAAGAATTAAAGAGCATTAAATCAACAAACACAATGTGATCACAATTATATCAAAGAATGCTGAAAGGAAGTACTTTTCCAACAAACACAATGTGATCACAATGTCATTTTGAATACTGTTAAACTTCGTCACATCCAATTCTTTTGCATAAAGAGCATTAAATAAAAAACACACCCTTATGATTGCAAATCTGACATGCTTCGATAACACAAATTGAATTGGAACCAAAAGTATTTGTTGCGTGAGTATGTGACAATCATGGAACTTGAGACAAAATAATTTTAACTCTTGCATCAAAACAAGGTTACTAAAATTTGATGAGTATCCATCGGGAATTTTGAGTCGAAGCAACGTCTCGCATACCCTTTTCTTTTTCTCTCTAGACAATGTATAACATGCAGGTGGTAAATACATATATTTTTACTTATCTTATGGTGCCAACTCCCATCTTAAATCCAATTATACAAGCTCAAGACGACTCTTGACTCCATCTTTTGTCTTACCAGGAATGTTGAGTAACGTCTCTATTATGCTGTCACAAACATTCTTCTCAATATGCATAACATCCAAATTGCATCGAACAAGAAAATGTTTCCAATACTCCAACCTAAAGAATATTTATTTCTTCTTCTTTAAACATTTAGTTTTCTTAGGCTCATTTGTATTATCCTTAGAGCGTTTCCCCTTTTGTTTTCATTTATCCTTTCCCTTTGCTATTTTCTCTTCAAAAGGACCCATATTTTTTCACCAACATGCATTAATATTTTCATCCTTCTCTAGTATTTGATTTCCATTCAATGGATTAGATTTTTCACGAAACTCTTTCTTACCATTAAAATATTTCTTTTTCTTTTGAAACGGATGATTTTGTGGAATAAATCTTCCATGTGATGTATATACAGTCTTATTAAAATGATTTAATCAAATATAATTTGTTTCTTCACTACAAATTGGACAAGCATAATACCCCTTTACAGCACAACCACAAAAATTACCGTTTGTAGGAAAATTATTAATGGACCATAGTAATATCGCCTTCAAAGCAAAGGATTCTAGTAATACGGCCTTCATAGTAATACCGTTTCCAAACTAAAGCCACTTTCCATCCACCAAGTTCTATACAGGGGAATCCGTGGGGTCACATAACTTACAATAATCTTGTCTTTCATTTGCATGTAAAGTCAGTACCTTTGCAGTTTATAAAGATTGAAACAACCTTTTGAACCTAGGAATTGGCAAAAAATGCCATAATACTTTTGCACGCACTCCCAACTTCACCTTGGTTGTATGTTTTTCAACTTATACCTTGGTGTTCCACAAGTAGGTCATTCAGTTGAATCTTTGTACTCTTCTCTATAGAGTATGCAATCATTAGGGCATGCATGTATTTTTTCATACCCCATCCCAAATATGGACAATGTCTGTATGACCTTTTTCGTAGATAAAGACAGTTCATTATCTTCTGGGAGCTATTGGCCAAATAATCGAATCATGTTTAAAAAGCTCGTATTAGTTCACCCACTATTTTCTTTCAAATTAAGTAGACTCACGAGTGCAGACATACTTGAAAAATTTTTACACCCTTTGTAAAATGGCTTTTTGGCATCCTTAAGAAACTTCTCAAATGATTTAGGATCCCTCATAAAGTCTTTATTTACCATCTCAAACATCTTCTCCATCTAATTAGCATCTTCTGGATTTTAAACAAATTATCGTGATGGATGGGGTCACCCATATTGACATGTGAGAAAGTTGAATTAGGAGCAACTTCCTCATGCCATATCCATATAAGATAACTTTGATCAATACCATTCTCATATAAATGACCTTTAATTTCTTTTAAACTCCATTTAAAGTAATTTCCACATGATGTACATGGACATCGTACAACTTCACTACTTTTAGCATTCCTCTCTAAAATTTGAAGAAAATATTCAATCCCTTGCAATTACTCATTTGATAATCTATGCATAGAAATCTACAACTTGTCTGTTACCATTTCTTAAATTGTACCTACATTAAGATTGTAAATATTAGTTGTACACTTGTGATTTTCTTATAAAACAACACAATCCTTAAATCATATTAATTTTTCATTTTCTAATTCAAAAAGTATGCATGTGTTTTATATGATTCATCTTACTTTAAGTTATAAATAATATTATTAATGATGTAATCCTAAAACCTCCGACACACATTAACTTTATTACCAAATATAAATGACATAATCTATGTATTTTAACTTGAGCTCCCGAGGTGCATAATCACATGTACACACAAAAATAAGTGAGACTTTTTATGCGAAACATTCAAAATCAAACAAAAGGCAATGCCGAGGTAAAATTATTTTACATGACAACACATTTTTCTAAAAAACTCAATAATGTTTTAGACAACCCTATTATGACAGGACAATTGACATAATTCAATAATTAATCTTGTTTTAGATTTATTGCAGCTAAAAACTAGTACGTGAACACAAAGTAGCATAACCCAATTATCATCCTTAATGCCTACTAACATCGAATGTTCGTCATATTTGAGGTAATTAAGATCATTGCCATGAATTTTAATACTAATATCAATGAAACAATTCTTTTATCCTGGGTTAAAGTGGAAAGTATTGATTTCATGGGTTAAAGAGACAAAAAATGTTAATTTCTAAGTTCACTGCCACATTTCATCACTAATCAAATACAATGAAAAAAAATTAAACATGTAGACACCACATTCTATGATCCCCTTAGTCTCTCCTTAGGTTCCTAGAACCTCCCTATTTCACTATAAAACCCTAGGTCATACTCCGAGGACTGATCTAGAGGCCATTAGGCGCTCTTGGGCCCCGTTTGACTTCGATCAATGCTATCATCAGAGGTATTGCTCTATGAATCTTAGAAGGTGTCTGAATCCCCTTTACAATGGTCAACCTTGTGCGCGAATCGGCATAACAGTTTGGACGAACAAGACCATTTTATTAGTACAAATTGATCTGGAGGCCACTGGGCTCTCCCGAGTCCTGATTTGACCCCAATCAACTTCTTCATAAGAGAAAAATATCATTGAATCTTAGAAGGTCATTGAAACCCCTTTCCAATGGTTTGCCCCGAGCGTGAAATGGAGTTCAGATAAATGATTCATTTTCCCCTCAAAATGGATTCGGAGGCCACCAGGCACTCCCGAATCCATGGTTAAGTCTTCAACTCGAATGAGATTGAATGAATCTTCAAAGGACACTAAACACCCTTTACAATGGTCAGCCTCGTGAATTAGCCTTACAGTACAAACGAATAACCCGTTTTACTCCAAAATATCACCGGGTCCTTCCCGGCCCCAGTTGACCAAGGTCAACTTTTCAAACTGAGTGAACCTCTTCGGAATGTCTAATTACCTCGCATAAAATTTTTAACGGTCCACCCCGTGTGGGATTCTGATTTATTGTCCGGACGAACGATCCATTTTCATCAGAAGATCCCCCGTCCAAAGCACCGATGAGCGCTTTCAAGCCACGTTTGACCCAAAGTTATCTCTCAGACTGGGGAGAGGTATAAAGTACTCTTGACGGTATCTGAATTACCTTTAAAAAGGTGTACCCCATGCACGATTTGGATCAACAGATTGCATTATATGATTATTTTTCCAAAGCAAACTGCACGAGACTACTGATTGGCAGGTCCATTTCCCTGCCTATCGACAGTGTGCCCAGGGTTACCTTCCTATTAGTAGGGCTAGGGCTATACTGATCAAAATCCCCCTTAAACTATAAATAGAGGCAATGACCTCACTCCAACGTGATCTTAACAACATTCTCTTGCAATCAACGAAGTCTTGTTATGTGAAATTCCATCCCATCTTACATTCCCGTCATTTTCATACCCAATTTTGCAACATCTCACTCTCTCACATCCAAAATTCATCTCAACATTCAAGAGAGTTCATCTAAGATAAAGATCAGGCTTTAATTATTCAAAGAAGGTCCAAAATCCATCTCTCCCTCTCCCTCTCGCTTTAAATTTCTTGTTTTTGCATTAATTACATAAATTCATAATATAACTTTTACTTTAGTTCATACATATTAACATCTCACCTTTTTATTAGTTATAATGTGCATACTTTATTATCTATAAAAAACCAAAAATAAATAAAAAGAGGGTTACACTTGTAAATTCCAATGGGATTATCCAACACAATTTCTCAAAACTAAAATACATTTTCTACACACACACATAATAAAATCCTGTTCGAATCTATGGGATAAGCACCACTCCTATGACGCATGTGAACTACGTGGACTTTGATGCCTTTATAGGCTACATAGGAATTTCGAGTTTAAACCCGAAACTCGAGCCCAATTTTCCAAATTTTCTAATTTTTCCAATTTTCCCATTTTCTCATTTGTCTCCTTTTCATCTATACATTATTTTAATAAATATTATACTTGTGATCCTTATTGGCGTTTCATCCTGGCATATATTATCATTTCATTATAAAGATAAATATCTCGATAAACGCGTAAATCATGTTTTCTAAATATTATTTTGGGAACATTCTTATGGGTGACCTCACTCTATCTTTTTCGTGGTATGAGTTAGGAAATTTCGATCTCCAGTTATATAGACATGCACACACACTTCACGAAGAAATTAAGAAAAATAGTAAAATAAGTCCATGAGATATCGAAAGGATGGAATGGGTGCCTAACACCTTACTATTTCATAACTTAGCTCCCGGACCTCTGAACTATTGATTTCGTAAGCATCAGTTAGTCTTTGATGCTGCTCTCTTGAAGCGATGACATGTTCTTTTGCCTGTTTTATGAAAAATAGGCTGTGACTCCATCTCTTTACATTCATCCCATATCGACGATGGACGAAGCTCTCCTAGGGTAATGAGAGTGCGAGACTTTTCTCCCCCCTTTTTCCTTGTTCCCCACCCAGGAAGAGAGAGAGGGGAATGCAATACTGGGGATGGCCACATAACCCTAGTAGCACTCTTGTGGATGAATATTTGTAAACAATTGATGACAAGAACAAAAATAGAATGATAACAAGTTAATGCAAGCTCAAATAAATAATCAAGAAGAGTTGAAACCTGAAGAAGCTAATGGAAGCTTCAAACCACGATAAGCAAAATTAAATATGTCTTCAATCCACCATAAATCGTTTGTAATTAAAAAAAATATTACGAAATATAAATTTCTTCAGAGAAAGAGAAATAAAATGTTTGTCGATTAATATTTCATAGAACGATTTAGATTCAGACCAAACTAAAATAAACTATCATAATCTCATAGAAAATGAATATTTCAAAATCAATTTTATTACGTTCTAAAATACAAATCACTCTACCGAATTAAAAAGTGCTTAATCAATATGTCATAAAATCTTAAGTTGTAAGTCTTTTGCATTGGTCAAAAAAACAATAATTTATCATCGTCTTTTGTATTTGTTTCTCACATAAAATCATTTGATTCAAAACCTAAAATCAATTGATCGTAATAATTTTTAACATTTTTGAAGAATCTTTGAAATATACAAATGTGTAAAATTCAGCTGTTTTTTATACAAATCAAAATGATTAGATTAAAAACCAAAACTCAAAAACTCAAAAATATTTATTTAAAATCACTTTAATAAATGACAATGTACTATTTCTTATGCAAGTCAAAATCATTAGCTATAAAACCTAAACATAATAAATCTAAATATCTCTTACAAAAATTCAAATTTTGCAAAAGTAAATCAAAATCAATCATCTTCACGCAAAAGTAGATAAAAATCAATCATCTTCACAACTTTAAAGCCTAAGCACAATCTATGTAAACATCATGGATCGTTATAAAATTGTGTGAGAGAGAGAGAGAAGGAGATGCGTGAAACACAAAACACCGTGAGGCATAACACTCAATATGACGTACCACAATCAATCTAAACTAAACTGGTTAATCAATCTAAACTGATTAATTAATTAATAAAAACTAAACTAATTAATATGATGTAACACAACATGAGACATAACACAATCAATCTAATTTGATTAATAAATCTAAACTAAATTGATTAATTAATCTAAACTAAACTGATTAATATGACGTAACACAGGTGAGACATAACACAATCAATTTAAACTAAATTTCAAAGACATAACACAATCAATTATATATAAACCGGTGGTGAGTTACAGAATATTATATTATTATAAACGATTTGTATTACTTTGGTGATGCATTATTTCATATACGAATATACCAGATATGTTCTTTGAAACTCACCAGTGTGAGAGAAAAATAGTCACTCGTAATATCTTTCATCTCCTAGGAATATTATGGCAACCTAATAAATGCATGAAATACCCAATATGTGTTGTATAGTGGTGTGATACAGTTAATCAGACTTGACATACTAAAAAATCCATGTGATTTAATAATAAGTTGTAATAAATTACCATTATAGAGCTTATTAAAAAAATATTCCATCAATATGAAATTGGCTTTGTGGATAAAAAGAAGGGGGACAATGAGAACGAAAAATATCTAGAATTGGATCCATTCAAAAATGATCATCCAAGGTGAAGGCGTTGAATGACCTCTATAACCGATTTATTAAAAACCCACTTGTTACAACATAATCTTCGGGATAAATAGTAAGCAAATCATAACACAATACTAATGACAAAAATTGGCAGCGTTTCATTCAGAAAACACTATAGCTTAGTAATTAAATCGATAATGCTTATGAATGGGTCCCAAATTTGATACGGCATCATTTAACTTCATACTAAATCATTAGATGCATTTTAAACCTTTCACTTGTTAGAACCTAATCTACCAATACTTGGCCAATCAGTAAAATAAAATGGCATCTTTTCAATTAGAAGACACACCAACTCATTAATCAAAATCACAGTGTTGCATCAATTTTATAGTATCCAGATGCCAATCTTGATACAATAGGTGTAAACCTATTGAAATGTTGTCATAACAGGTGTAAACATAATCTACGAAAACTTAATCAAATATGATTTTAAGTATTGAAACAAAAAAAAAACTATTGAAAATGACAACTTTTAAAGACAATAGATGATGACATATGAAAAGGATGATGCAGCCACAACAAGTGTAAACCTATTGAAAGCTTGATACAACTTTTAAACACAATCATTCACAACATGATAGAGAAAACTAAAGTAATAGCATACATAAATGAGAACACAATGAGTGAGCAAAAATTTACAAGAAACAAAGTACAAAAATGGGAACACAATCAGCATAAGAAACCACAATCAGTCACAATGTGAAAAAGAGTACGAAACTAAAGTAGTGAAAATTAGGAGGGAGAAAATGTACCAGCGTGAGAGAATGAAGAGGAAACCGTGAGGTAGAGAGAGAGGAGAGGAGAGCATGAGGGAGAGGGAGTATCAACAGTTAAATAGAATTTTGGAGAGAACAAGTATTATGAAAGACCAAACAAAATTTAGGAAGGAAAAACTCTGCTTCTAAATTTTGGAGGAGAATAAAAGGTTAATAATATGTACACCTAGATTAGAAACTCTTAAAAATAGGTCATAATATCTATAATCAAATATGATTTTTATATTTAAACTTTCATAAAAATAATGCTAATATGCATAAAACATCATTTTATATTAGAAATGTCACATTAATAATAGCATTGACCTTTCAATGACATTTTTGTAATAAATGTCTTTAAAATATTGTTTCGAGTGTCTTAAAAAGGTGTTTTTGTAGCGTTCATTTAAGCTATAGTCATTTAAAATTTGTTTCATCCACATAGGCAAAGTACAACAACTTCCAGCGATAATTTATTCGACCTTCCCCAATGAAAGCGAGATGTAGTTATTCTTTTTAGAGGACTAGAAAACTAGATTGCATCCTAAGTAAAAATAGACACCCGAGGTGCTTTTACTATCATTAGCACAACCTTCCTAGTCAGCATCCATATACATGATAATATAGTTTATTGTTCCACTTATGTATTTTACAATACGTTTTATTGCATGTAAATGGTAATCTTTCTGATCGCATTGATATCTAGCGCGCACACACACACACATACTATGCATTATTTTAGTTTTACTCGTAGTTAAGTAAAGAAGGTTGACAATCATACTACGGTATAAAGTAACATCTATCTTTTTACTAGATAAGTCTTTTAACAGTTTGAAGAAGAACTCACAGGAGTTCTTCCAATCTTAGCCGTAATTAAACCAAAGAATTTAATTAAATCAATAACATATTTGAGTTGGCAAATAAATATATGGTTAGATTTTTGTGCTATTTGAAGTCCTAAAAAGAATTGTAGTCCCCCATCATAGATATTTGAAATTTTGCTTTCATTATTTTAGTAAAATTTTCAGCTTTTGAGGAGAAGTGGAACCAAAAACTATGTTGTCAATATAACAAACAACTTTTCATTATACTATAGGTTATTGTTCCACTTATGAATTTTATAATATGTTTTATTGCATGTAAGTGGGATTCTTTTAGATCGCATTGATATGTAGCACACACACATGCTATGCATTATATTAGTTTTACTCGCAGTTAAGTAAATAAGGTTGACCATTATACTAAGGTATAAAGTAACATTTAATCTTTGTACTGGATAAGTCATTTGACAGTTTGATAAAAGAAGTCATAGGAGTTCTAGAAGTCTTAGTCGTAATTAAATCAAAGAGTTTAATTAAATCAGTAGCATATTTCAATTAGAAAATTAAAATATGGTTAGATTTTTGTGCTACTTGAAGTCCTGAGAAGAATTTCAGCCTCCCCATCATAGAGATTTAAAATTATTCTTTCATTATGTTAGCAAAATTTTCAGCTTTCGAGGAGAAGTGGACCCAAAAACTATGTTGTCAACGTAAAATTGAGTGATTAGTAAACAATTTTTCTTACATTTGACGAGCATTGTTAGGTGGACTCCCCCTCGATTAAAACTATTTTCTACTAACCTATCATGCCAGACAGAAGGGGTCTATTTCGAGCCATAAAAAGTTTTCTTTAATGAAAAAACATGATTTTGAAAGAAATGATCAAGAAATATTTAGGTTGTTCAACAAACACTTCTTCATTTTAAACACTATTTAAAAATGAAAATTTTACTCCCATTTGAGAAAGCTTAAATTTTAACTAGCATGAAGCAGAATTCAAAAGTCTAATAGATTCTAGTCTGGCAATAGGATCGAAGCTGGTAATGTCCTAATTGACTTAAATAAAGCTAAAATAAATTTACAGATCTCAAATATCAAATAAAGCATGAACAAATTTACGGAGCATAAACATAAAACAAATCTCAAAGAGAACAAGAACCTAATTTCAAACTAACTCACTAGTAAGTTGTAGCAAAAAAACTGGAAAAAATCTATAGGAAGCAATAACAAGTCGTCACAGCGGAGGGAGGCAGCCCAGGTAGGAGATTGGAGTAGTAGAAGGTCGGAGCTGGTTCAACAGATCGTGGGAGATGAGGGGGATTTTGGTAGAGGGAGATTTTGAGATGAGGGGGATTTCGGCGTAGAAGAGGATAAGAGTTAGGGTTAAAACAAATGAGATGTTATGTCATTTATTCTTGTGTATTAATATTTATTATAATATTAATATATACATACATATTTTATAATATATTAATAATTCGGGTATCCACATGGAGACCCAAGGCAATACCCAAAACCGACCTAAAAATTTTAGAAGATTTTTTTAATTCCCCGAATCGCTCTAATCCCCAAATTTTCGTGGATTTTTCAGGGATTTTTTACGGGCATCCACAGGTATCCGAATTTTCAGGGAAAAGTTTCATCGCTATAAAGGATTCTCAGTTTCGTCCATTTGATGGGCAACACTATCATTACCAACTACATTAATAGATTCCATTATAAATTTTATTTTGAGATTAAATACACGATACGCACAGTTGTTTTATCAATAACCTAAAAAAGATAGATTTTTTAGCCTCAATGTCAAACTTAGACATGTGTTCTCTATCCTTACAAACATAACACTCTTTGCCAAACACTATAAAATATTTAAAATTGGGTTGTTTGTCATATCAAATTTTGTATGATGTTTGATTTGTATTTTTTCTTAAATGCACTCTATTTATTATGTGATAAGTAGTTTGTGTAGCCTCAACCCAAAAATATTTTGGTAAATTCTTAGAATGAAGCAAGACACAAGACATTTCTTGTATGATTCGGTTCTTTCTTTCAGCAATACCATTTTGTTGAGTGATTTTGGGTGCATTAAATTCTTGTTTGTACCCATTTACTATATAATAACATACATAAAATAAAACTTGGTATGTGGAATTTAAGAACACTAACTGGAGAGTGTAAAGAACTAATGGATAACTTAAAATGGAGGAAAATCAACATATCATGTCTGGAAGAAACTAAATGGAAGGGTGAAAGGCTTGAGAGATAGGAGAAGGTTATAAATTATTTTACTTAGGAGGAATAGATAATCGTAGAAATGGGGTGGCTATTGTTGTTGATCACTATATGAAAGATAAAACTGTGGATGTTAAACGACGGGGAGATAGATTAATGAGTATTAAGATCATCTTAGATAAAACAATATTGAATATTATAAGTGCTTACGCTCTCCAAGGAGATTTAGATGAGAATGTAAAGAAAATATTTTGGGAATTATTGGATGAAGTATTACAACAAACTCCCACGCATGAAAATATATGTTTAGGAGGTGACTTAAATGGACATGTCGGAGTAGAATGAGATGGTTATCCAAGGATACATAGAGGTTGTGGCTTTGGTAAAAGAAATGAAGGAGGGGAAACTATCTTAGAATTTGTTAAAGGCATATAATCTATCATTAACAAACACTTTTTTTTTTTTAAATAGGGAAGAGCATTTAATAAAATTTAAAAGCAAAGAGAATAAAACTCCAATAGACTATTGATTACTTAGAAGAAGAGACTAGTACACATGCAACGACTATAAAGTTATACTATGTGAAAGCTTAACAAATCAACATCACCTATTAGCAATAAATTTAGCAATAAAAGGATTTAAGTACCGGAACGATAAAATAAGTTATCAAAATATAAATGAAAGGATTTAAAAGGATGCAAAGAGATTGAATTTCGACATAATTTTCTATTAAATATGAAGTGGAATTGGATCGATAATGTTAACAACATTTTTTCAAGAATAAAAAATGATATTGAGAAAATAGGTAAACAAGTTTTATGTGAGACTAAAGGAAAAAGATTCATTAAAAAGAGACTTGGTGGTGTAATGAGGAAGTGCAAAAGATAATACAAAAGAAACAAGTAAGTTTTAAGGAGTGGCAAAAGAGTAAAAATTAAGATGATATAGAAAAGTATAAGAAGTTAAAAAGTGAAATAAAAAATATTATTAAAAATGTGCAACAAAATGCACTAGATAATCATTAAAATAAATTAGGTACTAAGGGAGGTGAAGAGGAAATATATAAATTGGCAAAGAATAGAGATAGATTGACAAGGGATATGGGTCCATTTAAGTGTATTAAAGACATAAATCATAATATATTAATTAATGAGAATGAAATTCTAGATAAATCGGAAGAGTATTTTCAAGGATTATTGAATAAAGAATATCCGAATAAATATGTCGAGAACATTGAACCGAATATAAGAATGGTATGCACGATTACTAAAAAAGAAGTGGATATACTAATAAGGAAAATGGGAAAGAAAAAAGCGGTTGGACCGGATAAAATGCCCATAGAGGTATGGAGAACCCTCCGAAGTCTAGGGGTAGAATGATTAACATGCTTATTTAATAAAATTTTAAGAGAAAAAAGCATGCCTGGTGAGTGGAGGAAAATCACTATAATACCTTCATATAAAAATAAAGGGGATACATAAAATTACAATAATTATATGGGAATCAAACTGATGAACCACAATATCAAATTTTGGGAAAAGGTTATAGAACAAAGATTAAGAGATGAGTCAACTATTTCGAACAATCAACTTGGATTTATGCTAGGGCGTTCCACCACGGAAGCTATTTACTTACTAAGACAGTTGATGGATAAATGTAACAGTAATAATTAAAATTTATATATGATCTTTATAGATTTAGAAAAGGCTTATGATAGAGTTTAAGGAGGAAAACAATACCTATGAGTTATATTAATGTCATTGAAGATATGTATGATAACATAAAGACTCGAGTAAGGACTAAATGTGGAGAATTTAATGACTTTAAGATTGAAGTGGGTTTACATCAAGGATTGACCTTAAGTCCTTATTTAATTGTCGTAATTTTGGATAATATTACTAAGAACATACAAAAAGATGTCCCATGGTTTATGTTATTTACGGATGATGTAGTTTTAGTTGACACTTCAAAGGAAATCTTAGGTATGAGAGTAGATACTTGGAGAAAAGCCTTAGAGTCTAAGGGACTAAAATTCGGTAGAAATAAAATGAAATTAATGGAATGTAACTTTAACAATGAGGCATCAAGTGATAAGTAAATTAATGGAACAAAATGAAGATTACGTCGTAAGCGAGTAAAATTGTCTTGAAAACATACACTTATTACATTTTCTACACTTATTAACATACTTTAAGGGCTGGAATTTCTATTTTCTTTTTTGCATGTTAAAACTAATTAAAATCCTTACTAAACTTGTTCATATACTCACTTCCAAATTACTACAAGTTTATATACATGGGAAGATGGACTTTAAGTTCAAAATCCAAGAAATGAGTTTAGCACATGACGTATTTAAGAAATTTTATAATACGTGCAAAAACATGATTTTCAAGACTAAAAGACAATTTTGTTCTTCAAAACTTGAATAAATGTCTAACTTCATAAAAGTCCCATTTTTACAAGAAACCATTAAGACTTTGTTCATAAAGTATCTCAACAAGATAAATATTATTTCAAAATATTTTATTTCATAAAATGTTTAACACCAAGCTTTCTTAAAAATATATAATTTTCTCAAAACTTTGAAATCAGTTATAAGACTGTTTTACATAAATAATGAGAAAATAACCTTCTACAATATACATGCATTCTACTCTTAAAACTCTTTATATAAGGTCAAATACTCATGAAATAAAGTTTTAAACTTAAAGAGTAGAGTTTTCCACCTCAATAATGCTATGAAAATGGATGGAAGAGGAAGAAGATGATGGCAACCTCCCACCACCTAAGGTGGACTTAAAGAGGTTGCCAAGATCCATTAGATTTCTCCTTGAAAGTTCCATGAAGACCCCTTCAAACTCCATAATTGTTTATTCATTTTCTCTCCAAAAATACCTTATAAATCAATAACTTTCCCAGTAAATCGTGTAGATGGGGTTTATAGACTTCATTGCAGTACAATATAAGGTAAATATTATGGTTTAGGGTGGAGGGGTGGTGGTTCTAGGGTAATGGATGGTGATGGAGTTCCTTGAGTTAGAGAGAGAGTGAAAATATGATCAGAGTGGGTTTTAATGAACCAAAACACTCCTTAAATACCGAAAAAACCCTTATGGGGAAAATTCCTAAAATGAACAAATCTCTAACCCCGAGTTGATCTACAGCTATGGGAGGTTAACACGTGTTTTAATCTAATTCTCAGGAATTTGACAATGTTTTTTGAATATGAACATTCTAATTTTTGCAGCATCGTTCGAACGACAACACAATCTCATTCGAACATGGTTCCGACGAGAATCTAATGACCTTGGAAATGCGAACAAGTAATTTTTGTTCAATGGTTGTTTGAAGCGTCAATTTTACGAGAGTTGAATCTCGTTCCAATGACCCTAACTTTTCTCCATATTAAATATAAGTCCATTTTAACATAATTAATTGCACCAAGGCCACCATATCACCCAAATTTGACTCATAATTCATCTTATAAAGTCTAAAGCCCAATCGGGTCACATAATATCACAATTTATATGGCACAATGAAAATCGCGGGGTGAGTGTTATATTCTTCCCTCCTTAGGGAATTTCATCCTCAAAATTCTCAATCCATCAATTCCTCGAGTTCCTAGAGGTTATCAGTTCTTATTCTATGTCATAGGGATCTTTCAAGTATAGGTCATTGAAATCCTCAATTACTAAAAAATCATCATACGTCCTTTCAGAAGGGGATATCACCAAGGAACTCAACATGGAACAAGTTCTAATGCTCATCATTAGGCTGGCCATCAAAATCACCTGATAGTCCTCGAGTCTCCCCTTACCGACTATCATCCTCGGATAAGTCCAAAGGATTCTTTACTAACACCTAAGGTATATCGATGCATCTATCATTGCAACACTCTCTAGTGATTGACACTCATCCAAGGGCAAAATGATCGAGAACTAATACCTAATCCATCATCATAAATTATTTTAAATTCTTAGGACTACATATCTTGAGTCTTCTCGAACTCTCAGGTCATCCTGACCATGAAAAATCAGTTCAAATTGATACTGACCTCGTATCACTAGTTGCTCACTTCGAGGAGCAATGTTCTAACTATGTCATAAAATGTGTGTCCGACTAATACCTTCCACAAGATCCTACTATGAACTTAGGATCACTCTAGTCATCTAATTATGGAAAACTCACCCGAGTGTTACACCAATCGACAAACTGTGGAAAAACAACCCTACGTGCTATGTCTCCTCGAGTTTTAACATTTTGCGACATTCTCACTTCATAATCCTGCTTTTTTTAACTAGAGATGCTAATCATCAAGGCATCCAAATCCATAAGGTCGTTAATCTTAAGGAAAGTGCATAATACGAGAGAACCATGTGGTAATACGCGCATCCACACATACACGGAACTTATACAAAATAAAATGATATTTCAAACAAGAGCAAACTCAGTTGTCAAGTTGTAATGATCACACTAGGTCCATTCTCATTCATACTGAACTAAGTCGGGTTGTGACTGAACTGTCAACGTAGAATAATACCAGATCACCAAAATTGAAAGAACACAATCCTCAACCATTAGAACCAAAATAACGCTATCCTTGACTACTAAAACTAAAAGAACAAGATTAATTAGAATGAAGGAACAATCGCTCTAGGGGAATGCTATTCCAATGCAATGGGATATGGTTTGTGAAAGGCAAACCCATGCTGTACACTTGAAGTATATGGCTCATCCCATACGTTTTCATCAGATCTTAGTCTAGCCATACATCATGGATTGAGTCACCAATCATGATGAATTGGATTATAAACCGTTCATCATTGCAAGAAGAAGATAAAATGCAAACTATTGTCCTTTAGGAAGTCAAATGCTAGACTTCCCTCCTTAGGAATATAAGACCATTATAATCCAATTAATTGAACTTAGGGCACAATATTACCCAAATTTGACTCATAATTCATCTTACAAAGTATAAAGCATAATTGGGTCACATAAAGTCACCAATTCATACAGGTACGATCAGAATTTTTGGGGTGGGTGTTTCATAACCCATATTTACACTAGTTTTATTACAAAAGCCCATAAACTTGCGATAATTTATAATTTGACGACAATAGGCTATTATATGGTTGTGAACATATGATGTAAAATGTTGACTATCTAAGGCTAATGAAAAAACAATTCACATATGTTTATTGTGTATACATCTAGAAGGATATAGAATATGATAATAAGATACATATAATATCCCCCCCTCAAACTCAAAGTGGGGAATAAGATGTCAACTTAAGTTTGAAAACTAAATACTGAAATGTGGTTGGAGGGTAGGCTTTGGTAAATATGCCAGTTTTTCGATCACTAGAGGAGACGAGAAGAAGATGAATATGTGACAACCCGGTATCCGAAATAAGGGGTGGCCAGCCCGGTACTCCAATAATACAGGAATCATGGATGGAATCATTCTCAGCATCGAGACAACATAAAGAGTATACGGGATAACCACACAATATTTCAGAAAACGGGTTGTCAAAATTTTGTTTTGTAATTTAAAGAAAGCATTGTCAACAACCCATAACAGAAAAGAAGGTGGAAACCCCAAAAGTATATATATAACAACAACAACAATTATACAATAAAAGGACCGAATATAATGTCGGTCAACAGAATTTCATGCCATGTACAATAAGTTCAATAAACTACATATTACAATCATTACACATTTACTACAGTTTGGGCCACACGCCCGAATAAAAACCCGAACATAACTAGAAACAATAATGAGGGCGTCTACACACAGCAAAATGTCATGGCTCCTTAAAAGACACAGGAGTGGGGAGGTCAATACTGGCGTCCTTGCGGTGGAGCACCTGAGAGGTTACAATATTTATGCAAAACAAGAAAGAAGAACGGGTCAGGGCCCGGTTTTTATGTGATCACCAGATAAATAACAAGTATGACAATCATGCACAGTTAATCATGGATGATTAATATGATATTCTAACATGGTGACATCATGAAATAATCTAATACAATTAAATGATTATAAAGTAAAGCTCAATTATGAAAGAGGATATGTATAATCATCATTAATCTAAAATCCTTATCAATATTCACCTTTTCATTTTATCTTTCCATTCCTTATCAGGAATACAAATTTATCATGTGCTCTTTATGGCACGTATCTCAATTGTATGCTCTTCGTGGCATGTACTATGCTCTTTATGGCATTGCATTATGCTCTTTATGGCATTAGTATCCATCAAGTCCCACTTGATGTTAGAATAGTTATAAGTATACATATATAACGATTCTAGGACCGCCCGTCCGGGTTTCCCCACTGTGCGCGCCCCTAAATAACCATCATCTTCCAGGGCCTATCATCAAGACAACCTGGGATCCTATCGAACGTCGGGAAGCGGCCATATGCCTGTGGGGTAGTCATAACCACACCCGGAATTACCTACCCATCGCAGAAAATATACAACAAGCGCTCATATGGCCTAGGACTATATCCACCCTGCATTCATTAGCCAGGGGGCTTCACCTTACGCACGAACTTCCCTTAAGATGGTATTTAGAGAGGGTGTGTTCCAACCATTTTATTAATTACCATTACATGATTTAGTAAATTATCATTTACTTTATCCATTTACATTTTATCAAATGCATTATGGTTATCCGAAGCTATACGTGCTTCTTATCATCATAAAAGCCTCGATGAATATATAAACTCCCAAGTTATTTTCCCAAGTCTCCTTTTGGGATTTGTAATAAAACATCATACCTCAAATTAACTTCTAAAGTTTCCAAACAAAACTTCAAAATCGACTAGACTCGTACTAATAATAAAGGGAAAGTAATGCCAAAACATTACTTCACGCACCCTCGAAATAATACCCAAATATACTATTTCTACTCCAGGGTAGTAAACTAACTCACCTAGAACTCTAAGAATCTAAGTTGAATTCATACAAGAAGGTTCCTAAGTCCTAAGTCTAGAGGAAAAGGATTAAAATTGAAAAAGAAAAACAATTTAAAGATGCATGATTTTCGAATCGATTCGGCCTAGCCGAATCGATTCGACCAGAAAATATGAGGTTCTGCATAATTACCGAATCGATTCGGACCAGCTGAATCGATTCGGTCAGGAAAAAATTGGGTTTCTGCATAATTGGCAAATCGATTCGAACTAGACGAATCAATTCGGTTCACTAAGACCTGGAAACTGTCCCTATGCGAATCGATTCGGTCTGGTCGAATCGATTCTCCCCTGCGAATTTTGCCAATTTTGTATATGGAGTCTTGGACTCCAAATTTACCCCAACTCAAATCCATTCTAACCAAACTCATTTATTGTCACCAATACATCATAAATACCACTAACTACTACCACAACCATCAATAATCATCCAAATCATTCTTTAATGATTCAAGACCCTCAAATCCACAAAAACCCTAAAATGGTTAAACCATGATTAATACACAATTATCATAACTAATCATTTATCTTAAACCACATATAGCAAGTAGAAAACTTGCCTCAATCTTGTAAATTCAGATTTTCCTTGTGTAGTGTCAAGGATCCAACCTCAATTTTCAATGTCTTCTCCTTTCTCTACTCTTTCTCTTCCTCTCTCTCTCTCTAGGTTTAGGAATACAATTTGGGGAAAAATAGAAGACTTAACAAGAAATAAATCGTGCCTTTAGTATACATTTTACAACTTAAATGATCAATACCACGATAAAATAACACACAACTACACATTTAAGGTATAACCAATCAAATGTGCCCAAAACCTCAAAATACAATATGGCACATATTTCGACTATCTCGCACGTTCCGGAATCAACTACGGCCTCCAAATTATCATTTGGATATTTTATAACTCATTTTAAGTTTCGGTTCCATTTTAAATCATAATGTCATTTTAAATCTTATGACACTATAAAGCTCAACATGAGGATGTTTACATACTCATACAGTAAATATACAACAAGTTAGTAAATATTAACTTTTCTTCATTAAATTAATATTTACTCCATATTCCAACATTTTATATATAATCACTTCCCATAGTAAGTAAATATAAAATAGGTTCTCATAAGCGAGGGTTGTTACATACTCCCCCCCCCTTATGAGATAATTTTCCCCCCAAAATTCAAGCGTACCTTGTAAGAAGAGAAGCGGATACTTTTCCCGCGTGTCGTTCTCACGTTCCCACGCCAATTCTTTAGCATTGTGATGACTCCATTGGACTCTCACCAAGGGCACCACACGAGACCTCAACTTGCGCTCCCCATGCTCTAGAATAGCGACCAGTTGTTCTTCATATGAAATGTCGGGTTGCAAGTCAATATCCTCGAAAAGGATATGCCAAAGGGCACCTTCGCATATCTTATACTTCTTCAGAGAGGAAACATGAAATACATCGTGAATTTGTTGCAAAGGTTCCGGTAAGTCAATTTGATACGCCACTGGACCGGCTTTCGTAATAACAGGAAAAGGTCCAACAAAACGCGACGCAAGCTTTCCTTTCTTCCCGAAATGCTTAATGCCCTTCATTGGTGACACTCGCACCAAGACTTGGTCCCCAATATCCAACTCCATGTGTCTTCTACCCTCATCGACATAGATCTTTTGGCGGTCTTGGGCTATCCGAATGCGACTCCGAATGAGTTCAATTTTAGAAGAAGTATCTTGGATAATTTCAAGTCCAAGGAATTTATTATCACCCACTTCCAACCAACAAGCGGGAGACCTACATGGCCGGCCATAAAGAGCTTCATAGGGCGCCATTCCAATAGTAAATTGGCATGAGTTGTTGTAAGAGAACTCAACCAATGGGAGGTATTGTTCCCAACCACCCTTGAAATCAAACATGCACATTCGAAGCATATCCTCCAACATTTGGTTTACCCTTTCAGTCTGACCATCTGTTTGAGGATGATAAGAAGTGGTTAACCTCAATTCGGTCCCCATGGCCTCTTGGAAACTTCGCCAAAAGTGGGAAACAAAGATCTTGTCTCGGTCAAAAACTATATTTAAAGTTACCCCATGAAGTCTAATGACCTCCTCGATGAACAACTGGGCATAGCGAGCGGTATCAAAATCCGTACGCACGGGTAATAAGTGTGATGACTTAGTTAAGCGGCCGACAATCACCCAAATCAAATCATAACCCCTCCGTGACCTTGGTAAGCCCGTAATAAAGTCCATCGATATACTCTCCCATTTCCACATCGGAATCTCCAACTATTGCAACAAACCTGTCGGTCGTTGATGATCGATCTTGAGTAATTGACAAGTAGTTCATTGGGACACAAATTCAGAAATATCCCGCTTCATGCCTGGCCACCAATACTGGCGGCACATGTCTTGATACATCTTGTCCCCACCAGGATGTACCGTAAATTTTGACCCGTGAGATTCTTCCATCACCGCCCTTCTCAAATCCCCCTCTTCCGGAACAATAAGTCTTCCATGGAAGCGTAATCCACTCTCTAAACTTATCGAGTAGGATTCCGCTCCCTTGGACAGTAATCGGTGTATATGGTCCTGACAACCCTTATCCCTTCCTTGGGCTTCCACAACCCTTGACACAATGGTAGGATTAATGGTCATTACTGACATGAACGCTCTCACCACCGCATCCTCCTGACTGAGCTCTTTACACTTAGCTTTCCATACTTCATCTAACTCTCCCTCGGGCCTCCTACTCAAGGCATCCGCCACAACGTTCGCCTTGCCCGGATGATAATGAATATCAAATTGATAATCTTTCACGAACTCCAGCCATCAGCGCTGACGCATATTCAAATCTTTCTGTGAAAATAAATATTGCAGCGATTTATGGTCCATGAAGAATTTCTCCCCTAGGAGATAATGACTCCAAATCTTCAAGGCAAAGACAACCGCGGAAAGTTCCAAGTCATGCACCAAATAATTTCTTTCATGAGGCTTGATCTTTCGAGAAGCATAAGCAATAGCCCGTCGCTCTTGCTGAAGCACACCTTCCAATCCTTATAGAGATGCATCGGTGAAGACTAGATATTCCAAGCCTGGCTTTGGCAAAGCGAGGACTGGAGCCGAAGTCAATCTATCTTTGAGCTCATAAAAAGAAGCCTGACAAGAGTTATCCCAAACAAATCTCACCCCTTTTCGGGTAAAATTTATCAAAGGGCTTGCGATTTTAGAGAAACACTTGATAAACCATCGGTAATAACCCGCCAAACCCAGAAAACTACGAATCTCGGTAGGTGTCGTGGGCTGGCCCCACTCCCTCACCGCAACCACCTTACTAGGATCCACCGATATATCCCGGGATGACACCACATGACCCAAAAACTGAACTTCCTTTAACCAAAAGCCACACTTCTCGGACTTTTCATACAATTAGTGATCCCTCAATCTTTGCAGGACCAACCGTAAGTGAGTAGCATGGTCAGATTCGATCTGAGAGTAGATTAAGATGTCGTCGATGAATACAATGACAAATTGGTCAAGAAAATCTCGAAACACCCTATTCATGAGATCCATAAATACAGCAGGGGCATTTGTTAGTCCAAAGGGCATAACCAAGAATTCAGAGGATCCATATCTGGTCAAAAACGCGATCTTGGATACATCCTGCTCCCGTATCCTCAATTGATGATACCCCGTCCTCAAATCGATCTTAGAGAAGTACGACGCTCCCCTAAGTTGGTCAAATAAATCATCAATACGAGGCAAAGGGTATTTATTCCGGATGGTGACTTTATTCAGCTCTCTATAGTCCACACATAACCGGAGAGAACCGTCTCTCTTCTTTACAAACAACACCGGAGCACCCCATAGCGACGTACTATGCCTAATAAATCCCTGCTCCAACAACTGCTGGATTTGATCCCTTAACTCCCTCATTTCCACAGGATCCATGCGATATGGAGCTCTCATAATCGGTCGAGTTCCCGACGCTAAATCAATCACAAACTCAATCTCCCGGCTCAGAGGTAATCCCGGTATTTCCCAAAAAACATCTTCAAAATCTCTGACAACCAGAATAGAATCTAGGGGAACAACTACATCCCTAGAAGTCTCCTCCGCCATACAATATAAATAGGTACTCGTACCTCCTTCCAAACTAGGCCTAACTACCAAGACCATTTCTTGTCTCGGAAAGGTGAAGACTATACTCTTCCCGTAACAATTTACTATCGCGTGATATTTCATTAACCAATCCATGCCCAAAATCACGTCATACTTGACCATGTCAAGGACGAGGAGATCGGCCTCAAAACAAAAATTACCAAGATTAATTCCTATGTTTTTACAAACAAAGAAAATCAATGAATAATCACCCATAGAAGATTTTACGCTAGTGAAAGTACTCTCAGCAGATTTTATCAACTCTGTGGTCTGAGTAAAACTCCTAGAAATGAAAGAGTGTGTCGCACCCATATCAAATAATACCCGACCCAAATGCCCTTGGATGAGAAACTTACCCTCAATCACTGGTGGTGCCGGAGGGGCTGGAGGAAGCATAGCCTCCTGAATATGATAGAACCATCCATACTGCAGTTACCCTTGCTGTGGAGGAACAACCGGATTAGGTGCCTGGGGAAGAAACTGTACATACGGCTACTGTGGATCCCTAGGAAGCTATCCTCCAATCAACTGAGGACACGACCTCTTATAATTGCCCAGCTCTCTGCACTGAAAATATTTGTTCGTTACATTCTGCTGGTTCCGTCCTTGATTGTTTCGTAATTTCCCAAAACCTCATCCCTGCTGGCCTCTACCTCCATTCCCACCTCTACCTGCTTGCTGTTGTGGCGGTCCACCTTGACCCGGCCTATTGTTGTTACCACCCGCATTAAATCAACCAAAGCGTTGGCATTTTGACAAATCCCCTTGCTGGGGGTCTCTCTATCTTTGCTTACTCCTCGAAGATTGGGATGAAGGAGATGCTCCTCCCCCAACCCCATTACCTCCAGGATTTCCCCCTTGTCCCATCGCGATAGCCTTCTTGATATCTTGCACAAACAACCTATGCTCTTGGCAATAAAGTAGTGCCACATTCATCACATCCCCAAAGGTTTGTAACGACGAATTTCCCAATAAGTGTTATTTTATCCGCTAATGTAAACCTCCCACAAACTTGGAGATTCTCCTCTCTTCTGGAGTCACCTCATCCGGTACAAAACTTACCAACCGGGTGAACTCCTCTTCATACTCTGCAACAGATCTCTCTCCTTGTACTACATCTTGAAGCTTCCTTCGCATCTCCCTTTGAACTGCGGGAGGGAAGTACTTTTGGTCAAACAAGGCCCAAAAATCAGTGATTGTCATCGTATCCCTCTGTTCTGGTGTAGTCATCGACTCCCACCAATGTAATGCCGATTCGATAAGCTTTAAAGTAACAAGAATTTTCTTTTTCTCCTCGCTACATTCTACCTATCGAAGATGGTGTTGCATGTCTTTCTTCCATTGATTTGCTCTTATAACATCCGACCCTCCATCGAATTCTGAGGGATAACCCTTTAGAAAAGACTCCCTAACTCTTTCCCACGAAGAAGGTCCCGTAAGAGCTTATGCCTCTTGCGCCCGTGTTTGAGCTTGCGACATTTATTGCACCACGGTAGTCATAGCTGCATTGACTTCTTGGGCCACTATGTTTTCCACATCGGCAACATTTATACTCCCTGGTGGCGGTGGTGGAGGATCAACCTCCTCTTCCACAACTCTATTACGTCGAGCAGGACGACCTCTCTTACGCGGCATCTGAGATGGAGAAACAATAGAGTTAGGATACTATATAAAACAATCTATCTTGGAGAAGATCGCAAACATAAGCAACAAGGCAGTCCTAACATTAGGCTCTATATCAAAGAACGCTACGGTAGAATGTGACAAGTCCGCATAGATCCTAAAGACTCTAGAACCTGATGCTCTGATACCATCTGTGACAACCCGATATCCTAAATAAGGGGTGGCCAGCCTGGTACTCCAATAATACAGGAATCATGGATGGAATCATTCTCAGCATCGAGACAACATAAAGAGTATACGGGATAACCACACAATATTTCAGAAAATGGGTTGTCAAAATTTTGTTCTGTAATTTAAAGAAATCATTGTCAACAACCCGTAACAGAAAAGAAGGTGGAAAACCCAAAAGTGTATATATAACAACAACAACAACAATTATAAAATAAAAGGATCAAATATAATGTCGATCAACAGAATTTCATGCCATGTACAATAAGTTCAATAAACTACATATTACATTCATTACACATTTACAACAGTTTGGGCCACACGCCCGAATAAAGACCCGAACATAACTAGAAACAACAATGAAGGCGTCTACACAAAATATCCCGTGATATCCGAAAAATGTCACGGCTCCTCAAAAGACACTGGAGTGGGGATGTCAATACTGGCGTCATTGCGGTGGAGCACCTGAGCGGTTACAATATTTATGCACAACAAGAAAGAAGAACGGGTCGGGGCCCAATTTTTATCTGATCACCAGATAAATAACAAGTATGACAATCATGAACAGTTAATCATGGATGATTAAGATGATATTCTAACATGGTGACATCATGAAATAAACTAAGACAATTAAATGATTATAAAGTAAAGCTCAATTATGCAAGAGGATATGTATAATCATCATTAATCCAAAATCCTTATTCACCTTTTCATTTTATCTTTACATTCCTTATCAGGAATAAAAATTTATCATGTGCTCTTTATGGCACGTATCTCAATTGTATGCTCTTTGTGGCATGTACTATGCTCTTTATGGCATTGCGTTATGGTCTTTATGACATTAGTATCCATAAAGTCCCACTTGATGTTAGAATAGTTATAAGTATACATATATAATGATTCAAGGACCACCCGTCCGGGTTTCCCCACTGTGCGCACCCCTAAATAACCATCATCTTCCAGGTCCTATCATCTAGACAACTTGGGATCCTATCGAACGTTGGGAAGCGGCCATATGCCTGCGAGGTAGTCATAACCACACCCGAAATTACCTACCCATCGCAAAAAATATACAACAAGAGCTCATATGGCCTAGAACTATATCCACCCTGCATTCATTAGCCAGAGGCTTCACCTTACGCACGAACGTCCCTTAAGATGGTATTTAGAGAGGGTGTGTTCCAACCATTTTGTTGATTACCATTACATGATTTAGTAAATTATCATTTACTTTATCCATTTACATTTTATCAAATGCATTATGGTTATCCGGAACTATACGTGCTTCGTATCATCATAAAAGCCTCGATGAATATATAAACTCCCAAGTTATTTTCCTAAGTCTCCTTTTGGTCTTTGTAATAGAACATCATACCTCAAATTAACTTCTAAAGTCTCCAAACACAACTTCTTAATCTACTAGACTCCTACTAATAATAAAGGGAAAGTAATGCTTAAATATTACTTCACGCACCCTCGAAATAATACCCAAATATACTATTTATACTCTAGGGTGGTGAACTAACTCACCTAGAACCCTAGGACTCTAAGTTGACTTCATACAAGAAGGTTCCTAAGTCTTAAGTCTAGAGGAAAAGGATTAAAATTGAAAAAGAAAAATAATTTAAAGATGCAGGATTTTCGAATCGATTCAGCCAGAAAATATGGGGTTCTGCATAATTATCGAATCGATTCGGACCAGTCGAATCGATTCGGTCAGGAAAAAATTGGGTTTCTGCATAAATGTCGAATCGATTCGGACCCGCCGAATTGATTCGGTTCACTAAGACCTGGTCTGGCCGAATCGATTCACCCCTACGAAGGAGTCTTGGACTCCAAATTTACCCCAACTCAAATCCATTCTAACCAACTCATTTATTGTCACCAATACATCATAAATACCACTAACTTCTACCACAACCATCAATAATCATCCAAATCATTCTTTAATGATTCAAGACCCTCAAATCCACAAAAACCCTAAAATGGTTAAACCATGATTGATACACAATTATCATAACTAATCATTTATCTTAAAACATATATAACAAGTAGAAAACTTACCTCAATCTTGTAAATTCAGATTTTCCTTGTGTAGTGTCAAGGATCCAACCTCAATCTTCAATCTCTTCTCCTTTCTCTACTCTTTCTCTTCCTCTCTCTCTCTCTGTAGGTTTAGGAATACAATTTGGGGAAAAATAGAAGACTTAACAAGACATAAATCGTTCCTTTAGCCTACAATTTACAACTTAAATGATCAATACCGCGTTAAAATAACACGCAACTACACATTTAAGGTATAACCAATCAAAATTGCCCAAAACCTCAAAATACAATATGGCACATATTTCGACTATCTCGCACGTTCTGGAATCAACTACGGCCTCCAAATTATCATTTGGATATTTTATAACTCATTATAAGTTCCGGTTCCATTTTAAATCGTAATGTCATTTTAAATCTTATGACACTATAAAGCTCAACATGAGGATGTTTACATACTCATACAGTAAATATACAACAAGTTAGTAAATATTAACTTTTCTTCATTAAATTAATACTTACTCCATATTCCAACATTTTATATATAATCACTTCCCATAGTAAGTAAATATAAAATAGGTTCTCATAAGCAAGGGTTGTTACAGCATAGTGCCATGAGATATAAGTTTCCATGCGAAATGATAATCAATCACAATGTAGTTGGTTTTTTTGTGTAATACATCATTATTTTATATTTGGATGACACTTTGATTATCACAGTAGTGGTGACATGATTTTGAGGGGCATCCATATCTGTGAGCACCCAACGGAGTTAAACAAGTTCTTGTGTTGTATCAGTAAGAGCACAATATTCAACCTTGGTGCTAGATTTGGAAGTAACAGACTATTTATTACTACACTAAGAAATTAGTGATTTTCTTAAGAAGAAGCAATTAGTGGAATGATGATTAGTAGGATCACCAGCCCAATCGGCATTGTAATGAGAACTTAATTGGAGAGAGGCGTCAATAGAGAAATCAAGTCAATAGAATGTTATGTTTTTAATTTAATGAAGAATGTGAAGAATATAAGCATAGTGAGTGAACCTTTGTGCAACCATGAATTGGATGACAAGATGAACTACATAGGCGATGTTAGGACGAGTGATAGTGAGACAGACAATACTCCCAACCAACATCTTTTACAAATTAGGATCGATGAGTGGGTTGCCATCAAGAAGAGTGAGATTTAAATTAGTTTTTAAAGGAGTTGGAGCTGATTTGAAATTTATAACACCACATTAATCAAGGATATATAAAGCATGTTTGACTTGAGAAAGATAGTAATCACTAGTGTTAAAGAGTACTTCTAGACTAGAGAAGTAGCTTAAATGACCTAGATCCTTCATCTCAATATGAGAACTGGGAGAGTACTTTAAAGAAGTGATGCCAATATGATTATCCCCAGTGATTATCATATCCAAAACATATAGAAAAAGAAGAGGAATCCTAACCTTTGTTTTTGCGGATGAAAAGTTCATAATCTTATTCCCTGTAATAAAATCCAAACTAGCTAATAGTGGAACTTAATTTTACAAACCAAGCCTATTGGGCTTGCTTCATCCCATAAAGAGCTCGATTGAGCTTGCAGACTTGAGATGGTGTATAAGGGTATCCGATAGGAGGTTTCATATAAACCGCTTCAATGAGATCACCATTTAAAAATGTGTTTTTCATATCCATCTAAAATAATGCCCATTTCTTGGCAGTGACAATGGTAATAAGATTACGAACTGATGTAAATTGGGCAATCGGGGCAAATGGTTCTTTATAGCAATAAGATGAGATTTATATATTTCTACTGATCCATCTGACTGAGTCATGATTTTGTATACCCACTTACATCATATTGTGACCTTTCCATGAGGAAGAGTAACTAAGTCCCAAGTGTGAGCTATATCCAGAGCCTGTAATTCTTCTTTTATAGCTTGCTGCCAAAAAGAGTTAAAACTATCCTCTCGATAAGATTGGGGCTCATGATAAGAAAGAATATTAAAAGACATTAAAAATATCAAAGATGAACATATAGTTCTCTTACTATGTTTGATCGATAAGGAAGAGGATCGTATAGAGAAAGAGCGGGATCACTAGTAGGAGAAGATCTATTAGGAGAAGTCAGTGTAGTAGGAACATAGCCTATTGAGGATGGGTCAATATCTGGTGAAGCTTTTATATTAGGTTCGTCGTCATAAGCATCAAGAAATAGGTTAACTGTGAAAATGGAGTGGAGGTATTGTGGATATATAACTTGGATAGTAAGGAGACATTTTGTGTTCCCAAAAGACAATATGTCGAGAAATACAGAGGCATTTAGATATTGGATCCCAGCATTTATTACCTTTATGTTCAATACCATACCCTAATAAACAATAAAGACAAGCGCAAGGTTATAATTTAGTGCTCTCATGAGATTGAAGAAGAACAAAACATGAACAACCAAAGGGTTTAAGAATGTTATAGGTAGGGAGAGTACCATACAAGTGCTCATAAGGAGATTTATTGCCAGTTTTGGATAAAGGAATATAGTTATTGGTATATACTGCAATGAGAGCATCATTTCTCTAAAATTTCTTAGGACAAAAGATAGATATGAGAGGGGAATGAATTGTGTCAAGAACATGCTTGTGTTTTCTTTCATCTCTGCCATTTTATTGTGAGGTTCTAGGGATGTAATATTGAGAAATAATGACATTTTAATGAAGAAAACTAAGGAATTTTGTATATTTCGATTCCATAGCATTGTCACCACAAAATATTTTGATATTTTGATTAAATTGAGTTTTAACCATAGGTGCAAAATTATAGTAAATGTGTTGTAGTTCAGAATGTTTTTGTATGAGATATAACAAAGAAAAATGAGTATCAACTAATATAGCAAAATATTTAGACCCCCATTGTAGAGGTTGGAGCGAGCCCCCATACATTATAGTAGATTAAATTAAAAGGAGTAGATAAAATAAATTACTTTTATTAGAAGTTAAAGATGATTGTTTGACCAGATGACAAGATAAATATCTAATATCATCATTATTGGTTGGTCTTAGCTGACCAGGGGATGCTAGAGAACGAAGACGGTTAAAAGATTGATGACCTAGTCTGAGGTACCATAAGTTTAGTAAAGGATCATATACAGAGAGAGCAATAATGGAGGAACTATAATAGGTTAACCAATTTCAAATAGGCATCCAACTTTACCTCATGTACCAAAGACCACCGCGTCTGAGGATCTTTCACACTACAACAAAATGAAGAAAAAATAACATGTAACCTAAGTTCACATAGTTGACCAACAAATATAAGATTTAAAGCGAGTTTGAGAATGAGATAAGTATTTAAAAGTGAAACAGTTGTGGTGGAGACTTCTCCAATATGACTAACATTCATAGTGGATACATTAACGATTTGAATGTTAGCTATATGAGAAGCAAAATGTTTTGTAGAGAACATATGATACAATGCGCATAGTCAAATAACCAAAAGAACTTACCAATGAGAATAAAGAGAGCAATACCAGGGTTAGATTTGAGTTAATGAAGGATGAATCCAAGATAACTGATAGAGAGGGAATATATATTAGGGGTTAGAGGTTCTTCACCAATGATAATAGTTATGGATTTAGAATTACCTTGGGTGGAATCTCCTTTTTTGTTGCATGACTATTGGGAAGGATTTAAAGAATAATCACTCTAATTGTATTCGGGACCTTTATTATAGAAAAGCTTGCATACTATTACTGGTCATTTTAGAAGCATATGTCCTGTTTCATGGAAGAGGTTTTAGAGAATTAGAATAGACATAGCTTTAGGATGATGAACGGATAGAACTACCTAGTAGTTTGAGTTTTAAGTTTACCCAATCTTGTCTCTTTAGCAAGAAGTTTAGAAACAACATCATTAAGTGTAGCTAAGGGTTTTAGGTGAAAGAATGTGGCTTTAATAGGCTTAAAAGAGTCATGGAGAGACATAAGAAAATATACCGATCGTTGTTGATCTCTATGGTCAATATATTAGCCTTCATCAGTAGATCATGTCCAAGTGGGTCCACACATGGACTAATAATCCCATAGGTTATGCATTTCATGGAGGAAGTGATAAATGTATTATCCCACTTCTTGATGCATGTTGTGGAGATCTCTGTGGACTTAAAAATGATGGGAGAGATCCATAGTTGTAAATCAGGCTTTGATAAAATCCCAAATTCTTTTATCTGAATCAAAATAACCAAGTTGATTATTAATAGATGGGATGGAGGTGTTGCGCAGCTAAATGATGATTTGATGATTCTTGTTGTCCTAATCTTTTAGACGTTCAACAAATTTGGAAGAGGATTAACCCTCCTCTTTTTTTGGTTCAGAAATATCTCTAGTTACAAGACACAAAATCTTACGTCCTTTGAGAAAACTAGTCATTACTTAAGCCCAAAGTATGTAATTCGATCCATCAAGAGTAATAGTGTTGGGGATGAAGACTTCAGAACGGTTCATGATAAGGAAAATAAGGGTTTAGGATGGTTTAGGATTATTAAATTGGTTAAGAATCAAATTGAAATAGATTAAAATTTATCTGAAACGGCATTAACAAGAGGAAAATAGGTCTAGACCGAGGTGAACCGATTTGGGTCGATCTTGCACGTGGGCATGTAGGTTTTGAGGCATGAAACAATGGTAGTGGTGACGGGATATTTGTGGTTGTTTATGGCGGTAATTTTCTGGATAGAGGGAACGCTGATGATGTTTTGGGTGATGTATTTTGGATAACAAAGGATGAACGAGATGGACAAAAAATTAAATCAAAGAGACTCAATAGAAGAGAATTAAATCAACGTGAAACTAAATCCCGAGCTCTGATACCATGAAACATGACAATAGAAAATTTTATATTAGATAAATGGTAATTACAATACAAAAAAGGCCTTTATATAGGCTATTACAAAGTTGTGAACATACAATGAGAAAGGTTGACTATCTAAGGCTAATGGCAACTAATACACATGTTAATTTTGTGTACATCTAGAAGGATATATAATATGCTCACAATATGTCCATGCCACATGCCTACAATTTAGTGAATTTAAGAGATGGAATGTATTGCCATGTTGAAATTGTTGTGTATTCAAGTAATTACATGATAAAAACTAATGCCAATCTTCTTGCATTTGGTGTTATCACACAATTATTTTTCACTTTCCATACTTCACTTTGCATCTATATATACTAATTTAATGCCTAAAATATACGTCATTTATTGTTAACGACTGTTTTACCCATGTTCATTTACCACGTGAATTTAGAACTTAGTCTATTTATTTTGTGAATCTTTCACTCATTTTCTACAAGCACGATCAATTTTTTTCTTAAAATCTTACCCAACACAAAATGTAAAAATAGTACGAAGTTCCTTATTCAACAAAAACCATTATGAAGTACTTTCTTAGGAAAACAAAGTTATTATGGAGTTCTTAATAAATCATTTTTTATGTCCAGATAAACCCATGTTACATGGACTTTAAATGCCATTTCCACATTTTCTTGATATACTTCTGTGTATGAATATACATTTTTATAATAAGAAAATCTTCCCCGAAGCCATAACGATACGTAACTTAAATCATCAGATCTTAAAATATGCAATTTAACAGGAAAATCAAAGACCTTTCGTGCCGATAGGTTTTGTCTTGCACCAGTAAATTGGAGATTGAAAATTTGTGTATTTTTATGATTGCATTATTTTGTATGAATTATGCCTAGATCTAGGTCTTGTTTGTCCCATTGTATCATAAATAATGAGCTTTTAGAGTTATTTTTGTAAATAAATAAAAAATACAAGTTTGAATAAAATTCGAGTTAAAAATACAATTTTAGTAATTTTGAGATGTGAAACCATAATTTTAGAAGCTTTAATGGCCTAAAAATAATTTTTAAATATTTAAAATTTGGTTAAATTTTGAATTAAAACGAGCTACTTATGAATTTCGGGGCTAAAATGCATTTAATGGATGATTACGTAATTTCCTTAACTTTTATTACTCTGAATTCAAATTAATTATTTTATTTTGCATTTTCACAGGTACCAAGAGAGTTTGGACATCAAAGGAGTCGATATGCAAAAATTATAGGGATACATCGCGACATGACATGTTTGACAGAACTGTACTAAATGTTTTTTTATAAAATTTCTCGAGCTTTCGTTGATGTCATGCCATAGCTTTTCAGAAAGGCCTTAAAAAGACTCACAAGTTTGAAGTTCGAACGAAAATGAGATTTTGAAATTTTAGGGGTAAAAAATACGATTAAAACTGGTGTTGTAAATAGTGACATATATAGTGACAAAAATTGGGGATAATTATCAAAAGAAAATAGATTTACCAATTATTTCTAACTCTTTCCAAGAAACCATGATAAAATTACCAACTCAAATACAATCAGCCAAATGTAGTTTTATCTCAACTCAAACACCTCAGATCATGGCCTATAAAAACGACACTTGGGCTCACAATTTCACCATCATTTTTGGACAATTTTTAGAGCATTCTTTTAGAGAGTTTATTATTATTTGAGGGCCAAGAATTGTACTTTTGTGGGGAGTATTTTGTTTAGATTAATTGAGAGGCACAAGTAATGTACATTTGAATCATTAACGAATTTTTTGTTCTTTTTTGCAATTTTATTATGTTGTTCATTATGCTAGGGTAAATTATCTACTAGGACTAGGTGAAATTTATCATGCTTAGTTAGTATTATATTGTTAGTTTAATTTTCATTCATTCTCGACATGTTTTAAATACTTTAAAAATTCGGTATTCACTTAAAAAGACATGAGAGTGTGTTTTAAAAATTCGGAAGTGATTGTTAATTCATATTTTATGAAATGAAGTGTGTAATTTTTTATTGATTATGCTTACTGTAGAGGGAGGTCCAGGCTTAAAGTTGATTAAAACACCGCTAACACTTCACAAGAAGGATTAGGGATAGTTGCTCTCACAAAGCTGAAGTTGTTCAGAAGATCGTGAAAAAAAGGTGGCTCGCATGAAGGCAAGTTGCTCGAGCGATCGTTTAAAGAAGGTTGCTCACACAAAGACAAGTTGTTCGAAGGACCTCCCACAAATACCAAGACCAGAAGATAAAATTGGAAAACACAAATTGCAGTAGGAAGATTGATGTTCTTATATTTAGACCTCTTTGTACAGATAATAATTAATTTGTAAAGCTTTGTGGTTGCTCGGTATCTTCGAGGGACCATGTCTGGAAGTACATGGCATAACTTACATGCTCTATCGAACAACCTCATTCTGGGCTCCTCACAAGGATTTGGTTTAGAGGATTGGGTGCAACGCAACGTTGGAAGAGATAAACCCCTTTAGGGTGTTTAGGAAAAACTTTGGTTTTTACCCAATATAGCCCAGTAGTATCTCGAGATACCATCTCTAGGAACCCATTAGAGGGTCCTCAGTCCTAAACAGTTGTCCAAAAGATTATCCTCTAAAGTCTACACACACCACGAGTTGTTCTAAGAAGTCGTTAGTCGAACAACCTTCAATTCGATGAACCGACTTTTTGAGTGATGTGACAGCACATCCCTCGCAGGTTACTATTTACCAACTCTTTGACGAAAACATGCCTAAAATTCAGGAACTGGATAAAATATCACTCAAGTGAAGATATTCCTAGTATGGAAGGTCCATAGCTGGCGCATCACATCTTATTTAATGCTTTCGCAACTCTAAAGAGTCTAAATAGAGTTCCCACCAAAATATATTGTCTCGGTCATTTAATGCAATATCTTTGGCATTAAATGCACAAAATTATTAACATCAAGAGGGGTCAAACGCATTTATTATAATAAGGTAACTCGGAGGATCTTTCTCCCTTATAAAATACCTCCGAAGTTATACTATTTGGTGATCGCACTTCTCTAGCCTAGAATTGCTGCCCAAATACTCCCATACAAAAGAGTTTATCGTGAGAACATTTATTAAGAGACCAACCCCATTTAATTTGTTTTTGTTTAAGGTTATTACTTTGCCTTCAGTGCCCTAAAGGTGCTTGTGACCAATCCCTTCGACCAAGTCAACTGTGGAATATTTAAGATAGGAGTTTTGTATATTGAATGTTACGACTTGAAACTTGCATTTATTTTTATCGTTGAATGATCTAAGGCCATAATTACCATATTGATAAGGGGTTATGACTCCTTTGACATTAATATCATCTCAAAAACTCACCTCCTACATTTAGCGACTCCGTTGGGGAGGTGTTCTCTTTTGAGAGATGGCTAATGATGATGTGGAAATGAACATTAACTTTGATGCTATACATCACGAGGAAGAGGAGAATCTCACCAACTTACTGGACAGGGAGTGATTAGTGCAGATGAAGACTACTATTCGAACTGTTAGTGGGACGACCGATGCAGGTTCTATATAGATGGCTGGGCTGATGACCTGTTCGCTAGGTTCAATTAAGACTTTGGCAGCTCAGGCGGTGTTAGGGGCTACAGTGGGTCCCTGTTCATTCGTGACCCCACGAGTGACTTTACAAGCTCCCTTGATCTCAGAGGGAATGGTTCAAGCAACTACCAATAGTACGAACACATCAACACCCCTTTTGAACTCTCTATCCACCGTGGGGGGAGGAACATATGGTACAACTGTGCCAAATTTTCCCCTGGTTGTGCATTCAGGTAATAGCACACCGATTGCGCCACCAACAGTAAGCCTAGTGACGATGATCCCTAACGATGGAGGAAATGAAAAAGGAGCTTTTCAAAATGATGGTTTCCTCTACGGTGTGAGGAGAAGCTTCTTCGCTATACGATGTTTTTATACTCCGTATCTAGAGGAATACAATGATGAACCCTACCCGGTGGGATAAATTCCCCCTATCTTTGAGAAATATACAGGAAAAAGGGGGTAATCCCAAGGATCACATTAAATGTTTCATGGAGAAACTTGGGTCCCACTGTAATAATAGGAAGATAAGGTTGAGAGAATTTTTTAAGTCTCTAATTAAGAAAGCTTACACGTGGTACTCCCATTTGGCATCAGGTAGTGTGGCGACATGGGAGGATTTTTATGTTCAGTTCGTACGAGAATTCTTCTTTGCTGAAGATGAATTTACTCTTACAAAACTGGATCGAGAGAAACAGAAGCCTGGCTAGGATGTAGTGACGTACATCAGGATATTTTGCAACCGCTCTCTGGACATGAGAGAAGAGACATATGAGGCTAAGCTCTTACAAGTTTGTGCAAAAGGATTTTTTTCTGAGTATATATGCCATCTGATAAATGAAACTCATGAGGGTAAGTTTGCTTCATTCCTTAAATCTGTAAGGAATATTGCCTCGGTAGTGAAGCCACTGCTAACACCCTCACCATCCTTGTCGAGTTTATTACTTAAGCCATCAGGTAGCTCAGGTAGAGGTCTACCTCCTCGTGTGAACTATGCCAATGATAAATGTGGAAAGCACGAGGGAGGAAATCGAGTAGAAAGGGGAAGGGGAAGAAAGAGGAAGTTTGAAAATAATGACCCCCCAGTTGCCTTGCTCAGTAGAGAAGGCTATTAAAACAAATGATCTCGTGATTCGAGATAACATGTGTTGGCCCATAGTGTCCAATACATCACCCATCAATCGAGAAGACGGAGATGTCCTAAAGTTTTCCGTGGTACATAATAGGGTGGAACATCCAACGAGTAAGTGTTTTGCTCTGAAGAAGATAATAGACAGACACGACAAGAGAGAAGATATCGATCTGCCGCAAGCCAATGTCAACAATAACCCTTTTCCAACACATGGGGAAAACATGGCCAGTGCTTTTAACGAGGAAGAAGAATGACTGATGGTGGAGAGTAGATTTCGGGAGTAAGATTTTATCAATTCATTGGAAGAGTGTTCATCCCAAATGTCTTGTTTGACTCTGGAAGAGGAAATAGAAGATGAGTGGAGTCCAATGGAATATTTGAGTAGACAACTGAAGGCTTGCTCCTTAGGGGGAGTGAATTTAGTAATAACATATGACGAATCGGCTAACAAATATTTAGAGGAGGTATACGAGCTAGAAGAGGAGCAAGCTGACCCTTGGGTGGAATGTGCTACCGTATCAAGGTCGTAGAAATTTAGTTATTTTTTTGACCAAATCAGACTGTCGAAGGATTCTTGTCTAGAGTTTACTCGAGCGATCTTATAAATCTCTAAGAAAAATCTGGACCGAAACTTGCGATGGAAAGGACCAATGGCCAAGATAATAAAGAAATTCCTTTCAAAGGTGATTTTTTCGAAGGCAGATAGGTTGGTTAGGTATCCCCATAATAGGCCACTTTATGTGATGGCGAGGGTGTATGGGTGTAGCTTCAATCGTATCTTAATGGATGAGGGATCATTTATCAACATTATTAATATGATGTCATTCTATGATTGTAATATCTCTGAGATAAGGATTGTGTAAAATGCACTATCCATAGCAGGATGTGAGAACCAGTCAAGAAAGTCGATAGGTTATGTGAATGTGGGGATCACAATGGGGAACATCATTTCCCATATCAAATTCCACCTCATGGATTGTGAGCCATCTTACCAATTGCTTGTGGGGAGGGTATGGATGCATAACCATGCTTTGGTGCCTTCCATATATCACCAGTGTTCAAAGGCCAATGTCAAGGGAAAGGAAGTAGTCATTCGAGCATCCAAGAAGCCTTTTAGGAGGGAGGAAGCTCACTTGGTGGATGCAATCTTTTATACAGAATTAGCTACAGAATCTACTATGCTCACTTGATAAAGATGAGGAATTAAGATCCAAATAACTAGGGAAAGGGTACGTGAACCTCCTCACCCAGTAATGAGTTATGAGGAGCAAGGAAGGGCACGCGAGACAGTTAGGCCTCCCATCCTTTGGGGACAACTTCGTAATAGAATGACACCACTAATCGATCCAATCGAACATCAAGTCCAGCAGCAAAATGTTCTCAGTAGAGTTTCAATAAGGGAGTTAGAAGAGAATGCATGAAAAAGACCTTGCTAGGAAGAGAAACCACGCCAATGCAAAAGGGAGGTTTTGGCCAATGACAAGATTATTTACAAAGTCTAAAGGTGTGATCGGGAAGCTAAAAGCCTGGATGATGAGGCTGACCCAATCTATGAATGTTTTTTAGTGGATGGTTCAGGGTAATGCTTGGTGATTCACAACTCCAACATCTAGGAATTTATGGAGGAGGTTGAGGAAGAATTGCTGTTTATAAAGGATGGGCTAACATCCCAAGTCCAAGAGCTTGAGTAGATAAAATTAGTTGATGAAGGGGATGACCCGAGACCAATGCTTATCTCAAAGGACCTTGAGGACGCTGCCAAAGGAGCACTGATGGAGATGCTGAGGGAATTTGAGGATGTATTTGCATGGATATATACTGAGATACTCGGGGTAGACTAAGAGGTAAGCTGCCACAGATTGAATGCTATGCCATTAGTGATGCCGGTCAAATAGGCCACACAAATGCATAAGCCAGAGCTAAACTTGTAGATAAAGGAAGAGGTCCAGAGGTTATTCGTGGTAGGTTTTATTACCCCCATCCAGCACCCTATTTGGTTGTCTAGCATTGTGCCTGTAGGGTGTAATACCCCGTAATTTTAATGACTTTTAAAATGGGTTATAATTTAAATTAATGGATTAATTAGATTTTATTATAAATTAATTCATTTGGGTTTTATCCGAATTGTGGATATTAAAATGAATGATTTGAAATATTACTTAAAGATATTTAGGTAATATATGAATGTGATGTTATTGATATGGATGTGTGATATAAATTCAGTAATTTGAATTTTTAGTCGGACACGATATGCGACGTGTCGGGACTAATTTGTTAAATTAAAAAGGAAACTTATTTTTATATCGACCTTATATTCATTTTGAGTACGTCGTTGCATCCGGAATGGTTGAAATATTCAGAAAAGTCTATTTGGATGTTGATTTTGGGTCTCGGGTCATTTGGAAATAAAAAGACAACCCAAAAGGGCATTTTGGTCATTTTTATAAGTGGTGAATAGTGATTTTGGATTTTGTCTTATTATAAGTATTTGGAGATTAGTTTTATGTGGATTCATTCATCTCTTCTACACAATATTGAGAGGTCATCTTCTTAGAGAGAGTGAAAGGTTGCTTGGAAGAAGAGAAGTTTACTTGGGCAGGAGGAGAACCAAAGGCCAAAGGTCACCACCACCAACCACCACTGAAAGTTGGCCGGAGAAGGGGAGAACCACCTGTGATATACAACCCCAAAGGATCAGACCTTCATTAAAGGCAAGTATTTCATGATTGTAATATAAGTTTGTATATTTTCCATGTTAGGATAGTTATAAAAAGATGAGGTTTTTCATGTTTGGAAGATAAAGGATGAAGTTGTAATGGATTTCTTGAAATATGGAAATATATAGGAATCAAAATCATGTTGTAGGTAGATAGGAATCCATGAAATAATCATAAATTTGTTGAAGAAATTCTGAGAATCATTGTTGTGTTCTTGAAGATATCATGTTTATAATTTTCTGGAAAAACAGGATAAATATATGCTTTTAATCCAAACTCTTGATGATTCTAAGATGTTTAGAGCATTATAAATCATTCACATATGTTTCTATATCATGTAGTAAGGATTATAAGGAATTTGGGTTGTTAATATAAAGGTTTGAATGATCAAAAGTGATGAAACCCGTAGCATAAGAAATGCAGAAAACTGGGTTGTTATCTGGGCGATCGATCGATCGACCCCCTGTCTTCGATCGATCGACCTCCCCAGAATTTGTGAAGTTGTTTATTTTAATGCTTGTTCTTACCCCAAACCTTTTCTAAATCTTTGGTGATTATTAATTGGATATAATGGGACTTAGTAAGGTTCAGTCAGCCTTAGATAAGAATCGAATTAATGTGATTGGGATTTAATGGATTAGAATAATGATAATTAAATTGAATGAAATTTCGATTGCTAGATGCATGTGTTGGATTATAATTTGTATGCATGAGGATTAAGTATAGGTACAGTAGGGGTAACTTAATAAACTACCTGGGCAGCCTTAAGTTTACAAGAGGGTTTAATCATATGTGTTAGAGGATGTGTTTATGAGAGGTTAGAAACTATTGGTTATAACCCTAATTAAGGGGGATATTAAATTCGTAGTAATTCGGGAGATAAGATGACATGGACCAGTAGGATATTAGTGATTTCTTACTGAATAAATATAATGAGGAAAAACCTTTTAAACCTTGAGTAATGAGTATGACTCTGAGTTATAAAATTAGAGAAGTAAAGTCATAATAATTTAATACGTAGTATTTAAAGAGATATAATGCTACGTATGGGAATTATCTTAGGGTAGTGGGATTACCTTGTTGATATTATATTTATAGGTAGATGATAATGCCTATTTGATTGATTGATGATTTATCTGTATGACATACCTATCTTACTTGTTATCGATGGGGAGGTTTGCGCATGAGGGCAGTCATATCCTGATGAATCCATGCGATCTTTGATTTGTCGCTCGAGAACATAGCTCTATGAAAGACTTATCGGGGAGTTGATAAGTCCGCTGACTATGGGAGCGTAGGTATGTGCGTGACACGTGGGTATGAGAACTATGTTCGCCTCCAATATTTTTGTTGTTGTTTGTGGTTCGAGGAATACTTACGAAACCTTTAGTCCTTTACTCGGCGACCAGCGATACCGGGACGTGATAGCAGAGTAATGCATGCACCGTATCTGTGTCTCGGGGTTCCGTATTATATATGTATATATATAATGAATTAAATGAATGCATATAGTTATTAAATCAATCTACTGTGTGATAATTGTAGATAACGGTGAATAGAGAAAGAGAATTGAATTAAGTTAATGAATGTTTATTCATATAGATTTGAAAAGCTAAATTCATATTAATGAGAAATGATGCATGTTAAGGGGAAACATATATGAATGATTATACAACGTATGGTATGGGACATACGGGGTTATGATGTGGGATAAAATCATATTATGGAAACTAGTGAGGAGGAACCATTTACTAAGAGGTTAATAGGAAACGTTAAGCGTGCACTCTAGATGAGAGGTGAGAATAGAAATTGAGAGTATGGATACTAACATGTACATAATAAATGATTTATTGCACTTGTTAAATACTTGCTGTTTTCAAAATCATTTTACATCGGGCTCCGACCCGTTTCCTTGCATATTCTCTTTTCTATTGTACCTTCTATATCAGGTGTCCAGCAGGAGGGACGCCAACCTTAGAGAATTATGACGAGCTATGGAGCTATGGAGTATTGCTTAGACACATATATTCATTTGATTCACAGTGTTCTTTTGTTAGGGCATGTCGCCCAAAGGAATTCAGTTATCTCTTTTTCTATCTGAGTCAAATACTCTTGTACTCGTGTCATTTTAATACATTTATTATTGTTGGTATTACTGTATTGGATAATTATTTGGGAATGTTTATTACAATTCCATTTAAATTATTTTGTGTTATCTGTTCGGTTATTAGTGTTGTAGAATAATATGTGTAGTGTTATTCGTAAACTAAAAAATGATTTTTGTTGAAATTAAAATTTGGAATGTTTTTAACACCAACTTAATTGGGTATTGGGTGATTGGTAAATATTTTCGACAGTGAATGTGAGAATGATCCAACTGTATATTCTGTTATAATTTGGTATGGGACTGGCCACCCGGTATTTAATTAGCCGGGGTGTTACATAGGGAAGAAGGACAAGAACCAAATTCGGATTTATGTGGACTTTAGAGACCTAAATTGATCCTGTACGAAAGATGAGTTCCACTTACCTTCCATTGATAGTCTCATAGATACAACGACAGGGAACGAGATGTACAACTTTATGGATGGCTACGTGGGATACAACCAGATTAAAATGGACGCATAGGATGCTAAGAATACAACCTTTAACTTCATGTATACTGTTATGCCTTTTCGCCTAAAAAAAGCAGGGGCTGCCTACCAAAGGACCATGATGGCCATATTCCTTGATCTCTTTCACGGTGTTGTAGAGTTTTATGTGGATGCTTTGGTGATAAAGTCCAAGTTAGAGGCTACCCACTTGGCAGATTTGAGAAGGGTGTTCCTAAGGTGCAAGATGTATAAGTTAAAGATGAATCCCTTGAAGTGTACATTCGGAGAAACTAGTGGAAAGTTCCTGGGAATTTCAGTGAACAACACAAGGGGTGCAAATGGATCGAGACAAGTGAGAATGTATCCTCAACATGATAAGACTAGAGACATGGAAAGAGTTGTAGAGTTTTCTCAAAAAAGTTTCTTACTTGAGGAGATTCGTACCTGGGCAGGCCGAAGTCACTCACCCACTGATGCTTATGACATGATAACCTAAAAAATTTCCTTTGATGGAGAGTCGACGGTTGTTAGAATCACAAAGAAAATAACAACCTCAACTATATTAGAAATATTTCCTTCTAATGATATCAATGACTAGAGGGGGGAACGCATAAACAACTTGAAACGAGGCAAGGAACACTGACGTTGGTCGAGCTGGCATATTACTTTACCACCTCAGGAAATCTATCCTTTAAAAATAAAGGGGGATGGTTATCTAGTTGCGTGGGACCTGACGAAGCTAAGAAGAGGTTGATAGAGCTATATGAAAAAAGTTGTGACACAACATAAATCACTTTGTATCAAAGAATTCAGAGGGCAGGGTACTTTTGGCCAGCGATGAAATAAGACGCTGCACTACTACAGAGAGATTGTGGGAAATGCCTACTATGTTACCAAGATGTGGAATGTAACTTGATAGATTAACCGTTAAATTGGAGGTAACCATTCCTAGACATGCTGGTGGATGGGATTGTTTCCATGGATAAAGACGATGCCATAATACTGAGACGACGAGTGTTCAGGTATTACATCCAAGATGGACAAATTTATTGAAAATGTTACCACGATAGGCCCCTAAGATGCATTAGAATGATGGAAGTAAATGAGGTACTAAAGCAAGCACATGATCGAGGGCACAGTGGAGGAGAAAAACTTTATGACCAACTAATGACAATGGGGTATTTTTTTCCCAACCATGGAGAAAGATTCAACAGAATTTGTTCGAAAGTGCAAGGCTTGCCAGCTTCATGGGAATATTATTCATGCTCCCTCGGTGGACCTACATTCCCTTTACACTCCTTCCTCATTTCATACATGGGAATTCAATCTAGTAGGGACAATTAATCCCTCCTCGAGGGGAAATATCTGGATACTGGTGGCTATAGAGTGCTTCACTAAATGGGCAGAGTCCATACCATTGAGGAAGGATACGGATGGAGTAGTGGCATGCTTTATGAATAAATACATTATTTGAATATCTGGTATCGCAAAGGAATTCCTATCGGATAATGGGTCCCCTTTTGTTAATAGTGATGTGCGAATACTAACAGAAAAATATTCAATTATTAACCACAAGTCAATAGTAACCTACCCTAAGTGCAATGGATAAGCTGAAGCTACGAACAAGACTCTGGTAAATATCCTCTCGAATATGTTAGAAGATTTCCCAGGAACTTGGGATGATAAAATACCAGAGGTCTTATGGCAATATAGAACCACAAAGAGTAAACCTACAGGGTGCACCCCTTTCTCGTTGGTGTTTGTCACCGAAGCAATTTTCCCCATAGAACTCGAGGTACCTTCTGCACGCTACAACCTACGAAGTGTAATGCATCCCCACAATCGTCATGTACAATTGGAATCATTGGAAGAGCACATAGATAATGTGAAAAGGAAATTTAAGATATACAGAAAGCAATTGTCCAGATGTTATAACAAAATGGTAAAGCTACGAAACTTCTAGGAAGGTGATCTAGTTTTAAAGGCTTGTAAAAGGCACATACGGGGTCTCTCGCTGCTTAAGTTTGAGGAAAATTATGAAGGACGTTATGTCGTTTGAAAAGCTCATGATTCAGGATATTGTGAAATCCTGAAGGTTGAGGATGAAGATACTTTTGAACTCCACAATAAGTGGCACACGATTTATTTTGTTCAAGTTGTTAACTTGTCCTATCATTTTTTTTTTGGTATTGCAAAGTGTAGGAAGAAGCAAGCTGGAAAGAGAGCATATTCTCACAATATGTTAAAATAATTTTGTGCGGATTATATAGAAAGTATGGGGGTAATTTTGATACAACCACAAGTTTGTTTTCCTATTTTTCATAGGCAATTTTCATGAAAGTAAAGGGCAATTCAATCTTATCCATTCCAAAATCCCAAATTTTAATTAAGACATAAAAGAGGGTCTACTACCTCAAGATACATGGAAACAAAATTGGGTAGTACATTGTTTTATAACTAGTTGTAATTCAAAAGTCTCCTTAATAATAGCCTGGGTCATCTATAACAAACCACAAGCTAGAAGAGTCCAAAATTTGGTGGTGATGAACGGATAATAGAGAGGCTAAAGAAACCTCCTCATTCGACCAGTCTGCCATTTCTTGCTGATAACGATCCATCTTCTGCTGAAGCTCATCGACCTTCACCTCAGCCTTAGCCAAAGACTCCTTGGTAAAAATAACCTATTCCTTGGCTTTGGTAAGTTTAGAATTGAAAGTGACCATCTTCTTGGCTAAGGAACACTGCGAGCGGGTAGTAGCCTAGATTTTCGCATAATAGGAGGGAAAATCAGCTTTCTTGAAGGACTTAAACAGATCAATCAGCCATTTCACAGGAAAAACCTTGCCCACAAGGATATTAATTTTCCCCATTATTTCTTTGTTCCTCCTGGGACTTAAAGAAGGCAGAGGGGCGTGCAACATATCAGATAATATTGTGGTAAATACCAACAATCTTCAAGCCATCATAACAGGGGTGGATTGAATACAACGAGCTATAAAAGAGGATGGATGACGTTTTACCAATCGCTCGATCAAGTCACTAAAAGGTGGAGATATAATATAGGCAAAGTCCTTTAAACAACACCTCTAACCTCAATAGGAGCCAATTCTGCAGGATGGATACTGAAGGTGCTATCACCGACAGAGGAAAATACAAACTTTGAAGTCCTATCAACTTTTTGAAAAATTGGAGTTATGTCTCGTTCCCCTCTCACCACGTTTTGGGCTATCTGGGGAACAGTGCTGGGATCGACATAATTCCCAACAAATTCTGCAGGAATAGTTTTGGTAAGTACTTGCTCAGTAGGGGCAACAACATCCCCCAAACTCATTTGATGGTTAACTTCCACCTGAGAGAATGAGGAATGAGTCAAATGGGAAGAAAACAAAATATGGGCATAAGAGATGTTCAAAAGTCCCAGTTTTACTTAAAGCACCGTTATGGTTACTCGACTAAGTAATAACGGGCATTCTTAAGCCGCAGTTTACTTAAAGCACCTTTTAGGTTATCCGACTAGGTAAACTGTTGTCACTTCAAAAGTCCCAGTTTTACTTAAAGCACCTTTGTGGGTGCTCGACTAAGAAAAAATGGGCATTCTTAAGCCGTAGGTTACTTAAAGAGCCTTTAAGGTTGCTCGACTAGGTAAATTGTTGTCACTTCAAAAGTCCCAGTTTTACTTAAAGCACCTTTAAGGTTTCTCAACTAAGTAAGATTGGGCATTCTTAAGCCAAAGTTTACTTAAACCACCTTTAAGGCCGCTCGATTAGGTAAACTGTTGTAGCTTCATAAGTTATAATTTTACTTAAAGAACTTTATAGTTGCTCAACTAAGTAAGATTGGACATTCTTAAGTCACAATTTACTTAAAGCACCTTTAGGGATGCTCGACTAGGTAAATCGTTGTCGCTTCAAAAGTCCCAATTTTACTTAAAACACCTTTATGGTTGCTCGATTAAGTAAGACTGGACATCTTCAAGCCTCAGTTTACCTACAGCACCCATGGGATTGCTCGACTAGGTGAACAACTTGCTGCTTACAAAAGTCCAGATTTTACTAATTGGAATAAATGTTGGCTTGACCAAAGAAATTGAGAGTAGGAATACCTCCTTAATAGCCACTAGATCATAGGCAACCTCAGAAACCCCAGTAGGAGCAATAATTGTCTTCTCTAAGGGTTTGAATTCTGCTCCAACTTGCCCTTCCTCAGGAGTGACAACTTTACCTTCCAGTATTGAGGGACCAAATAACCCCACCTGAAACTGGTCAGTGATGGTAACTTTGGGGGGAACAGTCACAAGATCCCGACAAGCATTGGTGTTAACCCCTTCAATGTGGGAAACCTGCGAAAGACATTATAAAATATAAGTGTAATGTACACGTAGATGAGATATACAAAGTGTAAAAACTCAGTACACACTTACCACAATTGTAGGACTAGTAACTACTGTATATGCAACTTCAACCACCTTTTTGGCTTGAGAAACAACTACTAAAAAGGGACTGTGTTCTAAGATAAGGGAAAATTTTCTTCACGATGAGAGGATGACGAATGAGAGTTAACACTAGGAGTATGTTGAGATGGATGGCCTTCAACCCTAGGCGTTGTCTTAGACTTTTCATGCTCTGGGTCATCACTATAATTATCAAGGAGTGTATAATCCATGGAAATAGAGCCAAGCTTCTTGGTAGAATACATTCGACGAAGCCTCTGAGATGGTCGAACCAAAGGATATTCCTCTTATTCATCCTCCTCTTCTTTTTCCTCTAACTTTTCACCCTTTTCAGGAAGAAATTCATCCTCAATATCATCCAGAGGAACTTGGACCTCCGGATTAGATCACGTCCTCTTACGACCAGCAATAAGGGCAGGGGGAGTGAAGGAGATACCTCAGTCAGCCATAAGCTTGACTAAAATAAATTGTTCATCTGTAGATCCTTGACCGAACTGCCTTAATAAATTATCAATCAACTCCGTGCATTGACCGACCAACTGGGTGTCTGAGGAAGAGTGAGATAAAGATGTTTAAGAAGGGATAGAAAGGGTACCTTTCTCTTCTTACTAGGGGTTATTTTCTTTTCCTTCACCACAATAACACTAGAAACATCAATGGGAGTTTCCTTTTCAATAGCTGGTCAAGAGGTAGCAGGAGGATCCACAGCTTCCTAAACCTACTGAGAACTCACTACACCAAATCTGCACTATTGTCACTGTCATTGGCCTTGACAAGTTGGACTTGTTAAGGTCGATGCCCGTGATAATTCTAAGCGAGACAAATTTTTTTGTCACGGACGTGTCACGATCATTGACCTTGACAAGTTTATTAGAATTATCACGGTCGTGTCAAGGTCATGGACCGTGACAAGTTTAGTCACGGTTAATGACCGTGACAAACCCGTGACAATATTTAAAAAATTGTCACGGTCAATGATCATGACAATTCTGGGCAGAATTTAAAAAAATTCTATTGGGCAGTATGGCCACTGCCACTTCCCAACAGTATATTTGTACCTGTTATAACAACATTGGTTGTACCTATTCAAACATCATATATCCAAATAAATTAAAGATAGTGCAAATATATATTCATGACGATATAATCCAAATATTCAAAATAGAAATAATATACATGACGATATAATCCAAATATAATTAAAATGGACAAACTTGAAAATAATGTTACTACATGTCTTGGGTAAATGTGAGGAGGTGAGTTGGCCACACGATATACGAATTGACACACCCACTAATATACATCGTGCCGCATTGTTCGCGCAACCACAATAGGGAGTTCTCCTTCTCGGGTATCACATGCGTGACGAGCACTTTGGACTCGATCCCTTGAAGCGCACGTCCATGAACTATTCCACCCTCGACGATATTTGGGTCCCTCAACCCCCGCCCTATCCGCTGACCATCAAATACATCCAATATGAACACGCTCGGCCAACCAAGTGTCGACATCGATTTGAGGAAGGGAGTCAAATAAGGAAGTGGATCATCGAAATACGCACCTGACGGTAAAGAAGCAATGAGGTCCACATCCTCGTCCTCTCGCGCCTCGTTCTCCCGCACCTCCTCCTCATCCACCGCCTTCTCCTTCCCTTTCCCCTTCCCCTTACGATATCCGCCCAACGTACGCTTCATGAATGCGTACATATCTTGGACCATCGCCTCCAAACGGGATAGCTTCGCATCGTGTGAATCCACCGTTCGAGCCAACCCGGTGTCGCTCGTCTCCAATCCGATTATCCTAGATTTGTCCACCCGCGAGCTCACCCCCCTTGTCCTCCCCTTGCGATCAGAGCCAAGCACTTTGCTGAGTGTGTCTGTGGACAAAGACGCCTTGTCGGCATCAGACTGCGACTCATGCACTTCCTTAAGCTTTACCTGAAATGACAAAAAGCACATGATTAGTAAAATAAGTAAACTAAAAAATTATAGCGTAATTAACAAAAATTAAACCGTCGGATTACTTACAATCGTGGCCGCGACGCTCGGGGACACCTCCTTGTCCTTCCCCTTCTTCGTCCGAAGAGCCACATAAGTATCGAGCCTATGTGGCTTACCCCCTGGCCCACTCCCTACCCCCTGAAATAAAATAAAGTAAAATTAGTATCGGCCCCGCAAAGTAAAATAATGAAGAATAATATATTTCTGTAGTTATAGAAAAATTAAATCTTACCTTCATCCTATGCTCCACCTCGGCGTAAGAGGTCCGGCTAGAGTAGTGCACGCCTGTCTTTTTTGTCCGATTTTCCCTCCCCGAATGGCGAGATGCCAATTGTCGATCCTCGATCTCATTGTTAATGAACTTTTGCCATTGTGCCAATGAGATGGGCTCCTTGGGCGGGACGGATCCAACAGCAATTTCAACAACAAATGTGTAACCCATACTCCTTCTAATTCATCTACTCAATTAATTCATTTCATCAATTAAACTAACAATTAAAGTATATAATTATTAATTTACTAATTTACAATGAGGGGCGATCCTACTTTCATATGAAATTGGCACTAATTATTAATTTACTTTCATCTAAAACTATACAATTAAAATTATAATTAAAGTTATACAATTTATTAATTAAAGCTATACAATTGTTAAAACCCCTCCACCACCACCCCACCTCCCCCCACCACACCCCCTGCCCCCTCCCCCACCACACACCACCACACACATATATACACACACATATACACATATTTAATTTCAATGTTTCATTTAATTATCATACTTTGTATATATTGTTTGATATACAAAGTAATTTTCAAAAAAAGTTGAAAAATCTCACCCCCATATGGACAATAATCCAGTGGTCAATCCACTTTTAAAACTAACCAACCCAACATTTACTAAACAAAATAATCCAACAGCAATTTCAACAACAAATGTGTAAACCATACTCCTTCTAATTCATCTACTCAATTAATTCATTTCATCAATTAAACTAACAATTAAAGTATACAATTATTAATTTACAAATTTACAATGAGGGGCAATCCTACTTTCATATGAAATTGGCACTAATTATTAATTTACTTTCATCTAAAACTATACAATTAAAATTACAATTAAAGCTATACAATTTATTAATTAAAGCTATACAATTATTAAAACCCCTCCCCCCACCCCACCCCCTGCCCTCCTCCCCCACCACACACCACTACACACATATATACACACACATATACACATATTTAATTTCAAGTATGTTTCATTTAATTATCATACTTTATATACATTATTCGATATACAAAGCAATTTTAAAAAAAAGTTGAAAAATCCTACCCCCATATGGACAATAATCCAGTGGTCATGCCACTTTTAAAACTAACCAACCCAACATTTACTAAGCAAAATAATCCAACAGCAATTTCAACAACAAATGTGTAACCCGTACTCCTTCTGATTCATCTACTCAATTAATTCATTTCATCAATTAAACTAACAATTAAAGTATACAATTATTAATTTACTAATTTATAATGAGGGGTAATCCTACTTTCATATGAAATTGGCACTAATTATTAATTTACTTTCATCCAAAACTATACAATTAAAATTACAATTAAAGCTATACAATTGATTAATTAACGCTATACAATTGTTAAAACCCCCCACCACCCCACCCCCTCCCCCCACCACACCCCCTGCCCCCCTCCCCCACCACACACCACCACACAAATATATATACACACATATACACATATTTAATTTCAAGTATGTTTCATTTAATTATCATACTTTGTATATATTGTTCGATATACAAAGTAATTTTCAAAAAAAGTTGAAAAATTCCACCCCTATATGGACAATAATCCAGTGGTCATGCCACTTTTAAAACTAACCGACCCAACATTTACTAAACAAAATAATCCAACAGCAATTTCAACAACAAATGTGTAACCCTTACTCCTTCTAATTCATCTACTCAATTAATTCATTTCATCAATTAAACTAACAATTAAAGTATACAATTATTAATTTACTAATTTACAATGAGGGGCAATCCTACTTTCATATGAAATTGGCACTAATTATTAATTTACTTTCATCTAAAACTTTACAATTAAAATTATAATTAAAGCTATAAAATTTATTAATTAAATCTATACAATTGTTAAAATTGCCCCCCCCCCCCCCCCCCACCCCTTGCCCCCTCCCCCCGCCACAAACACACGCACACACCTACGCACACACACACACCCCACCCCACCCCACCCCTCCCCCCTCCCTCCACCTGCCCCACCTCACCCCCACTACCCCCTTCCCCCTCCCCCACCACACACACATACACACACATATACACATACATATACACACATATATATACACACATACACATACACACACATATAGAAATGAAAGAGAAAGAGAGGAAAAAAAACATACCTTAGAGAGAGAGAGAGAGGGGGAAAACCAAAAAAGGGTGGGAAAAAAGAAGCCTAGGTTTTTTTTTTTACTGCAGAAGTTGTCACGGTCGTGTCAAGGTCATTGACCGTGACAATTATTTAAAGAATTGTCACGGTCCATGACCGTGACACGACCGTGACAACTACATTTGTCACGGTCAATGATCGTGGCAATTCTTTGTCACGGTCATGTCAAGGTCAATGACCGTGACACAAAACGCGTGTTTTTTGTCACGGTCAATGACCTTGACAAGGGTGGCCGGCTGAAAGGTGACAATTGTGTCATTTTGGTGTAGTGACTGGTGGCCCTCTTCTTATTCATCTTCAAAATAGCTTCACTTAGAGGTGCCAAAGGTGGAAGTTCTTTGGGGGTGCTGGTATTGGCTTCGCTCCGAGGAAATTGGGCTTGATTGATAGTAAAAGTCTGCAATCACAACTCAGAGGGCGGAAACGTTCAACAACAGGGTATATGGGTTCTCGTTCAATAACCTTAACTAAACGATTAAGGGTGTTGGGCCAGAATACATTAAGGTATTCAGCAGACCTACTACATCCTGTAAGATGGTCAGGGATAAATTTTTTGCCTTATAATTAGGTAGAAAGAGTGGCTACGGTCTCAGATAGGAAAAGCTGCATGCCTTTGAGAAGTTTAATGGTCTTTCGGTAGTATTATGATTGAGAAGGGGCACCCCTTGGTCAAAGCCAAATTTCATGGCTACCCGATGGGGTGAGTAAGATGTGCACTAGTTCGACCATTCTGTACATGAGGGAATGTATGAGGGAGTAAGAACCAAAACAACATTATAGGAATGGAAATTGAGATCAAAAGATCAATCGACCATTTATACTAGTCGATCAATGTTCTAAAAAAAGTCATTGGTAAATAATTGATTGGTGACAGAGCAAGGATGAAAGTTAATACATTTAACATTGTCAATAAAAGGATGGAAAGACTTCTTGGATTTCTTGTGGTTCTAAGAGAGGATTCGGGGGACCTTAACTTCATGAGCAGTAGGGAGTAAGTCTGTTAGGGCATATTCAGAAAATCGGGCATAAATGAACGTTGTCAGAAGTATGTGCTTGGCATAATTGGACACATTAAAATGGTCCAAAGACTGGCCAGAATCTCTTTGAACCCTATCGAGCTAAGTGTAAAGTGAACTAAGGGTCATAGCAGCTAAGGGGACTTTTACCCTAGAGGCAAGGCGAATAGCTAGATTTATGAGATCCCGCCTTGGGCATTCATGGCGTTTCTCAGGAAAATAGAACCTTGAGAGTACGATCCAAATATACCCATCAAGATCAATCCTACTCCCATATCTTTCTCCAATGGGTGGCATTTCCATAACATTTTTGCCCTTTGGGTCTTTTTTGGCCTGCTCGCGAGCAAGGTCACTTGCTGTATCCTCTATATAGAAGAAATACCTAATAATCTCTGAACAAGTGAACTTATTATAGGTCTTCGTACACCTCTTTATATGCCTGTTAATAAGGGGAAGGACGGTATTTTTCCCACTATAGACGAAGATTAGCAATATCGGAGGAGGTTTCTCCGACGGTGATACCTACAACTAAGGGAGTTCTTTTCACAACTGATGCCAATATAGAAAGTATAAAATTGAAGAGAAGAAAGCTTGAAAATCAAAGAGTATTTTTTTGATCTCACAAGTTAAGTAAACACTTCACTCAAAAAAACCAAAGGTAAAAAGGTTTGGGTATCAGAGGAAACCCTTTTATAGGGATGTATTATTTGAAATGTGACTAAAATGAAATACGCGCGTGGGAAATGTAATCATCATAAAGAAATTTTCTTCGGTTCAACTGGCTCGCATGGATTACATGTTCGGGGCATCAACCGACATGTGTACGGCTGGTGAAAACGCTATCAGGTACATTTAAAATGAAGAGACACAGTAATGATTAACTTTTAGGGGAAATTCAAGAGACGTTTGGGGGTAAAACTTTGTGCCTTTTCACACTTGGGAAAATAAATGATTTTGGGAGAAATTTTATTAAAAACCATTATAATTCCCCAAGATAAAAGACTCATAAACAGAAGTAGTTGGAGGTGTAATACCGTGCGAGAAGGAAGATTTTTCAAGCTACTTGAACACAGGGTAAAATTACTTATAGTTTTTTTATGCTTGCAAATATACAAATCTGTGAGTTCTTTTTTACTTCTAACAAATACATGTGCAGATCAATCGAGATAGGATGGGGAATCATTTTATTTCTTATAGATATTTTATCAAACAAATAAATATCTCTATGAAGGGGATAATGTAGAGGGTGGTCCATGCTTAAATTTAATTGAAACACCGCTAACACTTCACAAGAAAGATTAGGTATGGTTGCTCTCACAAAGCTGAAGTTCCTCGAACGATCATGTAAAAAATGTGGCTCGCGTGAAATCAAGTTTCTTGAGAGATCATTTAAAAAAGGTTTCTCACACAAAGATAAGATGTTCTAAGGACCTCCCACAAATACCAAGACCAGGAGATAAACTTGGAAAACAAAAATTGTAATATGAAGATTGATGTAATTATAGTTAGCCCTCTTTGTACAGATAACAATTAATTTGTAAAGATTTGAGGTTGCTCGATATCTTCGAGGGACCATGTCTAATAGTACATGGGAGAGATTACATGCTTTATCGAATAACCTCATTATGGGTATCTCGCAGGGATTTGGTTTGGAGGATTAAGGTGTTTAGGCAAAACCCTAGTTTATACACAATATGGCCTAGTAGTATCTCGAGATACCATCTCTAGGAACCCATCCAAGGGTCCTTAGTCCTAAACAATTGTCCAAAAGATTAACCTCTAAAGTCTACACACACCACGAGTTATTCGAACAAGTCATTAGTCGAACAACCTTCAATTCGATGAACTAACTTTTTGAGTGATGTTATAGCACATCCGTCATAGGTTACTACTTACCAACTCTTTGATGCCAGCATGTCTAACATTCAGGAACTCGATAAAATATCACTCAAGTGAAAATATTCCTAGGATGGTAGGTTCATAGCTGGCACATCACATCTTATTTAATGCGTTCACAACTCTAAAGAGTCGAAACAATGTTCCCACTAAAATATCACGTTTGTCTCATTTAATGCAATATCTTTGGTATTAAATGCACAAGTTTATTAAGATCACGAGGGGTCAAACACATTTATTACAGAAAGGTCACTCGAATGATCTGACTTCCCTATTAAATACCTCCAAAATTATACTATTAGGGGATTGCACTTTTCTAGGCTAGAATTATTGCCAAAATACTCCCATACAAGATGTTTTATCGTGAGAATATTTATTGAGAGACCAACCCCATTTACTCCATTTGTGTTTAAGGTTACTGCCTCCTTCAGTGCCCTAAAGGTGCTTGTGCCCAATCCCTCTGAACAAGTCAACTGTGGGATCTTCCTCATTGATTTTTTCCTATAGTACTTATGTTGAAAGAATATATTTAATACATGAGTTTTGTATATTGAATGTGCTAACTTGAGACTTGAATTTATTGTTGTCATTGATTGTTCTAAGGCCATAATTACCATCTTGATAAGGGGTTACACCTCCCTTGACATTAATATCATCTCAAGAACTCACCTCCTACACTTACATTAAATTGTTTTATATCTCATTGATTAGGCATAAATTCTTCCGAATTTATCCCCTTAATTTAGGGATTTTTATCATCTCAAATAATGTAAAATATGTTGATTTATCTCATTTCCTTGCTAATGACTTCTTCTAACAAGTACATATAGTTTCGTGTATTTCTCATAAAATTTGCAGGCATTTTAAGTATCAAGAAAGAAAGAAATTGGAAAAAAAACATCGAAAGAAATCAAAGAAGGAAAGTCAAAAAAGGGAATTTTCATAACTTTGTAGCCTTCGTCCAGAGGTGGGGCCAACTGTAAAGTTAAATATCTTTCGATTACGAGAACACTGGAAAAAATGGAACCTAAATCCGAGCTACGGTTAAGAAGTTATGATTAGTTGAAGATGAGAGAAGTAAAAGAAAAAACGTTATGGATGAAAAACAAGTGCGATCCGGACCTATTAAAAATAAAAGGTCCGGATCAGTTGCCCACAAAATCTCTGAATGAAAAATAAGAGCGATCCGAACCTATTAAAAATAAAAGATCCGGACTGCCTCTATGCCTATGCCTAACTCAAATAAGGGACCGATCCGAACCGCTTAGTCCCGCCGATCTGAACCGCTTTGGATTTTCTCAGAATTTCATTTTCTTTCTTAAGAGTTTTATGTTGGCTCAATCTCTTGTAAATTCCGGGGTCTATTTATTCAAGGTTATTACACAATATTAATGGTTCGGAAAAAATTAGATTTCCAATAGTAGTAGAAGGGTTTTGTAACCAAAACCCCTAGTTTTGTCAAATAGTGAATTTTGAGTGAAGATTTAAATTTTATTTTGTGGGATTTCTACAATACAAGTAACATTTTTCCTTTACTCCTTCAGTGTTTACTTGGATTAGTTATTTTTTTTATTCAGCACGTTCTTATTCCCCATTCTCCATATAGTATGATGTTTTATTTTTCAAAAATAGTGTTTTTATTTAGTTTAGTTATGTCCGACTAAGTTTCTATGGGTTGGGATGCATGAATCCAACCCGATGTTCTTTACACATGTATGAAATTAATTTTTCGAATTAAATAACTGGTTAAATCGTGTTGTGTGGTGATTACAACCGTTGTAGGACTTTTGATCTTGTTTGCCCTAGGTCACGGGGATGCTTAAGAATGCAACGCGCGTGTAGCTATCTCGACACCGCTTTATTCTTACTTTTCATTATATTTGATGCTGGCTTGAACCTCATATATCTAATGCTTGAGATTAATAAATACTGGATTTAATCATTTATTTCAATTCGAGAGTTTATTTTAACATCGGTAAATGCACTAGGGTTGGAGGATTGTGTCCTAACCTATTGTTCTCATTCGTAGTTAAGTCTTTCATACATTTGTTATCTGCTCTTAGATTAATTAGCGTAGATGCATTTCATTAGTATTTAGTTTATTTACTTGTTAATATTGCATTTAGTTCATAATTAATCTCCCATTCAAAGCATATTTTCACTTCTTTTAGAGTCAAGTTAGGGTTTTCCGTCTCTCCAAACGTCGTCACGATTTTCTCATCCTATTTTCCTGATGATCGATACCCGACTTACCGAGATTATTACTTGAGCGATAGTCTTGCACTTGAGCCTAGATAAGCATGCACTTTAGAACACTTTTTATGTCGCTTCACTCATATTTAAATAGAACGTTAAGACTTAAATTGATAATTCATATTTTAATTTTTTGTATGAGTACTTTTTGATGGGTTATGCTTGCACTTCAATTATTTTGATAGTCCATGCTTAAAGACTACATTTAAAACTTAAAATTTATATTTTTAAAAGAATAAGGATTTCAACCATCTAAATAAAAGACGTTAAATTTTGTGTGAACTTAAATGTTTTTATTTTTCAAATTGAACGCGACGCGAATCGGTTTAATTTGAGTTATATAATCAGGAATGACGAAATTAAATCAATGCGTAAGATTACTTAAAATTGATAAATGGATTCGAAATCCTAGTTTCTCCCATAATTTGTTATATGTTCCTGGTTGCTCCCATTACTTATTTTTATTTTTTTAGATTATACTTCTCATCTTCACACCATATAGTCTAGTTGGAAAGCCTTTAATATAGAAAATTAATAAAATTTTTATGGGTTTGACCCGTATTTACCCTCGCTATTCTATAATAGCTCATGCAATTGTGGTATTTTATAAATTGACAAAATAAGTTTTTGACCATGTTGTCGAGGATTTGTATTAATTTCTAAGGTTATAAACTTTCTGACTAGTTTTACGCTGCCTTAACATAAAAATCCACAAAAAATTATTAGAGAATTAAAACAAAAGTATATTTATTTTGAAAATTTCTAGATTTCATTTATTCGATAGTTAGTTCGTAAAAAGATAAAAAATAAAAAATTAATAAATAGACGAAAATTAAAAAAAATCAAACATTAAAAAAATTACTTCGAGTACTTTTTTTTATTTTCAATATATATATATATATATATATATATAGTGTGCTTGTTTGTTTTGCTTTTTATTTGCGTTTCTTTCTTTTTAAACTACACCGTCAGTCCTTGTGTCGTATTATTTTTATTTTTTCTATTTTTTTCTATCACACTTTATGCTTGGTGTTTTTTTTTAGTTGCATGTTAAAAAAAAGTAGAAAATAAAAAGAAAAAGAAAAAAAAGTGAAGAAAAATCTCGTAAAAGCAAGCAACGGTGTAAGAGCGTGAAAGCCACTTGTGCAATCTTTCCACGAGCAGAGGGAACTCTTAGAGGTGATCGAGATCTCAACTTAAACTTTGGCAACAAAAAAAGTGACCGTAAAAACTTCACGTTGGAGGTACGTTTTGTGTGCTCCTTTTTATAACACCCCGTATTTTTTAATATTAAGAACTTGATTAATTTAGCGATTTCAGTAATTTCACGTGTGCCCTAATTTAGTTGAATTAATTATTACTTGTTACTTAAAATATTAATCAAGAGAGATAATGATTAACGTTTTTGTAATATAATTACAAAGTCAAGAGTGATTTATTATTTTATGTCAAAACGAGTGATAGTGACGTGACTGTGTTAGATCTCAACTGGGAGACGAGCATAGACTATACGAGGTTGAGATAGTAAATTTATGTATAGTCATTCAAATGACGATTTTGAGGACACAGTTGATTCCGAATGGGTCGAAATAGTCGAAAGAGTGTACCCGAGTGTGCTGATTGGGTCCGGGGTGATTTTAGACCAAACTGGCATCATGAGAGCGCGTTTCGATCATTCGGGAGTTTGTGGTAGATGGGACTCGGAAAATTTAAGAGGTATATCAGCCAATGGGAGTGTTAGGCTAGGGTTAGAATACTTTAGAGAGAGATGAGGCCATAGAATAAGAAGAGGAGAAGGAAACTAGGTCTTTCCACATAGTTTTGCACCACAGACATCGCCGGAATCGAGATCGGAGCAAGGGAAGAGAAACTCCATCATCAATTAATAAAAATTAGGACTACTAGACCAAGTCAAGTATTTATATTTTGATTTATTTAAGCATTTTATAATACCCTTGTGGTGTAGGGTTCAAAATACATGTTTTGGGAGAATTATTAGGATTTGGGTAGGTATGGTCCATAATTTGAAGTAGGAATGCATGTAGTCTTAATTCCTTTTGATTAATGTGAGGAAACCTGAGATCTATGATGAATAATGTGGAAGAAACCTTGAAATCTTATAGGATATGTATGAAGAAACTTATAAACTAGGGTTTTATGAATTATAGAGATTAAATCCATTTATGGTTAGTTTTATTGAAGATTTGATGTTATAATCACGTTAGAAATTATCCCTACACATATACTTGATGATTGGAAATATTTTACGGGATTTTAGAAGGTTTATGGAGTTTGAGTTTAATTCTTATGTTGAAAACGGTAATAGTTAAACGAAGAAGACGAACAATGGCATTTCGAATCTATTCGGCTCAAGGAGAGAATAGGTTTGGTAAGCGAATCGATTTGACCTCTTCATCGAATCGATTCGGTTACCCAAATTTTGTTAGTTTCTTTTGTTTATGGCCAAAATTGCGATTAATTAATCGAGAGGCTTTTGGGTTATTATTAAATTATAGGGAGGAACTTATTGAATTCCAGTAGACTATGGTAAGGTTTGGGTTTATCCAAATGAGATAATTTAAGGCTATGACCTTCTGGGCATAATGTGTAGTTGAAGAAATTTCAGTAATCAGAACGGTATACAGAGACTGTGAGTAAACCCATTTTCTTAACCGGTAAGGTAGAGATATACTAAGTACTAGTATTAATTAGGGGGTAACTAGGAAGCTTCAGGTAGTGAGCGATGTAACACCCCGTAATTTTGAGCATTTAATATTTAGTTATTTTTGGGATTTATAAAAATATTTAAATTTGGAGGAACTTAAATTCATGAGTTGGAGAATTTAATTGAGTGAGCCGAATTAATTATAATTGGCGATTTTAAGTTTAATGGTTCAAAATCTCGTGTGTCACATTTTGAGGTCGAAACTTGGAAATTTTAAAAAGTATTTCGGATGGCAATTCTGAATGCGTGGTTGCTTCCGGATGGGTCGAGATAGTCAGAAAAGAGTACCCGGGGGTAGTAATTGGGACTCGGGGTATTTTTGGGCATAGTCGGGCCCACACGGGGTGAGTTGGGCCTTTTTAATTAGGCCCACATGGACAAAAACGGGAATTGGTATTTTTAACCTAATTGAAAGATTAGGGAATGACAGAAAACTCAACTCTAAACCTAGGGTTTGAGAGGAGAATTGGGGGAAAGCTAATCAAGAGCCAATTTGGGGATTTTGGAGCCAAATTAAGGGACTACACTAACGGATCAGACTCTACGAACAATTCCAGGAAAGTGGTTAACTGTTGTGATTTCTAAATTATGATAATCAATTCATATCATAGTGATGTGTATATGAAAATTCATTTTGGGTGTGTAACCAAGATTAACATTGGGTTTTTATGAATTTAGAGTAATGGGCATATTTAATTATTCGATGGATGCTAAGTTATGATTTGAATATGTTAAGATTAAATTGTAGAGTGGATTGCAATATGTATAGCAATTACAAGGACTGAATATGGTAGGGTCGGATTTGGTAATAAAGACCCGGGTGGAAAACCCAAATCGGATAAACCTAGGGTTTGGTATAAATTTAGTGATGGATTAAGGTCTCTAGGGTGTTTAGAACCTTTTCTAGTGTGGAGGATATGTTGGTTGTGAAATGGGTAAGGGTTTGGGAGAAACCAAAAGCTTAAGGGTTCGTCAATGGCTGAAACAGCAAGCCGGGGAAGATGATCACCTGCTCGATCAATCGATCGACCCATGGGGATCGATCGATCGATGGTCCGAGGAACTTGCCTGTTCGGCCAGTTTGTTTATAAAGAGGGTTTTATTTAAAATTTAATCCCTTGATTTTAATTAGTGATAAATTTACATGGACACATATTTCCTTAACAATTATAGAGTGATATAATTGGGTTTAGGAGGGTGTGATCGGTATGTCATGAAATGAACGAATTTGGGGAAATAATTCATAATTATTGATATTGAACCGAGGAATAATATTCGGATGTTGTAGTTGGGTGACACTACATTATTAAAGGAATTTAGGGGAAATATTTAATTATGGACCAAGTGGGTAAGTTCGGATATGTTGGTAATTATAGTTAAATATAATTGGGAAATTTATAGAGATGAATGTGTGACACATTGTAGGTGAGAATGAAATTTTGAGGTGTAAATGGACCAAGTGAGCGAATTCGGGTATATTGGTTAAGTGACATCAAAGTATTACATTAATTATTGAGAGAAAATAATTAATTTGGAGTCAGAATATTGACTCAGGAAATATTAAGGTATGGGCCAAGTGAGCGAGTCCGGGGATAATGGTTGGGTGACACCCAGTTATTAAATTAATAAGAGTGGTAATTAATTTAATTAGTGTCGGATTGTAGACTCGGGTAGGATTAAATTAATAAGAGTGATAATTAATTTAATTAGAGTCAGATTGTAGACTCGGGTAGGATTAAATTAATAAGAGTGATAATTAATTTAATTAGAGTCGGATTGTAGACTCGGGTATGATTAAATTAATAAGAGTGATAATTAATTTAATTAGAGTCGGATTGTAGACTCGGGTAGGATTAAATTAATAAGAGCGATAAGTAATTTTATTAGAGTCGGACCACAGACTCGGATTTGTGTTGATTAATTAATGCGTAAATTAATTAACAGGGAGTCGGTCCACAGACTCAGTTTGGTATAAATTAATTAATGTGTAAATTAATTATATGGGAGTCGAACCACCGACTTGGAATGTGTTGATTTAAATAATGTGTAAATTAATTAAATAAGAGTCGGACGATAGACTCGGGGAGGTATTAAATTAATATGTGTGTTAGTTAATTTAATTAGAGTCGGGTGATAGACTCGGGAAGGTATTAAATTAATAAGTGTGTTAATTAATTTAATTAGAGTCGGACCATAGACTCGGGGAAAGTATTATATTAATTGAGACGTGAATTAATTATATTAGAGTCGGACCATTGACTCGGAAAGATGATAAGTTATTAAGTGAGAGAATTTATTTACGTTGAGTCGGGCCACAAACCCAGGAAATTACAGGCAGTGTACGGGATTTTGAGTACACGGTAAAGCCGGGGTTATAAATATATATATACGGTGTAGTGATAGTATATATATACGTGTATATATTGTGTGTGATATTAAATATCAGTGACTAGATATTTATTTAATTTATATACTCCAGTGCTATCAAGGGAGGTTGCGCGGTGTGGGTGAATCCCCTAGCTTGAGGAGTAGGGAGAGTATATCCCCAGGTCATAACGTCCGGTATATATGGGTGAGGGATTTATCTCACTTTCAGGGAAGGAATCTGACCGCCTCCACTACGTTTATATTTTGGGTCAAGTTGGTGTGCGATTCCAACCTGGGGAACTAGATTTTGTGAGCACACCTAGTGAGATAGAATTTTAGAGGGAATCATCCGGCGAGGGTATACTCGAAGGGATGGAAATACGTATGTTATATGTGTGGATATTGTGGTAAAGGTCCGTATATGATGGTAATAAATATTATATGCGGGTAATAATACAGTGTGTGATGTATTTACTTTATATAACTTGTGACACGGTTATATGATACTATTTAAGAGGAAGTAATTAAGTTAATTGTGAGATAACTTATAATTCAAAAATCATTATCCTCGGGTTAGAGTAGTATGTCAAGGGAAGGTTATACCAGGACTAGTTGGACGGTGTAGTACAACTAGGTGGGGTTAAGGTAACCGGTAGGTGTGCACAATAGTGGAGGGGTGAGAATGTCCACAAGGGAGTGCAACACTAACGTAAATATAAAGTACATTCATGCATTTTAAATTACTGCAGTTAATTCACTTGCTAAATATTTTCAAAATGTTTTGGGTTCTAACCCTTGCTATAAAACTATTTTCAAAACCTTTTAGGTGTCCATCCACAGGGACGCCGGGATTGATATTATATTCCAGGGACACAGAGCTGCGATATATGTGGATGCTAGCAGGAATTTAGATTAGACGCATCATTCATTTATTCCTAGAGTAGGAATCTTGTATCAATTTCAGTTTTATTTATGGCATGTCGCCCAGACTTTCAGTTCAGTTTTCAGATTGGTTTTATTCCTGTGTTGGATACTTGTTTTTGATTATTTCACTTTGGTGACCGATGGTTTATTCAACAAATTATTTAATTAGTAATTCAGTTTATCTTCATTCAGTTGTGTGAATGGTTTATATTTAATTCCGCATGTACTATGTTGTTTAATCAAAAAGTTAAAATTTTCACCGATTTTTGGAATACTAGGTGGTTAGTATGTTTTAAAAAGTTTTCGACAGTGATGCTAAGGATGATCCAACTGGGATTTCTTTTTTAATTTGTTATAGGACTGATCACCCGGTATTTTATTAGGCGGGGTGTCACAGATGGTATCAGAGCATCAGGTTCTAGTCCTTAGGATATGTGCGGCTTTTCACGTTTCGACTTAGCAATCTTTGATATAGATCCCTATCATAGGATTGTTTTATTCTCATACGTATGCGCATTTACGTTCTTCTGCCAAATTTATATTTGAGAGTGAACTCATACAATTTGATTCTCATTCCAGATGCCGCCCAGGAGAGGGAGCAGCTAGAGCAGCAGGGGGAGATGAGACTAGGGAGGCTCGCCAGGAGCAAGAGTTACCGCAGCAATTGCCAGAGATGATTTTTGGTAGCACCGGTAATTGAACTAGTGATGCAGGCGGTGGAGATGACGGTAGTCGCAACGGCCGGGTACTTTCCACGGGATCCACCACAGGTGTTAGTGGTGCTGGATGTTCAGACTCACGCGGGGTCGTCGGGGTGTAAACAAGAAAGAGAGGCTATTTTTAGTGGGAACCCACCAAAGTTGTGAGGGGGTTCAGATGTAGTGATAGCGTGTCAAGGAAGAGAGATATCCAGTGTCGCCTGATGATGCCAAAATCAACACCACCAGATGAGGTGTTTTCAATCTCAATCTAAGAACAACAATGGAAGCATAGTTATGTAGCAAGGTAAGAGAATGAGATGAGGGGAAGAGGAGAGAGAACCAGAATATGAGTGGTTCAGCCTAAATTGGCCTACGTCCAATGTGTGTGTGTGAATAACCTCACTACAATAAGGCACTAATGGCCATGGATACAATCTCTCAAGCTTTCTTTCTCTACTGTGTGTCTAGACAGAGTTTTAGCTAGGGTTGAAAATCTGGGGATCCCTTTGCAAGGTAGAGGATGACCTCTATATATAGTACCTAGGGGGTGTAATGTACCCTCCATGCATGTAATGAGCATGTGTGTGGTTACCTCACCAATATGGGAGTGCCAGCTGTCACTGTCACATGTAGAGAATGATGATGCAATATTCTCCCCACGTGTGGGGAATAATCTTGTTATAACTGATTTGTGTCCACGTGTCCTTATCTAGATGTCAGCAGGTGCTCGGCTATCGCGTCTGGTGTATGACCTCGGCCTTGGTGAGGCCGAGGTTGGTGAGTCTTGATACCTGTTCAGTCCGAGTATTCCATGCAGGTATCGGCCTAATCCTGGCCGAGACAATGGACAAGGTCGGCCTGAGACGAGGTTGAACTGGTGGCTTGATGAGGTTGCTGATGGCTTCCTGCGAGCTCAGCCTACATCTGGCCGAGGTTTCCATTCCAAGGTATACGAGAATGCTGCTGATCCTTGTGACGTCCCTTGGAGAGGCTCATGGTAGTGTTGGCCTGGGCCGACCTTGATATGGCTGAGGGGTGATATCGCGTGTCCAAGACATGCGCAGCGTCGGCCATAATATCGGCCGAGGTTGGTGTCTCTAGGCCGAGGTTACACTTGGGGCATATCAATCACCCCCCAGCCCTTAGTCATATGTTAGAGCAAGTGACTAGGGGATTACTACACCTCCGAGGTCTGTTTGTTACAAGCCAATACTTGCTTGACACTTGTCCAATGCTGGAATATGCTTGCTTGGTAGGCGTGTGCTGCCAGCCTCCCTTTGGGGCTCCCAAGGCAATGATGGGCCTTGGGAGTTGTGCCTGAGTATTTAAGGGTTTTGAACCCTTCTTTCCTTCTTTCTTCTTCATTTCTCCCATTTCAGTCGCTCTCGTTTCTGCAGCTTTCTCTCTCTAGAAAGATCTTGGTTCAAGGCTTTTGGGTGGTGATTTCTTGCGTCTTCTCCTCCCTTCCTTACCATTTCTTCCTCAGGTAAGGTCTACCATACTTTTTCCTTCATTTTTCCTGCAAGCACCCTTATTTTCGTATTTTTCGGCGAGTTTCTTAGTTTTTTGGCGAGACCACCATAATTTTAGGCGAGCTATTCTTGCCAAATTTAAGTAGTTTGATCTTTAGATTCCTTTACTTTATCAGGCAGTCTTGTTTGTAATTTTTGGAGTTTAGGAAAATCCCTAAGTGTAGTGTCGTCCTCTGATGCTCAGACCCTTATATCAGCTTCTTGAGGAGTTCCCCTCTCTTAGAGAGAAGACTTTAGAAAAGATTAGGCAAATAGAAAGAGCACAGGAGGAGGCTCGTAGATCACAAGAGTTTCCCATTAGACCCATATTTCCACCACCTCTGAAGGTGATATATCCTGACCCCCCAAAGAACTTCTATCAGACAGAGGTTCCTGTTGATCCCATACCGATGTCTGAGTCTGAATCTTTTATCTCAAACCCCATATCTGTGGATTCCTTTTAGGAGGCCATGGACTTCACACCTAGGCCTGATCAGGCCCCTGATCGGGTCGAGGTCTCCAGCCGAGCCTCATCCCATAATCACTCAAGCACCTCAGGGTCTTCCTCAGAGGTTGAGATTCTTGAGCCGAGTGTGGCCATTCCACCACCACTTAATGCCATCCCTCTGTCTGTTGTCATCGGGGCAGAGTTCACTCAGAAGTTTCCAAGTAACCCATCAACATCTGCTCTGATCGACATTGATTTGGATGATTATGAGGTTGAGAGCGATGTCGACATCTCTGAGGCGGTCGAGATCGAGAGTACTGTTACTGAGTTAGACCTTCTCTGCTTTAGATATCTGTATTCTATCAGCCCCTCAATAAAACTTTGGAGACCTCTAAGGGAAGAGAGGGCTTATCATGGCCGAGACGGTGAGATCTGCTTGTACGAGCAGATGTTCAAGTTAGGGTTCCGTCTGCCCATTCACCCCATTATCAAGTCCATCATTTCTTATATTAATTTTTCCCCCTCTCAACTCTCTCCTAATGCTTGGAGAGTCCTAATAGGGGCCATAGTGTTATGGAGGGCTATCCACCACTCAGACCTTCCAGTTTAGTTCTTCGTAGGTTGCTACGTCCCTTCCTCGGCCAAAAATCATCCAAGATACTACCATTTTGTAGCTCGGAGGCCTGAGAAGAAATTGCTTTAGGTGACTCAGACTTCCAACCATAACTGGAAGCCTCGGTACTTCTTTGCTTCAGGGCCATGGGAGTTTGGCCCAAGTGTTCCCTCATCCAATCTGGAGCAGAGGATGCCCCTGAGGTGGTGTAAGGTCACCATGTCTGCCAGGGACGATCCTGGCTTAAGTCTACAAAACCTCCAGAAGGTGAAAGCCCTTCAAGATCAGGGGGTACATGGGCTTTTTGTTAGGTTCGAACACTTGATGACTCCCCACTTCCTCTCTGGGACAGGTCTGGGTGGAAGTCCCCTTGCCGAGCTTGGTAAGCATTTTTGTTTTTGAAGTTTAACCTCTGAGTTTATTCATATCTGATTATCTAACTCAGGTCTACTAATTTTTTGCAGAGCGACCAAAGGATATTCTGGACGAGCTTTGGGAGATGGCTGCACCAAGCTTGACAAGACTTGCCAAGAAAGCCGGTCTTAAAGCCCCCAGCAAAAAGAAGAGGGATCCCGAAGGTCATGCCCCTGAGGATCAGAGGCCGAAGAAGAAGACTACTGACGCTGCCATCCCTATCTCTTCAGCTGACGTCTTGTCGGCTCGTCTGGATTAGTTGAAGCTAACTGACACTGTAGTCGGCCACAGTATGCAGGCCCTGGATGTCATCGACTCTGTAATGACCGAGGCTGACAAATGCTTCTTCAGGTCTCTGGACACCCCCTTGCTGGTTGAGTTCGGCCTTCACAGAGCCGTTCAGGTATGATTTGATCCTTCTTCAGAAATTCTTTTAAGTGTAACATCTGATTCTACTTCAGCTTATTTATGATCACTAAATGTTCAGGGCTTGACATCCATGCACCATTTGTCCAACTGGACCCTGAGGAAGTTGCCCCTCATCTAAAAGGGGCAAGAGGCAAAGAAAGTCCAGAGTACTCTGAACGCAGAGATAGAACGCTTCAAGTCTGAGTTGAGGGACTCTGAGAAGAGGGTTAAGGAGTTGGAGAAGGACATCTCCCAGCTCGGCAAGGATCATGCTGCTACACTGAAGGCTAAGGACGACATTCTGCAGCAGAAAGTCAACTCAGCTGTCAGGGCCGCCCTTGATGACACCTCTGAGAAGATAATTGCTGACTACAAGGCCTCAGATGAGTTCATGGGCTTCGTCTTTGAATACCTTTAAAGAGGTATCAAAGCCACTATTAAATGGGCAGACGTCAGGGAGAGAGAGATCGGCACTTTGAAGGCCTCTGATTTCGTTGGCCTCGGCTTTGCTGATCCCTAATTTGCCCAAGCTCTTCAGGAGGTTGAGGAAGAGGCTGTCGCTCCCGCCGAGACCGCTACATTGGAGGTCACCGAGGTTGGAGGGGCAGACCATTGTGATGATGCGGCCGAGGTGACTAATCAAGCCGAGGATGTCAACGTTCCCTCTTCAAACCCTTAGGATTTTTTTATCATTATTTGTAACTTGTTATATTATGGATTTTCTGTAAACGTTAAACATATAATTTCTGAATATATATATCAACCTCTGATGAGGTCCATCTTCACTTTCTTTTCATTGAATGTCATGTGATGCTTTTCATTCTTAGCTCATTAATTTTCATTCTTAGTTTCGTTGCAATGGTGTCTGCTAAAAAATAATTTGTAATCTGAGCTTTAACCTCTGAAGTCCTCTTTCTAAGCTTGTCTTTTTGCAATGGTCTTGTTAAACTCCACCAATGGTCTTGAGCTCAGACCTCATCACCACTGAATGTTATTATGAGGGTCTGAGGTCATCACCTAAGATGTTATCCCCATAATAAATCTTCACCAAATTAATGATGTTAAGGGTCTGAGGTCATCTCATTATGGTGTCTGAGCTCAGACCTCGTCACCACTAAATGGTGTTATGAGGGTCTGAGGTCGTCACCTAAGATGTTATCCTCATAATAAGTCTTCACCAAATTAATGATGTTAAGGGTCTGAGGTCATCTCATTATGGTGTCTGAGCTCAGACCTCATCACCACTGAATGGTGTTATGAGGGTCTGAGGTCATCACCTAAGATGTTACCCCCATAATAAATCTTCACCAAATTAATGATGTTAAGGGTCTTCACCAAACTAATGATGTTAAGGGTCTAAGGTCATCTCATTATGGTGTCTGAGCTCAGGCCTCGTCACCACTGAATGGTGTTATGAGGGTCTGAGGTCATCACCTAAGATGTTACCCCCATAATAAGTCTTCACCAAATTAATGATGTTAAGGATCTTCACCAAATTAATGATGTTAAGGGTCTGAGGTCATCTCATTATGGTGTCTGAGCTCAGACCTCATCACCACTGAATGGTGTTATGAGGGTCTGAGGTCATCACCTAAGATGTTACCCCCATAATAAGTCTTCACCAAATTAATGATGTTAAGGGTCTTCACCAAATTAATGATGTTAAGGGTCTGAGGTCATCTCATTATGGTCTCTGAGCTTAGACCTCGTCACCACTGAATGGTGTTATGAGGGTCTAAGGTCATCACCTAAGATGTTACCCCCATAATAAGTCCACCAAATTAATGATGTTAAGGGTCTTCACCAAATTAATGATGTTAAGGGTCTGAGGTCATCTCATTATGGTGTCTGAGCTCAGACCTCGTCACCACTGAATGGTGTTATGAGGGTCTGAGGTCATCACCTAAGATGTTACCCCCATAATAAATCTCTGATCTAAGAATGAAGCAAGAACTGTCATGGGAACTGATATTTATTAATAAACTCTTCATAATAAGATGGTACATTTACATAAAAGTTTATGCAACATCATATGTAATATCTTTTTAGGTGATCAGCATTCCATGGGTTAGTGAAAGGTTTTCCTTCTAGGTTTTCTAGCTTGTAGGTGCCAGGCACAACCTCTTCTGTCACTTTGTAGGGGCCATGCCAGTTTGGGTGAAGCTTATTTGCTTTCTGTAAGGTCTTCTTTAGAACTAGGTCTCTCACTGCAATGGGTCTTGACTTCACCCTCTGGCTGTAGAATTTTGCTGCCCTCTATTTGTAGGCTGCTTGTCTGACCTCTGCGTCTTCTCTTCTTTCTTCGATAAGATAGCCTCCTCTCTTCCCCAGTATTTTCAGGGTCATAAGTCTGAATCCTATGAGTTGGGAGCCCTACCTCCGTTGGTATGACGGCCTCTGAGCCATATGCTAGCATGAACGGGGTTTCTCCTGTTGGTGTCCTTACAGTGGTTTTATAGGCCCATGACACAGCGTAGACCTCTTCATCCCATCTTCGCTTCGCATCCTCTAATCTCTTCTTGATCCCATCTAGGATAGTTCTGTTTGTGACCTCGATCTGGCCATTTTCCTGAGATCGACCAGGAGATGAGAAGAATTGCTTTATTCCTACTCTTAGGCAATACTTTTCTAAAGAGGAGTTCTTGAACTGGGTCCCATTGTTCGATATGAGAGTGTTTGGGAGGCCATATCTGCATATGATATTCCTCCAAATGAATTGGAAGGTCTTCTGCTCTGTGATTGTTATCATCGGCTCTACCTTCACCCACTTTAAGAAGTAGTCAATGGCAACTATCAAGAATCTATAGCTGTTGACAGCTCTTGGCAAGGGTCCCACTAAGTCAATCCCCCATATCGCAAATGGCCATGGAGATGACGTCATAGGCTGATGGGGTTGATGAGGGATAGTGGCAAACCTTTGACATTTGTCGCACCTCTTCACGTAGTCTGCAGCGTCCTTGGATAAGGTAGGCCACCAGTATCCCTGAGTGATGATCCTCTTGGCCAAGGGCCTTCCCCCTATGTGGCTAGATCAAGAACCTTCATGGACTTCCTGTAAGACCCTGGAGACTTCCGTGGGATGCACGCACCTAAGGAGGGGCAATAGAAATCCCTTTTTGTACAAGACGTCTCCTATCATCGAGAACTTGGCAGCTCTATGTCTCAATTTTCTCCTCTCTAATTTGGACTCAGGCAGATCTCCCTCTTTTATGTATCTGACGAGCGGGTCGATCCATGAGTCTCCTAGGTTCAAATTGTGACAAGGGTTACATACCTCTTCTTGCTCGATGGTTGGCTTTCCTAAGACCCTGATCGGAACGGTCCTTCTAACCTCCGTCTTCATTGCCAAAGCCAACCTTGCCAATGCATCTGCGTAGCTGTTACTTTATCGAGGCACTCTCTTCAGTTTTGCCTCTTCAAAATATTCCAACATCTTTCTAACTCTTTCCAGGTACTTCGCCATCCTTTCATTCTTGTCCTCATAGGCTCCCAGTACTTGATTGATACCTAATCTTGAGTCATTGTGGAGTAGGAGACGTCTTATGCGAAGAGTCTTTGCCAATAAGAGGCCTGCTATCATGGCCTCATACTCGGACTCGTTGTTTGAGGCCTGGAAGTTGAATCTCACGGCGTATTCAATGTTGGCGCCATCTGGAGCCGAGAGTATTAGCACGGCACTGCTTCCACTATCACAGGAAGAGCCATCAACGAAGAGGTTCCAAACATCTGTATCTGATGAGAAGACCCCTTCTGTCATAACTCCTTGCTTGAAGAGGTATCGATCCTCTTCGTTCTCTTCTATTCTGCTCCGAGTTTTGCCTGAGATAACCTCTTCCCGATCTCGAAAGATGTTTGGTGCCGTCTCTTCTGAATTTCGGAAGACACTACGGTTTGTCTCTTCGGCATCCTCTAGTCCTTTCTCTGTCTCGACCTCTTCCCAGGTGAATTATGTAACAAAGTCCGCGAGGGCCTTCCCTTTGATGGTTGTCCTAGGCTGGTAGGTAAGATCATATTCTCCTAATTCGATGGCCCAGGTCTTCAATCTCCTGGACTTCTTAGGTTTATGCAGGACCTGCCTTAGTGGGGAGTCAGTGAGGACTACCATGGAGTGAGATTGGAAGTAAGGCTTCATTTTTCTTGAGGCATGTATTAGGGCATAAGCCAACTTTTCCATACGGGGATAATTTTGCTCAGACCCTTGAAGGGCCTTACTGTTGAAGTATACAGGCCTTTGGATCCCATCCTCTTCCCGTATAATGGCCGTGCTGATGGCTGATTCAGAGACTGCCAGATACACAAACAACCTTTCTCCTGCGATGGGCCGAGACAGAAATAAGGGAGACCCTAAGTAAGACTTGAGTTGGTTGAAGTCTTTTTCACACTCTTCGCCCCATTGGAAGGCCTTTCTTAAAACTTTAAAGAATGGGAGACACTTGTCCGTCGCCCTAGAGACGAATCTGTTAAGCGCAACTACTCTCCCCGGGAGTCTTTGGACATCCTTGATACTCCTAGGAGTCTTCATGTCAAGCAACGCCTTAATTTTTTCAGGGTTCGCTTCGATCCCTATCTGGTTTACGATGAATCCCATGAACTTCCTGGCTCCTACTCTGAAGACACATTTCGCTGGGTTGAGTTTCATCTTGTATGAGTCCATCACATCGAAGGTCTTTTCAAGGTCTGCTACATGAGTGCAAGCTTTCAAGCTTTTTGTCAGCATATCATCTACATACACTTCCATGGTCTTCCCTATTTTCTCTTCGAACATCTTATTGATAAGACGTTGGTATGTTGCCCCCGCATTTTTCAGACCGAAGGGCATCACTTTGTAGCAGTACGTCCCTTTGTCGGTAATGAAAGCTGTCTTCTCTGAGTCTTCGGCATCCATCAAGATTTGGTTATAGCCTGAATACGCATCCATGAAGCTCATGAGCTCATGTCCTGCTGTAGCATCCACCATCTGATATATCAGAGGTAAGGGGTAGTTGTCTTTTGGGCAAGATCTATTTAGGTCAGTGAAATCCACACACATTCTCCACTTCCCATTGGCCTTGGGCACGATGACCACATTCGATAGCCACTCCGGATAGGTAACTTCTCTTATAAACTCAGCATCTTCTAACTTTTTCACCTCTTCACGGATGACGTTGTATTTTTCCCTGGAGTAGACTCTTCGTCTCTGCTTGATAGGCTTGGCATCTTTGGCTACGTTGAGCTTGTGACTCATCACTTTAGGATTGATGCCAGACATGTCTGCGTGACTCCATGCGAAGACACTCTGCCTCTTCCTGAGGAAGTTTATCAGCTCTTCCTTGATTTCAGGATTAAGGTCTTTTCCTACCTGGATGGTTTTTTCCGGCTCGTCCTCATCGAGGACGATGGATTCTACCTCTTTCGTGGACTCTCCCTTCTTCAATTTTATTTCATCTCTTATATCAAGAGTATCAATGCTATAAGTGGTGGTGGCCCTCTTATGGGCTTCTCTCTCTTTGGCCGAGTTGAAGTAACATTCTCGCGCTGTGGTCTGGTCACCTTGCACTTCCCCTACTCCATAAGGAGTCGGGAATTTTAGCATCTGATGGACCGTTGACGGCACAACCTCGAACTCCCTAAGGGCCACCCTTCCTATGATGAGGTTATAGGCCGAGAAGACACTCTCGTCCATCACGAAGAAATTAATCCTCCTGGTCAACCTCTTAGGCCATTCGTCACCCATCCGTGCGTACATCTCATACATGCCCAAGGGGTGAACCTTTTCACCACTAAAGCCTATCAGGGGGTGGTGATAGGGGACCAGTCTTGCTCTACTAAGGCCTAAGCTCTTGAAGCAAGGCCAAAACATCACATATGTCGAGCTCCCCCCATCCACGAGGATCCTCTGCACCTCATATCCATGCACCCTTGTCGTTATGACCAAAGGGTCATCATGGGGGGCTAAGATACCTCTGAAGTCGAGTCTGGAGAACCCAACTACGAGGGTGTTCATGTATACTTTCTTCCTCTTCTGTACTGTATCGGAAGACGTTAGATTTACAACTTCAAGCTTGGCCACTGATTTGCCTCGGCTACATGAGCCTTCCTATCAGCTACTTCAGATCCACCACTTGCAAATCCTCCGCATATCGTGCCAACACCAAAAGAGATCATACCAACCCTCTTCACCAGGGTGTTGTCATCCTTTGGTGGGAGATCCGGATCATCTTCATCATCACCTTCTGAATCATCGTCTCTTCGGGTCGGGACATTGTCACGGCATTTGTCATCCCTCCTTTTCTTATGGTCATCTCTTCCACTCTTAGGAGCCTTACCGTCTACATATTTTCTCAATTTCCCGGATTTTAACACCTTCTCAATCTCATCCTTCAGAGCGAAGCATCTATCTGTGATGTGACCATGATCTTGGTGGAACTCACACCATAGGTTTTTGTTCCTCTTATGTGGTGGGGCTTTCAGCTTCTCTGGCCATCTCAAAGCCCTGTCACTCTTAATCTCATTGAGGATGTGCTCATAGTCAGAGGAGTATAGTGAGCGAACTTATCATCACCCGATCTCTTCTTCCCATCTTTCTTGCCTTGGGACTTTCCACTGCCACCGCGGTTCTCATCCTCATACTTGGTGGCCATTGCCTCTTCCGCATTCATTACTTTCCCTGCGGTTGCCAGCAGCTCCGCCATAGACCTAGGGGGCTCTTTCGCCAGTTTCCACAATAGCTTCCCCTTCTGGAGACCTCCTATAAGGGCGGTCATGGCTATGTTCTCTTCACAATCTTTGACCTCCATCTTTTCTTTGTTGAATCTTTCTATGTAGTCTCTTAGGCTCTCACCCTTGGCCTGCTTGACATACAGCAGGTGGGCAGTCTTCTTTTGAGGCCTCACCCCAAAGTAGAAGTTGTGGATGAACCGCTCAACCAAGCCTTTGAAGTTCTCAATTGAGTTCTTCGGAAGGGAGGTGAACCAACTGTGTGCAGCCCCTGTTAAGGTCCCAGAGAAGGCTCTACACTTCATCTCATCGGGTATCGAGTAGATGTCTGCTGTCGATTGATACATCTCGACATGATGCACAGGGTTAGTGCTGCCATCATACTTGGGAGACACTGTAGGAGGCTTAAACTTAGCTGGGGTTGGGAACCCCACTATCCTAGCCACAAATGGGGAGCCCTCTGAGTAACCCCTTTGTAATGGGTCCCTGCTTTTAATGAGGTCTCCTATCTTCTCCTCAAGGCGTTGGATAGAATCATTCCATGGTCTTCGGCCATCGACTTGGCCGAGGTTATCCCCTGCCATTTCCTTGGGATGGACTGAGGGTTCCCCTGCCAAGACACGCTGGCTGCTGACCTCTTCCTTTTCCCTGCCTCTTCTTTCACCGTGTCGGCCTTGGTCTGTCCAACCCTGCCTGTTCCCTCTCTGAGAGCCTGCTGCGCTCCTTAATCTCGACAGTCTCTGTCTTAGGTCATTTACCGAGCCCAGTCTCTCGAAGGCCGACCCTCTGCTCAACCTATCAAAGGCTGACCCTCATTGTTGGGCCTCTTCACCTCTTCGGTCGACACAACCTTGACTTTGCCGAAGAGGTCGTACAGTGTTATTTGACACCTCACAGGTCTCCCAGCAGTCTTCTGGGCTTCTTCCACCTCTGGGTCATCATACCTGTCCTCTGGGTAAGGGTTTCCCTGCCTCCCCAGGCGCAAGCGCCTAGGGTCAGCAATGTCCCTTCTCCGTAGGGGTGCAGGCTGGTCCTTCATTGGTGCCTGGGGTGGTCCCTTGGCGTCAGGATGAGGTTGAGTTACCACCGGAGTGATCATGTCCGGTGAGACTCCAGGTGGCCTCATCATAGTTTGGCTGAGCTGTGCAAATTTCTCCTGCATGGTTGCTTGTGTTGTAGCTAAAGATCTCAAGGCTGCAGCTACCTCTGCCATTTAGGACTGGGGGGCGCCTGACTGGAACTAGGCCCTCCACCCCCGGGCGGCAGAAGAGGCGGTGGTAAGTCTGGTGCCATATGTTAACACTATAGAGCTTGAGTAGCAGATGAGCTTAGTACTTCACATGACCTCTTTCAATGGTGAAACAGCTCCGCGCTAGGGGGAGACCTGGTTCACCACCAGAGTCTCCGGTGAGGTTAAGCAGAAAAAGAGGAAGAGATAGCTTCTCGTTCCCACAGACGGCGCCAAAATGATGATGCCAAAATCAGCACCACCAGATGAGGTGTTTTCAAGCTCAATCTAAGAACAGCAATGGCAGCATAGTTATGTAGCAAGGTAAGAGAATGAGATGAGGGGAAGAGGAGAGAGCACCAGAATATGAGTGGTTCAGCCTAAATTGGCCTACGTCCACTGTGTGTGTGTGAATAACCTCACTATAATAAGGCACTAATGGCCATGGATACAATCTCTCAAGATTTCTCTCTCTACTGTGTGTCTAGACAGAGTTTTATCTAGGGTCGAATATCTGGGGATCCCTTTTCAAAACCTTTTAGGTGTCCATCCACACAGACGCCAGGATTGATATTGTATTCCAGGGACACAGAGCTGCGACATATGTGGATGCTAGCAGGAATTTGGATTAGACGCATCATTCATTTATTCCTAGAGTAGGAATCTTGTATCAGTTTCAGTTTTATTTAGGGCATGTCGCCCAGACTTTGAGTTCAGTTTTCAGATTGGTTTTATTCCCATGTTGGATACTTTTTTTGGATTACTTCACTTTGGTGACCGATGGTTTATTCAGCAAATTATTTAATTAGTAATTCAGTTTATCTTCATTCAGTTTTGTGAATGGTTTATATTTAATTCCCCATGTACTATTTTGTTTAATCAAAAAGTTAAAATTGGCACCGATTTTTAGAATACTAGGTGGTTAGTATGTTTTAAAAAGTTTTCGACAGTGATGCTAAGGATGATCCAACTGGGATTCCTTTTTTAATTTGGTATATGACTGATCACCCGGTATTTTATTAGGCAGGGTGTCACATATGGTATCAGAGCATCAGGTTCTAGTCCTTAGGATCTGTTCGGCTTTTCACGTTTCGACTTAGCAATCTTTTATATAGATCCCTAAGTTATGATTTGAATCTGTTAAGATTAAATTGTAGAGAGGATTGCAATATGTATAGCAATTACAAGGACTGAATATGGTAGGGTCGGATTTGGTAGGAAAGACCCGGGTGGAAAACCCAAATCGGATAAACCTAGGGTTTGGTATAAATTTAGTGATGGATTAAGGTCTCTAGGGTGTTTAGAACCTTTTCTAGTGTGGAGGATATGTTGGTTGTGAAATGGGTAAGGGTTTGGGAGAAACCAAAAGCTTAAGGGTTCGTCAATGGCTGAAACAGCAAGCCGGGGAAGATGATCACCTGCTCGATCAATCGATCGACCCATGGGGATCGATCGATCGATGGTCCGAGGAACTTGCCTGTTCGGCCAGTTTGTTTATAAAGAGGGTTTTATTTAAAATTTAATCCCTTGATTTTAATTAGTGATAAACTTACGTGGACACATATTTCCTTAACAATTATAAAGTGATATAATTGGGTTTAGGAGGGTGTGATCGGTATGTCATGAAATGAACGAATTTGGGGAAATAATTCATAATTATTGATATTGGGCCGAGGAATAATATTCGGATGTTGTAGTTGGGTGACACTACATTATTAAAGGAATTTAGGGGAAATATTTAATTATGGACCAAGTGGGTAAGTTCGGATATGTTGGTAATTATAGTTAAATATAATTGGGAAATTTATAGAGATGAATGTGTGACACATTGTAGGTGAGAATGAAATTTTGAGGTGTAAATGGACTAAGTGAGCGAATTCGGGTATATTGGTTAAGTGACATCAAATTATTAAATTAATTATTGAGAGAAAATAATTAATTTGGAGTCAGAACATTGACTCAGGAAATATTAAGGTATGGGCCAAGTGAGCGAGTCCAGGGATAATGGTTGGGTGACACCAAGTTATTAAATTAATAAGAGTGGTAATTAATTTAATTTGTGTCGGATTGTAGACTCGGGTAGGATTAAATTAATAAGAGTGACAATTAATTTAATTAGAGTCAGATTGTAGACTCGGGTAGGATTAAATTAATAAGAGTGATAATTAATTTAATTAGAGTCGGATTGTAGACTCGGGTATGATTAAATTAATAAGAGTGATAATTAATTTAATTAGAGTCGGATTGTAGACTCGGGTAGGATTAAATTAATAAGAGCGATAAGTAATTTTATTAGAGTCGGACCACAGACTCGGATTTGTGTTGATTAATTAATGCGTAAATTAATTAACTGGGAGTCGGTCCACAGACTCAGTTTGGTATAAATTAATTAATGTGTAAATTAATTATATGGGAGTCGGACCACAGACTTGGAATGTGTTGATTTAAATAATGTGTAAATTAATTAAATAAGAGTCGGACGATAGACTCGGGGAGGTATTAAATTAATATGTGTGTTAGTTAATTTAATTAGAGTCGGGTGATCGACTCGGGAAGGTATTAAATTAGTAAGTGTGTTAATTAATTTAATTAGAGTCGGACCATAGACTCGGGGAAAGTATTATATTAATTGAGACGTGAATTAATTATATTAGAGTCAGACCATTGACTCGGGAAGATGATAAGTTATTAAGTGAGAGAATTTATTTACGTTGAGTCGGGCCACAAACCCAGGAAATTACAGGCAGTGTACGGGATTTTGAGTACACGGTAAAGCCGGGGTTATTAATATATATATATACGGTATAGTCATAGTATATATATACGTGTATATATTGTGTGTGATATTAAATATCAGTGACTAGATATTTATTTAATTTATATACTCTAGTGCTATCAAGGGAGGTTGCGTGGTGTGGGTGAATCCCCTAGCTTGAGGAGTAGGGCGAGTATATCCCCAGGTCATAACGTCCGGTATATATGGGTGAGGGATTTATCTCACTTTCAGGGAAGGAATATGACCGCCTCCACTACGTTTATATTTTAGGCCAAGTTGGTGAGCGATTCCAACTTGGGGAACTAGGTTTTGTGAGCACACCTAGTGAAATAGCATTTTAGAGGGAATCATCCGGCGAGGGTATACTCGAAGGGATGGATATACGTATGTTATATGTGTGGATATTGTGGTAAAGGTACGTATATGATCGTAATAAATATTATATACGGGTAATAATACAGTGTGTGATGTATTTACTTTATATAACTTGTGACACGATTATATGCTACTATTTAAGAGGAAGTCATTAAGTTAATTGTGAGATAACTTATAATTCAAGAATCATTATACTCGGGTTAGAGTAGTATGGAAATGGAAGGTTATACCAGGACTAGTTGGACGGGGTAGTACAACTAGGTGGGGTTAAGGTAACCGGTAGGTGGGCACAATTGTGGAGGGGTGAGAATGTCCACAAGGGAGTGCGACACTAACTTAAATATGAAGCGCATTCATGCATTTTAAATTACTATAGTCAATTCACTTGCTAAATATTTTCAAAATGTTTTGGGTTCTAACCCTTGCTATAAAACTATTTTCAAAACCTTTAAGGTGTCCAGCCACATGGACGTCAGGATTGATATTCTATTCCAAGGACACAGAGCTGCGACATATGTGGATGCTAGTAGGTATTTGGATTAGACGCATCATTCATTTATTCCTAGAGTAGGAATCTTATATCAATTTCAGTTTTATTTAGGGCATGTCGCCCGGACATTCAGTTCAGTTTTTAGATTGGTTTTATTCCTGTGTTGGATACTTGTTTTGGATTATTTCACTTTGGTGACCGATGGTTTATTCGGAAAATTATTTAATTAGTAATTCAGTTTATCTTCATTCAGTTGTGTGAATTGTTTATATTTAATTCCGCATGTACTATTTTGTTTAATCAAAAAGTTAAAATTGGCACCGATTTTTGGAATACTAGGTGGTTAGTATGTTTTAAAAAGTTTTCGACAGTGATGCTAAGGATCATCCAACTGGGATTCCTGTTTTAATTTGGTATAGGACTGATCACCCGGTATTTTATTAGGCGGGGTGTCACAAGCGATACTAAAAAATATACAATAAGAGGTTATAATGGTAAATTTGATAGTATGTTAAGTATTCGAGAGACATATATACTACATACATGATATATTTATAGGTTGTCTGTATGCCTATATATATATAGGTTGTGTGAATACCTATGATGTGATTTTCTATGCGTATGAACAAGCCTATGCTGCCTGTTATCATGGGAGGTTTCCCGCAAAGGGTGATCCCACCTAGGCGATTACAATGAGGTCTTGATTTGTGCCCCAGAACATCAAACTTAGGGTGGATCACAATGTGTTGTGTATTATTGGGACTGGTAGGTCATTTGGGTATGCTAGGTATGTGCATAACCCAAAGACTTATAACTATGTTCGCCTCCATTATGTGTTGTTTGATTGAGGGTTCGAGGAGACACTTAATAATGGTAGTCCTTGATTTGTACGAGAGGTACATGGACTTGATAGAAGAGTATTCATGCATCGCGGGGGTCATTTCAGGGGATGCTATAGTTTTATATATAATAGTGTGATAAATATATACAAGTGTTATAATTATACTTGTGTGTGATGGTAGAAAAGATAGATAGTTTATATTAAAAAGCAAGTTAAGTACGATGAAACTTAATTAATGGGGTTATAATAACATGTGATTATTCTACTTCTGTGATAGTAGGAAGATAGATAGTGCATATCTAAAAGTGATTTAAGTACGGGAAACTTAATAAAAATGATTCAATAATAATATGCGAGAAATATTAGTTATTGGTAGTACGGTCGCATATTGTATGGGTAGTACTAGGGAGCTGAACCTTTTATGGTTTGTTAGATACGGATGTCTAGTTAGGTTGGGTAGCATAACTATGTAGGTTGTATTAGGCGTGCACTTTAGATGAGAGGTGAAGAACTCAAGGGAGTGAACATGAAACTAACATGTGTATCTAATAATTGTTTTAAATTATAATTTAAATACTTTCTAAATATTTTCTAAAGGTTTTCTCAGGCTCTGACCAGTGTCAAATCTATTTTTCTATTTTTCCCAAAACATTTTAGGTATCCAGCCAAAGGGGTGCTGAGCTTGATGACTCATTTCAGGGATGCATAGCTGCAACATTATGGAGGCTTGAAGGGCTTTGTGTAAACACTTCAGTTATTTATTCCTAGATAGGATTTCATTTGGGCATGTTGCCCTTTCAGACTATTCAACAATTCACTTCAGTATTTATCATACTTGGTTTTATTTACTTCAGTTATTTCATTTGGGCATGTTGCCCTTATTTTATCCAGTTATTTATCATGTGATGTTTTAGACTCTATTATTGTGTGGACAGTTTAGATTATTTTATTTTGGTTGTTGTTGTGTGATTAAGGAAAGATAAAAATTGTAACACCGGCTTAATTTTACCTAGGTGGTAAGTATTTTTTTTTTTTTTACAGTGATGCTAATATTGAACCTGATGAGATTCCTATTTGTTTTAATAAAGGACTGATCACCCATGGTTAAAATTTATGGGGTGTCACAGATGGTATCAGAGCATCAGGTTCTAGTGTCCTTAGGATCTGTACGACTTACTACGATTTCAACGTAGCGTTCTTTGACATAGAGCCCTATTTTTAGGACTTTTGCATTCATAATTACTTATTTAAGATTACGTTCTTCTGCTGATTACTTTATATTTGATTATAAGCTTATACAAAATTCAATATCATTTTAGATGCCGCCAAAGGGGGCTCGTCAGATGAGAGCGAACGCCGGTAAGGGAGCCCCACAGGGAAACATTTCAGCAACATAGGTGGCCGAAACTGTGGCATAGGTAATTAACACAGCGATAACTGCAATGGTACAACACTCTCTGCAGATTCAACCACAACCACCAGTAGCACCGATTATTCAAGCCCACCTAGGTCCATCCGATTGGTAGAGAGTGAAGGAAGCACTTCAGAAGGCCACCCGCCGGAGTTTCAGGGTAGCTTAGATGTAGTCGTGGCCAGTCAGTGGAGGAAAGACATGAAGCACCACCTTTGTATGGTTGATTGCAGTGACACTCAGAATTTTTTTTTGGTGACATTCAAGTTAGTGGGCGTAGATTTGAAATGGTGGGAGTGTAAGACTGACGCGACTGAAAATGTGTCTCAGAAATGTGTTCACTCTAGGCTCAAGTGTAAGCCTGTCGCTCAAGTAATATTCCCAGTAAGTCGGGTATCTATCCTCAGGGAAAAAGGACAATAGAGTTGTGACGACGGGAAGAGATGGAGAGACCCTAACTTTGACTCTAAAAAGAAAAGGAAAAATTGATTTGGTTTTGAGATTGATTACAACTAAATGCGATAATGAAATTATGAAGAAATGCAACTATACTAATCTACCAAAATTAATAATGAACGATGATTTGAAACTTTTTGTTTTAAATGATGAGAAAAATAGGACGGGAATACAATCCCCCAACCCTAGTGTATTGCAGTTATAATATTAATCATAAATTTATCTTATTGATCTGACCCGAAATTTAGTACTCCCAAGCATTATGTATACGAGGTTCAAGCCCACGTCATAAATAATCTGAGGATGAGTAAATCATTATCGCGATAGTGACACTCAAATTGCACTCTAAATCATCACGAGTACCCAGAGGCAAACGAGATATAAAGATCTACAATTATTGTGTAACTTTGCAATACGATCATAATCAATCACTAAATTCATCGGATTAATTTTATACACACACACTAACACATCAGGCTGATTTCATGTACCCCGGCCTTGGAAAATCTAGCCTAACATGTTGAATTTAATGAAAACAATGATTGATGTGCAGGAATTCATAATTAATATAAGGAAAATGGTAATTAGATGTAGAAAGGAATTGGAAATAAGAAATACTTACTAAAATTACCCAAGCAGTAAGTGTAACAATGAATGAAACTGGTACTCACAAAAATCACTGAATAAATCTTCAATCTTTGAATTAAAATACAAATTGTTAGCTAAACTAGGGTTTCTGGAAAAGGAGAAGAAAAATCCTACTAATTCTCCGTACCAATAACAATAATAAATCCGATTTTTATACCTTACAACAATTTCGGAGTTCAGCTGCACTAGGAGTCTTTTTAGGAAGAGATAGGATTTGCAAATCTCGAAGCCTGGACCGGTCTACCTCCAAGGCGGATCGGTTATTTTTATTTTGGGGTGGAATGGTCCGGGGGTGGACCGATTCCTTTTATTTTTTCCTTCTTAGGTTTGCTTGTGGTCCGGGGTCTTCTGAAGTTTGGCAAAGCGGACCGGTCCGAGGTAGGGGCGGACCGGTCCGGCTATTTGGCTTTTTGGCTCAACTTTGACTACTCATAGCGTTTGTTCCAGGATTCCGATTGAGGTTTCGTTTCTTCCTATGTACTTGTGAATGATATGCCTTCAACTTCTCTTTAGGTACCTCATCTGAATTCCGGGTGGAAATTCCACTTTTGCCCTTTTGACTTTTCCTTCTTTCTTTCTTGATTCTTCCGGTTTCTTTCTTCTGTTTATTGACATCAAATGCCTGTAAAATCACTAAAAAATAACAGAAACTCGGTGTACTCATTAGGATCAGTCAGTAGTACGATTATGAGATAAATCCAACTCAATTACGTTATTCGAGGTGCTAAAAGTAACTAAATCAAGGGATAAATTAGGAAGCATTTATGCCTAACCAATCCGAAACTTGCATGATGGGAGCGGACACTCGAATGGGTGTCCTTCATGAGTAGGTTTCTTAAGGGCCTAGCGATGGCGCTAAAGTCCTTAATGAACCTTCGATAAAACCCCGCGTGGCCCAAGAATGAGCGAACGTCCTTCAGCGATTTTGGTGGGGGAAGATCAGCTATGACATCAATCTTTGCCCTATCAACCTCTATTCCTTTGGATGGTATTATGTGGCCAAGAACTATTCCCTCGATGACCATGAAATGGCACTTCTCCCAATTCAGCACTAAGTTCTTTTCCACACATCGAGTAAGTACTTTTTCCAGCTTTTCTAAACAATGTTCGAAAGAGGTGCCAAAAACGCTGAAGTCATCCATGAACACTTCGAGTCCTCTCTCGACCATGTCGCTAAATAAGCTCAACATGCACCTTTGAAAGGTCGCGGGTGCATTACACAAGCCAAATGGCATACGTTTGTAGGCAAACGTACCAAAAGGGCAAGAGAAGGTCGTCTTCTCCTGGTCAAGTACATCTACCTCAATTTGGTTATATCCGAAATAACCATCAAGGAAGAAATAGTAAGGGTGCCCGCCACTCTTTCAAGCATTTGATCAATAAATGGCAAGGGGAAATGGTCTTTCCTAGTTCTCGTATTAAGTTTCCGGTAATCAATGCAAACGCGCCACCCGGTGGTGGTACGTTGGGGGACTAGCTCTCCCTTGGCATTCTCAATCAAAGTCATACCTGACTTCTTCGGGACGACTTGAATAGGGATTACGCACTTGCTATTCGAGATTGGGTAGATGATCCCGGCATCCAATAATTTGATAATTTCGGTTCTCACAACTTCTTTCATGTTGGGATTCAGTCTTCTTTGCATTTCTTTAGAGGGTTTGACATCCTCTTCGAGATGGATCTTATGAGTGAAAATCAAAGGACTTATCCCCTTCAAATCAACAATGCACCAACCAAAAGCACTTTGGTGCTTCCTCAGAATTTTCAACAATTTACCCTCCTGCTCTTCATCTAGGCTAGAGGAGATAACAACAGGAAATCTCTCATCCTCTCCTAGGTATGCATATTTACTATGGGAGGGGAGTTTCTTTAATTCGATGGTTGGAAATTTTTCACTGGAGGGAACCATGTGTGTATCCCTCGGAGGTAATTCCTCGAATTTAGAAACCCAATTAACCTCTCTCGCATCCTCGTCTGACGCACTCTCATCGAGTAGCTCTCTCAACTTACCAACCTCCCTCTCGAATTCAGTGTACGTCCCCTCACTCTCGTATCTCACCGATAAACAGGACTCTAAAGCGTCTCCACAATAATTCTCCTCAAAGTACTCCTCTACTATCTCATCTATGAGGCTCACCACGTGAAGATTATCTTCCACCCCTGCATTTTGGGCTATGTGGAAGATGTTAGTTTCCAAGGTCATGTTCCCAAAGGTGAGTTGCATTCGCCCATTCCTAGTATTGATGATTGCGTTAGCCGTAGCTAGGAAAGGGCGCCCAAGGATGATGGGAACATGATTGCTCGAGTGGAAGGAGGGCTCCGTGTCCCAAACGATAAAATCTACCGGAAAGTAGAAAGTGTCAACTTGGATGATCATGTCCTTGACTATGCCTCGTGGGATCTTCACGGTTCGATCCGCTAATTGGAGAGTGACCTTTGTGGGCTTGAGGTCGCCCAAGTCAAGTTGCCTATAGATGGAGTAAGGGAGGATATTTACGCTTGCTCCCAAGTCAAGTAAGGATTTTTCGATTTTATTCTCTCCAATGATGCAGGATATGGTGGGTGCACCGGGATCTTTGAATTTAGGCGGGAGATCATTTAGTAGAATGGAGCTCACGTTCTGGGCTAAAAATACGTTATTCTTTACCTTCATCTTCCTCTTTACTGTCAACAAATCTTTGATGACTTTGCCATAAGCTGGAATTTGCTTAATGGCATCGAGAAAGGGTAAATTCAGTTTTACTTGCTTTAGTACTTCTAGCACGTCTTCACGTGGGTTTCCTCTATGGGAGGGAATTAACCTTTGAGGAAATGGTGCCGCAGAGGGTGGTTTCACTACTACCTCTGGCTCACTAGCGTCTTCTTTGTCACTCTCATTCAAGGGGACATCTTCGGCCTCTTTCGTGCCGAGCGAAATCTCCTTGACTTTCGTTGTGTCGTGTGGGGGAGATGATAAATCAACGACTCTCCCACTACGAAGAGTGGTCACAGCTTGACATTGCTCCTAATGTTCAGTGGAGGTGGAGCTAACACTAGTTTGACCTTGGGCAGGAAACTTACCCTTCTCTTGAACACTCAATGAGGATTGTATTTTTGAAAGATTAACATTTATGTCGCCAATCAGACGATCATATTTGGCATTGGTTGCTGTCTGGCTTGCGATGAATTGATTCATGGTATCCTCGAGAGTTCTCCGCTGTGGCAGGATATAATTTCCTTGAGGTAGTGGTGCTTGCACATGACCTTTCATGTGTGGAGCTTGTTGAAAATGTTGTGGTGGAGGAGGGGCAACATGCGAAGGAGGGTTCATTGCGGCATGTTGTTGCCCATAGCTAAAACCGGGATGATTTTTCCATGAAGGGTTGTAGGAATTCCCGTACGGGGCACCAAAATTACCCTTAAATCCTCCTATACCACTAACTTGCTCCTGAAGCATTACTTTGTAGGCAGGTATCGTCGGACATTCCTCAGTTGAATGGCCCGGCCCACAAATAGCACACACCTTCTCCACGGGGTTCGGTATGGATCCAGTTAATCATCTCCCACATATCCCTAATAGGTCTCGCATCTCTTTCTAAAGTATATCAATCCAACTGTCTGCTATAGAATTCTTTTCTACATGATATAGGCCGGACGCTGACGGAGTGGTGGTCACTTGACGATTTTGATTTTGAGCATTAGGGTCGGAGGTATCCCAGGATTGGGTAGTCTCGGTGACATACCTCAAATGAAGCTCCGCATCTTGGGCGTCTAAGTCGACAAAGGGACCACTTACCATGGTTTCAACAAGTTGCTTGGAATTGAGATTCAACCCATTATAGAGAAAAGAGATGATTTGCACTGCATCAAATCCGTGATGGGGGCATGAAGTAACTAACTCATTGAAACGCTCATGACATCGATGAAATGGCTCATTTTCAGGTTGTCTGAACGCTTGAATTTGAGCCTTTATGGAAATTGTTCGATGTGGCGGGAAGAATTTCTTGAGAAATCTCGATTGTACCTCGTTCCAAGATGGAATCGAGCTCGGAGGTAAAGACCATAGCCAGGTCTTAACTTTATCTTTGAGCGAGAAAGGGAAGAGTTTGAGGAGGATCACCTCTTGGGTGCAGGTTTGATCATTGAGCGTATCGCACACATCCTCAAATTCCCTAATATGGAGGTATGGCTTTTCAGAATCCATACCATGGTTATGTGGTAGCATCTGGATCATTCCATTTTTTAAACGGAATTGCCCGGCATTATACGGGAGTATAATTCATCCCGGAGTGACAGTGCGCTCGGGATATAGGAATTCTCTCAGCGGGCGGTATGGGGGCTCTTCCTCACCAGTGGGTGCATTACTATGTTGTGACATCTCTCTCTTGCTTAATGACTCGGTTCTCTCACTAGGTGTGCTCGAAGAGTGCTCGGAGGTATGCTCAGACGTGTGTCTTAAGAAGGAAAATGGAGTGTTATTAGAGATTGAGTGTGACGGTGTGGGAGGCGGGCTCCAGAACTGTGGGGCGTTTGGAGTGTGGGGACTATCTGGGTTATACTCAACTATTGGATTTTCGTGAATGCTGGTTGGAGTATTATGGGGGGTGGGATTTTGCATTAAAATCTTGTGAGAGATGGTGGTGAATCTTTTGTGTTTTTTTTATGTTTTTGGAATTTTTGGAGATTTTTGGTCAAAGCTTTGGATTGTCTCGATCTAATCCTAAGTCTACCTAGTTCCAGCGGCGCCAAAAACTTGACGCGACTGAAAATGTGTCTCAGAAATGCATTCACTCTAGGCTCAAGTGTAAGCCTGTCGCTCAAGTAATAATCCCAGTAAGTTGGGTATCGATCCTCAGGGAAAAAGGACAACAGAGTTGTGACGACGGTAAGAGACGGAGAGACCCTAACTTTGACTCTAAAAAGAAAAGGAAAAATTGATTTGGTTTTGAGATTGATTACAGCTAAATGCGATAATGAAATTATGAAGAAATGAAACTATACTAATCTATCGAAATTAAGAATGAATGATGATTTGAAACTTTTTGTTTTAAATGATGAGAAAAATAGGATGGGAATACAATCCCCCAACCCTAGTGTATTGCATTTATAATATTAATCATAAATTTATCTGATTGATCTGACCCTAAATTTAGTACTCCCAAGCATTATGTATACGAGGTTCAAGCCCGCGTCATACCTAATCTGAGGATGAGTAAATCAGTATCGCGATAGTGACACTCAAATTGCACTCTAAATCATCACGAGTACCTAGAGGCAAACGAGATATAAAGATCAACAATTATTGTGTAACTATGCAATACAATCATAATCAATCACTAAATTCATCGGATTAATTTTATACACATACACTAACACATCAGGCTGGGTTCATGTACCCCGGCCTTGGAAAATCTAGCCTAACATGTTGAATTTAATGAAAACAATGATTGATGTGCAGGAATTCATAATTAATCTAAGGAAAATGGTAATTAGATGTAGAAAGGAATTGGAAATAAGAAATACTTACTAAAATTACCCAATCAGTAAGTGTAACAATGAATGAAACTGGTACTCACAAAAATCACTGAATAAATCTTCAATCTTTGAATTAAAACTCAAATTGTTAGCTAAACTAGGGTTTCTGGAAAAGAAGAGGAAAAATTCTACTAATTCTCCGTACCAATAATAATAATAAATCGGGTTTTTATACCCTACAACAATTTCGGAGTTCAGCTGCACTAGGAGTCTTTTTAGGAAGAGATAGGATTTGCAAATCTCGAAGCCCAGACCGGTCCGGGCCTTAGGCGGACCAGTCTGCCTCCAAGGCGGATCGATTCTTTTTATTTTGGGGTGGAACGGTCCGGGGGCGGACCGATTCCTTTTATTTTTTCCTTCTTAGGTTTGCTTGTGGTTCGGGTCTTCTGGAGTTTGGCAAAGCGGACCGGTCCGGGGTAGGGGCGGACCGGTCTGGCTATTTGACTTTTTGGCTCAACTTTTACAGCTCATAACTTTTGTTCTAGGATTCCGATTGAGGTGTCGTTTCTTCCTATGTACTCGTGAATGAGATGCCTTCAACTTCTCTTTAAGTACCTCATCTGAATTCCGGGTGGAAATTCCACTTTTGCCCTTTTGACTTTTCCTTCTTTCTTTTTTGATTCTTTCGATTTCTTTCCTCCGTTTATTGACATCAAATACCTGTAAAATCACTACAAAATACCAAAAACTCGGTGTACTCATTAGGATCAGTCAGTAGTACGATTATGAGATAAATCCAACTCAATTACGTTTTTCGAGGTGCTAAAAGTAACTAAATCAAGGGATAAATTAGGAAGAATTTATGCCTAATCAAAGACCACAGCAAAGGAGAGAGACGTGATGATCATTAGGGAGTTTTAGGCATGGTTTGACTATAGGTATTTTCCATCTTCGATTCAGACGGAGATGCGAAAAAAGTTTCTTGTTATCGCTCAGGGAGATCGAATTGTATCGGAATAAGAGGAAGAGTTCACTCATTTAGCTAATTTTGTGAAGGACGAGGTGAACACTGAAGGGAAAAAGATGTGAAAGTTCATGGATGGACTTAACTGAAAAATTCAACATCACTTCTTGGGTAATCCAACGTTGGAGATGTACACGGTGGTTGTTAATGCCTCCCTACTCCATTATTAGGATCAATGCTTCCAGATGAAGATGAGATAGTGATTAAGTGAGACCACTCAGTGTGACACCCCGCCTAATTAAATACCGGGTGATCAGTCCTTTATTAAATTATAACAAAGGTGAACGGTTGGTTCATTCTTAGCATCACTGCCGCAAAAATAACTTTTCAAATTAAACACCCTAAATAATTAAGCTAAGTGACAAAACCATTTTAAGACATCAATTTCCAAATTTAATTTAAAACCTTTCATAATCCATGGTTTAAAAATCACATAACAACTAGAATGGAAAAGATAATCCAAGCAATTTAAGCATTCAACTAAATAATTCCAACTTTAAAACTCGAAAGGAAAAACATCATGATAGTAACAATCCCAAAGTATAAATATTGGAAATAAACGAATCACAATCTTTGATAAAACCAACTGAATAATGGAAATAGGGCTACACATGCCCAACTGGATGAAATAGCACTAGAAGTGAAATCAATAATGAGGTCGTCTAAAAAAAAGGCCTGCAGCTCCCACCTAAGCTGCAACACGGTCCTTCCAAGGGATCCTATGCAAGATGCCCCTGTGGCTGGGCACTTGTAATATATACATATATATACAAGAGAGAAGAGAAAATAGGAAACGGGTCAGAGACCAATTGTAAAACAGTTTAAAATTTAGTTTAGCAAGTATTTAAAATGCTTACCGGCTAATGCAACAATCATATTAGTGTGCGGTACTCTCTTCAGAAATTATCACCTCTCTTCCAATGTGCACACCTACCGCACTACTAATCCCAACAGTTTAGCTTGTCTTAAGTTACTCACAAGGTTTCAAGCCGACAATTTCTAGTGTTAAGGAAATAGATTTTTAAAAGAAAAGTTCTCACATAAGCCTCATTTGATTATAAAGTTTCTCAGTATTGCCACAAACTTTTCAAACCCTTATATCAAGGTTGAAATAATTATTCATTACTTACCTACCTTTAGTCACAGTAGATAATTCCCCAATTTCAAGTTTATATATATATATATATATATATATATATATATATATATCACTCATATAATATATATACTATCGGCACCCCACATAAAATTTATGTTGCTGGCATACTCTGCTATCAAGTCCCCGTATCACTCGTACTAAGGCAAATAGTAGTTCGGAATCACTCTCGAACTGTATTAACATAAAACACATACAAATTGAGGCGAAGCATAGTTCTAAGTCACTAAGAGGTCATCATATACCCTCACGTATCTTAGGACCGCCTAACTATCGATCCGATAGCCTGTACCAAGGATTCCTATGTTCTAGGGTACAAGTTAATATCCCCCTTAAAGGTCCCATCGAGATAAGACTGTCCCAGCGCGGTAACCTCAGTGATAACAAGTAGCGTGGGCATGATTTTTACATGTATATAGTATATGCATAAACACAGTCATATATGTATACTACCATTCCCATTTCAAATTTAGGTACAACCACGACCCATACTTATGATATTTATTCTTATTGCACATTACTAGATTATCCCGTATAACGGTTCGTCTCTTATCCTTATTTATGGGATTATTCCAAACCTTCTTCGTAACACTAGTGAAATCCTATCTCCCTAAGTGTAATTTCAGTAGGTACTCTTTTACTTTACGACGTAACTTCCTTACGAGTCTCACCCTTTAGACACACGTTCCCATTGTTCCTTAAGTGTAAAACACCTCCGTTAAATGTTAATCCCGTCTTACATTAAAGGTTCCTTTTTTATAAAGTCCTACTGGTTTTCTTTATATCCCAAAATGTTCTAACAATAATTTCCAAGAATTTTTATTCATTTAAGTCGGAACAACCTATTTAGAAAGGGGAATTTGAGTTTTCCAGGAGGGATCGATCGATCGGTGGCAGGTGCTCGATCGATCGATGCTCTTGGGTCGATTGATCGATCAAGCAGGTATGTCGATACTGCAGAATTTCCAGTTACGAGAATGATATTCCAAAATTATTCAAATCATCATATTTGATTTCCAAACTTCCAACAAATTATACCATTAGTGTTATATCCCCAAATAATGAATATTCTACGTAAGGCAAGCGAGTTTTCATCAATTATAATGAATTAAAAGGGTTAAAATCAAGAAAAATTACAAGAACCCTAATATTTTCTTTGTTTAGTTTCTTCCCATTCGTTTATCAGATTTTATACTCCTAACTTAATGCAAATTCATGGTTCAACCTCTACATGTGAATTTTATTTCCAGAATACGTCTTTTACCTATACATCATGCAAATTCAAGTCTCCAAAATAGGTTTTTCTTTCCCAAACTAGTCCTAATCAACCCTAGACAAATACCATTGAAATATTAACTGAAATAGAGCAAGATAGATACTTTCTTGGAAATATTTGGCTCATATTTGTGGAGAATATTGGTGTGGTTGTGATCCTCGTTGCGCGATCTAAAGTTTGGTGGTGACGGCGGTGCAAACGGTGAAGTTCTTGGCCTAGAACTCCTTAGAAAGCTTCTCCTCTTCCTCTCCAATGGCCGTCTTTGGTTTATGGTTCTTCTAACCCTAGAAGATGACTCTTACCATCTGATATAACCTTAGAAAAATCGTGGGTTTGCATGCCCAAAAATATAAAATGTCTAAAACGTCATCCCAGGATGTTAATTAGGCCTAAAAATGCTCTGAGACCCAAACTAAACTTCCGGGTACATAATTTGGACTATCTCGACCCTTCCGAACACATTGACGCACTCAAAATGACCATACGGGTGACTTATAATTTATTCACTTTTAATATTCGAATTTAATCCCGACACGACACAAACGCGTCCCGATAAATTTCTAAAATTATCAAATTAGATTCTCGTTATAATTCTACTAAATTCAATTACAACACTTACTTTACCCATAAAGTAACTTACAACAAAATTCCAATAATTACTAACTCTCATCACGCTAGTAAGTATTTAAATGATTTTCTGAATTAATATAAAATTAACATCTCTAATTAAATTTAATAAATCCCCAAAATTAGAAGTCATAAAAATACGGAGTATTACATACTTCCCCCCTAATAACGGAATTTCGTCCCGAAATTCAGAGAATAAGGCGTACCTGGTAGGAATAAATCTGAGTATGTTATCAGTACGCACTATCTATAAAGTATGGCGTTCTATCACTACAGCCCCCGTATCACGGTGAGCTTGAATAACACTCTCCTCAACGATACCTCTCATTGTGCTCCTATCCAACAACATTCGCATGAGACGAGTTTATACATCATTGATTCCCATTATTTCAATATCACTGGGAGGCCGCACCTCAGTACATGATAATTACTCGTATTCATCTATTAACAAAACTCCCATTCTGAGAGAAACCGTACTAATATCTGAACACTCTTTTCGCTTAATATAGTTGTGGAAATTCCACTATAGTCAATAGACTCCAACTCGACAAATCCAAAATTCTAATTATCCACTCACCTCCAAATATACATAGGGAGAATAGTTAAGTTTTTTCCACACCAAAACCTCAATGAACACCTCATTCACAATAAACAGATACGAGTGCTTCCACGGAACTCTACTATACTATGATTCACTTGCTAGTTATATTCGTGGTTGAAAAGAAATGATCACTAAGATTCCAAAATTACCTTCACGCGACTCCATTAATTGTTAATCACCGTGTTCCTACTTCAAGGCGAGGGGTGGTACATCCTCCTCAAAACGAAACGTTATCCCCATTGCGTCCTAAAATTCCATATTGAAGGTGAGATTAAAAAAATTTCCTCCCAATTTAGAAAATAATACTGTGTGGGACCATGTATCGTCGCGATCCTTCCTTTCAAAGGAAGACTGGGGCATACTAGTTAATCTTGTTAATCACCGCAAAGAAATATCAATCATTTACTTCTTGGGCGACTTGTCCCACAGATTCGGATGAACCCTTGGTCTTGTCTTGAAGATGGTAGCCCTTCCAAGAAAACTTTACCGACTTTATCGGCCTCTTCCTTTATAGTAATTTTTGATAGACACAAAATTATCTGGTTGATCCTCTTATTCCAACCGATGTCTATCTATGAGTTGTGTATGTAGAAACTACTCACCATGTCCCGCTAAACATCGACTTTTCCTAGAAATAACACATCAGATTATGTGACACTTAATATCCCCCTTGTTTCCTTGGCATACACAGAAAGTTCCGACCCGTGCACCTTTCTCTACGATGTGCACTTCTGGACCTCATACACCCTACTAACGTCATCACTCTTTGTAAGCACAAGTCTTACTCCCATTTAACTACTTATAACTCTGTTTCGAGTGTTCTCCATAATAATTAAATTCTATTCTTGTCAAGGAATACCCCTCTTAAATGGATTTCTATAGCCTTTAACCAAATTCGAGTGTGCCATTTTAATCGATGTGGATTGTCGTCCTTGATGCGACGCTTAATCCACTCTACTACTTCCACCTCGTTATAGTAGTCCCATAAACACATATTACACATGACCATTTCCACGTCCCTTCAACTCGAATGATTTCAACATCATCTAACCAGGTGTAATACCCCGTATTTTTATGCTATATTAATTTGGGGATTTATTAATATTAAAGTGAATTAATTATTTAATAAAAATCCAAAAATTAATTATGTTATAATTATTAACGTGATAAGAGTTAGTAATTATGGGAAAACTTGTTGAATATTACTAATGAGCAAAGTAATATATAATAGTGGCCATATTAAATGTCACGAGTGAACAAAATGACAATTTTAGAAATTTGAGTCAGGACGCCCCCGTGTCGCGTCGGGACTAAATATTGATAAATAAAAGTAAATATTTTATAAGTTGTTTGTATGGTCATTTTGAGTGCGCCAACGCGTCCGGAAGGGTCAAGATAGTCAGAAAAGTATACCCGGGAGTATGATTTGGGTCTCGGGGCATTTTTATGCCTAATTAGTACCCCGGGAGGGCATTTTAGTCATTTTGTATTTTTGGGTAGTTAAACCTACGAAAATTAAAGGGGTTATATCAGATGTTTAGGTTATCTCCTAGGGTTAGATAGCTCAAAACACTAGAACGGCCATTGGAGAAGATAGGAGAGAGCTCTCAAGGCATTCCAAGGCTCAAAACTCACCTGTTTGCACCGCCGCCACTGCCAACGTGTAGATCGCGAGACGGGGAACGCAACCACACCAAATTCAACACCTAACCAGATTTCTGAAAATCCCAGGCAAGAGTTTATCTTGCTTATTTCGTTGTTGCATCATCCATATTAGTTTAGGAGTTATTAGGATGAGATTTATGGAAGAAAAACCCAATTTGAGATGGGAAATTTTCATGTAGTGATGATTTATATGATATTCTCGAAGCCCTTTGTCATGTAAAGGATTAAGAGTTTGATTAAGAAAAGAGTTCTAATCAGATACAAATACAAAAAAAAAAAATTATTCCGGACGATCGGACCGTTGGAATTGGATGAAATTTTACAGAGAATTAGCTGAAGATGAGAGGAAGCTACAGAAAAAAATTTAACTCGATCAGACCGTTCAATATTGTTTAATATATTTTTTTGCTAGACAGTTTTATGTTTTGAGGACTCTTAGTGATAATAAAAATTCAATTAAAACTCTATTTTAATTCCAATTTCGAAACCGTTTCAAATTCTCATCTTTGAAAATAAAATTCAAAATCCTTTAATGTAAGGCGAAATCTATATTTTTGGGATATTTTGCATAAGGGATAATGTAAGTATATATTAAAGGGGAGAGACACGTAAGAGAGAGTTACGTTGGAACATAAATGGATATCTACTGAATTGTACATTTGGAAGAATAGAGTCCATGAGGGTTACGTAGTAAGTTGGAAAAACCCTTCGAATTAAAGTTAGAAACGAACCATTATACTTGATAAATAATAATCGGAAAATAAGGATAAATGTTGTGAATGTGGGTTATTGGATAAAACTAAATTGATATAATAAAAGTGGTATATTTATATGATTGTGTATGAATATATTATATACTTGTGAAAATCATGGTCGCGCTACTTGCTATCCCTGAGGTTTCCGCGCTGGGACGATCTTATCTCGTGTGCCTTATGGGGGATATTGACTCGTACCCTAGAAGATAGAAATCCTAGGTACAGGCTATCGAATCGGTAGTCATGGTCCTAAGAGACGTGAGGTTATGTACTGACCTCTTGGACTTGGAAACTATGCTTCGCCTCAATATTGTTTGTGTATGTATTTATGCCGTTCGAGAGTGATTCTGAACTTGTATTCCCTTTAGTACGATTGATACGGGGATTGGATAGCAGAGTATGCCCGCACCATAAAATTTTATGTGGGGTGCTATTAGAATATATATATTATACGAGTATTTAATATATATATATGAACTTCTGAAATATGGGAAACTGCCTACTGTGTTATGGTAAGTAAGACATGTATAATGACTCAAATTGGAAATACTTTTTTTGAAAAGTATAATATGATATTGAAAAACTTTATGAATCAATAAAGGTAAAATGAGCATTTTGTACTAAATGAAATTATCTTTTTTAAACCATGATGTTGTTAAATCTTAAATTTTGAGAGTCACCTAAGATAAGTTAAATCCTTAGGGAAGGATAGTGTGATATATGATGAGATAAACCATTGGGAAGGTTAGTGCGATAGGAGTGCACATTAGAAGAGAGGCGAGAATTTCTCAAGAGAGTGTCGCACTAATATGTTGTTGCATTGGCCTGTATCAATTTAAATACTTGCTAAACGAATTTTTAAATCATATACACTATCGGGCTCTGACCCGTTTCTATTCCTCCTTCTCTCTTGTATATATATGTATATATTACAGCTGCCCAGCCACAGGGGGGTCTTGTTTAGGATCCCTTGGAAGGAATGTGCTGCAGCTTAGGTGGGAGTTGCAGGCCACTTACTTAGACGATTTCATTTACTTGATTCCACTTCTATCATTCTCCTTATTGGGCATGTGTCGCCCTTTCCACTATTTATCTGTTTTATTGGGACATTTGTATTTCAGTTATTTCTAGTACTGTTACTTTGGGATTTATTCAGCATGTATGTTTTACTTTAAGTTTTAAATGCTGGGATTGGGTTGTTAAATGTTAAATTATTGGATTGATTGTTTAATAAAATAAATAAATAAATAAAATTGGAAAGTAATGTTTAAAAAAATTGTTTTGACACTTACCTAAATTAAATAGGGTGTTAAATTTGGAAAAGTTATTTTTACGACAGTGATGCTAAGAATGAACCAACTGTTCACCTTGATTTTAATTTAATAAAGGAGTGATCGCCCGATATTTAATTAGGCGGGGTGTCACAGGTGGTATCAGAGCATCAGGTTTTAGTGTCCATAGGATCTGTACGACTTATTTTCTCTTTCAGCTTAACGTTTTTTCTATAGAGCCCTATTTTTAGGATTTTTGTATTCCTGCTTTTACGTTTACGTCTCCAGCCATTTGGGATTTGATAATGACTGGAGACTAATAAACTTCTTCATGTTTCATATGCCTCCGAGATGTGCACCGAAGGATAGGCGTGCCCAGGCCGAGTAGCAAGCAGCTCCGGCACAAGGCACTATGAATGCTAATGAAGTAGCCGCCATTATTGCTCAGGCGGTGAATGCCGCGCTAGCGGTGGTTCAGCAGGCTCCACCCCAGATTCTGGCAGTGGCGCCAGTACCAGCACAGCTTCCATCTGCATGGGAGAGGGTTAGGGACTCTTTTCAGAAGGCGCATCCCCCTGAGTTCTCTGGTAGCTCAGATATCGTCACAGTCAGCCAATGGAAGAAAGACATCCAGCGGCATCTTCGTATCTATGAGTGCACTGACGTGCAAAGGCAGTTATTAGCTTCCTTTAAGATGGTGGGGGCCGCTTTGCAGTGGTGGGAGTCCACTACCACCTTGGAGGAGAGGGACACGGTCCCTATTCAGTCATTTTGGGAGCGATTTGATCGCAAGTACTTTCCACCCGCCGTGCAGACTGAGATGAGGCGGAAATTACTGAATTTGAAACAGGAGAACTCTACCGTTGCTTAGTAGGAGGAGGAGTTCACGAGACTTCTCACCATAGTGCCAGATGAGGCACCTACTGATAGTAAGAAGATAATGTTGTTTATGGACGGGTTAGCTTGGAGGATCCGTCAGCATCTTATAGGGAATGTATCTCTGAGTACTTTCACTGATGTACTCAATGTTGTGTTACTACATTACCAGGATCACCACTTCCATCTGCAGGGAAGCAGGAGAGCAGGAGAGTCTAGCCAGCAGGGCAAGACCGGGGGTAGTAGTGCTAGTGGGGCACCATCTCATGGACAGACTCGTCAACCCGAGCTGAGTTCCCATCAGGGGGACCCTGCTAAGAGATTCCGTTCAGGTGATTCCAGGCAGGGATTTGGGGGCTATAGGCAGGGCCAGCCTAATCAACAGGTCCAACGGCGTGCTAATCAGGGCCAACAGGGCCAGTGGCGGGGAGGTAACGGCCAGCAGGGTCAGAGGGGAGGTAACTTCAGAGGCCGGTGTTTTGTATGCGGTAAGCATGGTCATAAGAGCCAGGATTTCCCAAAGGGTAATAGGGCCCCACAGCAGCATGGTGCCCGTAATGAGCCATAGAGACCACTTTTTCCAGCTGCCCTCCCAGCTCCAGCCCAAGTTCCATCCCTACCAACCATTCTAGCAGCTCCAGTGCTGCAGGGGCAGTTACAGTACGAACGTGTCTATAACGTCCACCAGGCAGCAGCTCCACAGGCACCACCCGCGATTGAGGGTATGTTTCCTATCCATGGTACTATGGGTCGGGTTTTGTTTGATACTAGGGCGACACATTGTTTTATAGCTACGCATTTTGCGAAGGCCTTAGGGTTGTTAGCCACAGCAGAGAGCACAGAGATGTGTGTAGCCTCACCACTGGGGTGTGGGTCGCTTATCTTCTTTATATGCCGGGGAGTGGGGATAGAGATTGGTAGTTTGGTATTACCTGCGGACATGTTAGTCCTAGATATACATGAGCCTTATGTTATTATCGGTATGGATTGGCTTACAACTTATAGAGACATGATTGATTGCTTCGTTGGGAGCATTATTTTTTCCATTCCGGGGCAAGAGATGTTTGTAGTGGCGATGCCTCGCCCAGAGGGAGGTTCGATCGCTCATTTGTATTATATAGAGGAGGATACCTCTAAGGAGGTTGTGATTCCTTTAGACTCAATCCCAGTCGTTCATGAGTATTCCGATGTATTCAAGGAGATACCAGGCCTACCCCCCAGTCGAGAGATAGACTTTGTCATAGATTTATTGCTAGATACGAGACCGATAGCATGCGCTCCATACCGTATGGCTCCGGCGGAGATGCGAGAGTTACGAGATCAGATAGAGCAGCTGTTAGGTCAGGGCTTCATTCGCAGGAGTACCTCACCTTGGGGCGCTCCAGTCTTGTTTGTGAAGAAGAGAGATGGTTCACTGAGGTTATGTGTGGACTACCGGGAGTTGAACAAGGTCACGATACAGAATAAGTATTCGTTGCCTCGAATCGATGATCTGTTCGACCAGCTGAGGGGAGCAACTTTCTTTTCGAAGATAGATCTGAGGTCGGGGTACCATCAACTATGTATTAGAGAGCAGGATGTTTCAAAGACTGCCTTCTTGACTAGATATGGGTCTTACGAGTTCAGAGTGATGCCATTTGGTTTCATAAATGCTCCAGTCGTGTTCATGGACTTAATGAACCGAGTATTCGGAGAGTTCTTGGATCAGTTTGTCATCGTCTTCATAGATGACATTTTGATATATTCACACTCCGATGAGGAGCATGCCGAGCACTTGAGGCAGGTTCTTCAGACTTTACGAGAGCATCAATTGTATGTTAAGTACGAGAAGTGTGGATTCTGATTGCGAGAGGTACAGTTCTTGGGGCATGTTGTTTCTGAACAGGGGATAGCAGTTGACCCGAGTAAAGTGTCAGCGGTGAGGAAGTGGGGACAGCCCACGACACCGACGGAAGTGCGTAGTTTCTTAGGGTTAGCCGGATACTACAGGAGATTCATTCAAGGATTCTCCAAAATAGCGGGTCCATTGACGAACCTGACTCGTAAAGGGGTACCATATGTTTGGGATGATGCTTGTCAATTGGTTTTTGACGATCTGAAAGACAAGCTTACTTCAGCACCAGTCCTTGCTTTACCGAAGCCGGGTGTGGAGTACCTGGTTTACACCGATGCCTCTTTACGGGGACTTGGGGGAGTACTTCAGCAGAAAGAGAAGGCTATAGCTTTTGCCTCCCGCAAGCTTAAGCCGCATGAGAAGAATTACCCCACCCACGACCTGGAGTTAGCAGCGGTCGTTTTTGCACTGCAGATATGGAGACACTATTTATTAGGGGAGAAGTTCCATTTGTTCACAGACCATAAGTCACTGCAGTATCTGTTCACTCAGCGAGAGCTGAATATGCGTCAGCGCAGATGGTTAGAGTTTGTGAAGGACTGTCAGTTCGACATACAGTATCAGCTGGGGAAGTCCAACGTAGTTGCTGATGTGTTGAGCCGTAGATCGATAAATGAGGTAGCGGACGTCTGGAAAGCGAAGTGGAAGGAGTTGGGTCACCAGGACACAGTAGCCCGTTCCTTCATATCTGTTATGATAGTCACACTCGAGATTGTTACGAGGGTAATACAGGCCCAAACCACAGACCCGTTTTTCCAGGAACAGATTGTACGACTTTTAGCCGAGGGTGCTGAGTCCTATTCTGTGAGTTCTAATGGGGGTTTGAGGCTTAATGGGAGGTTAGTGGTTCCAAAAGGGGCAGAATTGCGTCATGCAGTGATGACCCAATCTCACGGGTCTCGATTTGCGGTACATCCTGGAGGAGATAAGATGTACCAGGATATGAGGAGGCAATACTGGTAGAGTGGGATGAACAAGGACATTGTTGAGTTCGTGTCCAAGTGTTCTACCTGCCAGCTGGTGAAGGTGGACCATCAGAAACCATCAGGATTGCTTCAGCCATTGGAAGTACCCGCGTGGAAGTGAGAGAGTATTTCCATGGATTTTATTAGAGGGTTGCCTACATCACAGCGGGGCCACGACTCTATCTGGGTGATTGTACGCCGTTTGACCAAGGTGGCTCATTTTCTGCCGGTGCGGATAGATTATACCACATGTCAGTATGCTCAGTTGTTCATTGCTGAGATTGTCAGATTACATTGGGTGCCCCTGAATATTGTGTCAGATAGAGACAAGATTTTCGTATCACGTTTTTGGAAAAGCTTTCAGGAGGCTATGGGTACTGAGTTGAGGTTGAGTTCAGCTTATCACCCACAGACAGATGGACAGACAGAGCGTACTAATTAGATGTTAGAGGATATGATACGCATGTGTGTTCTTGATTTTGGAGGAGGTTGGGAGCCACATCTTCCACTAGTAGAGTTTTCGTATAATAACTCTTATCAGTTTACTATTGGTATGGATCCATTTGAGGCTTTGTATGGTCGGCCTTGTCGTTCTCCAACTTGTTGGCTCGAGGTGGGGGATAACAAGTTGCTAGGACCAGAGGTGATTCAGGAAACCTCCGCGAGGATTGAGATGATCAGGAGTCGCATTCGAGTAGCCCAGGACACAGGCAGAAGAGCTACGCCGATGTGAAACGGTTCTTCTGGGAGTTTAATGTGGGGGACCAAGTGTTACTGCGTGTATCTCCAATGAAGGGAGTGATGAGGTTCGGGAAGAAAGGGAAATTGGCCTCGAGGTACGTGAGACCATTTCCCATTATCGAGAGGATTGGGCCGGTAGCATACAGATTGGGACTACCAGAGCATTTACATCGCATTCACGATGTATTCCACATCTCGTTGTTGAGACGGTATCTTCAGGATGATATGGCCCATACTCACATCGCGATAGATGAGATAGACTTGCAGCCTGACAGCTCTTACGAGGATAGACCGGTGGCTATCCTAGACTATAGTGAGAGGAGATTGAGGTCGAAGATAGTTCCACTTGTACGGGTCCAGTGGGAGCATCATAATGTGGAGGAATCCACTTGGGAGCGCGAGGCCGATATGCGCGAGAGATATCCAGATTTGTTCTTAGCAGGTATGCCTTATTTTCTGAATTTCGGGACGAAATTCCGTTATTAGGGGGGAGTATGTAATACCCCGTATTTTTATGCTATATTAATTTGGGGATTTATTAATATTAATGTGAATTAATTATTTAATAAAAATCTGGAAATTAATTATGTTATAATTATTAACGTGATAAGAGTTAGTAATTATGGGAAAATTTGTTGAATATTACTAATGAGCAAATTAATATATAATAGTGGCCATATTAAATGTCACGAGTGAATAAAATGACAATTTTAGAAATTTGAGTCGGGACGCTCCCGTGTCGCGTCGGGACTAAATATTGATAAATAAAAGTAAATATTTTATAAGTTGTTCGTATGGTCATTCTGAGTGCGCCAATGCGTCCGGAAGGGTCGAGATAGTCATAAAAGTATACCCGGGAGTTTGATTTGGGTCTCGGGGCGTTTTTAGGCCTAATTAGTACCCCGGGAGGGCATTTTAGTCATTTTGTATTTTTGGGTAATTAAACCCACGAAAATTAAAGGGGTTATATCAGATGTTTACGTTATCTCCTAGGGTTAGATAACTCAAAACACTAGAACGGCCATTGGAGAGGAGAGAGCTCTCAAGGCATTCCAAGGCTCAAAACTCACCCGTTTGCACCGCCGCCACCGCCAACGCGTAGATCGCGAGACGGGGAACGTAACCACACAAAATTCAACACCAAACCAGATTTCTAAAAATCCCAGGCAAGTGTTTATCTTGCTTATTTCGTTGATGCATCATCCATATTAGTTTAGAAGTTATTAGGATGAGATTTATGGAAGAAAAACCCAATTTGAGATGGGAAATTTTCATGTAGTGATGATTTATATGATATTCTCGAAACCCTTTGTCATGTAAAGGATTAAGAGTTTGATTAAGAAAAGAGTTCTAATCAGATACAAACACACACAAAAAAAAATTATTCCGGACGATCGGACCGTTGGAATTGGATGAAATTTTACAAAGAATTAGCTGAAGACGAGAGGAAACTACTGAAAAAAATTCAGCTCTATCGGACCGTTCAATATTTTTTTTTATTTTTATTTTTGCTAGACAGTTTTATGTTTTGAGGACTCTTAGAGATAATAAAAATTCAATTAAAACTCCATTTTAATTTCGATTTCGAAACCGTTTCAAATTTTCATCTTTGAAAATGAAATTCAAAATCCTTTAATGTAAGACGAAATCTATATTTTTGGGATATTTTGCATAAGGGATAATGTAAGTATATATTAAAGGGGAGAGACACGTAAGAGAGAGTTACGTTGGAACATAAATGGATATCTACTGAATTGTACATTTGGAAGAATAGAGTCCATGAGGGTTACGTAGTAAGTTGGAAAAACCCTTCGAATTAAAGTTAGAAACGAACCATTATACTTGATAAATAATAATGGGAAAATAAGGATAAATGTTGTGAATGTGGGTTATTGGATAAACCTAAATTGATATGACAAAAGTGGTATATTTATATGATTATGTATGCATATATTATATACTTGTGAAAATCATGCCCGCGCTACTTGCTATCCCTGAGGTTTCCGCACTGGGACGATCTTATCTCGTGTGCCTTATGGGGGATATTGACTCGTACCCTAGAAGATAGAAATCCTAGGTACAGGCTATCGAATCAGTAGTCACGGTCCTAAGAGACGTGAGGGTATGTACTGACCTCTTGGACTTGGAAACTATGCTTCACCTCAATATTGTTTGTGTATGTATTTATACAGTTCGAGAGTGATTCCGAACTTGTATTCCCTTTAGTACGATTGATACGGGGATTGGATAGCAGAGTATGCCCGCACCATAAAATTTTATGTGGGGTGCTGTTAGAATATATATATTATACGAGTATTTAATATATATATGAACTTCTGAAATATGGGAAACTGCCTACTGTGTTATGGTAAGTAAGACATGTATAATGACTCAAATTGGAAATACTTGTTTTGAAAAGTATAATATGATATTGAAAAAACTTTATGAATCAATAAAGTTAAAATGAGAGTTTTGTACTGAATGAAATTATCCTTTTTAAACCAAGATGTTGTTAAATCTTAAATTTTGAGAGTCACCTAAGATAAGTTAAATCCTTGGGGAAGGATAGTGTGATATATGATGAGATAAACCATTGGGAAGGTTAGTGCGATAGGAGTGCACATTAGAAGAGAGGCGAGAATTTCTCAAGAGAGTGTCGCACTAATATGTTGTTGCATTGGCCTGTATCAATTTAAATACTTGCTAAACGAATTTTTAAATCATATACACTATTGGGCTCTGACCGGTTTCTATTCCTCTTTCTCTCTTGTATATATATGTATATATTACAAGTGCCCAACTACAGGGGCTTCTTGTTTAGGATCCCTTGGAAGGAACGTGTTGCAGCTTAGGTGGGAGTTGCAGGCCACTTTCTTAGACGATTTCATTTACTTGATTCCACTTCTATCATTCTCCTTATTGGGCATGTGTCGCCCTTTCCACTATTTATCTGTTTTATTGGGACATTTGTATTTCAGTTATTTCTAGTACTGTTAATTTGGGATTTATTCAGCATGTATGTTTTACTTTAAGTTTTAAATGCTGGGATTGGGTTGTTAAATGTTAAATTATTGGATTGATTGTTTAATAAAATAAATAAATAAAATTGGAAAGTAATGTTTAAAAAAATGGTTTAGACACTTAGCTAAATTAAATAGGGTGTTAAATTTGGAAAAGTTATTTTTACGAAAGTGATGCTAAGAATGAACCAACTGTTCACCTTGATTTTAATTTAATAAAGGAGTGATCGGCCGGCATTTAATTAGGCGGGGTGTCACACCAAGATGCTCACATTTTGAAACACCCCGACTGCTCGGGAAGAGCGAGCGGAGCGTTAATCATCGATAAAACTAATTAAATTCTCAATGCAAAAAAGTATATAGTATCTAAATCCAACAATAACAAAAGAGAAACTACTAATCTCCAATCTCTCCCGATAAGTACAGCAATTCTTTCGAATAAATACAACTACTGAAATAAATCACAAATGCTCTATACGTCAAAATAAATACAAGCCTTATTTCTTGTATTAAAAGTCTTTCCCAGATAATCTACACTAAAAATCATCCCAACTCTTTATTTTCTTTGTGTTCAGAATGTGGTTACAACACTTGGGTACCCTCAATCCCCCTAGAAATCAAAATTTTTAAATCATCCTTATCATCGTTCCACCCCTCAAATAGTGGTGATAGAACAAAACCTTCGATGTTTTCTTACCACCCAACTGGCTCCACTGGCCTTAAATCATAATTCAACTTTCGAATTATAGATATAATTACTTGCTCCTATGACGACATAGGTACTAAATTTATAGACTATTGACCAAGCATCTTCCTATTTCCAACCTTAAGCTAAGTTTCATGCGTGGGATGTCTCGCAAAGCGAAATCCAAACAAGGACCCCCCCGATACACTACTACCTAGCATTATCGGTTATCAAAATCTGTTAGGCCCTCCATCTATAACATGTACCCCTTTATTCCGTCTCTTGACAGAAAGTTACTTCACCTCTCGTAATTACACCTACACAAAGAACACTTCGCCAATCCTTTAGCGTCCAGTATTGGTGGTAATTTCCTATCCACAAACCTCCTACACATACAATCAGGACTCTCAAAATCCTGATCCCAAACATATGAGTCTAATTGTTAACTATCACATCTCTAAAGGGTAGATACACCGATGCTCTCTACCTATCACTCAGTTTTGAGCTCTAAACGTGATACTGAGTCAAACCTTCTTGCTTGACGGTAAACCCAGTACGTACAGAACCATGTAATTAAGGTTCCTAAACATTTCAGGATTTAAACTCTTCGGTCCTCTATAACCCTTGGAGTCTCTAAATATATAACATTATTGGGGTCCCGAGTCTCTCATAGGTAAGGCCTTACCAGAATAAATCAGATTGCACTATGGCGGCCACTCCGATAGCCCTGAAATCACTGCCAACTATTGTATTAGCCATATCTATAAAATTGTAACCAAGAAAATACCATACTCGTATATCACACTATTAAAATGAGTACTCTCAATAAAGCATATATCACTATTAATGCACACATTCATCCTCTGTGGATAACACTAAAGATAAATCCACTACACTAGGGAAAAGAAAAAATACCAACATAATATTAACGTTTATAGCTCTACGCACTAACTCGTCTCACATGTAAATCTAGCAATGAACAAAATATGGTGACTAGCTCGTGTCACATGAAACACGCCTCATCCTCTGAGAATAAGAGTCATACTTCTACCTTTCCAATCGCATTGGCAAATCCTTCCTCTGGGCGAGGCATTGCCACCAAACACCTTTCCTACCTTGAAATGGCGGGGATAATACTCCTACCGAAACTCTAGCATGCCAATAACGGCCTTATACTCATGCATATCTAACATCAGTGTTGACCGCAGGTAAAATGAAGTTAGAAATCTCTATATCTACACCCCTTCAAATAAAGAAGATCAAAGACTCTTTCCCCCAAATGGTGAGTCTACGCACGACACCGTACTCATCGTCGTGACTATTAACCCTAAGGCTCGTGCAAAATAAATAGCTGTAAAATAGTGCGGTGCCCCAGTACCCATTAAAACTCGACCCATAGCACCAGGTATAGGGAACATACCTTTTACCTCTGTTGGGGCCTGAGGTGCTGCTACCTGGTGGACGTTGTAGACATGTCCATACTATGATTGCCTCTGCTGATCTAAGGCTGGTGGGGTGGCAGGTACCGTTGGCTTCTATGATTCATTACGGGCGCCCTGCTGCCGTGGGATCATATTCCCCTCTGGGAAATACTGACATCTATGGACATTCCTGCCACATTGGAAACACCTCCCTCGAAACTGTCTCATTTCACTACGTTGTTGACTAGTTTCAATTTTTCTTTGGTCTTGCCGTGCAACTTGAGGAAAAACGATGTCAGGTTGAGGACAATCCCTCCACTTGTGACCCGATTGTACACATTTATAGCAAAGTCCTGAATTTTTTTGCTGGTCGGGTTGCAGTTTCTCTCCAGTCTGATTCGGACAACATTGACCGTCCATTCCTCATTTGAAACACCTCTTTGTGACTTCATTCTGACCCTGGCTTTGTTGACCTTGACGCTTTTGGCTCTCCACGGAAATTTTGTTACCCTTAGGGCCGTTTTGGTCTTAAGGAGCTGGTTGTCGAAATTTTGTTGCCTTCGCACAATTTTCAACTCTAGTCATATCAAATTGACAAATCTCTCTAGGTCTTTTGCCTTCTCTAAGCTCCATACTGCGATCATGGTACTGTAAGATTGTAGTGATAACTGCCTGTGCCACAATGCCTGTAAATTCGACGATTGGTACCCTCTTTGGAGAAGCCTAAGGTGTGAGCTGTTCTTTCTTACTAAATTCCATAACGGCATTAGCTTGTTCGTTTTGACGGTCCATCTAAAAATTTAAAGTAATCTGGATAAGTTAAACATTCACATCAACAAATCGCAGAAGCATGAATTTCAAACGCATAAAGATGAATACAAAATTCCTAATATTAGGGCTCCAAATCAAAGACGCTAAGCTGGAAATGAGATAAGCCATACAGATCCTAAATGACACTAGAACTTGATGCTCTGATACCACTTGTGACACCCCGCCTAATTAAATACCGGGTGAATAGTCCTTTATTAAATTATAACCAAGGTGAACGGTTGGTTCATTCTTAGCATCACTATCGCAAAAATAACTTTTCAAATTAAACACCCTAAATAATTAAGCTAAGTGACAAAACCATTTAAGACATGAATTTCTCAATTTAATTTAAAACCAATATTTAAAACCTTTCATAATCCATGGTTTAAAAATCACATAACAACTAGACTAGAAAAGATAATCCAAGCAATTTAAGCATTCAACTAAATAATTCCAACTTTAAAACTTCAAAGGAAAAACATCCTGACACTAACAATCCCAAAGTTACTGGAAGTAAACGAATTACAATCTTTGATCAAACCAACTGAATAATGGAAAAAGGGCGGCACATACCCAACTGGATGAAATAGAACTAGAAGTGGAATCAATAATGAGGTCGTATAAGCAAAAGGCCTGCAACTCCCACCTAAGCTGCAGCACGTTCCTTCTAAAGGATCCTATGCAAGACGCCCCTGTGGCTGGGCACTTGTAATATATACATATATATACAAGAGAGAAGATAAAATAGGAAACGGGTTATAGCCCAATTGTAAAATAGTTTGAAATTTAGTTTAGCAAGTATTTAAAATGCTTACCGGCTAATGCAGCAATCATATTAGTGTGCGACACTCTCTTGAGAAATTCTCACCTCTCTTCTAATGTGCACACCTACCACACTACTACTCCCAATAGTTTAGCTTATCTTAAGTTACTCACAAGGTTTCATGCCGACAATTTCTAGTATTAAGAAAATTAATTTTTAAAAGCAAAGTTCTCACATAAACCTCATTTGATTATAAAGTTTCTCAGTATTGCCTCAAACTTTTCAAACACTTATATCCAAGTTGAAATAATTATTCATTACTTACCTACCTTTAGTCACAGTAGATAATATCCCAATTTCAAGTTTAAAAAAAATTATATATATATATATATATATATATATATATATATATATATATATATATATATATATATATATATATATATATATATATACTATCGACACCCCACATAAAATTTATGGTACTGTCATACTCTGCTATCAAGTCCCCATATCACTCGTACTAAGGGAAATACTAGTTCGGAATCACTCTCGAATTGTATTAACACAAAACACATACAAATTGAGGTGAAGCATAGTTCCAAGTCACTAAGAGGTCAGCACATACCCTCACGTCTCTTAGGACTGTCTGACTATCGATTCGATAGCCTGTACCAAGGATTCATATGTTCTAGGGTACAAGTCAATATCCCCTATAAAGGTCCCATCGAGATAAGACTATCCCAGTGCGGTAACCTCAGTGATAACAAGTAGCGCGGACGTGATTTTTACACGTATATAGTATATGCATAAACACTGTCATATATGTATACTACCATTCCCATTTCAAATTTAGGTACACCCACGACCCATACTTATGATATTTATTCTTATTGCACATTACTAGATTATATCATATAACGGTTCGTCTCTTATCCTTATTTATGGGATTATTCCAAACCTTCTTCGTAACACTAGTGAAATCCTATCTCCCTACAGTAGGTAATCTTTTACTTTACGACGTAACTTCCTTACGAGTCTCACCCTTTAGACACACGTTCCCATTATTCGTTAAGTGTAAAACACCTCCGTTAATTGTTAATATCGTCTTACATTAAAGGTTCCATTTTTATAAAGTCCTACTGGTCTTCTTTATATCCCAAATTGTTCTAACAATAATGTCCAAGAATTTCTATTCATTTAAGTTGGAACAACCTATTTAAGAAGGGGAATTTGAGTTTTTCAGGAGGGGTCGATCGATCGATGGCAGGTGCTCGATCGATCGATGCTCTTGGGTCGATCGATCGATCAAGCAAGTATGGCGATATTGCAGAATTTCCAGTTACGAGAATGCTATTCCAAAATTATTCAAATCATCGTATTTGATTTCCAAACTTCCAACAAATTATACCACAAGTGTTATATCCCCAAATAATGAATATTCTACGTAAGGCATGCGAGTTTTCATCAATTATAACCAATTAAAAGGGTTAAAATCCAGAAAAATTACAAGAACCCTAATATTTTCATTGTTTAGTTTCTTCCCATTCCCTTCACAGATTTTTATACTCCTAACTTAATGCAAATTCGTGGTTTAACCTCTACATGTGAATTTGATTTCCAGAATACGTCTTTTACCTATACATCATGCAAATTCGAGTCTCCAAAATAGGTTTTTCTTTCACAAACTAGTCCTAATCAACCCTAGACTAATATCATTGAAGAATTAACTGAAATATAGCAAGATAGATTCTTGCCTGGAAATATTTGGCTCAGATTTGTGGAGAATATTGGTGTGGTTGTGATCCTCGTTGCGCGATCTAATGTTTGGCGGTGACGGCGGTGCAAACGGTGGAGTTCTTGGCCTAGAACTCATTGGAAAGTTTCTCCTCTTCCTCTCCAATGGTCATCTTTGGTTTGTGGTTCTTCTAACCCTAGAAGATGACTCCTACCATCTGATATAACCTTAGAAAAATCGTGGGTTTCCATGCCCAAAAATATAAAATGTCTAAAACGCCCTCCCGGGATGTTAATTAGGCCTAAAACGCTCCGAGACCCAAACTAAACCACCGGGTACATTATTTTGACTATCTCGACCCTTCTGGACACATTAACGCACTCAAAATGACCATACGGGTGACTTATAATTTATTCACTTTTAATAATTCGAATTTAATCCCGACACGACACAAGCGCATCCCGATAAATTTCTAAAATTATCAAATTATATTCTCGTGATGATTTTACTAAATTCAATTACACCACTTACTTTACCCATAAAGTAACTTACAACAAAATTCTAATAATTACTAACTCTCATCACGCTAGTAAATATTTAAATGATTTTTTGAATTAAAATTAAATTAATATCTCTAATTAAATTTAATAAATCACCAAAATTAAAAGTCATAAAAATACTAGGTATTACAGTCAGAGTGGGAATATGGATGGGAATGGTCTAGTGGGCCACCATAACAGCATGGATAGGATTTCAGGTGGGGGAATCAGGCCAAGAGATTTAGATATGGGGGTTTTTGACCCGATGGAGGTTTCAAGTAGGTCGAGTAGGGTCCTTAGTAGCTACAAAAACATTATGTTCCTCAGGGCTTCCAGGGCCAGGGGAATAGCGGGGGAGGCCAGCAGGCCCAGGGCCAGACACGGGGAGAATTTTCTGGCAGTTGTCTCGGATGTGGAGAGATGGTCAAAGGTAGAGGGATTTCCCAAAGCAAGACAGGGGGTAACTATAGGATGAGGTACTTGATGTACAACCATTGCAATAAATCTTGGGTCAGTTTTGATGGGAGAATTACATCTAGGAACCCATTGACCAAGCAAAGCAGATAGCAAAGGAAGGTAAATTTTTTGTTTTATTCTTAGAAGTATAAGGAAGGTTTTGGTTGACATGGGTGAGTCACAATATATATATATATATATATATATATAATAACACAAAATTTGCGGGTGAGTCTGGTTTAGTCGGTGCGTTGGTTGTGTCAGCCCTATATTTATAAATGTATTTACCGTTGGGTAGTGGGACTCTATGATGTTTATATTATATGTCAATTGTAACACCCCAAGAGGTACTACTGAAAAATATTAATAAATTGGAGATTTTATTTTATAAAACAATACCATCTACATTTAGAATAAATTTGCGGAAGCATAAATAGTAAATTGACTGAATAAAATTTCTCATTTTTATTAAATGTCAAATGTCCTTTTACAAAACAATTTACAATAAACAAAATGATACAAATAAATTTGAAAATAAATATCCAGAGCCTATAGTGATGGTCCCAATCCCAACGATACCATAAATATCATCTCACATAAACCTGAAATAAAAAAAAACTGTGGGGGGATGAGCGGAAAACTCAGTAGATCGTATAAATGCTCCAAGTGTAACTACACATACTCGGGTGTGCGTGCATCATATAGAAGAGTGTATGCAATATGAACACTCAAACCAAAATCCCAATAATATAATCATCACCAATGATTTCACCACTGCACTAGAAAACCCAAGACCCAATATCAAAATTCCCTCTGAACTTCCCACAGTACGATATGAACTACCATCCACTATCCTGTCAAGTATCCGCATAACAATTCAATGGCCACCAAAAATAAATAACATAACTTGGGCACAAGACCCATCATAACCTGGCATCACCGCCATAAAACCTTGGCATCACTTCCATAATAACACTTGGCATTCTCACTAATTGGGGTCTATCTCCTAGTCTTTGGATAATAAACAACATCGTAGTCAACAACACACCCCGTCTGGCAGTTGATTTGGCTAAGGAATTCCTATGGATTCTCCAATAATAATCATCATAATATCATTCTCCCAGTTAAAATAAATTTCAGATTCAATTACCATAAATAAAGTTTACATATTTTCTACCCATTTCTCTAGCCCAACATGCTCGTAAAGTCAACTAGCTTCGTTACCCAAACAACACAGTATGAAAATAACACATAGAAAACGGGTGCAAGAATGAAAGAATATCATATACGAGCATAAAATACATATAAATGTAACACATAACATGGATATAAATACACAATCAAGATTGAATAAGTGTTTCACACTAAATTAACCATAGGAGAATTAAACTACCTCAAGCGAGTCACAATCCACCATTCTAGACATGTTTTGAAAACCCAAAAAATTCAGATCCAAGCATTCTCTAAACTGCCAATCCGACTTCAGATTTGGATTCCACACGAAAAATTGAGGTAGGTATATGTTTTGGTTTTTTCTCATATCTCATCCGAATGCACATAAAAAAGATCTAAATACTCTAAATTGACTATTCTCATTCCACTCATTTTTTATTCTTTTGATTTCGTTTTTGTCCTTTATTTTTCATCTTCCTTTCCTTATTTGAACTCGATTAAGTTCAATTTTTCAAAAAAAAAATGGATATGATTCAGAAAAGAATCATTAAAAATAAGAAAAGAAACATGACTCACATTCTCTCATAGACTTTTAAACACAATCTTGTTTTAAAAGTTTAAAAAAGGAAGGAAATCTTTATTCTGATAAAATTGAGAAAGAATTTATATGCTCTGGGACAGAAGGAGTCGAACCTCCGAATAGCGGGACCAAAACCCGCTGCCTCACCACTTGTCCACGCCCCATTTCGATTTCTATTCTACACTAATAAAGAATAATAATCGTATTGGGTGTTCGTTAATTCTAGTCCAAATATCTATAGAAAATGTTTCTAGAACAGATTAGATTCTTTCTAGGATTTTGACACATTTAGATGGGGACCAGAACCCTTAATTATATATACATCTAATTAGAACCCTATAAATTCTAATAGGTGACTCTTGAGTAATCAATAAGTGACTCTTGAGTAACACGACTCTTGAGTAACCAGTAGGGGACTTTTGGGTAGCCACACATTTTCAATACCATACTTACTATTGTTGTCTTTTGAGCTTACCAAATTAGATCACTTCATTTGCCCAATTTAAATTGAAGCTCAAATATAATTACCATTTTTATATGTGAGCCCAGATTAAATTATTTGGAATATATAAAATATTCCAACAATCTCCCACTTGGGCTACACAATAATTCTGAATGTGATTATATACAATAACCTTATGTGCACACCAAATTGCTTTCATATTCTTAAGTCCTATACCAGTATGAGACCAAAGTGACCTTCGTTACATTAATGTGGTAACTCAATCCATTAATGATCACCATTTTCTAGTTACTCGGACAACGATCGAATAATTTTTTGAATCAACTGTTAATTCTGATACTGAAGTCTGAGAGTAATTCATGTTCAATCTACATGAATATGAGAAATATATGTCAAATATATAAGAAATGTGGTATTTGTGATTGACAGAAAAATGGTTTGAGATTGTGAATTAAAATGCAATGTGTGTAATAATAGTAAAGTCTAGTTACCAGAGTGTAAATCCTGGAAAATCTCGTTGAACACTATATTCTTAGTGTAGTTTTGAGGTATTGCATCATCATTTTTTATTAGAAATTTCAGCCCTGATCTTGATTTCACTCTTGACACAACTACATAGAGTTATCCATGACAAAATACTGGATTGGGCAAGTAAATTCCAACATTAGACAAAGTTTGTCCTTGACTCTTGTTTATATTCATAGCAAAACATAATCTCAATAGGAATTATCTTCGTTTTAGTACGAACGACCATTTCTTATCTGTTAATCTCATCACAATTCTTGGAATAAAGACTTTTATCCCAGTATGTGATCCAATAAGAAATTGAGCTTCAATTATCCAATCAGTCATTTGAGTAATGGTTAAACGTGTTCCATTACAGAGGTCGGCACTCTGATTAACGTTACGTAGTAAGATCATAGGAACACCAACTTTTAGACGAAGTTTATGGCTAGGCAACCCATTGAAATTCAAGCTATATAGGAACTCGATAGGTAGCTGCATCTCTTCGTTGGCTGTTCTTGTTGATGCTTTACAAATTGAGTCAGAACTTAGGTAAGTACGCTCCTCTTGATAAATTTTACTAAGAACAAACTTGTTTTTATCATTTGTCACATCGTTAGTTGGTGTTAGAATTGCTGATGATCTCAAGTAATCTTCGTTCCTAATGTTATTAACCAGATCAGGATATATGCTCATGACGATTGATTCGATTGGATTTTTGGTATGCTAAAGCAGCAGATCATTCGAAATTTCTATCCTTGTCTTATCTACCTCGTCATTGAAAGAAACTTTCGCTATCCTACTATCTCTACTCCTAAGAACCAAATCTAAAAATTCAGAGGTGTCTTCTATGTGAATATGTTTTTTAGTACAAAGACTTTACAATCTTTTCGAATTGGAGACATGTTTAGTGAAGCTCGAACAATATCATGTCTTGTTCCTCTTTGTATAACTGGTAATGTTTGTCTGAAATCTCCCCCGAGAAGAACAGTTTTCCCACCAAAAAATTTGTGGTTCGATGTTGGGTCATCAAAATGAAGGATATCTCGTAATGTTCTATCATCTGCTTCAAATGTATAATGATGATCCATATGAGATTCATCCCAAATAACTAGTGAGCTTTTTCGAATTAGCTCATAAAGGTTGGTGCCTTATCGTATTTCACATGACGACGATTCAGATATGTCAATCAGAATTGAAAATCGTGACTGTTCTGCTCTTTCACTCGGTAACAATAATGCCACGATTCTAGAGGATGCTAGTGCTAAAATAATCTCACCTTCAGATCTTAATCCTGTAATAATAGTCTTCTACAAATACGTTTTGACTGTTCCTCCTACGCCATAAAAAAATACATCCCTCCCTTATGCTCATTAAATGAATCGATTACATTGTTATAAACCAACAATTGATCTTGGTTAAATCCCACATGTAGTCTCTGGTGTTCGGATGCCATTTCAGCAATATCGTACGATTTATCTTCAGGAATCAGTCTGTTTCCCATTTCATTTAATAAAGATTGATTAAGAAGGGTTAGGGGTGGAAAATTTGTTAAACTTCTATTGTTACGACACATAATTTGTTCGATTTCATAAAGTACGTAACCTTGTAGCTGAGAATCAGTTAAGAGTACCTCAGGGAGTTAAAGTTTATTCCTATGCATATAGAAAACATCTTCAGAAAGAATATGCTAATTTTGTTCCCAAAGAGATAATGAGTCAGTAACCTCACAAAAAATGAGTATCGTGATAAATAATTCACGGAGTGGATTACTGGATGACCAAGTAGAAGCTTGGGACAATGCATCGTTCCATTCTTTGTCTCCATCTAGTAGACCCAATGCACAACACGCTGCCTTGAATGTCGAACAACTTACCTCATTTACTATTCTAATTTCCTCGTAATTACGGGGTCCTCTTACAATATTTAGTAACATTCGTAAGTAAAATCTCTCTCCCGAGGCTGGATGTACATATATGATACGAGCAATGCAGTCTTCTCTTCTTTTCCACTCTTTGTACTTGGATTGCCATACCCATTTAGTTGGAAACTTGACATATGTAATCTCACATGCATCCGGATTTTCAGAATTCATCCTCATCCATTCAGTGAAAATTGTTTTCTCGACATCGATTATGTTGACAACATTGTCCAACCTTTCAGAATCCTTAAATGTTATATTTTGTTCACCTGGTAAGTGGAACGTTAGTCTCTCCACTGCTATGCTGCGATGTTGAATATCAAAATTAAAGATTCTCCATGCATACTCCCAGGCAGATACGTATCTACAGTCAAGATATGATATAATCTCATCAATGGGTATAAGATTATCTTTTCTCGTAGTTTCGTTTCTTGTAACATTTTCTTTTAATACAACCCTTACTTTGTCAACACCCTTGTTGACATAAAGACATACTTAATAGCTCCAAACTTTGCACACAACTCAACGTTAATGTGTGCATCGTAGGTAATGATTAAGCCTTTGTTATGAGGTACAAAAAATCTATTATCGAACTTAATTCCATTTTTGTCAACAACACCATTATCTCTCCTTTAGTAAAAAAGGAAACCATTTTCATCTAAAGAGGTTTCAAATGAAAATGGCTTCGAGAATTTCTTCGAACAAATTCCTTTGGACATACATGGGGAGTAACGATTTGCTTCACCACAAGGGTCGTGCATCATAAATTGAGAAACATCTTTAAAAGCAATAGGATCATCTTCCACAATTGGTAATTCATCTGATATAACCGAATCAATAGGAATTTGTACTCAGATGAATTACCAATTGAGGCTTCAGGAATGGATTCCGTTTCTGTTCGAGGCTTATCGTCGGGATGTAGAAATAATGTGATATGAGCATGTGGCAATCCTCTTTTTTTGGAACTCAATAGTGTAAATAGCTTTTAAGAAAATGGGAAATTAGATTATAATAAAATTGTAAAGAACTAAATATGAATAAAAATGTACTTACAGGCTAAGATAGTGCCAAATAGATTCCTTTCTTTTAAATCTTTCATGAAATGATCAAGCTTTATTTTGAAACATCTTGCAATGATGTTGTGACGTTCATCAGCTTATTAACCAAGATTTAGTGATAGAAAGTGGCTAATTTTTTACCACTTTGGGTTTGATGTGAAAGTGATGAAAATGTATGGGTTTCCAAACCATCTACAAATTTTCATAGCATCCTGGAAGCTTTGAGCCATGTAACTTGGCCCACCTGTAAAACTTGAGGAGAGTACAATTCGTTTACCAACGGATGCAGGTGTTGTATCTCCTCTTAGGACTTCATAATCAAGCCCTTTGTAAAGTTCGAAATGCAACTTAGTTTGATTAAGGCTTATCCATTGCGACCTCTCTTCCTCTATACATGTGTATGTATCTACAATGTATTGTTGATATGGACGAACTAAAAGTTGTAACAAATTTGAATCGTTTTGACTTTGTTGTAGTTTGAATGAATAAAACTCCCGCATAGTGACACATTCTGTCTTCGTGTGACGATGACCAGTATTATTTGCTTAACGAATGTCTATATGATATCCATTTTCACCATAGGGAAAAATGATTGGATATTGCATTGCCATAAATGATAGATGTAGCTCGCTTATTCGTTGCAATCCAATAGACTTATGATCAATGATTATGTCACGCCTATAATTGGTATCCGAGAGGTCACCAACTATCAAACCATCAACCTCAGAGGCTTGAGGCAAATTATAAATGGGTGGGTCACCACACCTTGTACCCAGTAACCTTAGGCAGACGGATGCGAAATCAAAATCTCTAAAAAGATCACGGGCCATTCTATAAACCTTTGGAAGTTCGTTGGATTCATCAAACATTTTTATCAGTCCTTCCACAATTAATGGATCTATGTTAGGGTCGATGCTTGATGATCATATAGCTGATATACGATTCAAGACCTCATCTTCAGTATCGTAGATGTACAGTTGTGCAAATTTTGGTCGTTTGCCTTCAATAGGGAGTAAGGAACCAATTTCGTGATGATTTTGTCCTCTTATTTGATATACATAAGCGCCACCCCCATTATTATATCTATTGTCAACTTTTCCTCCTATTGAGGTGAATGCAAACATTGAGTTGTATGCATGGATATTGGTTCAAAATTTCGATGACCGCACACCTCCATTGTATGATATTAAATCTATAAGGAACGACGACGGTTCCTTGGTCATGGTAATTTTATTTTCCCTTCTTGATAGCATAAGGAGAATTTAGGACATGATGGATTTTTATATTTTTCGGTCCCTTCCTCATACCACATAATAGCACTGCAAAAGTTACATTCCTTTAAAGCAGGACCAAACGTCTAGAGGACAGTGTTGTTACCTATATTATATTGTGCAAGAGAATGTGAGTCTATAAAAATATGGAAAACTTTTAAACATAATAGTTACGTATTTTATATTGTCTTACTATTAATGGATGTGATTGATGCTCTAGTCTTATGATATGAGCTGGTTGAAGGACGTTTTCGTTTACCTATTGTAAACCACTAAAATGTATATATTTCGTTATAAATATTAATGGCTCATTTCGAATTAAAATTTATTATTCCAAATTTTATTTCATACCGGATATACACAGTTAGAGATTATTCACTGTTCTATTGGATACAGATTCTGAGGATTTTGACTTCAACAGGGTAAGGGTTACACAATATAACGTGTAGCTACAGTATACCTCAACATTTGGAATAGGTTCGCAGTTTGGTGTTGAAATTTTGGTGGAAATGGATCCATCTGCATTAACATGGGTTGTAGAAGAAATTGATTTTACATGTGTAGTCCTAGATAGGCTTGAGTTAACATTTATTGAAGCACATGAGTATCTAGGAGGTATAGTTCTATAAAAATGGGATGAAGATGAAGGGTTAATGTCTGTGTTTAATAGTCATTGAAGTGTTGAAGAGCGCAACAACCTCCTATGCATCCTAGCAACTCTACATCGTTTAGTCTATTCCATCTATTACAAAGATGAATATGAATTTAGTAAGGATGAGATACATATAACGATTCAGAGATAAAGTTTTGAACAGTAAAGAAATTTTACCAATGTTTTGGAGAAACAAACTCTAAATGTTGTATATATTGAAACGTACAAACATTTGAGTTAACTACTAATTAACTAAAATAAAATACAATGGGTATAGGTTATGAACATTAAAAAAATGTAAATACAATACAACACTAAAACATAAAACCACTTAGTTTCATTATTTATGGAGCGTGGAACATAATCAAAAGAAACTCATAAAATGGTTGTGAAGATACAAAATAAAGCATAGCTCTGTTATAGAATCTATCAGAATGAATATTTATGGACCTATCAGTAATGTATGTCATGGTAGAGTGGGGGAGAGGACCCGACTTTGTAATCAATTTTGATCTATTTCTTAAGTTCCGGAATGCTTTCTTAAAATCTTGGATACACTCATTTTAAAGTATCGAATGGAAGGAATATAATATATTGAGAGAAATTTTGAATAGGAGATGAATATTTAAATGGTTTGTTGCAATGTGTTACTGTGTATCTTATCATCCTCTCAGGGTTATTCAATTATTTATGACTATGAACAGTTGGTTCGTTTAATGGTTTAACTGAATTCAGTTAGTGGAAATGGGAGGCTCTACTTAAATGGAGGTCTAACTTTTATGAAATTGCAGGAGTTGAGTTCTATAAGGCCGGATGGTGGCCATGTGGATACTAATTTGTAAACTTATTTACTTTCTGTAAATTTATATAAGGGGTAAGGAGGCTATCCTAGATAGGATCTTCAGAAGTTTTGGGGGTTAGCAATTTATATTTATGACAAATTTGTTAAACATTTTGCGATAAGTCAAATTTAGAATTCATTGAGGTAGAAGAGAAACAACTCAAATTTCCATTAATTCAAAAGAGTAGTGCCCATATCGGGATGCTCATTGATGATTTAAGAGCTTAATTACGATTAGGTGGCAGGGATATTGAACTGACATTCACAGATGATATTTTATTATTACATCAATGTCAATACATAGTGTAATATATGTAGACAATAGGGAAAGTCAAAGATAGTGAAGAGCTACGTAAACTTAAGCAATTGTTGGATGTTTGCTAGCTCAAAAGTTAGTTATACATATAAGTTAAAATTCCTAAAATTGATTTCAGACCTGATTATCGAAGATCCAAATATCTAAAAATTCAAAAATTTCAAAGAAAAATATATTAACACTCAAAACTCTATTAAACATAAGGTAAATCTATATATAAAGTAGAGTTTGGATAAACAATAATTGAATAAGTTTTGAGAACAAAATCTTTGAAACATTAATTGTCTCATATGAGAGGTAAAAAATCAGTTTGAAGGCCAAAAAATATATACAGTAAACACTTCTTGTTGAAATCATCGTAAAAAATTGAAATGACGAATGATGACCAAAATTATAATTTTACAGCCAAATACATCAAAATTAAATAAGTCTGTGTGTCTATTGTTAATATCAAAATGTATATAGTTTTTCAAAAGTTTAAACATATTATTTTTTTAAGAATGTTTTCCGGTAAAGAAATATAAATGATGTACATGAAGAAAGTAATGAAAAAATGACTTACCTATTAAAAGATAAAGCCATCGTATTAAATTATTTAAATGTTTATTAGAATGGTTGAATGACGACACAAAGTAAGACTATGATTTTAGACTTAAAACAATGTAAAAACAATATATCAATATAACATAAAACCATCGCTTATTCATTATTTCATTATTTAATGTCGACATAAAGTAGATGTTTATAGTAAATGGAAAAAAATGGAATTGTATTTCAAAAATTAAAATAAACAATAATCCCGAACACCTAGAAATGGAATATATAGTGAACTCTAGCAATCCATTTAATGAGCTGATGAATTATCGGACGGATCAAATTTGGATGAAGTATAGCCATTGTGGATTGAAAATGGTTGATCATAGTAGTAGTTAAAATTTTGAAGATGATCTAACGAAGTAGAAGAAGTTGATGGATTCAGTATCGGCTCCTTATCATTAGATGCAATGACGTGGAATCCAGTGGATTCATCCTCAGAGTTGGGATCTAGATTGGTTAAAGTGATGGAAGTAGCACGTTGTCCTTCAATGGGCATATTTGTTAAGACATGTAGTTTGTGGATTAGTGAACTGCGTATAGTAGCCTTTGATTTTTCAATATTTTCAGATTTATCTACATTTTATTCTTTGTTGTTAATTTGAATGACAAAAGTAATGTCTAAGGCCTTCAGAACATAATAGATTTTATCCGCTCGTGATTTCTTGGCCTTCCTTTAGAATTGAGAGATGGATGATTGTGGGGTAGACATTCAACGACATGAAATACATCTTTGATCCCGAGGACTGGGATTGTCCATGTCGATAATTTCCCGATGTGAGAACATTAAATCAGACTTCAGCAGATTTTGATGCTCATTGCGACTCATGGTTAGCCTAAATTATTTTATAAATGTGGAAAATAAGTTAGTCGAAAAGGATTATTCTTATGAGATAACGAGAGAAATCAAATTTAGGAGATTGATTGTATGTGTATGCTCGCGGGTCAGTATTTTCAATTGTTTCTTCAAAGTATAATTGATAAAGCCAAATTAAAAAGTAATTAACACAATTAATTGAGTAAACACAAAATATAATAAAATTGATTTCATGATTTGTAATCATTAGTTGATACTACTAGTAAGGAATAAAATAATATGTATTTAAAAATTACAATCAATTAGGATACACTTTTACGAAAACATACATTTGGGTTTAACAAAATTACCAACATTTATAAATTAACAAAGTTATAAAATTAAACAACAAAATTAGGTGGAAAATAACTTAATTTTTTGATGTATTAATAAATTAAACAACATAAGTAGGAGAGGGAAAAATACGTTTAAACTAAGTCCCAATTGATTTTATGCAATATGAAAAAAAAAATAATCTAAGAAATAAGTTATGGACCTAAGTACTATTGACATTGAGCGAGTTATCTTGAATTTTATTGTAATTGCAAATGTTAGATTACTAAATATATATATATATATATATATATATATATATAAAATAATAATAGAAAATGGGTATTATTTTATTTATGTATTTGTGTGAAATGAAAATGAATATAATGTTACATGGTAATTTAGGAGATACATTGTCATACATTTAGGTTTAAAAAAAATAGCAGCATTTCTAAATTAACATAATTAAAAAATTAATTAATAAATAAATAAAAAGTATGGAAGATGCCTAACTTTAAACTTATTACTTTAAAAATTAATTGCTAAAGAGCCGTAAATTTTATAAAGTAATTTCGTATTGAATTTTGAAACACTATATGGGAGACCAAATTAATTCATAAATATAGTTTGAAAAAAATGAAAATTACAATCCATTAGGATCCAATTCTACAAACACGTAAATTTGGGTTTAAAAAAAATAGCAGAATTTTTAAATTAACATAATTTACAAAGTAAAAAACAAAAGTATTAAAGAAAAAACCTACAGTTAGACTTATTGACTTAAAAATTAATTCCTAAAGTTTCGTAAATTTAATATAAAGATCTCGCCATGAAAATTTTGAAATAACCAAATGGGAAAAAAAGGAGATGAAAATACAACATCATACGGGATACGAATATAAATTTGCAATTTTCAAAACTTACACACCAAAAGTAGGAGGGGACAAAGGTACCTTCAAACTCAGTGCTCAAATCTTCTTTGGAAGGGACAAATTGCGATATATATCACTGCAAAAATTGTAAATTAAATTTAAACCTAAATAAAAAAAAATATATATTTATTAGTGAAGAAAAAATATTCACTATAATATGACTTACAAAAGATTATTGTTAACTTGGTGTGAGGTTCATTTGGGAACAACTTGGATGCTTTATATACTAATAATTTTGGAAGTCGGAGGGTATATAATAAATTCAACTGTTCCTCTACCATTTACATATCTCAACCGTCGACGAAGCAAGCGTCTAATATGAGAAATCGAATTGCAAACCTTTTCACCTTATAAAGTGGATTAAACTTTTGAGTTTCTAAGCAGTGATGTAGCAGAGAGAAGGAATGAGAAGGTGTATGCTGTGGTATTTTACTTCCAACAGATGTTGACATTTCAGCTACAACAATAAATGACCACCTCCAAATTTAACACAGATGAATCCTCTTACGATTTCAGGCAACAACTTTTATATAGGTATATAGATTCATTATATAGCCCCTCTCTCAAACTCTATCTTGGAGCCTAAGCTAATGCATATTACTATATTGCCCTTTAATTCAAAATTATCAACTTTACATATTTAAATCATCACAAAATGTCCAAAAGCCATTTAAATCTGAATTTAAATATTTGATTTGATTTCAAAGAAAAATAAATTATTTTTAAATGTAATATAAAAAAAAATTTCATTAAAATTAAATTATCCCAACTAAAATCTTATAGAATGTAAGGACATGATTCTATAAATGTCCGTTCAGAATCTAGGAAGTTTTCTATGTGTCCTAGATCATAATTAGTATGTCTGATACCCCTACATTCGGCACGTCTACACGATCATCCACGACGTCCTTGATCCGAATCCTCTCATCCATCATCTTCATACATGCATCATACTTCATGCAACGTGATCTTCAACCGTTCCCACTACTCCACTCGCGTTTATGGTAAAATGGCTTATTTGGAGTTTTTAATGATTGCATATTTATTTGGGAATTTGTAGAAAATATTTTTTAATGATTTAGAAAGGTTTACATCGGATGATGAATTTTTTCTAAGTATAGAGGCGAAATAAAAAATTACGCTGATGTCGTTCGAGTGAGATTCGCCACTCGTTCGACCGATATTGGAATCTCGCGCGAAGTCGTTCAAGAGCATGTCATTCCGTTCGAGCGACAACTTCATTTCGTTCGAGCAACTCTCCTCCTCGATTTTGGTATTTAAAGTAGTGTTCATAACTCACGTTTTTTAAGTCTTTGGTATTCTCATTTCTGAAAAACTGCTCCACAAAACATATTTCATTTTTTCAAGGTTTTCATACCTTTTTTATTCACAAATCATTCCCAAACATATATGTGAATCTTTATAAACCCTAGATTAATTTTTCTACTCATATGGAGTATTCTTGTGTAGAAGAAGGCTATTCTCCATTGCTGACTTGGAGCTCTTCCAGGATATCTTACCAACGACAATGAACTGACGCCTGCGGGTATTCGAGTGTCACTGTATTTTATTATAATTGTAAGTATTATGAATTATAGTGACATAAAAAATAGTTTTGACCCTTTGGGGGATTTTTCCTCATATTGTGATTGACTGTGCATGGGTGGTTTGATTTAATTAGTTTGTCATAATTTATTTGCAAGGGGTAGGATTTTTGGGATTAAAAATTAAAATTTAATTAAACAAGTTAATCATTGATTGTTGGCGCACTCTCAAATTGGTATCAGAGCCTATTACACAATTATATCGTATAATTATTTTGCAAATTTTTTCTGGATATCAATTTTGGTCTAAAAATTGATTTTTGAAAAAGTGCAATTTCAAATAGTCGAGTGCCAATTTTTTACGGGTCTAATTACGCATATTGGAAAGTCCGTATGAAATCTCACTTAAATGACGTTGACGCATGTGTTTGGATTGTGTGTGAAAGAGGGGGGACGCCTCCCACTGTCACTGTAGATAACGTAACTAATTTAAAACCCGTGATTACATGGACTTAGGATGAATTTGAATGGAGACATAAAACTAACGTGGGCTTAGTGCAATTTCAGGAAACGTCACCCCCGATTAGTTTCGATGCATCATGACATGTACCACGTCAAATGAAGCATAGGACATTCTTCAACTTACCCATGAAGGCACTAATGCATTTAAAGAATCAAAATTGCAAAATTTAACTACACAATTTGAGATAAACACCATGCTTGAATCTGAGTGTTTTGATGAATTCTATGCACGCTTATATGGTATTGTAAGCACTAGTTTCAATTTAGGTGAACACATTCCTGATGCTAGAGTAGTTAAAAATATTTTGAGATCACAGCCTAAGAATTTTATCCCTAAAGTCACTGTGCTAGATTCTTTAGGAAATTTGAGTAGTTTGAAATTAGAAGAATTAGTATGAGACCTCCAAACTTATGCAATTGGCATATTTCCTAACATGATAAAATTAAAAGATAAAGGGGTAGCACTTAAATCCCAGGATAGGAAGACTGAGGGGTCACCAAGAAAGAGAGGTGAGTCATCTAGGAGAAGAGAGGAAGAGTTGTTGAATTTTGAGTTTGATTTTGACTAGACGATTTGGCTTTGTTTGCAAAAAAATTCAAGAAATTTCTCAAATTAAAGAAAAATGGAAATTTCAAAGATAAAAAGAATTTTGAGAAAAATAAGTTTGAAAAGAAAAATGAAAAGGATAAAAAGGATGCGCCTAAGAAAGACAAGAAAAGATGTTATGATTTTAACTCTAGAATTAACAAGGCATTCGAGTATCCTACTAGGTTGAGATGCCATGGCAAAAGTAAAGCTACTCTTAATGCCTCCCTTAGGGACGACAGTGAGGTCAAGTCGATGGATTTTGGAGACAAGTTACCGCATTAATGGCTAGTCATTGTGGCCATCCCAGGCGGCATGGGGGGGGGCGGGGGGGGGGGGGGGGAGGATCCCTCGAGATGAATGCATCGCGGTCTCACACCTCTCTTTCAAAGGTGCTTCGACCGTTATTGGTGTGGCAGTAAATGTGAAGAGATGGAGTCGCCAGCAAAATAGGCAAAAGAACATGTTGCCACCTCGAGAGAGAGGTATCAAGGACAAACCGATGCATAAAAAACCAATATTTTGAAGGTTCGAGGGCTAAGTTACAGAATAGGAAGGTGTAGGTACCTATCCCGCCCTTCCGGTCTCTCATAGGCTAGTGTTATTATTTTCCTTTATATCCACGTGAAGTGTGTGTGCATGTTTATATAATGGAGATCGGAATCATTAAACTCATACCATGGACAAGGTAGAGTGAGTTCATCCATGGGAATGTTCCCAAAATGACATATATAGAAAATATGATTTTTGCATTTATCATGAGAGATGTGGATGACGGTGCTATTTTGGATGTCCAGGTCTATGTGGATGACATAGTCTTTGGATCCATGTGATTCTAGCATGATCGCCATTTTGAGGAGGAGATGAAGAGTGAGTTTGAGATGAGCATGGTTGGTGATCTTATTTTCTTACTTGGTCTCCAGGTTCATCAACTATAGGATGGAATTTTCATCTCCCAATCCAAGTATGCTAGCGACCTTGTGAAGAAATTTGGATTAGACTTTGCTAAGCATGAACGTACCTCGATGAGTACCTTAAAAAATCTTAGCAAGGACACTTCAGTCAAGTACGTAGAGCAAACCTTGTATCAAAGTATGATGGGTAGTCTTCTCTAGTTAATTACCAGTTATCCAAACATCTCCTTTAGTGTTGGAGTCTATCCACGATATCAGGCATCCCCGAAAGAGTCACACTTCATCGCTCTTAAGCATATTATCAAATGTGTGAGTGGGACTCTCTCACTTGGCATTTGGTATTCCTTTGATACCGATGATCTTTTATCCACTTATTTGGATGTCGATCGGGACGGGGATGCAGATGGATGTAGGAGAACTTATGGTCGGTGTTTATTCATTGGTTCCACTCTTATCTCTTGGTTGAGCAAGAAGCAAAACTCCATCTCTTTGTCCATTGAGGAGGCTGAGTACATAGCTACCGGGAGTTTTAGCACGCAACTTCAGTGGATGAAGCAGATGTTGGAGGATTATGGGATATCACAGGACACCATGACTATTTCCTGTGATAACACGAGCGTGATATATATATATATATATATATCCCATAATCTAGTCCAGCATTCGCGCACAAATCACATTAGGATACGCGAGCACTTTATCCGTGATCTTGTCGAAGAAAAGGTCATATCTTTGAGTTTTGTGACTTTTGGCCTCCAGTTAGACGATATTTTCACGAAACCTTTAGATGCCTTTAGATTCGAGAATCTTAGGAAGTCTTTAGGAATTTGCATAGTTGACTGAGGAGTGGTCACCATGTCTATAGTAGGATGCTTTTTTCATGTTCATATCATATGATTCCTAGCTCTAGACTATATCATTATTATTATTATTATTATTATTATTATTATTATTATTATTATTATTATTATTATTATTATTATTATTATTTATTTTTGTTTTTTATTTTTTCTACTTTTTTAGAAAAATTCAAAGAGATTTTCTTCTTTTTTTTTTTAAATCGAAAAATCCAAAAATATTTTCTTTTTATAATTTTTTTTTAAAAAACACTGTAAACAATAGTGATGCATCGTGTCGTGTGCGATACTCATTGAACTAAATTTGCAAATTCCAATAATAAACTTATTTAATTAGAGTCAATTTTTAAAAAAATTAAATCATCTCATAAATAAGCAACTACGTGTGTGTGTGTGTGTGTGGCAAACCAATAAACACAAATAACCAACTCGCAGATTTTAGGGAAAACGCCCGAAGGGCAAAACCTTTTATTTCACTATGAATTAAATTAAAATTTACAATCATAATGATATCTTCAATAAGTTTACGTTAGCAAACCTATATAAACACATGACCTAGAGTCAGCCATAACTGCAGCTCCAATTCAGCCCAAGAATGCCCACAAGAACTCTCTATTAACTTGAGTCATCTTAAGCCCAGTACTCTCCTCAAGAGCACCTAGATCAGTACTAGAGATCCTCTCTACAAGAGAAACTTGACACAAGATGTGTTCTTAGGTTCCAAAATAACTCACATAAACTATTAAAATCTTGTGAATTGAAAATAAAAGGGGTTAAAACCCTAAAAGTGAGAAGACAAAGTATTCTGCAAAAGCAGTTTCGTCTCTGTTTAAAATCGTAGGTCTTCTCATTAAAAATGAAGTTGGAAAAACCTTTTTTATAGAAAATCTAAGGCGATGCGTCACTCGAACGAGATAGCAATGTCACTCGAATGATGACACATGTCGCTCGAACGAGAAAATTAAAGATAATTTTTTTATTTTCCATTCGCCAGTAAATATTCCACCTTAAAACTTCGAAAAATATTTTTAACGAAAAGCTTAAAAACTTCGTTCCAACACTTAGAAAATATTTGATGAAAAATACCCAACACTCTAAGTGAATTATTAAGGACTTAAAACACAACTTTACCAAAGTTAAACTTGCGGAGGCTTGAATGTTGCAGGAAACTTAATATTGAAATTCGTCTCCAGTGATATGTGATCTTGAACATTCTTTGACTGTTGTAGCAGTATACGACATACTCAATTGATAACGGACATTTACAACATCATGTCCTTGCAAACGTAAAAAGTGTTTTGTATGTTATTTACATTATTTATGGATGAACATTTAACATAGACATAAGTATAACTTCATTCCAAATTCCACTTGACTATTTGATAGTGATTTGAGATGCTATATCATTTCATCCATGTGCTTTACATTGTTTAGAGTCATTGAGATGTTATTAGTGATATCTTCTACATATTTGTCTCCTTATCTCCTTTATGGCACATGTGCACGGTATTATTTGAGTATTGTACTTGTCTATCACATATTGTCTTGAGTGTTTCCATCTCAATTATGTCTATACAAGGAACCAAATACGATAAAACTTGACAAAAAAGTAGTGCATGTAAAAACCATTGCAGTGAGTTTGTGTTAATTTAAAAAATAGGTAAGGGCTGCGAAAGGTACGCATTTATCCTTTGCGACTAAGCCACCATTTGAATCAGACCTAAATAAAAATTTGGCAAAAAAAGAAGCCAAGGTTCAAGGAGGTTAAAAAGAGCCCGAAAAAGTTCAAAGGCGATAAAAATAAAAAATTCATGGTATAAAAAAAGGGGTTATTATTTATTGAGGGATCTTGGATGGAATATAAAACAGGTTTGCAGGTCCTTGAAAGTCATGAAAAAGCATTACATAGTTTTGGACATTATTGGTGTAGAAATCACTTTGAGCTTTGATTTGTTGATTTGATTAAGTCAATTTCTTATAATTCCTCCATTTTTACACCTAAGGAAGATGTTGAGTTCATTCGTTAGGAATATCCAAAATTCATCGTGCATATACATTATGGTTGTATATATTGATCGAATTTGTTCACATTCCTAGATTTTCGCTATTACCGTATTGGTTGTTATCGTGTTTTTTCATGGGGTGATTCTTTGTTATATATTTTATCAGAAAAAATTTAAAAAGCGAAAGTTTGATTACCATTGTGACATTCTCTATTTGCATTGCTTTGTGTTATTCATATTTACCTATTTGGGGACATCATAAAAAAGAGAGGAACGAATTATGGGGGAGAATTTTTTATATTTATTTATACTTATCATTATATTACAAACTGTTGCTTGTCACGGGTATTGTTTCTTGTCTCATCTGTGTAGGTACAAATTTGAGGATTATTTTTTACACACCCTGATGATTACAAAGAAAGATTGAAGAGTTGGACATTTGAAGATGTTGAAGTTTGTTTAAATACATGTCATTTAGTACTTCTAGTTTTGGGGTCTAATGGGGATATTAAATTGTATGTCATTTGGTTTTCATTTGGGTAGCATAATTCAGATAGTTTTTATGCATGTACCGACATAGATATAAGGGGAGATTTGCAAGGATATAATTCTACAAATGTCCGTTTAGAATCTAGGAACTTTTCAACATGTCCTAGATCACAATTAGTATGTCTAATACCGCTACATTTGGTATATTAACATGATCATCTATGATGGCCTTGATTCGAATCCTTGAATACATAATCTTCATACGTGCATCATGCTTCATGCAACGTGCTCTTCAACTGTTCCCACTACTCCACTCGCATTTATGGTAAAATAGCTTATTTGGAGTTTTTAATGATTGCATATTTATTCGGGAATTTTTAGAAAATATTTTTTAAGGATTTAAATTTTTTTACTTCTAATGACAAATTTTTTCTAAGTGTAGAGGCAAAAGAAAAAATGACACTGACGTCGTTCGAGCGAGATTCACCAGTCGTTCGAGCGACATTGGCATCTCACGCGAAGTCATTCAAGAGACATGCCATTCCGTTCGAGAGACAACTTCATTTCATTCCAGCGATGCTCCGCCTCAATTTCCGTGTTTAAAACAGTGTTCATCAATCACGTTTTTCAATTCTTTGGCATTAATATTTCTGCAGAACTGCTGCACAAAACATACTTCATTTTTTCAAGGTTGTCATCCCATTTTGATTCACAAATTATTTCCAAACATATATGTTAATCTTTATAAACCCTAGATTAATTGTTCTACTCATATGGAGTATTCTTGTTGAGAAGAAGGTTGTTCTCCATTGCTGACTTGGAGCTCTTACGGGATTGATTACCGACGACAATGAACTGACGCCTATGGGTATTCGTGTGTCATTGTATTTTGCTATAATTGTAAATATTACGAATTATAGTGAAATAAAAAATAGTTTTTCCCATTTGGGGGATTTTTTCTCATATTGTAATTGACTGTTGTGCATGCGTGGTTTGAATTAATTAGTCTGTCACAATTAATTTGCAAGAGTTAGGATTTGGGGGATTAAAAATTAGAATTTAATTAAACAAGTTAATCATTGATTGCTAGCGCACTCTCATAGAATATTCATAAATATTCTCTCAAAATTATGGGGTATTACTGCAATTTTTGCTCCTTTTGAGAGTTGTGAGAGTAGGGCATATTATTGTCTTGTGTAGTGACTAGATACCGAGGGTTTGAACGATAGTATACTATATAGTAAGGCTATCGTGCTCACTATTCCATGGTGAGATTTATTATTTTGTGAGATATCACCTGAAAGAGGTAGAGCATGTGTATATTGTATTTTATCGTAGACTATGAAGAGTATAGTTATCTCATTACATATTATCCAAGTGAGTGGGGACTTTTACTGATGTGATTTAGGATATATCGAGTTTAACATTGAGTAGAGAGACTTAGGTCATTATTGATTTAATGCTAAGAACTTAATGATAGTGATAGCACAATGTTGTATTACTCCTTGAGTGATGGGGAGTAAATGATTTGACTTATGTGCCGGGGAATAGGATTGGAGGTATCTTAGTTATGTGCTTCGAACCCACGGATCTTGATGATCGATAATTCTAGGAAGTATTGTATCGAAGGGTTCCTTGTTTGGATTTTTCTTGCGAGACATCCCACGCATAAACCTTAGCGAACGTCGAAAGTTGGGAGATGTTTGGTCTTTAGGACAGTGATCCAGTACACTAGTTGTTGCACGAATGTGTAGTTAAAATTGTAAGTTGAGAGTATTTTATTATGAAAGGCCAATGGAACCGGAGATTATGTGTGCAGTTATGCACAGTATATAGGGTGTATAGAGGCCCTATTGGTTGGATTTTTAGTATCATCCGCAGTCAGGAGATGTGGAAAGGTATGAGTAATCGTAAGAGTAGATAAATAAGGGAGTTGGCACATGGGGATGTGGGAGCTTTCTCCAGTAAAGGAAATACTTTATCCATTAGTAGATAGGCTCATCATATTGGAAAATGTTGGCCGAGATTTTTATGTGTTGAGTAGTCGCTGAGAGGATATGGTAAATAATAAAAGGGAATTTTCGATGTAATGTGACGAGAATGGGTTGGTCACTAGTCTAACACCCCGTATTTTTTAGGATGTAGAATTTAATTAATTTGGTAAGATAGGAATTAATTTATCAGGAGGATTTAATTAAATTAGTGAATTGAGATTTAATTAATTCGAGTTAATTTTAATAATTACATGTGTCGTTATTTGAGGTCGATATTGGAGAATTTTATTAAAGTGACTCGAATGACGATTCTGAGTGCACGTTTGATTCCGAATAGGTAGAGAAGGTCGAAAAAGAGTGACCGGGGGTATTTATTGGATCTCGGGGCATTTTTAGGCAAAACCGAGCTCACACGGGAGTGTTCGGGTCATTTGGGCTTGGTCCGTAGGCTTAATTTCGAGATTAGTGATATAAAACTTGCATTAGGGAGCTTGTGGCAGGCACGAATCATAAAGAAAACCCTAGCTTTGCAGAGAATAAAAGAGGGAGAAATTAGGAGAGTTTTGGGAGCCAAACCAAGAAGAAATTGGTGTGTTCTTTGTCAAGTGTTCGTGTACATGAGAGGAAATCACACCCTACGAGATTATCCAGGAAAGTAGTTAAACTTTTTTTCAGTTAAATTGCAGTTATTCAATTCATATCAGAGTGGGTGTAAATCAAAGTTCATTTTGGGGTGGGATATCATGTAAACTTCGGATTTTATAAATTATTCAAATTGTTTATAAAAGAAATTGCAATTAATGATGTTCTATGATTTAATGAGGTTTGAATCCAAATTAGGTTAGATATTCTGTAATAGATGTGGAGTAATTGGGATGATAGATTCGAAAGTCTGAAAACGAATTGTATGAAATCGTGAAAACCCAATTCGGAGGTCTGATAACTTTTGATGAAAATTTTATAAGGTTTAAGGATTGCTATGGTGATTACAAACCATGTTAGAGGTGTTTTTTATATTATTTTCATTGAGTCAGACTTGAAGAAGTAGCACAGAAGTTCCCATGGGTTAACAATGGCTACCGGCGTCGTGGGGAAGAAGCTTCCCGACCGGACCAATCGACTGAGCTGTGGCCACCGATCGACCACAAGCTTCAGTTTTTGGACAGTTTGCGTATATTTTTTAGCGGCCTTATTAGTTAGGTAAATTTCTTGGGATATATTTAGTATAAAAATTTAATAGAGGATTTTACCTATGGGCTTGGGAGATGGACAATAAGGAGTACTAAAGTTCGAATGGTGTCAAACTTATTTATCGAATATTGTGTAATAAATTCATAAGTGTTAAGATTTGGGCATGGTGAGTTAATTAGTGAATATTAAATGGAAGAGTAATACCTAGGTTAGTCAGAGATGGGTATTAGGATATTTAAATATCAAATAGGGAAGTGGATTTCACTAAAGGAATTTTGAGTATTAAAATTCTAGAGAGTTATATTAAGGGTCGAGTCTGGGTAGTGTGGTTGAGTGACACTGCTTTAATAAAATAATTAATGAGAGATTAATTAAATCACAAGTCGAAAGATAGACTTGGGTATACTTAGGCTAGTGCTATGGGTGTTAGGCACGGGTTAGCCGAACTTGATTAAATATATGTATACGATTAGTGTGATAATATATATATATATATATATATATATATATCTGTGTGTGTGTGTGTGTGTGTGTGTGTGTGTGTGTGTGTATTTGTATGATTTATTAATATCGGTGTGAATAATATTTATGTGAAAGCATACCCCTCTAGTGCTATCATAGGAGGTTGCGCGATGTGGGTGAATCCCCTGGCTGGAGGAGTAGGGAGAGTATAATCCCCAAGTCATATTGCCTATTTTTATATTGCGAGATTTATTTTCAGAAGTGAACCGTTATGGGTATGATTCGATTTCACTTTCGGTGAAGGAATATGACCACCTCCACTACGCTGATTATTTTTCCCCAAGTTCGGTGTGAGCTAGTCCGACTTGAGGTGGTCAGGTTAGAGTGAGCATATTTGGGACATGATAGAATTTTAGACAAAGCATCAAGTGAGTTATTACTCGGGAATGGATGGTTATTATATGCGACATGTGTGTGAAAGTTATAGTATACTAGGACGTATATAAAATGCGTAGATAATTATATACGAGGTTAATACATAAGTGTGAATGTATTTCTTAGATAACTAGTGTGAAATGTATATGATTTAAAAATGGATTTTATATATAACTAGTGTGAATGTTATATGAATTAATATTGTTGAACCAATTAATAAGTTAACAATTAGATAACTTAATAATCAAAGTAAGATTACTTGGGTTAGAGTAGCATGGGAGAAAGAGGTGATACATCTAGTTAAGTGGGATAGAATAATTAGGAAGGTTAGAAGGCAAGCGTTAGGTGAGCACATTAGATGAGGGGTGAGCTTTACCTCAAGAGAGTGCAACACTAGCTTAAATATGAAAAGTGTGCATGCATATTTAATTATTACAATTTAACTGCTTGCTAAATATTTTCAAAATATTTTACTTAGGACCTAACCCGTGTAAAAATCTTCTTCCAAAACCTTTTAGGTGTCCAGTTATAGGGACGCCCAGTTTGAAGATTCTATCCAAGGATGCGCAGCTACAGCTCATGTGGAAGTCGTGTGAATTTACTATAGACGCTTCATTCGTTTATTAATTCCTTATGTAGGATCTTTATTTCAGTACTCATTTGGGCATGTCGTCTCAGATTTAGTATTTAGTTTATTTATGTTACATTGTGTATCCAAGTTACTGTTTTAGTTTACTATTTTTTATTGTTGAACTGATAGTTGATTCAGTCCTCTTTATTAATATTATTCATTTGTGTTGGATTTAGTTATTAGTTTGTGCTGGTGATTTAACTGTTATTTATTCTCGCATGTTGTTAATTAATGAAAGATAAAATTTAGCACCAGTATAATTAAATTACTAGGTGGTTGGTAACTTTAAATGTTTTCAACAGTGATTGCTAAGAATGAGCCATATGAGACCAACATTTTATTTTGATCACGGGATGACCACCCGGTATTTTTGTAGGCGGGGTGCCACAACTGATATTGAATGGAAACGTATAGACTGTGGAACTGAAGAGTACCATTAGTAGAAGTGTAGCGGGAAACAACATAACAAGATTTGACTTTGGGGAAAGATGGATGTTGTGCAAAGAGATATTTGAAGCTATTAGTACAAGACTTATCCTAATTTCGAGGACGAAATTCCTTTGTAAAAGGGGAAGTATGTAACACCCCGTATTTGTGAGTATTTAGAATTTGATTAATTCGATGATTTTTGGAATGTTATGTGTGCTATAATTTAGTTGAATTAATTATTACGTGTTGATTAAAATGTTAATCAGGAGAGATAATGATTAATGTTTATGGAATATAACTATTAACTGAATAGTGATTTGTTATTTTACGTCATAACGAGTGATAGCGAAGTGACTGTGTTAGATGTCAAACAAGAGTCGAGTATGGACTATATGAGGATAAGATACTAAATATATGTAGAGTGACTTGGATGGCAATTTTGAGGTCACAATTGGTTCCAAATTGATCGAAATAGTTTGATTACTGTACCCGAGTGTGTTGATTGGGTCCCGGGGTAATTTTAGACCAACTCGGTACTACGAGAGGGCGTTTCAGTCATTCGAGAGTTTATGGTATATGGAACTCAAAAAATTTAAGAGTTGTATCAGCCATTGGAGTGAGAGTCTAGGGTTAGAACACTTTAGAGATATAGAAGGCCATGGGAGAGGAAGAGGAGAAGGAAATTAGGCCTTTCCACATCGTTTTGCACCACCGACATCGCCGGAATCGAGATCAGAGTAAGGGAAGAGAAAATCCATCATCAATTAATGAAAATAAGACCTATTGTACCAAGGCAAGTATTTATCTTGCAATTTATTTAAGCATGTTATAATACCCATGTAGTGTAGGGTCTAAATTACATGTTTGGGGAGAATTATTAGGATTTGGGTAGGTGTGATCCATGATTTGAAGTATAAATGCATGAAGAGATAATTACTTAAGATTAATGTGATGAAATCAGATATTTATGATATGGAACCTTAAAGAAACCTGTAAATCTTGTAAGACATGCGTGAAGAAACATATAAACTAGGGGTTTAGGATTTATAGAGATTAAATCCGTTTATGGTTAGTTTTCTTGAAGATTTGAGGATGCAATCATGTTAGAAATTGTCTCTATACGTATACTTGATGATTGGTAATATTGTATGGGAGCTTGGGAAGGTTTATGGAGTTTGAGTTTAATGTTTATGATAAAAAAAATGTAACGGTTATACGAAGAAGACGAAGAGTGGCATTTCAAATCGATTCGGCTCAAGGAGCGAATCGGTTCGGTAAGTGAATTAATTCAGCCTCTTCACCGAATCGATTCGGTTACACAGATTTTATTAGTTTCTTTTGTTTATGCCCAAAATTGCAATAAATTAATCGAGAGGCTTTTGGGTTATTATTATACTATAGGGAGTGACCTATTGAATTCCAGTAGACTATGGTAAGGTTTGGGTTTAGCCAAATAAGAGAATTTAAGGGTATGACCTTTTGGGCATAATGTGTAGTTGAAGAAATTTTAGGAATCGAAACGGGATGTGGAGAGCATGGGTAAACCCATTTTTTGAATCGGTAAGATAGAGATATACTAACTAATGATATTAATTAGGGGGTAAATAGGACCCTTTGGGTAGTAGCAATACTAAAAAATATACAATAAGAGGTTATAATGGTAAATCTTATAGTACGTTAAGTATTCAAGAGACATATATACTACGTACAAGATATATTTATAGGTTGTGTGTATGCCTATATTGGACATATTTATAGGTTGTGTGTGTACCTATACTAAGAATATATATTTAGGTTATGTGAATACCTATGATGTGATTTAATATGTGGGTGAACATACCTACGCTTTCTGTTATGATGGGAGGTTTCGCGCACATACCGATTCAATCTTGGTGATTCCAGTGAGGTCTGGATTTATGCCCCAGAACATAGAACTTAAGGTGGCCCACTATTAGTTGTGTATTAGTGGAACTGGCAGGTCATTTGGGTACGTTAGGTATATGCATAGCCCAAAGGCTTATAACTATATTCTCCTCAATTGTGTGTTATTTGATTGAGGGTTCGATGAGACGTTCTAAACTGGTAGTCCTTGATTTGTACGAGAAGTACATGGACTTGATAGAAAAGTACGCATGCATCGCGATGGTCATTCTGGCGGATGATATAGTTGTATATATTATAGTGTGATAAATATATACAAGTGTGATCATTCTAATTGTGTGTGACGGTAGAAAAGATAGATAGTGTATATCTACAAGCAACTTAAGTGTGATGAAACTTAATTAGTGGGATAATGGGTGATTATTCTACTTGTGTGACAGTAGGAAGATAGATTGTGCAAATCTAAAAGTGATATGAGTATTAGAAACTTAATCAAAATGATTCAATAATAATATGCAAGATATATTAATTATTGGTAGTACGGTCGCGTATTGTATGTGTGGCACAAGGGAGCTAAACCTTTTGTGGTTTGTCAGATATGGATATCTAGTTAAGCGAGGTTGCATAGCTAGGTAAGATGCATTAGGCGTGCACTTTATGTTAGAGGTGTGGAACTCAAGGGAGTGTACATAGAACTAACATCTGTATCTAATAACTATTTTAAATTGTGTTTTAAATACCTTCTAAATATTTTCAAAAGGTTTTCTCGGACTCTGACCCTTGTCAAATCTATTTATCTATTTTTTTCAAAACATTTTAGGTGTCCAGCCACCGGGACGCCAAACTTGATGACTCATTTCTGGGATGCGTAGTTGTAACATTGTGGAGGCTTGTAGGACTTTGTGTAAATGCTTCAGTCATTCATTCCTAGATAGGATTTCATTTTAGTATTTCATTTGGGCTTGTTGCCCCTTCAGACTATTCAGCATTTCACTTCAATATTATCAGACTTGATTTTATTTACTTTAGATTTGTTGATGGATTTTGTTTTTGGAACCAATGGTTTATTTGTTGTTATTTTATCCAGTTATTTATCATGTGATATTTTAGTCTCTACCATTGTGTGGATGGTTTATATTATTTTATTTCTCTTATTGTTGTGTGATTATTGAAAGATAAAAATTTTGACACCGGTTTAATTTTACCTAGGTAGTTAGTAATTTAAAAAGTTTTCCACAGTGATGCTAATAATGAACCAGATGAGAGGAGTGTTTATTTTAATAAAGGACTGATCACTGGTAATTAAAATAGGCATGGTGTCACACTTATGTGGTTTTATTTTTTCATATTTTAATTAGCATGTTGCATTTATTTTACTTAAGGGCAAAAGTCACTTACAAGATAAGATGTGAATTTCATCACCTTTCATTGGCCCGAAAATCACTAAATTGACCCAACATCTGTATAATCCGAGCCATCACTTTTAAATTAAGATTAATTTCACGTTGGCCTTAGAATATCACAAAGCTCATAGAAAACATCTTAACAAGAATATAATTAAATGTTGCTCAAACATGAACTTGTCAAATCGGTTCCATTTTACCTTGTTAAGGAATGGTAGGTTTTAATGAGTCTTCATACCAACCCCCTACCTAGAGGTAAAATAGGAATTTGAGGTGATAACCGTAGTTATATGTCTTTTAAATTCTTCCTTATCAAAGAGTATGAATTGTCTAGTTAGGTAGATTAACTCAGAGACGTCTGTTACCTTCGATTAATCTAAAAAAACCAGAATATAAAATTAAATTTTTCCTCGCCTAAATTAGATAAATCAAATTGATATGTATTAGTTTATGTGGTTTTGATTCAATTTTAATTGCTTTGGTGTTAAAGAAACAAAAAGTCATATATATATATATATATATATATATATATATATATATATATATATATATATATATATATATATATATATACATATATATATATATATTCTAACATTGTAAATTACAATGGGTGATCCTTATATTGTTATCCCATCATTTTTTTCATATTCTTTTGTTGACTCTTTGGACGTGTGACTACAAAATATCGAAAATTCAGATGACTACATATTTCAATTTGAGATAGATGTGTGAGTAATTAATTTTAAAGTAATTAAAGAAGGTGTCGATGAGAGTCCAACTTTTTTATTAATCATTTTTCCACCAAGATATATTAATTGAGAAGAGGTAAATAAACGATATAATGATGATATTTTTAAAAATAATCCTGAATTAAGTACGGATAATCAATTACGTGAGGAGAAAAAAATTTACAATATTGACACATATAATATTTGTGGTGATTCACATATTGATTTTTGTCAGGATTTTTCTTCTATTTTAATTGAGAAAATGCTATTTTGTCTTATATGTGTGACACCCCATCTTTTAATTTAAAGGGTGGCCAACCCTCTACCAAAATAAAATGGTAATATCATATGACTCATTCAGAGCCTCATTGTCTAAACATGATTAATTACTAACCACCTAATTAATTTAAAAAGCAATGCCAATTTTTATCTTCCACTAACATACAGTGATATTAACCGATCCACCATAATTCCATACACAGTAATCATAATAATTTTGATCATAATATAATGTATGAATCGTAGATAAATAAATAAACTCCCTGAATAAACCATCAGGTTAGAATCAAGTACATCCAAACCAACCAACTAAAATATAGGTAAATACATAAGTCTGAATAGAACGGGAAACACACCTAACCGACAATCAAAATAGAGAATCTAACCTAGATAACAATAAATGAAGAGGCTACTCTGAATCCTGCAAGCCTCCACATCAGCTGTAGCTACGTGTCCCTAGAAAGAATAATAATCCTTAGCGTCCCTAAATTTTTTTGAAAATATTTGACACGGGTCAGAGCCCACAACCTTTGAACATATTTAGCAAGTGTATAAGTTGCAGTATTGAAAATACAAAGCAATCTTCATATTTAAAGTTGTAGCAAACCAGCATGAGATAACCCACACCCCTTATCTAATGTGCTCACGTAACGTATGCTCTTAACCCTCCTAGTTATTCTACCCTGCCTAAGTAGCCTCGTCACTATTTCTAATATAGCGTATTACCCTGTCTCGAGTATTGTATTTCACTGATTTGATAATTAGCTTACTGCTCAGCCTAATTTATTATTTCATTATTATTCGTTCTCATAACCGTACTCCGATTATTAGTAATATTCATAATAAATTTCTTATGTCCATATTTCAATGTCTACCTCTTTATATACGCATAATCGAAACACATCAAATGCATATAAACACATATAACCTTCACTATATGTATGTTACCGTTATCCATCTGAGTTTTTCTTCGCTGGACGCGCAATCGGGTCAAATCTCACCACCAGACCCAAAAGCATAACAAAAATCAGAAGTGGTCATAGCCTTAAGTCCGTAGTCATAACCATACCACATTTTTCTACGGGACTCCAAACCTACACAGTGTGGGTATGCATGAACCTATGACCCATGGTAAACAGTACTACCACTGTCTAGATTCTCCAGAGTGACCTCCCACGTTACGCAACCTCACCAATAGAATATCTTCTAGGATGGGTTTGTTTCACATATATATCATGCAAACAAATACTATGTAATATCCCACCCCAGTAAATTAATTGAATTAAATATTGATTATAATTATGGAAGAATTACGGATGAAAATTTGGAGAAAAAGAAAAAGAAAAAGAAACAGGGTCGTTCAAACAACATAGGGCTATCGTTGACAGTCTGAAGGTCGCGAGATGCAAGACATGTATCAACATGCTACTGGTTTACAGTAGTGGGTCACGCGATCCATAGATCAAACGACATAGGTCGTGCCATTTGAACAACATAGGCAAAGTTATTTGAACGACCTTAGTCGAGCTTTTAGATCTGATTACCCTTGTGCGCGGTCACAATTTAGAGCATTGGTTTTGCGTGCTGTCGAGCCCAGATCAATTCATAATGGAAAAACGGGAATTTAGGCTTTGGAGAGGGTTTTATAAGGTGTAGTTTGGTTAGTTTTGGGTTATTTGTGTGTTGGGAGAAATGGAAGAAGGAGGGAGAGAGAGAGAGAGAGAGAGAGAGAGAGAGAGAGAGAGAGAGGTGGGTGGTCTTCCACCACTACCCACCACCAAGTCACCATTCCTCCACTTTAAACCACCCATAAATCACAACTTTTATGATATATTCCCCCACTTTTGAACCAAAAATACCCATCTGCACCATTAGTAAAGAAGACCTACGAATTTTGGAGTAGTATTTGGGGGATTTTTTAGAGAAGATGAGTGGGTTTGAATGGAGTATACGTGGGTCTTGCTTGGAATCTTGGAAGAAGAGCATTTTTGGAGCTTTATAGGAAGCTTTTGGTAATCCCTTGCGGTCACCTTTGGAGGTGGGGCTTGCTCCTCCTACACCGACATTCCTATAACCATTAGAACCATTAGAGGTGGACAAACCTTACTCTTAGTGTAAAAATATTATTTTGCATTGTAGTCTTGTAATTAGACTATTTGCGTAGGGTTAGTTAAATGGTGTAAATAATGTGTAGAACATAATAAACATTTTTATGGAATAAAAATGTTGGAAAATGTTATTTTGTTAAAAATAAGGAATGGATAATTATTTCAAGGTTCTGAAATAGTAAAAGTTGGTGTTTTATGAAAATGGTGATTTTCTAGAAATAATGATGAAAAATATTTTATGAAATAAAATGTTTGCAAATGATGTGATATGTTGGAAAACTGGTGGAGTAATAACATTTCAAGTTCTTGCAAAAATGAAAGTGTTATGAAAAACAGACATTTGTTGAGGTTGAAGAAATAAAAATGTCTTTGTGCCTAATAAATGTATTTTTGCAAGTATAATGATTTTCCGTGATGAAAAATATGTTTAAACCATGTAGTAGGATTTTTAGGTTTAAAATACATCTTCTCATGCATATAAATTTGTAGTAATTTGATATTAAATGTATAAATAAATTTAGAGAAGGTTTTGTTAGGTTTAAACATAAAATAAGAAAAGTTAGAAATTAGTCTTCAAATTATGTGAAATTAGGATTAAAAGATGTAATGGACATGAGATTACAAGACTACACTTGTGATAAAAGAAATGGCATTTTCTTATAAAAATAGTCTTGAGTGTAAATGGATTTCTTGAATTAAGACGTAAAGACATTTGCGTTTGGAAAAGTATTCATTAAGTGTTAATGGGTAAACATGGAAAGGTTAGAGTGTAACTTATTAATGCTAAAAGGATTAACACTTATGGAATTAAAAAGTGATTAAGGGTGTAAAAGTTTTTCCAATTAAGAAAGATATTACTACAAGTGTGAAAAGAACTGTTAAAACACTTAAAAAGTTGGTATGAATAACTTAATAGTGTTTTAATGAAATTAACATTTGAGAAATGGAGTAAAATGTGATTTTGGAAAAAAAAGGTAAAATGGTAATTTTACTTAAAGGGGTACTTTTTATGAAATAAAAATGTTGCAAATGGTGTTAAACAAAGTGGTCCTAAAAAATATGATTTTTGTAATAAAAATCAAGGTTAAAGTGTAAAGGACATGAAAAGGTAAATTTTCAAGGTATAACACAAGTTGGGCGGTAAAGTCCTGGGTTTTAGCTTCAGCTGGGTAAAAAAGAAAATGGAATAATGTGGACATTTGTAAAATGTTGAAACATATAAAAGGAACTTGGATGACACTGGGATAAAGCAAGAAGGGACCGGAGCCCTCGGGTGAAAATACCTAAATCACTGTCCAGAGCGTATGGTGCGCATAGCCGACGGTGTTGAGCCCGTGGAAGTATGCGGTATAGGAAGATTCTAAGAAAAGTTAAAAGAAATACGAAACATGTCAATAAATGGGTTGTGTGGTGAAATATGTTAATAGAACCTAACTTGAATGAATGTAATAAATGTTCCGGTAAAGTTGAAATGGACAAGTAAATGCATAAAACTATAAATGTCCGTGAGATAAGGTTAAAAGGGTAAAGTAAGTGGGTAAGTAGGTGATTAAGCAATCAAGTTATTGAACCCATAATTTACATAATTATGTATTGAAAGGATTTTCAAATGACAAGTGAGTATTTTCTAAAGTGTATTACAATGAATAAAAAGGGTGGTTCCGGTAAAGGAATGGGTTCGAATAAATCATGTGTAGTAGTTTCAAGTGTTGAATCGGGTATGTTAAATAAAGAGAAAAATACTATGTATGAATAGATGAAGTCATTACAAGATTAAGGTAAATTAATCTGGGTAAGTAAGGTATTCGAAAGTAAAACTGTTAATGCATTGGAATATATATTTTCAAAGGTATATGTATATATCTGTAGATACATACATACATACATACATATATATATATATATATATATTTGCTTGCATGTGGTTGTAGCCTGTGAGTATCCTTTTTGTCATTCATTTCTATATTGCATGTAAATTCACACTGGACATAAGCTCACACCCTCACTTTGTTACGTCAGGTTCGATGAGGTTTCGTATGTTGAGGACGTTATACAGGTAAGTACATTTTTTAAGTTAACAACTCTATCTACTTAGACTTCGGGGTGCTTCCCATGTGTCCCTCACGTAGTTGTATTTTAAAACTGGAAATGCATGCTAAATAAGTGAACATTAATTAAAATAAATTGGGCTAGCAACATTATATAGGATTGTGTCATTGCACTTCACACCTAACGCTCGGGTTGGACCGGGTTGACTACAGGTAACCCATAAATTCGGGTCGGGCGTTACATATTAATAATCATACATATATATTATCTCGCTACTCGTATATATATTTCTTGATTCCGGCTAATCCGTACCTAACACCCAAAGCACTAGCCTATAAGTACTGAGTCCATCCCCAACTCTTAAATGTTTAATTCTTCACTAATTAAAACTAAGTTTCGTTACATAACCTTTATGAACTACCCTGCCTTTCCCAACCAGAACGTAAATGTTAATAATACTCCCTGAATTATTCGATCTCAAATTCGTAGTTTATATTTTGAGCGTTACCCATACTAGCCACTCATGACCAAAATTTGAGTCTAATTTCCCTAACCCGAAGTCGTATAACCATTTATAAAATGTTCAGAAGTCCTACAACACCCTACGAACCTTCTATAATTTACAATTACCCAAAAGTCCCTCAAATTACATTAAAATACTTTATTGTCCCTCATAGCAGGTCCGAATCAATTCAAGTTCATAGATGAATCGATTCTCCGCCAAATCGATTCATCTATGAGGGTCGAATCAATTCGATTCTAGGCAAGATCCGAGTTCTGGAATTTAAATGACAGGTTTTCTAATTTCCCAGCATTCAATTACAAAACTTTCATAACCCCAACCATATTTTTAGTCCCCCAAGGGTTCTTATACATAAAATCTAATTTAAATCCATCCTATCATTCACAAATATCATAATCATCATCCCAATTTCATCAATTCAACATTTTCAATGATTTTTCCCAAATTGTTTTTCACATAATTTAGATTATCATAAGTATGAAATATCCAGATATCAAGATTACTACCACATAAATCAAGATTTATTCTCACAAAAAAAAAGATTAATATCATCACATGATTCATATGTAATTTATTTATGAAAAATCCATTCTACATGTTGAATCCCTGAAGATGCCGGAAACAGCACCACCAGATAAGGTGTTGACAAGCTCGAGCTAGTGATAACAATCGCATCACAAGAGTGAATATATATTAGAATGAGGTGAGGAGAAGAGGAGAAACAATAGTATATAAGTGGTTCAGCCAATCAGGCATACGTCCACTGTGAGTGTGTTAGTAATTTCACTGGATGAAGGCACTAATGGCCATGGATACAATCTCTCAAGCTTTCTCTCTCTACTGTGTAAACCAACAGAGTTTCAGCTAGAGTTGCAATTATTCATCCTTTACAAGGTAGGGGAATACCTCTATATATAGTACTTGGGGGGGTGTAACATACACCCCAAGCATGAAATGAGCATGTTTATGAAGATCGAACCAGTATGATGATGACACCTAGCTGATCTCATGAAGATAATGATGACCACAATATTCCCCCACGTGAGGGGAATGATTCCCTTATAACTAATTTTCTCACGTGTTCCAAACCTTGCATGTACTTTCATATGCTCGGACTTGTGTCCTTGACTGATGTAACCTCAGCCTAGTCGAGTATGAGGTTGGTGAAGTCTGATAGTGTTGCTTTGTCTTGTCAATATCCATGATGACCTCGGTCGGGAAGACTGGACGAGGTTAGGCACAAAGGTGAGATGTAACGTTGGCTCAAGAAGAGTAGGATGTTGATAATAACCTGTCCCCATAAGGCGCTGCTGACCTTGCAGAATACGACCTTTCTGAGGACAATTTGTGAGTTTCTTGTCAACTCGGTTGTGAGATAGGACGAGGTTAGTGACTCTGAGTATGAGGGTGAACTTTGGGCATATCAATCACCCCCTAGCCCTTAGTTTCCTATGTTAATAAGTGAATGAGGGATATGCTAGGCCGAGGCTGAGTTTATTTTAGTGCCTTGGGGTGTGAAGTGATTCCTTGACACATGTCACTCACTGAAGTGACTAACATATTCCCCAAGGTGTTGATATTTCTAGAAGCGTCTTTTAGGTTTCCAAGGGTAATGATGGGGGCATTGGAAATCGTGCCCCATCATTGAGAAGGTTTAAAACCTTTTTCTCTTTCCTCTTCTAATTTTCTCCTACCTAAGCTTTTCTGCAACTGCCATCGAAATTTCCTTAAATCCCTCCATTACTTACCGTGATTTGAGGTTTTTTGCTTCTAACCTCTTCCTTCTTTAATCATAATCAATCAGGTATTGCTCCTTAACATTTTATTTTCAATTTATGGTCATTAGTTTTAGAGTTTCAATTTTCAGTGAGTTTTTCTTTTTTCGACGAGGGTTTCTACTACTGTCAGGTAGTTGTAGGGCTAGGCTTGTAGCGGTTAGGCAGTTTTGGGATTGTTCTAGGCTACTCCGAGGTTGTTTCATTCATAAATAACCCTTTTTTAGGTTTACTGGTGACCCCCCGGTCATCTTCTCCGGCAACTATCTTAGGGTGTTCTTGGTGTTCTTCATTTGAGACCTTTTAACATCCACCTTTTGATCTTTAATTTAGGTTCTTTAAGTTGTATACTTGTTTCTAGTTTGAGTCCTTCCCTTAAGTGTAGTGTCATCTTCCTTATGGTCAGACCCTTGTACCAACTTATAGAAGAGGTACCCTCTCTTCGTGAGAAGACTTTCGAGAAGATTAGGCAGATAGAACTAGCCTAAGAGTAAGCTCATAGGGTTGAGGCCTTTCCCCTCAGACCAAATTTTCCTCCTCCACTAAAGGTCATATACCCTGAGCCTGTAGAGGTTCCTGAGAATACTGTCCCAATGTCTTAGTCCTCTTCCTCAAACCCCATGTCAACGTCTGAAGTAGGTGAGTCTGTAGACTCTTTTTAAGAGGCTATGGATTATTCTCCTAGGCAAGGTGAGGTTCATGGGGAAGCCGAGGTTTCAAGTCGTGCTTAGTCTCACCAAGGTGCTAACACTTCGCATAGGTCTTCCGATGTTCAAATCTTAGGGCCAAGTGTAGCAATTCCCCCTCCTATTGATGTTATTCCCTTATCAACTACCACCGAGGTTAAATTTGCTCAGAGGTTTCCTAGTGGTGCTCCTACACCTGCCCAGGTCGACGTTGCTGGGGATGGTGACGATGGTGAGGATAACGAAGTCGATACCACTAGGGCGACCGAGTATGAGAGTACCATCAAGGAGTACGACCTTTTTACTTTCAAGCGCCTCTATTCCATAAATTCTTCAATCATCTTTAAGAAACTTCTGAAGGATGAGAGGGCCTTCGATGGCCGAGATGGACAAATCTGCATTTACGAGCAGATGTTTAAGTTGGGCTTTCGTCTTCCTATTCACCCAACCATAAAAGCTATACTTTCCCATATAAATCTTGCCCCTTCCCAACTGTCCTCAAATTCCTAGAGGGTTATGATTAGGTCCATCGTCCTTTGGATGGCTATTCACCATTCAGACCTTCCAGTTAGAGTTTTTACAAGTTGTTATGTTCCCTAGTCCGCCAAAAACCACCCCAGCTACTACCACTTATTATCTAGGAAATCAGAGAAGAAAATGAAATTGGTTACCCAAACTTCAAATCATAATTGGAAACCTCGGTACTTCTTTATTTTCGGGTCATGGGAATTCGGTTTAGATGAGGCTTCTGGAATGTCGGTTCTAAGGACCCCTCTGAGATGGGGGAAGGTCTCTCTTGCTGCTAAAGATGACCCTGGACTTAGACAGGACAATCACAAGAACATTGAGGGCCTTCGCAATCAAGGAGATAATGGTCGTCTCGTTAAATATAAGCATCTGATGACCCCCTATTACCTTTCTTAGATACGTTTTGGGGGTGGTCCCCTAAAAGAGCTTCGTAATTTTTCAACATTTTTCTTACCCAAGTCATACCTCTTATATTCTTTTTTATCTCTTACTGACTAACTTAGGGAATTGTCTTGCAGAGCATCCAGAAGGTATACCAGACGAGTTTTGGGAGATGTCTGCTCCTAGTCTGGTGAAGCTCATGGAAAATAGAGGTGGTAAGAGTACACCACCATCGACATAAAAAAGAACGTCGACACCTCTAGGGCCGACGCTAACAAAAAGAGGAAGCCCACAGCTGAACCAGCCCACACGAGGCTGAGCAAGACCCGGGCTAAGGATCGTGCCATCCCCATCTCTACAGACGATGGCCTGGCTACTCGTATATCTCAACTAAAAATTAGAGAAAGCTTAATCGGCCACAGTCTGAAGGCTGCCGATGCTATTGGCGCAAAAATGACTGAGGAAGATAAGCGTTTCTTACGCACATTGGATGTCCCTTTATTGGCCGAGTTTATCCTCCACAAGTCAATCCAGGTATCAGCTTTTTGCTCATCTGCACAAGTATAAAATTGGATTTTTAGAAATTATAACTCTTACATTCATACATATGATCTTCTTCTGTAGGGTGTCTTGTCTTTTCATCATCTTGTTGATCGGACTTTGAAGAAGATGCCCCTTATAAAAAAGGTTCAGCAGGCTGAGAAAGTTGAGGCCTCTCTGAATGCATAGGTTGCAAGGTTGAACGGGGTCATGAAGCTGAGGGATAATGACATGTCTCAGCTCAAGAAGGATCATGACAAAGCTCTGAAGGCCAAGGATGAAGTTCTTTAGTCTAAGGTTAATACTGCAGTCAAGGCTGCTTTGGAAGATGCTGTTGAGAAGGCCATTGAAGACTACAAGGTCTCTGATGAATTTTTCAGCTTTTGGTTTTGAATACCTTGAAAGAGGTACCAAAATGACTGGCAAATGGGCATCCATGAAGGAGAGCGAGTTTGGTATCTTGACTACATCAGACTTTGTTGGTCTCATCTTTGGAAACCCTCTGTTCTCTCAGGCCTTGATGGAAGTTAAAGAGTCTAATGCTGCTCCAATCGAGACTGCTCCTCTAGAGGTTATAGAGACTAAGGACGATGCTCATCATGACGATGGAGTTAGAGTCACAAACATCGACCTTGACCAGACGACTGATGCTATTGGTGGGTTGGTTCCCACCGAGACATAGGATTTTTTACTAGTGAAGCTTTTCAATATTTGTAACTTTGATGAACTTATCTATAATTCTTATTTTTATGAACTCTGATGGCCTCTTGACACCGTGGCTTGTAACTCTGAACCCTTTTAATGATAATCATAAGTAGTTCAACTTCTTCATCTTCTATTTCTTCATACGATGTTTTGTTTAAAATTCATTTGTTGGTGTTGCCATATGATTGCGATGTTTTACCTCTTATTTTCACCAACTTAATGATATTTTTAAGGTCTGAGGTCATCAAATTATGGTGTTTAACCTCCAATTTTTGTCAACTTAATGATGTTTTAAGGTTTGAGGCCACCAAAATATGATGTTTAACCTCTAATTTTCACCAATTTAATGATGTTTAGGGTCTGAGGTCACCAAATTATGATGTTTAACCTCCAATTTTCACCAACTTAATGATGTTTAAGGTGTGAGGTCACCAAAATATGATGTTTAACCTCCAATTTTAACCAACTTAATGATTTTTTATGGTCTGAGGCCACCAAATTATGATATTTAACCTCCAACTTTCACCAACTCAATGATGTTTTAAGGTCTAAGGTCAACAAATTATGATGTTTCACCTCCATTTTTAACCAACTTAATGATGTTTAGGATCTGAGGTCACCAAATTATGATGTTTCACCTCCAATTTTCATCAACTTAATGATGTTTAGGGTCTGAGGTCACCAAATTAAGATGTTTAACCTCCAATTTTCAACAACTTAATGATGTTAAAGGTCCGAGGCACCAAATTATGATGTTTTACCTCATATTTTCACCAACTTGATGATGTTTTAAGGTCTGAGGTCACCAAATTATGATATTTCACCTCATATTTTCACCAAATAATGATGTTAAAGGTCCGAGATCACTAAATTATGATGTTTCACCTTATATTTTCACCAACATAATGATGTTAAAGGTCCGAGGTCACCAAATTATGATGTTTAACCTCATATTTTTACCAACTTAATGATGTTTTAAGGTTTGAGGTCACCAAATTATGATGTTTAACCTCATATTTTCATCAACTAAATGATGTTTAGGGTTTGAGGTCACCAAATTATGATGTTTAACCTCCTATTTTCACCAACTTAATGATGTTTTAAGGTCCGAGGTCACCAAATTATGATGTTTCACCTCTAAATTTTGCCAACCTAATGATGTTAAATACACATACATCGGAGCACGAGCATTAACACAAGGTTTCTATTTTTTCATTAACATCCTCTATTTAAGTTGATACATGTATTACAAAAAGATAACAATTGCAATATCATATGTAATATTTCTTTAAGTGATCGGCATTCTAAGGGTTGGAGAAAGGTTTTCCTTCCAGATTTTCTAGCCGGTAGGTACCATGTATAACCTCATCAATTACCCTATAAGGACCATGCCAATTGGGGTGGAGCTTTTTTATTTTTTGCCACCTATTCTTCATGACTAGGTCCCCCATAACTATCGACCTTGACTTTACCCTCTGATTGTAAAATCTAGCAGTTCTCTGCTGATAGGTTTCCTGTCTTATCTCTGCATCCTCTCTTCTCTCCTAAATTAAATCAAGTTCAAGTCTTATTTCTTCCCCATTCCTATGAGGGTCATATGTATGAATTCTAAGCGTGGGAAGTCCTACCTCGGTTGGGATGACAACCTCTGAGCCATGGGCTAACATAAATGGTGTTTCTCCTGTTGGTGTCCTCACTGTCGTCCTGTATGCCCAGAGTATAGCATATACCTCCTATATCCATCTTCCTTTGTCCTCTTCCAACCTATTTTTTATCCCATCAAGGATTGTTCGATTTGTGACCTCAGTCTGGCTATTTGCCTGGGGTCGGCCGGGAGAAGAAAAGAACTTCTTGATCCCCACTCTCTCAAAGTACTTTTCTAAGGATATGTTCTTGAATTGGGTTCCGTTGTCTGAGATGAGAATGTTGGGAAGGCCATACCTGCATATGATGTTCTCCCAGATGAACTGGAAGGTCTTCTACTCAGTCATTGTGATCGTTGGCTCAGCTTCTACCCATTTGGAGAAATAATCAGTTGCCACTATTAAGAACCGATAGTTATTTACAGCTCTTGGTAGGGGTCCTACCAAATCAATGACCCATACTGTAAATGTCCAAGGGGAGATGATTGAATTCAGAGGTTAGTGAGGCTAATAAAGGATGGTGGAGAACCTTTGGCACTTATCACACTTCTTCACATACACAGCTGCATCTTTGGCTAAGGTTGGCCACCAGTAACCATGCGTAATTATCATCTTAGCCAACGGCCTTTGTCCTATGTGACTGGAATAAAAGCCTCCATGCACATCTTGGAAGATGTATGGAACCTCTAAAGGGTAAACACATCTGAGAAGAGGGAGGAGGAATCCCTTCTTATACAGGACATCTCCTACGATAGAGAATTTAGCAACTCTGAACCTCAGCTTTCTCCTTTCTAACTTCGACTCTGGAAGCTCTCCCTCTATGATGTATCTGATAAGAGGATCCATGGATGAGGCTCCCATACTCAAATTTAGGCAAGGTCTATCAACCTCTTCCTCTTGGATGGTCGTCTTGAGAAGAATCTCAACTGGTACTATTTTCTTTATGTTTGTCCTTATTGCTGAGGCTAACCTTGAGAGTGCATCAGCTCGGTTGTTATCTAGCCGAGGTATCCTCTTCATCTTAACATTCTTGAAGCTCTCTAGCATCGTTCTCACCCTCTTCATATATCTGGCCATCCTTTCATCTTTGGCCTCATACACCCCTAGGATTTGGTTCACGACTATCCTGGAGTCATTGTGGATGAGAAGTTGGTCGACATTGAGGGATTTTGCCAAAGAGAGACCTTTTATTAATGACTTATACTGTGACTTATTATTGGAAGCTTTTAAGTTGAACCTCAACGCATATTTAATATCGGTACCATCCGGTGCTGACACTATCAGCCCTGCTCCAGTTCCGCTTTCACAGGATGATCCATTAACGAAGAGGTTCCAAATGGTTGCATTTGAAGAGAAGTTTCCCTCTAACAGGGTCCCCTGCTTAAAGAGGTATCACTCTTCCTCATCTATTCTCTGCTTCGCTATATCTATCTCGACCTCGTCTAATGTTTGGCTGACATTTCTCTCTTCAATCTCATGTGCAACCTCTTGATTAATCTCAATGTCGGCCTCATCCTAGGTAAACTCGACCATAAAGTCCGTGAGTACTTGTCCCTTGACGCTAACTCTGGCTTGATAAACAATATCTTATTCCCCCAACTTGATTGTCCAGGTCATTAGCCTTCCTGACTTCTCAGGCTTATGGAGGACCTATCTGAGTGGGGAATCAGTGAGGACGACCATAGCGTGGGTTTGAAAGTATGGCTTTATTTTCCTAAAATCCTGTATCAAAACATAGGCTAACTTTTCAATCCGAGGGTACTTCTGCTATTAAAGTACACTGGTCTTTGCACTCCATCCTCTTCTCTTACTAACCGCACTGATGGCTGACTCTGAGATAGCTAAGTATACATATAGCTTCTCACCCTGAATTGGCCGGGATAGTAGTAGGGGAGAGACGAGGTAGGACTTGAGCTCTTTAAAAGCAATGTCACATTCCTCATTTAATTCAAAGGCATTTCTAAGAACTTTGAAAAAAGAAAGACACTTATCTGTGGCTCTTGAGACGGACATGTTAAGTGGAGCAACTCTCCCAGTTAGCCTCTGAACATCTTTGATAGTTCTGGGCGTCTTCATTTCCAACAAGGCCTTAATCTTCTCAGGGTTAGCCTTTATTCCCCTTTGGTTGATGATGAATCCCAGAAACTTTCTTGCTCTTACCTCGAAGACACATTTGGCCCGATTGATCTTTATTTTGTATTTGTCCATGGTGTCAAAAGTTCTTTTAAGGTCAACCACATGAGTGTCAGCCTTCAAACTCTTCGTCAGCATGTCATCCACATAAACTTCCATGGATTTGCCTATCTGATCTTCAAACATCTTATTGATAAGACGTCGGTAAGTAGGCCCTGCATTCTTCAGGCCAAAGGGCATGATCTTGTAGCAATAGGTCCCTTTGTTTGTAATGAAGGCTATCTTCTCTGAGTCAGTCGAGTCCATAAAGATCTTATTATACCCGAAGTATGCATTAATGAAGATCATGAGCTCATGTCCCACTATGGCATCAATCATCTGATCTATACGAGGCAGGGGAAAACTTTCCTTTGGGAAAGATTTGTTTAAATTAGTGAAATCTACACACATCCTCCATTTCCCATTAGGTTTGGGCAAAATGACAATATTAGACAACCACTCAGGGTATATGACCTCTCTGATGAACTTTCCCTCTTCAAGCTTTCGAACCTATTCATTGTTGACATCATACTTTTCCCTTGAGTATACTCTTCTTCTCTGCTCGATGGGCCAGAAATCTTCTACAACATTGAGTTTATGGCACATTATCTCAGGGTTGATACCTGAGACGTCTGCATGGCTCCAGGTAAAAACATTTTGTCTATTCCTTAACAGCTTTACTAGCTCCTCCTTGATCTCAATTCTTAGGGATTTACCGACTTGGATGGTTTTTTCGGCCCATCCTCATTGAGGACGATTGATTCTACCTCCTTCATGGCCTCTCCCTTTTTTAGATTTTTTTCATCCCTAGGATCAAGTGTGTCGATGTTGTACATGGTTGTTGCCTTCTTATTATCCTCTCTCTCTTCTGCGGAGTTGAAGTAGCATTCACATGCCGATGTTTAGTCACCTTGCACTTCCCCTACTCCATAAGGAGTCAGGAATTTTAGCATTTGGTGGACCATTAAAGGCACGACCTCAAATTCCTTGAGGGCTACTCGTCCTATGATGAGGTTATAAGCTGAGAAGACATTTTTACCCATCACAAAGAAATTGATTTTTCTGGTCAATCTCTTAGGCCATTCATCTCCCATTCTAAGATCCATTTCATATATACCCAATGTATGAACATTTTCACCACTGAAGCTAATCAATGGATGATGATAAGGGACAAGCCTAGCTATGTTGAGACCCAGGTTCTTAAAACAGGGCCAAAACATAATGTCTGCAGAACTACCCCTATCAACGAGGATCCTCTGAACCTCACACCCATGAACCCTTATGGTGATCACTAAAGGGTCATCATGGGGAGCTAAGATACCCTTCAAGTTAAGTCGTGAGAATCCTACCATGAAGGTGTCTATATCTACCTTCTTTCTCTTCTCGTGCTTAACCTCCGTAGATGCTAAGTTCACAACCTTGGCTTTAGTCACTGATTTATCCTTTGCCACATCAGACTTGCGATCAACTACCTCTGAGCCACCCCCTCCTAGTCCCCCACAGATAGTGTTCACACCAAAAGAGATCAAACCGACCCTCTTCACTGGGCATTATCATTTTTTTAGTGGGAGGACAAGGTTATCATCATCGTCGTCTGAGTCATTAGCTCTTCTAGCAGGGACATGTTCCCTATATTTATCATTTTTTTTCTTTTTAGGGTCATCTCTTCCCCCCTTAGAATCTCTACCATCCACATACATTCTGAACTTTCCAAACTTCAACATCTTCTCAATCTCGTCCTTCAGGGCGAAACACTTATCAGTCAGATAACCATGATCTTGATGGAACTCACACTATAGATTATTATTTCTCTTATGTGGAGGATCCTTCAACTTCTCCGGCCATCTCAGGGATCTATCATTCTTTATTTCGTTAAGGATATGTTCGCAGCTTACAGTCAAAGGAGTGTAGTATGCAAACTTATCGTCTGTAGCCCTCTTCTTTCCATCCTTTTTCCTTTTAAACTTCCTACTACTACTTCCATTTTCATCCTCATACTTCACAGCCATTTCTTCTTCTACGTTCATGACCTTTTTAGATGTTGCTAACAGCTTGGCCATAGACTTGGGAGGGTCTTCAGCAAGCTTCCAAAGTAGCTTTCCCTTCTGAAGTCCTCCAATAAGGGTTGTCATGGCTATGCTCTCTTTATAATCTTTTACCTCCAATTTTTCCTTGTTGAACCTCACGATGTAGTCTCTGAGGCTCTCATTGTTTCCTTACTTTACATAAAGCAAGTGAGTCATCTTTTTGTAAGGTCTTACCCCAAAACAGAAGTTATGGATAAACCGTTCGGCCAAACCTTTAAAACTCTCAACTAAATTTTAAAGAAGAGAAGTGAACCAAATATATGCAACCATAGTTAGAGTTCTCGAGAAAGCTCGGCACCTCATCTTATCAGAGATTGAATAAATGTTTGTTACAGATTGATACATTTCGATATGATGGGTTAGTACTACCATCGTACTTGGGAGAAACCACTGAAGGTTTAAATTTCGTAGGGGTTGGGAAGTTAACAATCCTTGCCATAAATGGTGAGCTTTTTGAGTACCCCCTCGGTAATGGGTCTCGGCTTTTTATGAGATCTCCTATCTTTTCTTCCAACCTTTGAATAGAGTCTTTTTATGGTTTGGAAACATCGTCTTGGCCGAGGTTGTCCCCATACACTTCTAAAGGGTGAACTGAGGGTTCCCCAGCTCCTACGCAACGTCGTATGTTGACCTCCCCCTGACCACAATCTCAGCCATGTGGGGGTCGGCCATAATAAGGTCGATGATCACCATATTCCCTTTGTGAGCCATCTATGCTTCTTGACCTGGATAGCCTCTGCCTCAGATCATTAACTGGGCCGAGCCTTTCAAAGGCCGACCCTATACTTAAGCGATCAAAAGTTGACCCTCTTTATCGTGCATCACCATCTCATCTTTCACACTGACCTCGACTCTGTTGTATAGGACGTAAATTGTTGTTTGAGACCTCATATGACTCCTAATAGTCTGTCCGGACATCTTTTGCCTCAATGTTGTCATACTTATCCTCAGGGCAAGGGTTTCCTTGCCTCCCCAGGCGTAAACACGTAGGGTCAGTAACATCACTCCTCCACTGAGGAGTAGATTGGTCCTTTCGTGGTGCCTGGGGTGGTCCCCTGGCCTCATACTGTGGCTGAGCAGCCGTTGGAGTAATCATCTCCGGTGAGACCCTGGTGGTCTCATTATGTTTTGGCTTAGCTGGTAAAATTTCTCCTGCATCACTTGTTGAGTTGCAGGTAAGGACTTCAAGGCTACTGCCACCTCAGCCATCTCGGACTAGGGTGGTGCCTGGTTGGAACTAGGTCTTCCAACACCAGATGGTGGAGGAGGTGGTGGTAACTCTGGTGTCATATGCTTGACCTTTTGATGAAAGGACTATAGGGCTTAGAAACCATAAGGGGCCTTTTTCAATGGAGAAAAAGCTTCGCGCAAAGGGCAAGTCCTGGTTCACCACCAGAGTTTCGGGTAAGGTTAAGCAGAAAAAGAGGAAGAGATGAATCTTCTCGTTCCCACAAATGGCACCAAAAGGATGATGCTGGAAATAGCACCACCAGATAAAGTATTGGTAATAACATGTCCCTATAAGGCGCTGCTAACCTCGGCTGTTGCAAAGCTGAGGTTGGTAGTAGAGAGCCGACCTTGCAGAATATGACCTTTTTGATGGCAGTTTGTGAGCTTCTTGTCAACTCGACTGTGAGACAAACTGACGTTAGTGACTCTGAGTACGAGAGTGCACTTTGGGCATATCAATCCCGATCTTAAAATAATTTTTTACTCTAACAAATTTGATATGAATCTAAGCAATGAAAAAGCAACAAGAAAATTATACACTTGCCTTGAATGATATTTGGATATTAGTCTCCTCCTTATTGCATGTAGTCAAGAATAACCTTTTTCCACCCTTCCTTGTGCTCTCCCTCCTTCTTTTCTCACCAAAAGGCACCCATAGGTTTAGAATGTATAAAGTGGCTATCCCTACCCATAATATCCCATTTAAACCTCTTAATATCGAATTTAGGTTAATCCCTTAATAAAAAATGACTTAAATGCCTCTGAATGGATCCCGGCTAGTCTAAAAAGCTCCCAGTAACAAATATCTACCCTCGAATACTTGATTTTGACTATTTCAACCCATTACGATTCAACTGTGTACTCGAAATCACCATCCAAGTCACCAAATATAAATATCGTATATCAATCTACAAATAGCCTACCTGTATGTCCCGATTGAGATACCGTCAATCTCCATCGTTATTACCCATTATTATGAACAAACAATTTACCAAATTTAATTTACTTAATCACACTTAGTAAATTTTTACTTTCACATTAATATTAATTTTATTTTCACTAATTAATATTTATTAAATTGAAATATTATTATGACGAGCACGCGTGTAATTAAAATGCTGAAATTAATTATTCAAAAATATGGGGTGTCACATACTTCCCACCTTGTACATGAATTTTGTCCCCGAAATTCGGGCATACTTGTGGTGAAAAGCTTAGGATATCGCTCTCACATATCATCCTTCAGCTCCTATATTGACTCATCTACATTATTGTGTCCCCATTGCACTCGAACTAGGGGTACCACCTTAGACCACAACTTACACTCAATACGATTAAGAATAGCAACCGATATCTCCTCGTAAGAGATGTCTGACTGCAAATCAATCTCCTCCAGTGGGATGTGAGAAAAATCCCTCTCATTCCTATGATATCTCTTCAGTGAAGACTGTTGGTGCGCGAGGCCCCCAATTCTAAAATATTATTTCCTTTTTATGTAAACTCGATGCGGAAGCGGTGTAATGGTTCAACTTTAAAACAACAAATTTTAATTTCTTGAACAAATTAAAATTACACCAAGTGAAGTAAAATTAATCAATTAATATATTCACTTAAACCAATTAATTAATCCAAGTCCTAGAATTTGCCTAAGTCATATTTATCAATATTAGCAAATTAGGCGAAACCAAATTTTAGCAAATGACTTGAATTAAATAAACTTTACCCAACATATAATTTATCACCAAATTAAATGAGTGTGATGATTTAAACCAAATTTTAACTTGAATTATTCTAACATTCGTTCTACGTTATTTTGCAAGATAACATAAATCAATCACACTACGCCGTGATGTACGAGGAAAAACCCAAGACAGGAAGCAACCTCGGACGGCCCTAGCAACAAATCCACTAGATACGGAATTACAAGTACAAGACACAAAGACTTACAACACACAACTCGATCCCTCTCAAGCCTCGACGCTTCTTCTTGTAGACACCTCTTCCTAGCGGATAACCTTGGAACTCCACCGCGGTCTCGGAATCCACCGATAGGACTATATATGGTCACCGTCACCCGAGCAAGGAGCCATTCTCCAAGTGGGTAGAATCGCAACAAAACGTCTTCTTCTTTGATGGATGTAGAAGCAAACCAAAACTTCTCTTTGAAACGGAAGAGATAAACCGGTGCCAAACTCCAAGCAATTGATATGTATATATGTGAACTTGGATAAACAATATGGGTGTAAAACTAGAGTGATAAAATATTTTCTCTTGAAAAATAGTACTCAAAACTTGAACATTTTCCTTAAACAATTTTAGGTCTCAAACTCTCTCTAAGAGATGGAATGGCATGGAAAAGTTGGATTAGAAAAATGGTTTCCCGCACATACATATTCAGCAAAAAGATAGTGGGGTAAACTAGTGGGAAAATTGGTAAAAACTGCCAAAAAACTGCCATTTAACTGTTCCCGCCAAATCTCGTTCGAACGACATTTTCGTTCGAACGAAATCTCGTTCAAACAAGATTTCTAATGAAGTTCCATAATGTTTAAAGAGGGAACTCGTTAGAAGTCTCGTTGGATATCTCGTTCGAACACAGAACGACATTCCAATGGCCTAATATGGGAACTCGTTGGCAGGTTCGTTCGAACGACAATCTCGTTCGAATGACTCTATCGAACGAAAAACCAGAAAGTTTGAAATATTCTTGTTTAAGCCCAGAAAACTTTATAAACATTTATTTAAAGTTTTAATTAATTCTTTCTTAAAACAAAACGCAGTTTTTATAAAACCTAACACCCAATAAACTTGTTCTAAGCTCCTATATATATAATATTGCATTCATACCTTGGGATCATGGAACTATGGTTGATGACGTAGAAATGAGGCAAGCAAACCGGCATATTTGATGAAGCTTTATACTCTTTGCCACTACATCTTCAACAAACACTTCATAGGCTTGAGAATATTACAATTAAATAGTATCCTATGAATAAATGTTTTTGTCCGGAATTGAGCCAAAACTATATATGGACTCAATTGGAAATTTGTGTCCTTACAAATCTCCCCCTTTGACTATTCCGGGACAAAAACCGAAAAAAAATCCTAAAGGGCCGTCAAGCTCACTAGACTCAAAACATAACCCGCCCAAACTTGACTCAACCCAAGGATCAAAGGCTTTGCCATTGAATGTTGCCGCTTTAGAAGAATTCCTGCACACTTAAGAAAACTATCAAACTCATAGGGAATATCAAAGTATTAAATGCAATTAAAATAAATACTGCCCCACAATTAATTCTCCCCTTTATCAAAACAATCTTTATCAAAACAATGTACCAAAGAAGGTCGCGACTCCCCCTAAGTTAAATCTCCTAAATTAAGGTACGATTACAATAGGATTAGATACCATTTCTCCCCCTATCATTCTCCCCCTTTTTGTTCAGGAATAGGCAAAGGATATAGAACTAATAAACACAGTGAAGCTTAAAGTGATAAGACGTGAAAAACATATGAGCAACAAAAGCATAACTAATCCATTATAGATACTAAAAATGAAGTATAAGCATAGAAGGACTAGAAAGCAAGGCAAAGACAAACAAATATCATATATATATAAACTAGAAATATACCAATGAAGCATTTGCATATATATATAGATATAAACACACACATGACACAAAAAAAAAATTAAGTTTGCACACTCGTATGGCAAAAATGTGTCATATGGAAACGTAAGTGTAGGGGTGTGAACTAGAAACAATTAAATTTAGACCCAAACACTTAATAAACATTCACGGAGTTCTCATTTGATTGCAAACTTTATCACATTTAAATATAACCTCATGTGACAATATGAAGATTGAACTCAATGAACAAACATACACAATGCATACAAGCCTAGCATGATGATGATTCTACAAACCAAATAGATTCATGACATTAAAGACAACTAGGATAAACAAACATTGTGCAAACCGTTGATATACCATCCAATACTCCCTCAATAAGCATATATATTCTTTTGTTTTTGAATGAATATATCAAACAAACATAGGCCTTGGAAATTGTTTTCTTTTTAATGCCAAATATTCTGTTTTCAGGCCTTTGGATCACGTATTTCTTTTAGATCCAATAAACAGTGGCTTACTATCGCAAAGGATTTAATTCATCCTTTCGGAGCCCTTCCCCGTGCACATTTAGATATATATTTTTTTATCTCACAAAGATCACGTGCAACGGATTTTGACATGCACTAGTCCTCCTAGGTCATAGATATGTAGATGACTAGATTGGTAGGAGAACACCTCAAAAAACTCAAATATATCATGTGACATTAAGATTTCAAAAGAGCTCGTGCATGTGTGAAAAGAGGCATATAAAAATAGAATCCATTTAAACAATACAAAATCCAACTACTCCATATAAAACATGGTAAAGAACATTTTAAGGATTGAAAATTTAAACCAAAAGTTCTAGCCACGTGGAAGCGTAAAAGATGGGATTCAAACACAAATATATGCCACATAAAGTGTGTCAAACAAAAATACACACAAAAAAAATCTTTTTGAGTTTTTAACATTTTTAATCAAAAATAAATATTTACTCAAAAGGACAAACAAAAATCATTTGTATTTTTCATTAATCTCAAATGAAACAGATAAAACACAAATGATAAACAAAAATATTTTTATATTTTTCAGTTAATTCAAACAAAAAATATAATACAAAAAGATAAACAAGTCATAATTTCTAGCATATGATATGAAATGAGTCAATGACTAGAAAATGACAAAACATGCATACATCTAGAAATGACATATAATATGAAGCACAAAAAGCTAGAGTATGCATAAAACACTAACACATTCAACCTTTAAATTTAGCAAGGGGGGTTTCATGTGATAGTAAATGAGAATCAACAAATCTTGTATCTAGCGCATTTAATAATGATTTCCTAACCCATATAGATTTATATTTAACATGATGGGGATTAGGAAATAATGAAATGCTAGATAAAGATTTCCTTGGACTTCTATTAAGATCAAAACAAAATGACCTAAGGTGACCTTTCCTACCACAATGCAAGCATGTGTAAACACGAGGAATGTTACCTAAGGTGTGACCCTTTTTAAAGACCTTGGACAAAGTTGACCCTCTAAAACAAACAATGGTTTTAGCTTTAGCAATGGAAGAATTTGAGCATGATGTGATAGAACCATTAGAACTACTACTAGAGTCTTGAGAATCATTTTTCAATTTTAAAATTTCGGACTCAAGTAATAAATTAGACACCTCAAAATTATGGGACTCCTTCTTTAAATTTTCAATAATTCCTAGAAGGTTAAAACGCTCTCCCTCAATATGAGCAAACTTGTCCCTAAGAGTCTTTTCATGATTTTCACTCTCTTTCTTGGACTTTTCTAAAATATCAAAATTTGAATGTAAGTCCATGAGCTTTTCACGAAAAATATCTTTTTGAGATAAGGAGATTTGCAAAGACTCAATGTGAGCTTTAAAACAAGAATTTTCATTTTCAAGAAATTAAATTCTTTTCACAAATCTCAAATTTAATTCCTTTAAATTTTCGTTAGATTTGTTAAGCCCATTTAATTCCTCTCGAAAATCAAAAATTTTATTTTCATTAAAATTGGACAAATTTTCATTAAGACGTCCCATTGAGAGAAAAAAAATATGAGAGTGATAAAAAATTGAACCACCTAAAAAGGTAAGAAAATACAAAAAGCCGAAAAACGGATCTTTAACGCGATAACTTAGCGCTCCGGCTCTGATACCACTTGTTGGTGCGCGAGGCCCCCAATTCTAAAATATTATTTCCTTTTTATGTAAACTCGATGCGGAAGCGGTGTAATGGTTCAACTTTAAAACAACAAATTTTAATTTCTTAAACAAATTAAAATTACACCAAGTGAAGTAAAATTAATCAATTAATATATTCACTTAAACCAATTAATTAATCCAAGTCCTAGAATTTGCCTAAGTCATATTTATCAATATTAGCAAAATTAGGCGAAACCAAATTTTAGCAAATGACTTGAATTAAATAAACTTTACCCAATATATAATTTAGCACCAAATTAAATGAGTGTGATGATTTAAACCAAATTTTATCTTGAATTATTCTAAACATGCGTTCTACGTTATTGCAAGATAACATAAATCAATCACACTACGCCGCGATGTACGAGGAAAAACCCAAGACGGGAAACAACCTCGGACGGCCCTAGCCACAAATCCACTAGATACGGAATTACAAGTACAAGACAGAAAGACTTACAACATACGACTAGATCCCTCTCAAACCTCGACGCTTCTTCTTGTAGACACCTCTTCCTAGCGGATAACCTTGGAACTCCACCGCGGTCTCGGAATCCACCGATAGGACTATATATGGTCACCGTCACACGAGCAAGGAGCCTTTCTCCAAGTGGGTAGAATCGCAACAAAACGTCTTCTTCTTTGATGGATGTATAAGCAAACCAAAACTTCTCTTTGAAACGGAAGAGATAAACTGGTGCCAAAATCCAAGCAATTGATATGTATATATGTGAACTTGGATAAACAATATGGGTGTAAAACTAGAGTGATAAAATATTTTCTCTTGAAAAATATTACTCAAAACTTGAACATTTTCCTTAAACAATTTTAGCTCTCAAACTCTCTCTAAGAGATGGAATGGAATGGAAAAGTTGGATTAGAAAAATGGTTTCCCGCACATACATATTCAACAAAAAGATAGTGGGGTAAACTAGTGGGAAAATGGGTAAAAACTGCCAAAAAACTGCCATTTAACTGTTCCCGCCAAATCTCGTTCGAACGACATTTTCGTTCGAACGAAATCTCGTTCGAACGAGATTTCTAATGAAGTTCCATAATGTTTAAAGAGGGAACTCGTTAGAAGTCTCGTTGGATATCTCGTTCGAACGATATATCGAACGACATTCAAGTGGCCTAATATGGGAACTCGTTGGAAGGTTCGTTCGAACGACATTTTCGTTCGAACAACAATCTCGTTCGAACGACAATCTCGTTCGAACGACTCTATCGAACGAAAAACCAGAAAGTTTGAAATATTCTTGTTTAAGCCCAGAAAACTTTATAAACATTTATTTAAAGTTTTAATTAATTCTTTCTTAAAACAAAACGCAGTTTTTATAAAATCTAACACCCAATAAACTTGTTCCAAGCTCCTATATATATAATATTGCATTCATACCTTGGGAGCATGGAACTATGGTTGATGACGTAGAAACGAGGCACGCAAACCGACATATTTGATGAAGCTTTATACTCTTTGCCACTACATATTCAACAAACACTCCATAGGCTTGAGAATATTACAATTAAATACTATCCTATGAATAAATGTTTTTTTTCCGGAATTGAGCCAAAACTATATATGGACTCAATTGGAAATTTGTGTCCTTACAAAGACACATGAAATAAGTTGTGAATCCTCTGCAGATGCTTCGATTTTCTCAATGACAGGGAAAGGCTCTACATACCTCGGCGCTAGCTTCCCCTTCTTCCTAAACCTCAAGACATCCTTCATGGGAGACACGTGCACCAAGAAACAGTCCATAATCTCTAGCTTTATGCTTCTACTATCGTCATCAACATAACCTTTCTAACTATCCTGAGCTATCCGTATACATCCTCGAATGAGCTTAATCTTGGCAGTGGTGTCCCGAATCTTCTCCGATCCCAATAACTTGTTGTCCCCCACCTCTGACCAACAAGTGTGTGAACGAAAAGGTTATCTATAAAGTGCCTCAAACGGTGCCATGCCAATGATGAACTAGTAGGAGTTATTATAAGAGAACTCCACCAGTGGAAGGTATGCTCCAAACCTCCCCCAAAATCGAGTATACACATCCTGAGCATGTCCTTTACCATTTGATTAACCCACCCAGTTTGTCCATTTGTTTGTGGATGATACGTTGTACTCAACTGTAAATTCGTGTCCATCGCCTCTTAAAAGCTCTACTAAAGGTGGGATAAGAAAATATTGTCTTGACAATACTTATCCTTGGCCCGACCTATGATTTTACCACCCTCATAGCGATCTCGCAGGTGACAGCCAATACTACCATACTTGCCCAGGAGACCTCATCATTATGTTGAAACTCCTCCCACTTTTCCTTTCAAACCTCCGTTATCTCCCCCATAGGTCATCGCCTCAACGCGTCTGCCACCACTTTAGCCTTCCCAGAATGATACAGAATAAAAAATTGGTCTCTAACCATCTCCACTGTCACATATTAAGATCCTTATGCATGAACAAATATTGTAGTAACTTATGGTCCGTGAATAGACTGAACTGCTCACTCAAAAGATAGTGCCTCAAAATCCTCAAGGCAAACACAGATGCTACTAACTCCAATTCATGTGTGGGGAAATTCTTCTCATGTGGATTAAGCTTGCGAGATACATAAGCTATGTACCTATCATCCACCTAAAATACATTCCCAAATCCCTGTATGGATGCATCTGTGAAAATATTATACTCCACTCCTCCCCTAGGCAGTGAGAGCATGGGCGCGAAAGTCAATTTGTCATTTAGCTCGTCAAAAGCTAATTGATAATAGCCATCCCAAAGTAACGGTTTGAGAAGCCCTTTATTAAGTGGAAATAATACCCGTCCAACTCCAAAAATCTCTCAACCTTCGTCGGTGTCATGGGCTATACCCACTCGCTCACCTCTGATACCTTAATCTGATCCACGAAAACTCCCCCGTCTGGTACAATATAGCCCAAAAACTGTACCTCCCTCAGCCATATCCACATTTCTCGAACTTGGCAAAAAGCTGATGGTCCTATAATGTTTGTACAACTATACATAGATGTTCTACATGCTTGTACTTTGTCCAAAAATACACCAGAATATCATCTATTAATACGATCACAAACTATTCCAGAAAATTCCTGAACACCCTATTTATGAGATCCATGAACACTACTGGCACATTAGTCAGTCCAAATGGCATCACCATGAACTCATACGACCCGATCTCAAATTTATTTTATAGAAGTACGCTGATCCTCTCAACTGGTCGAATAAGTCATCAATTTAAGGCAGCGAATAATTATTTCGAATCGCGACTTTGTTCAGCTCCCGGTAGTCCATACAAAGATGAAGCGACCCATATTTCTTCTTCACAAATAATATCGACGCATCCCACAATGATGTAATCCACCTGATAAAGCCCTATCCCAGGAGTTGATGAATGTGATCCCTTAATTCTCGATTCTATAACAGGGCCATTCGATACGATGCTCATATAATCGGCCTACTCCTAATCTTCGAAGTCAATAACAAATTCTATCTCTATAATACATGGCAACCCGGGTATCTCCTGGAACACATTTGCGAACTCCCTCACTACCATAATCGAATCCAAGGAAATAACCACCTCATGTGAGGTCTCCTCCTCAATATCATAAAGATGTGTGGTCGACCCTTCCTTGGGAAGAGACATCGCCATGAGGAACATCTCATGTCGAGGGATAGATTCAAAGCTCTGACCCAAGTTTAAAGGTTATTAAAGGACTAACCCGATCTGGTTCATGCATTAATTGTGAAGTGCAATGAAATACCCTAAATAATGTTTCTAATCCAGTTTTATTATTATATAACGTTACACTTATTATCCTCAAAGGTCATATTACCACATCGACTTATAAATAAAATCCATGGGACAAACTCCAAATAATATCATAGATTAGTACGACCTAACCATACTACAATCATCAATGATTTACTATCATTACGTAAACTTCAATACAAGATCGATTCTTCCAAACACTTAATGGAAAAGACACCAATTCAATCATTCCCCAAAATGAACATACTTCGTCACCAGGCAAGCGTGACCGGCTCCAACCAATAACGGCGCTGAAAGATCCATCACCAACCTCACCACATCACACCCAAAAGGAACATGAACCTAAATCTATGATACCAAGTTGTAATGCCCCGACCTGGGTTTAATGGTTATTAAAGAACTAACCCGGTCCAATTCGCGCGTTAATTATGAAGTGCAATGAAACATCCTAAATAATGTTTCTAATCCATTTTTATTATTATTTAACGTTATACTTATTAGCATGCAAGTTCAATTCACAATCAATACATGATATGAACCAAGGGAAGTGCCCTAAGACGAAGTAAACAGAGCCATTAACCTAAATGCAAGTAAATACGTAGCTATATAACGTGCTCAAAATACGAAATTGCATACAACCTGTTGTAACAAAAGGAGTGAGTGAGTTGAATGCACAGTGGGAGCTATAAAAATGCAATATAGAAATGAACGACAAAAAAGAAAACTCACACGCAACACTAAATGCATGTGAAAGTACTTATGTATATACATATATACCTTTGAAAATACATATCCCATTGTATTAAATCGTTTTATTCCAAAAATGTCATTTAACCCGTTTATTCTCCTTATCTTTATAAAAAAATCATTTGTATAATTATGCTTAAAAAATAACATTCCTTCCCATTAACGGACACAGTTAAACAATTAGTAATTGTTGGAAAAATCTTTCATTTACTTTCAAACGTTTATTGCCCAACGTTTATTAACTCACGCCAGAGTTACTTAACCATATTATAGGACTTCCATTCAACGCACGCACACACCATGTTTACAAAAATACTCATTTCCCTATGAAAGCCCCGTATAACACACGCTTGTGTTTATTATGATTCAAACCTCATTTGGTAGCTTAAATATCATTAAGTCATCTTATAGAACCATCCTATGTTACCATATAAACATTAAACTTTCAATGCATTTTTCTTGCATTAATAAATCAATGAATCAATACCATTCAGTTGTGCCTCTTCCATTATTATTCAATTCATCAATTAGCATTTTCTTTAGGGATTCCTCTGACACACACTCGCTATAACACATGCACACCCACAGTTTCACAAAATTTCATCGCCCGACACCAAGCGCTAAGTAAACTGCAGTTGGTTTGGGGTCTTTCACCACTAGGGATAGGATAGCCCTGCTTAATTATTTAACCCAACATCATCTAATATCATTATCTCACCAATGTGTTAGACGCTACTCATATTTCCCACGTTAATTTTCCTTTTTCGGGACGAAGCCAAAGCCTTGGACTTAACCATCCATTTTCCCATTATTCATTTAAGAAAAATCATTATATTCCATTAAAGTCTTTTTTCATGCACACGTTGATTTTTCTACTGAAAATCATTTCCATTTAAGGAATCATTTCATTCTTTCTACATACGTGGTAAATACTCTTGAACTTTTTTGTTTCCTGAAAATGTCACACTTTAAGTAAATTTCCAATTTATCCATTTTAAATTAAAATGCGTAAGTTCACTTTTGTCTTCAACTATTATTTTTTAAAAAAAACACCTTTTTTGTAGCTACAAACTTAACACGGGCATTTTAGTCACTATGAAACTTTTTCAACTTTTCACTTTGTCGAAAATCTCATTTTTGCACATTCCTCCCTTAATATATAAAATAATACTTTTTACATATTAAAGTGAACACACTTTATTTATGAGTTTTAACACAAAAAACCCGTTTTAGTCAACAATTTCACATTTAACACTTTGTATTTCAAACATACTGGTAAAGTTTGCATGAAGACTAGACTTTTACACTTTTACACCCATACTTAGTCATTTTATTCACACTTAGTCTTCTACACTTTCATCATTTACATTTTTACCCAAAGTTTGCATGAAGACTAGACTTTCACATACTTACACTTTTAACCCCAAAACATAGTTTAACAAACTAAATAGTACACTTTGTAAATGAAACTCCATTTTCTCATTTCATAATGATTCATCAAAATTAAAATCACTATATTAATCTCATAAAAAGGACATATACATACCAAGTGTTTTTCACATCAAGGAGATAATTTATTCACCTTAAAAACATGAGTTTAAAACATTTTATTTCATAAAATGTTTGTGAATAGTGGGCTGAAAATTATCTATTTTTAAAACCGATTTTATTTTATGTGTCGCTTTTTACGCAAACCTTAAGAGTGTCACTAATAACCCATTAGTGAACCATAACTATTTTTCTACATTATTTACACCTAATATTTATGAAATAATATTATGAAATTTATCACTATTTTTAATCTCGTAAAAACCCGACTCTAATATTGATTTTGTATATAAAAACATGAAGTAATCATCAATAAAGCATAAATGAATATTTCAACACATTTAAGACCTTAAATATGTAATAAATCATTTTAAAAACATTGCCAACTTTAAAGTTATGAGTTTTCCACATCAAGGTCTTTAATGGAGGAAAGTGGATTTTGTGGAAGATGGGTGGCTCCCCCACTTTCAAAGGTGGCCTCAAGTGGAGTCACTTTACATTCTCTTCCAAACTCCAAACTTGAGTCCATGGATGGCCCAAGCAATACCCCTTCCAAACTTATAAAACCCCCTTTCTAGCTCCTAAAACTCACTTCAAAAACACCCACTAGCTGTCCAAACTTTGAATGGGACTTTAATGGAGTTTTGAGGTCTTTGTGATGGTCTTTAGGTGGTGAGAAAAATGAAGGGAAGGAGCTACGAAATTTTGTGATGAAAATGGCTTTCTAAAACACAAGGATGAGAGGAAAATATTCTGTAGGAGCTCCAATGTTTTGAACAATAATGGCTTACTCTCTCTCTCTCTCTCTCTCTCTCTCTCTCTCTCTCTTATAAGCTATGTGAAGAAGGTGGAAGAGAAGACCCAAAAACTCAGAAAATGAAGTGTCTAAAATATGTATAACCCTTCCCAAGTCTGGAAATTTGAATTGGACTAAGACAATAGCTAACCATCCATTTATTACCCCACAAAATGATGTCATTTTCCTCATTCTCTCTCTCTCTCTCTCTCTCTCTCTCTCTCTCTCTCTCTCTCTCTCTCTCTCTCTCTCTCTATATATATATATATATATATATATATATATATATAAGCAATTGTTTACCCTTGGTCCTTCTTCCTTGCATTCTTGGGAGTCAAAAAACATATTCGCAATATTTTTTGACCTTTCGAAACGTCCAACACGAACCCTATGAGAATCGCGACCTATGTACAAAATATAATTTTTTTCGATTTTTCTTCGCATGATAATATTACTTATATTTTTATTCATCTAAATATATGGTCGGAATTTTTTTTTACTTACCAATTGTCCTAAAAAATTCAGCGCGATGCGTGCTAACAAAAATCCGCCTAAAATGGGTTTAAATATTTTTCCCGAAGGCGTCAAAGAAGAGAAAGTTGCTTAAAATAAATCTTAAGTTGATTTGGAAATTTTATATTTTTTTGAGCACTTTATTTTTTTGACGAAAAATATTTTTTTTTATTTTTTTTACTTTTGATCCCATGGTATTTTATAAGTATTTTTTGGACCCTATGAAAGTGGTCATTTTGATATTCGGGACCGCGTTGCATGCTACAAAAATCGCGCAACAATTACCGCTTTAATAACCATGACCGTGTCACAACCATTCATTGATCAAACTTATCCAACAAACTTACTAGGATTATTAAAACTTAAATATGCATCCAAGCGAACCATGCGACGTGGAGATTTTTCTCATTAATTACTTTTCGTAATTCGCCACTTTTCGTGCCATTTGGCGTAATCCCCTTATATATTTATTCCTCAATTTTTTTTTAATATAATATTTTGATTACCATTAAATACTTATTTTCTAGGATAGGGTATTACAATAGAGAACACGATGGTCCTACCCAAGCAATCCACCATTGACAGGTACCTGCCAACCATTCCATTCCCAAAATGAAATATTATCCCACCATATCCAAAACGAGAAATTCGGTCGCTAAACATAATCTCCCAATATTTGTATCCACTCCCCTACAAATGAAGTGGATAAGGGTCCCACTGCCTAACGGTGAGTCTACACACACAACAATATTATTGGCTATCTCTAGAAGGCCAGTTGTGCATGCAAATTTGGTAGCTATAAATAGGTGGGAATCTTCCGTATCAAACAAAACCTTACCCATGTGCCCATAAATAGAAAATGTACCCTCAACTGTTGGCGATGCCTACTGTGCCAGTAGTGTGATTGTATCCTGAACGTTGTAGAGATGTATACACTTTAACTGCCCCTATGGATATAGGGCTGGTAGAGATAGTGTTGCTAGTGGTAACTGTGCCTGTAGTCCCTGTTCGGTACCCTACTGAGGCCCTCTACCTGGCTACTAGTAGTCCCTCTTCCTATGTCCCATATCACCATACGTAAAACATCAGTCAGTGAATTTCCCCTATCTCTAGCCCTAGTGGAAATATCTAGGTTGTCCTGATCATTAGTCTTAATGGCCTATGCCCTGTTGGCCTCCCCCATTATTTCCTTGGCCTTAGTGTCCCTAGGGAACAGGCTACTGTTGTTGGTGTTAATGCTGAGGGCCTTGCTGACCCTATCTGAACCAACAAATCTCTATTAAAAAACCTCCCGATAAAAATCTCTTAGTCGAATGCCCCTACCGAGAATCCCGCTCCTGTTGTCTGGCCCCGTGCTATTGCAGTGCTCCACCTCCACCATTCCCTCCTACTCTGCCGAATCGAATTGTATCTCTCGCTATCTTATATCCTTTTAGATGGAAGATATGGTCCTAGTAATAAAGTAGTGCATAATTGATGAACTCAAAGTAGGTGGGCAACGCAAGGTTACTGTGCAAGTGCTGCATGATCCTCCAAATGAGTCCATCCATGAACTTCAGCATCTTCTTCTCCTCTTATTCACGTCGTCGAGTGCAAGGTTGTCTAGAAGGATAGGATCCTCCTTATATTCAGCCACCGACCTATCCCCCTAAGTAACATTAAGGAATTTTTTTCTGCATCTCTGCCTGGATTTCTGACGGAAAATACTTGCTGTCAAACAGCACCCAAAACTTTGTTGTAGTCATAACATCCTGCACCTCTGCCATAATAATTGACTCCCACCACCACAGTGCTGCACTTACTTGATTGAAAGTAGTATTTGTCTCTTGGTCTCACTGCACTCCACAAGGAAAAGATGGCATGTAATGTCCTTCCTTATTTTACTAGGGATCCCACCACATCCGACTTTCCCTAAAACTCTGGTGGATGCCCTTTTTGAAAAGCCTCACTCACTCGCTCCCGAGATGATGGTCCCGATTTAGTTTGAATGACCGGTGCCACCGAACCTGTGGAAAGTGTTATGCCATTAAAGTCATCGCATTTACCACCTATTCCACTATATCATCCACTTATATGGCTGTAATGTTTCCTCATGGGGCTCCTCCCTAGCACTCGGTCTCATCTAACGGTTTCTCTTTAATGTCATCTGAAATGAGATTTTTGTTCACAATCAAATACAAAGTAATAGCATAAGAATGTAAGCACAAAAATGAGTGAGTATGAATGCAACAGTCCTAAAATAGGGATCAATATTAAGAACGTTAAGCTAAAATCGTAGTAAGCCACATCGATCCTAAAAGACTCTAGAACCTGATGCTCTGATACCATCTGTAGCACCCCGCATATTAAAATAATGGGTGGTTATCCCTCTACCAATATAAAATGGTAGTCTCGTATGGCTCATTCTTAGCATCACTGTTGAAACATGACTAATTACTAACCATCTAATTAATTTTAACAAGTAGTGTTAATTTTTATCTTTCATTAACATAAAATGATATTAATTGATCCACCATAATTCCATTCACGATAATCACAATAAATGAGATCATAATATAATGTCTGAAGTTGAGATAAATAACTAGAGTCCCCGAATCGGGTAAAAATCCTTTACATCCAAACCAACTGGCTGAAATAAAGGGAAATATATAAGTCTGAATAAAATAGGAACCACACTCAATCGATGAGTAAAATTGAGAACCTAACCTATATAATAATAAATAAAGAGGCAACTTTGAATCCTATAAGCTTCCACATCAGTTGTAGCTATGTGTCCCTTAAAGGAATAATCATCTTTGGCATCCTAATGGATGGACACCTAAACGTTTTAACAATATTTGATATGGGTCAGAGCCCAAAACCAAATATTTAGAGCGTGTATAAGTTGCAGTATTAAAGCAGTCTTCATATTTAAATTTGTAGCGAACTCGCATGAGGTAATCCTCGCCCAATATGCACACCTAACATCTTATCTTAACCCTCCTAGTTATGCTACCTCGCCTAACTAGCCTCGTCACTAATTCCAATATAACGTATTACCCCACCTTGATTATTGCATATCACTGATTTGATAATTATCTTACTTCTCAACTTAATTCATTATCTCATTATTATTCGTTCTCTTAACCTTACTCCGATTATTAATAACATTCACAATTAATTTCTTATGTCCATATATCAATATATTCCTCTTTATATACATATAATCAAAACACATCAAATGCATATAAACACATATAACGTTCACTATATGTATGTAACGGCTATCCCTCCGAGCTTTACCTCGCTGGATATGAAAATCACTGGCATGCTATCAAGCTCCAAGGAGTCCTCCATAACCTGGGCAATCGGGTCGGAATCTAACCACCTAACCAAAAAGCATAACAAAAATCGGAGGTTGTCCTGAACTTAAATCCGTAGTCATAACCATACCACATTATTCTATAGGATTCCAACCCTACACAGCCTAGGCATGCACAGACCTATAAGCCATGGAAAATAGTATTACCTATACTGAGATTTGCTAGAGTGACCTCCCACAGTGCAAAACCTTCACTGATAGCATATTCGCTAGGATGGGTATGTTTCACATAAATATCGTGCACACAAATATTAATACTCATATATATATATATACTATCTCGCTACTTGTATATATATTTTCTGAGTCCGGCTAATCTGTGTTTAACACTCGAAGCACTAACCTATAAGTCCTAAGTCTTCTCTGACTTTCCCAACCAGCCCCTAAATAGTAATAATACTCCTTGAATTCTTTTATCTCAAATTTGTAGTTTATATACTAAGTGTTACCCCTCTTAGACACTCATAGCCAATATTCAAGTCTAATTTCCCCAACCCGAGGTCGTATAACCATTTATAAAATTCCCATAAATCCTACAACACCATATGAACCTTCTACAATTTAATATTTCCAATTTCCTAAAATCCCCTCGAATTACATTAAAAGACCTGATTGTCTGTCACAGCAGGTATCGATTCACCTATAAATCCCAAATCGATTCGATTCTAGATATGAGCCTAGTTCTTGAATTCAAGTGTCAGGGTTTCTAATTTCCCAGCTTTCAATTCCAAAACTTTCACAACTCTAATCATATTTTTAGTCTCCTAAGGGTGCTTATACATAAAATCTAATCTAAACCCATCCTAAAATTCAAAAATATCATAATCATCATCCCAATTACATCGATTCAACATATTCAAAGATTTTATCCCTATTTTAATATTTCTTTCTCTTTGATTTTCTTCTCTAATTATATTATTTTTCACACAATTTGGATTATCATAAGTTTGAAATATCACAGATATCAAGATTAGTTCCACGAAAATCAAGATTTATTATCATAGCAATCAAGATTAATACCATCACATGATTCTATGTAATTCATTTCTCAAAAATCCGTTCTACATGTTGAATCCACATCTCAAAATTAATTATAACTCTACCAATTTTGATATGAATCTAAGAAATGCAAAGTGAACAAGCAATTTATACACTTTCCTAGAATTATGGTTGGATTTTAATCTCCTCCTTATTGAATCTAGTCAAGAATAGCCTTTTTCTACCCTTCCTTGTGCTCTTCCTCCTTCTTTTCTCACTAAAGGACTCCTAGAGGTTTAGAATGTATAAAGTGGTTGTCTCATAACCCTAATCTCCCATTTAAACATCTTAATCATGATTTTAGGTTAACCCCTCAATGAAAAATGACCTAAATGCTCTCGGGTCTCGACTAGTCTAAGAGGCTCCAGATAACCAATCGCTGCAAATGGGAACTTGATTTGAACTATTTCGACCCATTCTGGATCGACTGTGTACTCGAAATTATCATATAATTCCCAAAACATAAATATCCTATCTCAATCCATAAATAGCCTACATATATGTCCCGATTGGGATACCGCCAATCCCCCATCATTATTACCCACTACGACGTACTAACAATTTACCGAGTTTAATTTACTTATTCACACTGAGTAAATTTTTACTTTCACCTAAATATTAATTTTTTTCTCACTAATTAATATTTACTAAATATGAAATATTATTATGATGAGCAAGCATGTAATTAAAATGTTAAAATTAATTATTAAAAAATACGGGGTATTACAATAGGTGGGAAAATTTATTTGAGGATCCATCATTCAATTTTAGGGATACTTCTAGTTATTACGAGGGTCCTCCCGTTTTTATGAAGAAATTGTATCCCAATGTGATACCTCTTCTTCTTGTGCTTTTTGTAAAGTCTCATGTTTTTTAGTGGAGCATGCAATCCCCAATTTTACGTTACTTTTTAGAAAAAAAAGGATAGCAAATATTTTTATCCTTATTATGATTTTATATCCACATGTGATGAATCCACATACGATTAGAGTGCTTTATAATTCCTTATTCTTAATGATGTTGGTGAATACTATTTTGACTAAGAGTTAAGGTTTGAGAATTGTGTTGTGAGGTCATAAATCAAGTTTATAATATTTTTGTACTTAGTACTAGAAAGATTATTAATTGGAATGACACACATCTATTTCGATTATTAATTTATGGTGACAATGGTAATTATTATGGCTTTGTATATTATTAGTTTTTTTTTTCTTATTTTTCAGGTTATTTCATTTTTTCAGTTTTTTTTATAGTTAATATGCATTTGTTAACTTTAGATGTTGATAGTAAACTCACATTCATAGGTAATATCATCCTTTTGCGTCTTTACTTGATTTTCTTTGTCCATATTTTTATTTGAGAATAAATTAAGGACAATATAAAATTTAGGTTTGGGGGTAAAGATGGTATTTTTGAAAAAAATTTAGAAAAATAGAAAAAAAATTATAAATCCAATAATATTTTCAATATAATTAAGTTTTGAAATGATTTCTTAACATAGAATTAATTCACGAATATCTCAACTTACAAAAGTTTTACACATTGGCCAAATAATATGATTCAAAATGGATATCAAGGAAAAAGTTAAAGAACTTATCGAATAAATATGGAGATTTTAACCCGTTGAGATTTTGTGACATTTATCATTTTCCAGAGATTTAAATCAATCCGGGTTAAAATTACTCAAACTTTCTTTCAATGTTAAATTCATCGATGATCTCAAATTCTTTTGTTTTGTTTGATTAGTCAAAACAAAAGTTCAAAATTTGAATCTTATGCACTAGAAGTTTTGTAAGTCATTTTGAGACACAAATTAACTTAATGAAAATTGAGAAATGAGATTAGGCCATCAGTTGAAAGTCCAAAATTAACTTAAATTCCAGCATTATTATATCATTCATTTTCAAACCCATTTGAGCCAAAAAGAAAAAAATAAGCCTTTTTATTGAAAATCCATTATCCTACCCAATTCCAAATGGGAGTTAAAATCCCATAAAAAGAAGGCATGCCGATTTTCTGAGAATACAAGTGTAAAATTACGATAGGAAAAAGGCCAAAAAGAAAATAAAGTTTGCAAGAATGATATGTGAAAATAAAAGAAAAGAATAAAAAAAGGGAAAAATAAAATAATGAAAAAAGTGAGTTTGAAAAGAAAAAGGAAAGAGAAAAGAAAATTAGAGGTTAGAAAAAGTGCTTAAAAATCGAAATACCAAAAAACTCTATATTCTACGAAAAGTTTTGAACTCCAAAAACTATTATTTTTGTAGGAACCCTTTTTTAACTTTCGAATGTGTTTTAAGGATGTTAAAAACAACCTTCCTTTTGAAAAAACTACTTTCCAAATTTTCTATGCACCAAGTATGTCGACCAATTTTAGTTGGGCCCAATTTTATCTTATTTAATCATAAACATGCATCTAGGTGACTAAAGCAAGTAAAATAAATAAATTCACAGAAGCGACTCCGGATGTACGACGAGACCACTAAGAGAAAAAACCTTGGACGACCCAATCCAAATAATCACTACGATAGGGAATTACAAAGTACAGACGATATACTTACTCAATGACTCGATCCCCACAAGTCTTGATACTCCTCTGATCCTTCAACCACTCCTCTACAGTGCCCACGCAAAATTCCTTCTACGATGCTCATCCACAACACACGAGTCCACGAATGCCTTGATTTCCACCGATACAGCTTGGCAACGTCTAAGATATTGAACATGGACACCACCGTTTCTTTACCGTAAAACCCAACGAAAGAGGTTGTTCAATATGGATGAACAAACTCCAATGGTGCAAACAAGGATCTCTATAATATATTCTAGAACCCCTTATATATGAGTATTTATAATTTAATTAATTAGAGTATTTTTGAATTACACGTAAGCCGTAATTGAATTTAATTATTATGTGTGAACAAATTATTATGTGGTTATTTAAAATATTAATCGAGAAAGAGATAATTATTAATATTTATGAAATATAATTACTAAGTGAATAATAAATTATTATTTCACGTCATAATGAGTGATAGTGATGTGCAAGTGTCTTATCTCAATCGGGAGTCACGTGTAGACCATATGGGGTCGAGATATAAAATTATTGTAGGGTGACTCAAATGGAGATTTTGAGGTCACGATTGGTTTTAAAAGGGTCGAGATAGTCAAAATAGTGTACCCGGGGTAGTAATTTGGTCTCGGGGCCTTTTTAGTCATAACCTAGCCGACACGAGGGTGTTTGGGTCATTTCGGCTTGGCCCATTAGCCTAATTTCGAGATTAGGAGTTTTACACCAAGATTTTGGAATCAGAGGAAGCCATAACTCATATTGAAAACTCAAGAAATTGAGAGAAGAGAGAAGGAAGAAAAAAAGGGGACTTTAGAGACCAAATTGAAGGAGGAATTGGTGGTGCTTTGTCAGATTCGTCGTCTCCTACGTGAAATCAAACCCTACGAATCCAATAAGGAAAGTAATTAACTTTCTTATGATTTTTATTTGCGAAAACTCATGTTCATATCATGGTAGGTGTACAAAAATTCGTTTTGGGGAGGGTTGTCACATGTAAAAATGGGTTTTTAGAGATTTAGGCATTTGATGTGAAAATATATGCTAAATTCATGATGGGATGATATCATATGTTATTGATATATGAATTTAAGTGAAAATTCAGTAGCTATTCTCATTTAATTTGGAATATAGAATCAAATTGAATAAGGAATTTGAATAAAAGTGAGAAAACCCAATTCGTGAATTAATTGATTTAAGTAGGAATCATTAATGATTAATGATGTATTTGATGATTAGAAAATGTAGGAAACATGTATTAATCATTGGGTATATTTGGGTTGAGTTTTGAGATAAATCCAAGGAGGTTTGGGTGAATAAAATTTGAAAAAAAATATTGGGGAAGATGAAGTTTCCCAGAATTAAAACTATGTCATTTTGATTGACAAGGCCAAACTCGTCCATTGTACCTGCTTGTTCAAAACATGGAATTACTGGACTTTTCGTTACGAGCCCGTGGACGTGGACCTCATATTTTTCTTATTAATTAATTACTTATGAATTTATTACGGAAGGGTTTCTAAGACTGAAATGTTAGTGGAAAATCAAATTTGGTTTATTTAGGGATGTCCGTAGATGGTGTATGACGCTGGAAAATATTAAGGAACATTATTTTTACCTTGGAATTAGATGGGAATGAATTATGGGTGTGGATTTAGGAGTGTTTAAGATAAACAACACTCGAAAATATATGAACGGATTCGAATGGGAATTTTGAGATGAAATTATGATACGGGTTGGATTGAGATGTGCTTTGTATCATTAATAAAAATATGTTGTTATATATATAAATGTAAGTTAATACTTATGGAATTAAGTGTCGGGAAATAGACCCGGAGATTAGGCTAGTTCTATGGGATTTAGGCACGAGTTAGTCGGATTTGATTTATATATATATATATATATATATATATATATATATATATATATACTTGTGTGGTTTATGAATATCGGTGTGCTTAATATTTATGTTAAATCATACCCCTCTAGTCCTATTATCGGAGGTTGCGATATGGGTGAGTCCTTTATCTAGTGAATGTAGGGAAAGTATAGTCCCCAGGTCATATCGTCCGTTATTTTATTGTGTGATTTATTTTTGGGGTGAGACATTTTAAGCATGATTCGGTCTCATTCTAGGAGAATATGACCACCTCTACCACGTTTGCGATATTTTTACCAAAGTTCGGTGTGAGCTAGTCCGACTTGTGATAATTGTGTTAAAGTGAGCATACCTGGGATATGATAGCATTGTAGAGACAAAAATACGGCGAGTTATTACTCGGGAGGATGGTTACTATACGCGACATGTGTGTGAATGTTTTTGTATACTAGTATGTATATAATACGAGTAAATAATTATATACGGGATAAATACATGAAGTCTGAATGTATTTTAAATATAACTATAGTGAAAATTATATAATTGAGATGTATTTCATATATAACTAGTGTGAAGGTTATATGATTAATTAAAGTATAATTGATTAGATAAGTTAATGAGTAAAACAACTTGCAAATCAAGGATTGTGTTGAGAATATTAACTGCAACTGGTAGAGCTTGCTTGATGAAGGTTGTACGAGAATGCTTGTTTTGGATTTCTGGAGTAATTGTGAATATTAACTGCAAATGGTAGAGCTTCATGTGATAACTTGTGAAGGATATTAATTGTGAAGACTTCTATGGATTCATAGGAAGAAATTTTTTACCTACCCTTTGTAACACCCCGCCTAATTAAATACCGGGTGGCCAGTCCCATACCAAATTAAAACAGAATATAAAGTTGGCTCATTCTTAGCATCACTCTCGAAAACATTTACAACTCACCCAATACTCAATTAAGCTGATATTAAAAACTTTCCAAATTTTAATTTAACAAAATCCATTTCCATTTTAAGAATAACACTACACATTTTATTCTACAACACAGATAACACAATAAATAACTCAAAATAATTTAAATGCAACTGGAATAAACATTCCCAAATAATATAAATCCTTTACAATAATCCCAACAATGTTAAATGTATTAAAAAGTCCCGAATACAATAGTATTTGACTCCGACAGAAAATGATAACTGAAATCCTTTGGGCGACATGCCCTAACTAAGAATACTGTGAATCAAAAAGATGATAGGCGTCTAAGAAAAACTCCATAGCTCCATAGCTCGTCACAATCAACTATGGTTGGCATCCCTGTTGCTGGACACCTGATATAGAGATACAATAGAAAAGAAAATATGCAAGGAAACGGGTCAGAGCCCGAATGTGTAGATGATTTTTAAAACAGCAAGTATTTAACAAGTGCAATAAAGCATTTATTATGTACATGTTAGATCCAAATCTCACTTGCTATTCTCACCTCTCAACTAGAGTGCACACTTAACGTTTCCTATTAACCTCCTAGTTAATGGTTCCTCTTTTCTAGTCTCCATATTATAATTCCATTCCCATATCATAATCCCCATATGTCCCATACCATACGTCACATTATTATTCATTTACATTTCTCCTTTATATAATTAGTTTCTCATTAACATGAATCATTACTCATTACTATGAATTATTTCTCATTAACATGAGTTAAGCTTTTCAATTCTATAAGCATAAACATTCATTAACTTAATTCCATTATCTTTCTCTATTCACCGCTATCTACAATTATCACCGTAGATAGATTTAACCACAATATATCCATTTAATCATTTAATCCATTATATATATATTCATATATAATACGGCACCCTGAGTCACAGCTGCGGTGCAATGCATTACTCTGCTATCATGTCCCATCATCGCAGGTCGCCGAATAGGGGACTAAAGGTTCGGTAAGATTCCACGAACCACAAACAATAACAAAAAAATTGGAGGCGAACATAGTTCTCGTATCCATGGGTCACGCACATACCTACGTACCCACAGTCAGCGGACTTATCAACTCCCTGATAAGTCTTTCATAGACCTATGTTCTCGAGCGACAAATCAAAGATCCCATGAATTCATCAGGATCTGACTGCCCTCACGCGCAAACCCCCCATCGAAGCAAGTAAGCTAGGTATGTCATACACATAAATCATCAATCAATCAAATAGGTATTATCATACCTATAATATAATATCAATAAGGTAATTATCACTACCCTAAGATATTTCCCATACGTAGAATTATATTTCTTTTAAATTTCACGTATTAAAATATCATATCTTTACTTCATAATTTAATTATCCTCGCATACTATAACATCTCTCCACTCCCGATGTCGTTAAGGTTCATGCGCGGAGCATCTCGCAAAGCGAAATCCAAACAAGGAACCCCTCCAATAGACTACTACTTAACTTTGTCGATCGAGGAGGTCCGACAACTTCAACTATGCGATCGGGATAACCTCATACCCTCTTTCAACCAAATGTGTTCTAATCTCCCATCTCACAAGATTCAAATAGGATTTTCCTCATCTTATATTCAGTAAGAAGTCACTAATATCCTACTGGTCCATAACATTATTTCTCCCGAACTACTAAGAGTTTAGTTCTCCTTTTAATTAACGTTAAAACCGATAGTTTCAAATCTCTTATAAACACATCTTCTTTCACTTAGGATTAAACCCTCTTGTAAACTTAAGGATACGCAGGTGTTATATTAAATCACCCCTATTGGTCCTATCTTAAATCCTCATACATCCCCCTTTGGAATTTAACAAATGAATCTAGCAACCGAAATTCCATTCAATATAATTTTCATCATTTAAATCACTTGAATCCAAATCAAATTAATTCAAATCTTAATAAGGGTTTACTGATATTTTCTAAGTCCCATAATATCCAAATAATAATCACCAAAGATCCACAAAAGGTTTGGGATAAGAATCCACATTTAAAAAGAAGTAACTTTACATATTTTGGGGAGGTCGACCGATCGAAGGCAGGAGTCGATCGATCGATCCCTCAGGTCACAGCCTGGTTTTTCTGCATTTCAGCAACTACGGATTTAGCAACTTATGATCATTTATACCTTCATATAAACATCCCAAATGACTTATAATCTGTACTACATGATATATCAACATATATGAACGATTTCCAATACTCTAAACATCCTAGAATCATCAAGGGATTGGATTAAAAATCATGTTTATCTCCTTATTTTCAGAAAATTTATCAACATATCATCTTCAAGAACACATCAATGGTTTTCATAGTTTCTTCAACAGATTCATGACTATTTCGTGGATTATTATCAACCTAAAACATGAGTTTAATTCCTATATAATTTCAGTTTCCAGAAATCCATTTAATACTCCATTATTTCTTCCAAACATAAATAATCTTCTCTTTTCATACTATTCTAACATGGACAATATACAAACTTAAATTGCCATTATCAAATACTTGCCTTTACTGAAGGTCTGATCCTTTGGTGTAGTATATCTCAGTTGGTTGTCCCTTCTCCGGTCAAACTCCGGTGGTGGTTGGTGGTGGTGAACCTTGGTTCTTGTTCTTCTCCTTCCCAAGTAGGCTTTTCCCTTCCCAAGTACCCTTCCACTCTCTCAAGGAAGATGGCTTCTCTAATTTTTGAAGAGGAGATGAATAACCCACATACACTTAATCTACCAATACTTATAATAGGACAAACCCGAAATCACTATTCATCCCCCCTAGAAAATGACCAAAATGCCCTTTCGGGTTGTCTATTCATTTCCAAATGACCCGAGACTCAAAATTAACATCCAAATAGACTTTTCTGACTATTTCGAACCTTTCGGACGCAACGACTCAGTCGAAATGACTATTATATCGATTGAAAATAAATTTTCTTTTTAATTTAATAAACTAGTCCCGACACGTCCCATACCGCGTCTGACTAAAAATATAAATTACCGAATTTATATCATACAGTCATATCAATGACATCACATTCATATATTACCTAAATATCTTTAAGTAATATTCAGAATCATCCATATTAATATCCATCGTCGGGATAAAACCCGAATGCATTAATTAATAATAAAATTTAATTAATCCATTAATTTAAAATATAACCCATTTTAAAAGTCATTTAAAATTACGGGGTATTACACCCTTGGGATAGTCGAGAATGGGAAAATAACAAGTTTATCGGACCTGGAGTGATTCATTGTCCGTCGATAAGGATTGAGTGAATCCTTATCATTTTTTTATAATTTCGAAACATAGTGAGAGTACGTTGACGTGAACCAAAGTTTTGAGGCATGACATGAGTGGTTAGGGGTTGTTGAGGGTGTCGCCCCTGAATAGAGATGACTTGGTATGGAAATAAGGGAAATTAGCGCCTATAAAATTAGGCCTTTTCTAACATAGAGATGATAGAGTCAATGGAGTATAGGTTCATATTTTGAGATATTCTTATCGAACTCATGATAGTTTTGCATGTCATTATATAAGAAAGACCTTAAGCGTAAGGGAATGTATCGAAATGAAAGGGTTTGAAAGGACTTGTTGCTAATTGTGGGTTGCGGTAAGTATACCTTCAGTTAAAACAGTACCATTGGTGTGTGTATAGTGGAAATATCAAAAGATTAGTTCGGGTAAATTTTGGATACGTTCAGATGCAGTTGTGTGTAAGGATCTGAGATGGTAATACTAGTCATATCCAAATGTTGAGGATAAAATTCCGTTGTGAAGGGGGAAGTATGTAACACCCCTTATTTCTGAGTATTTATAATTAAATTAATTTGGGTATTTTTAAATTATAATTTTTGGAGCGGAAGTCCAAGGATCTATTGAAAACACGTATAGATCTAACTATAAAAAAAACTACACATACGTGAAATCCTACAAAGCAGATTTAGGATTTACCTGTGAGATGTCTTTGATTTGATCTTGTTTTATTACGAACAAAATATGTGATGGCTCGATTCACCTCACGATCTTCTTCTGTATTCCTAATATGGACAGTCACGTGTAGAAGGTGGGATCTTATTTCGTGAAAACCTTCTTATCTCCTCTTTCTTCTCTGCTGTCTCTTTTAAGTATGAACTCGGGCCTTTTGAGTATCCAAGAGTGACGACTTGCTTAAGAAAGAATGAGACTTAGGTGCATATATATATTCTACAGTAGGGACCCTAAGGATAGATAAGGATGTTCATCCTAATAAACCTGAGAAAACCTAGTCCTTCCCGGATCCTAATCTCAATCCCTTAATTTTAATTAATACCACTAAATAATTCTAATTTCAACTCCACTCCTTAACTCAAAATTATATTTCGAGCTCCTTATTATTAATTACTTAATTCTACCCACGTTAAGGTTACATATACCCGTTAATAAAATAAATTACTGATAATTTATTTGATTAACTTCTTTAAGTCCTTGAGTGGTCCAACTTAACTTATTTGTAGTGTCGAATTAACATAATCCACCTGTAGTATTTGACACATACAAAACTTATAAGTATCTCAAGTGGGTATCACCAGTCTATATACCGAGACACGGATTCCATCCAAAAAATACTTTCACCGTACATTAATCGCCATTACCAATTTATCAAGATTATTGATCCAATAATGAATCTCACCCGATAAGTCAAAGTAATGAATAACTAGTGCTTGTGTCCATCAATCATATCCGGATTAAGGTCCTTAAATAACCTAATAATCACGAGGTGTACATTGTCTTATAAAATCAGTATAAAAATAATGACCTCAAATTGGTCCCGTTCAATACACACAAAGTGTACCAGCACAATAAGTTGAAACTATACAGTTTCATGTATTCAAGATATACCTACTAAAATATTGTGTTATAGTCTTACTGAACATGTGTCCAATTCCATCTAAGACTATGAACAATAAAACTTATATTCCACAAAAACTGGTGATCTGAGCCTCAGTGTGTAAGTCATAATTTACACAACAGAACACCTATGGGGAAGAATAAAAGACATCAGCAATATATAAAATACTGCAAACATTATGTCCATACATAATTCTCATTAAAATAGGAATAACTTATTTTGTTATAACAATAAATCCATAACTAAAATAATTACATAAAGTATGGTCTTAGTCTACTTCCCTAACAATCTCCCACTTAGACTCAAAGCCATATTGTAATGCATCTCACTCCCATCCCGTCTATGTGACTATCAAAAGTCTTTGTTGGTAAGATCTTTATGAAAGGGTCTTCAAGGTTATTCTCTAATGCAATCTTTATAACTGTGACATCACCTGACTACACAAATTCTTGAATGAAATATATATAAGTTTCTTGGAATCTTTCATGCTAAATCTCGCAAGAATGGAATCGATATTAGTTGCTTGTGATAAACCCAACATCATTTTCTTGCGATCACGCATAAGTTTGATCCTAAGGATGTGACTAGCTTCTCCTAAGTCTTTCATATCGAATTGGCTGGACAACCACAATTTAATCAAAGACAACACTCCAACATCGTTTTTAATAATAAGAATGTCATCAACATATAATACTAAAAACACCACTACGTTTTCATTGCATTTCTTGTACACATAAGACTCATTTGGACATTGATCAAAACTAAAAGATTTGATTGCCTAATCAAAACAAATGTTCCAAGTTCCAGATGCTTGCTTAAGTCCATAAATGGACTTCTAAAGATTAAATAATTTATTCTCTTAGCCTTAGGCAATAAAACCGCCCGGCTGCACCATATAGATACATTCATTAAGATTTCCATTAAGAAATGCAATCTTGACGTCCATTTTCCAAATTTCATAATTGAAATGGGTCGCAATAAATAAGATAATTCTGATGGACTTCATCATACCTACTGATGAGAAGGTTTCCTCATAATTAAGTCCCTCTTTTTGAATAAACCCTTTCGTAACAAGTCGAGCCTTAAAGGTCTCAACCTTCCCATCCACCCCTATTTTCCTTTTATAGACCTACTTTCATCCCATGGGTTTTTATCCCTTCGGATGGATCTACAAGACTCCAAACCTGATTAGAATACAAAGATTCCATCTCAGAATTCATAACTTTAAGACAAAGTTTTGCATCTTTATTTTGGATGGCCTTATTGTAATTACAGGGATCGACTTCGATTTCATCAAGAACCTTTTCATAAGACTCTAGCAAGAACATAAACCATTCATGTTGACGTATAACCCTCCCACTACGACGATGTATTCCTTGTGTTAGTGTACTATTTTCAACACATTATGTTATTTCATCTTGTATTAATGGTATTAAAGAATCTTATTGGTTCCCTCACAATTCTTCAAGAATAACTTTACTTATGGGCTTATTATCCATAATATAATCCTTTTCCAAGAATTGGGCATTAGTTCTAACAATGACCATCTGATCCTTATGATCATAGAATAAAAAACCCTTGGGTTCCTTAGGATATCCTACAAAGAAACAAACTTATGATCTTGATTCCAACTTACTAGGATTTCTCTTTAGCACATGTGCTGGACTACCCTAGAATCGAGTATGTTTCAAACTGGGATTACTCTCAATCCATAATTCCTTGGGTGTAGTAGAGACCGCTTTGAAGGTACCAAGTTTAGTAAATAAGTGGTCTTTCTAAATCAAATCCCCAAAAGTTGTCAGGGAGATCTATATAACTCAACATGGACCTAATCATATCCAAAAAAGTCATGTTCGTCCTTCCTGCTACACCATTTTGCTGAGGCATACCAGGTGCAGATAATTGGGATATGATCCTTTAATCTTTAAAATACTTCCTAAACTCCCCTAAAAGGTACTCGCCACCACGATAGGAGATTCAAGATCTCATACCTTTATGGTCCTTTCTGGCTTGAACTGTAGTTATTTGATCTATTTTGTGTTACACTGATCCGTGTAGTTAATCTAACAGTGTGGCAACCATAAAATCGAAATGATTTTTTTCAAAAATCTTAACAGCATCAAAATAAGATATTTTGTAATTTTTTATATAGTATGTCCTCTGGAACCTGTAGAAAAAATTTCAGCCCCATCCAATCAATGATTCTCAAGTTATGGCTCTAACAAGTAGATACCATGATGTGTCGCACATTTATTTGGGCAGATAAAATCGTGTGTTCTTGAATTGATTTCATCCCCAAACCTTCATATTCAGAATCCAAAAGCATTATATCAGGGTTTATATATTGTAATACTTTATTGAGAATTTAATTCACCTTCTTGATCCATTCTTGATTCGATTCCAGATCTAATCTGTGTTGTAAATCTGCTTCGTTAATCACTGTTTTGTAAAGATGCATAAAGGAGGTGGATCAAAAAATCTCCAAATGACTTGAAATTTCTTTTGCCTCTTCTTCTATATGTCAAAAACCCTTGGTTTTACTTTTGGAATTTTTGGACTCTCCAATAACCCGTACTTGATTTTATAATATGAGAGCTTTTAAAGAGACCTCGAGATCTTCCATGCTATTCCTTTAAGACAATACATGTCATTGGTGTATGGGAACCAATGAACATGACCCTACCACTCATTTTTAGGTGTTTTTCTGATCTATATTTATCTCCCATTCATTAGGAGACAAAAGGATTGATTATATAGGCTAGCACGGGGACCCCCACGAGAAATTGGAGACCAACTTCCTACAAAATTAAGAATCCTAATTAAACTCTAAAATTAATTCCATAATTTTATAAATTATTATTTATTCCGCTAAAGAATAATAATTGCACTCTAGTCAGCTATCTTAAAATTATAATTTCGAGCTCCTCATTATTAAATGCTTAATAATCTTCCCAATTAAGATTACATATACCCATCGATTAAATTAAATTAGTGACAATTACATTTAATCGACCTCTTACAAATTTCTTGAGACCGTTTGCATAACTTATTGTATATGTCGGGTAATTAAATCCACCGAATGGATTTAACATAATCAAAACGTATAAGCTATATCAAGAGTGTATCATCAATCTTTATATGGAGACGTGGATTCCATTCATAATTAACTTTCACCATACACTAATCACCATTACCCAATCTACTAAGCTTATTGATCCATAAATGAATCTCACTTAATAGGTCAAGGTAATGAACAATTGATGCACTTGTTCTTCAATTATGTCCGGATTAATAGCTTAAGAACTCATAACAACCATGAGATATGCATTATCTTATACAGTCAGTATAAAGACAATTATCTCTAATTAGTCTCATTTAATACACATAAAGTGTACTAGCATAATAACTCGAAACTATACCATTTCCCATAATCAAGATAGACCAAATAGAACAGTGTGATATAATACTACTGATGGTGTGTCCATTGCCATCTAAGATTATGAACCAAACTTATATTCTACAAGGACCGATGAACTGCTCTTTTGTGTGTAAGCTGAACTCTACGCACCAAATCATCTACTGTGTAGAATTAAAGATACATATGCATAAATATATAAAATAATATGATGAAAATATCATTTGTGAAGATTCTCATTAAATAGACATCCTAAAATTCACTATTGGACCGTGAATTTTAGTATATAACCCCAACAATCTCCCACTCACAGTCAAATATATGGAATTGTGCATCTAGCAACCACACCTCACACATAAACTAATAGGCTTACCAGTTGTTCACCAATGCAATCACAGCCGCTAGAAACTCCCTTATGTACAATTTCTTATACAAGGTGTACTATATGTAACACCCCGCTAAATTCTAGCATCGGTCGCCACCAAAATTAAGCCAGGAGTTAATAAATTAAATATCATCCTTAGCATGTGACAGATGTGAGACATATAAATTTAAACTATAAGATAAATATTTTAAATCAATCCCAAATATTAAGGACATCCAACTGATTTATCTTCAAAGTGTGATATAAAGTCTATCACTTGAAATATCTGAATATCTTAATTATTACAATAAATCAAGTCCAACTAAAATCTCATAAGACAAATTTGGAACCGAAAGGCCCAATAAAATCCAAATATAGTCTCACAATAAAATATGAATGAATAGGAGAAGAAATAAATGACTAAAACGTAATATAATTCCAGCTGCACTTCCGAAGGATCTCCAAAAATATCTATGCAGCTACTCCAATTTAACTCCTGAAAATATTAGTCAACGCATGTGTCAGAGCCAAAGCCCTGAGCATAAATACTGGCTACTCCTCTCAATGAGGGTCCTTGATCCCTGACAATAGTGCTATACATATTGACCATAACAATAGAATATTTTAATTAAAAGAAAGTCTATATTCCTTAACAATTAAATTTTCTAAGTACCTCCCAAGGTTTAAATGTGCCACACCAATATTATTTTAAAATTTAACCCAAGCCCCACGATATTAATATTTTTGAATTAACTAGGATGATTTGTTCTCACTTTATTATTAGGTATGGAGGTCCTCCTGACGTGGGTGATTTTCACCAAAATAGATTAATATTACCACACATCTCCTTGTCAAGACCGCCGTCTAACTCGTTTTTATTCTGGAGCCCTCGTCATATGATAAGGTTCCACACACAACATGCATCCCCTTGGCATACTCGCCGTCTGACCCATTTTTATCTTACGATCCTCGACATATGACAAGGTTCCACACACGACATGACATAAACGCCATCTGACCAAGTTAAACTGTCGGCCCTGGACACATGATATCGCCATTCAATTTTAATACCAGTTTTAGTCTTGCGGTATTAATTTCCAAAATTCCTCATACTAGTTATTCACAATAAATTTTTCCCACCCTTAATAGCGATGTGAAAATCCTCAAAATATTCCTTAGTCCCGAATAAAAATTCTCAAAACACAACTTCATCCCATCATAAATAAATGATAATTATAACAATTTTACTTCAACTAGATATCAATTTCTAGGTTATCACATCAACGGTAAAAATAGAGAATTTGCCCCCACCCCAATTTATATAACCCACATAGATTTATATTAACTAGTCCCATACCTAATTAGCATAAATCGCAACTAAGGCCCACTATATTAGTCCAATACCTAACAAGTGTACTATAATGAGGGGTGAAAACCAATCATCTAAAATACCAACGTTCTCGAAATATTCAATATTATAATATTTTGTAATTTACATTATCAACAATTTATGATAATATTCTCAACAATACTAAATTTCCAATAAATGATTTTTAATCCAAATATGGGAAAATTAAGAACACATAATTATTATAATTTTCCCGAATCATTATTAATCGTAAGTTCCATAATTATTATTTATTTTCTAACACAAGTAATTTAATTAATTTAGAAATTTACATAAACATCCAAATTAAATTACTAAGGGGTCCTCTACATGTATATGTCCACAATATCACCAACTAAGTAAATACAATCCAAACAACAACAAAATTATATTTATTTGGTATAATTAATTATTTTTGCAAAATAGCCCCATAATTATTTTCTTCAATTTATTAAGTTCTTAATTTATTTTAGAACACATGAGTTTAATGGAGGTTATAATCAAGACATATATCACTGAAGGAAAAGAATAGGATAAACATGCCTGATTTTTGAATGTTAAAATTGACGAGAGATTCGGGTTCTCCTCGAAAAATTGATCGAAAAACTCTCTTGCACCACTTTGAAATAATTTTGTTTTGACCCCCAAAAATAAGCTTGAAAAATTGTTTTAATGGTGTTTTGGGTTTTAGAGGTGTAAGATGAAGAGATAAGGGTGTGTTGGCTACTAAGGGTTTGCAAAATTTATGTGTTGAAATTTCTAACCCAAGCTTCCTTTTTATAGTAAAGTTTGAGGGTGAAAAATATAATTAAAATTCTTTATTTCGTCAAAATGACGCACTGCTGCGCACAGATTTCGGGACCATCGATCGATCGATGAAAATGGTCGATCGATCTACCATCGATGGATTGATAAAATGGTCGATCGATCGATCATACCAAAAATCTGACAGTTTCCCCTAAAAATGCCATAAGGCAAAATATTAAAAATTCATTTTTAAATCCGATTTCAATACCGCTTGAAGTTCTATTCTTCTAAAATCATAACCAACATACTTAACCAATAAAATTTATAAAATTAAAAAAAAATCGAATATTCCAATTTTTATTTAAAATATTCCTTTAAAATTTCGGGTTGTTACATTATACATTTTCTGGAATCTTAAATCTGACTGAATACCTGAGTTAGTAACCTACAAGTCATTTATATCTTTACTTGGTAACCAAATATATATTTATTAATCCTTTTCAGGTACTTGAATATTTATTCTACCAAAACCAATGTTCTATTCTCGAGTAATACAAATTTCAAATCGGAAAGAACGAAAGTCTTTCTTGGAATATTGTATAACAAAGTTTAGAAAGAACAATATAAATATGATAACTTAGATAAGTAAAAGTGCATTATCTCTAGTGGTAAAATGTTAATTTGATCCCAAAAATGTAATAGATTTTTCTAATGTTTTCATATTGAACTGATTGGACTACCATAGTCTAACTATATGATATATCCCTACATCACGTGCAATGATAAATATATCTATACACCTAGTATCTGAAAACACCACCACAATTCTATCACTCCTTTCGTATACACTGAACACATCTAACCATTTATCAAAATCATGAATTTGATTACCTTTCTTACTAGATTCACTTGTAACTGATGGGTTTGACCCTTCTTTCTGAATCCACATGATACTAAATATCATAACTTTTTCAAAAAATCCTTGTGAAAGAATACCTTATTATAGTTAAAAATTTTGTTATCTTCTTCTCCAGGGGTCACGATGGGTGACAATCCTAAGAATAAGAAACACTTCCACTATGATAAAGTTATCCCTTTATGAGTGTACAAATCATGATGCGTTTATATGATTTTCGCTATTATGAGAATTAACAATCCTCCCACTAGGATAAGGTAGTAGAATGCAATACTCATTTCTTTGTGATGTTTTCACCTATACTAATGGTATGAAAGAAGTTCACATAAGCCTATTAAACCTTCATTTGTTCCAAACAATAATTTTTAGAATGTGATCTAGAATATATATTTAAACATTTATCCTTGTTCCAACTTGTCAAGTTTTCTCCCAAAACAAGTGTTGCACAACCCATTATATAAAGTACTAAAATTAAGTTGAAAGAGATCCACTATCTTTCATGGAAGTAAAGAAAACTGACTTGGAAAACAATCTTGATATATATATATATATATATATATATATATATATATATATATATATATATATATCTTATGAATAATCATCATGAATCTTATCACGTGTGAAAGAAACCAAATTCTTCTTTCTTTGACACATCGTTACTGAAAGTAGCTTATGGCATAATCTTCATGTATATAATCCTAACTACTGATCTATAATTCTTCCTGAATAGGTAGTTATAGAATCAAATCAATCATAATAAACTATTTCTAATATTTTTGTAGCTATAATACCTCCTGGTCATTTTCCATCTAAATCATATTAATTAAACTAGAAGTGCCTCCACTTCCAATGAATGAAAGAATCCACCTTCCACTAGTTTAGAATTCATTTAGATAAAATGACCTGGGTATTTACTGTTATAGATATATTATGGTTTCTAGAGAATAATCGTATCCATTTAGTGATAAATTGTGAATATTATTCAAAAACTACAGTGTACAAAATAAGAGATTTATTTTATAATGATTATCCACTTTAGTAGCAAAGATGATTATATTGTTTATTACCATTAACAATGCATATGTTATTAAAATAAAAAAAAAATATCCTTCCATAAAAGAGTAGATGTTGAACTAAAGTTCCTTCTATTATTTCATACTTATAAGCAATCATTTAAAATTAATCTCTAATTATCAAAACTGAGACTCATGTCTCCCACTGCAATTATAAATTTCCCATAGTAGATAAATTCACTTGTCACTACTTGACTGGTTTCCTAGAACCAATGATTAATGGCTCATGCTTCTATAATCCAAGTTACCATAGAATAAATCATTAAAAAGTGTTCAACTTTTTTGCAAATTAAATGTATCTGCTTTGTTCTTTTAAAGAAGATAAGCTTATTGACCCCTACTAGTATTCTAAATGCTCTTAGTGAATTCACTTGCAATTATGTAATTCACTAACTGTCTTTGAAACCTAGCCACTACCTGAATTCAAACTTAATAGTTTTTTATTTGACTGTAGCTTCTATCAACCTTTAGGCTAAGAAGTGAAGTTATTTCATAATAAAACCTTTTGTTTGGGAGGATATTGAAGAGGGTTTCCCCATCAATTTCACCTCTTTAGATTTCTAGTTGCTTAGGATGAGAAATCACCATCAAAAAATAATCTTATAACTAGGGTTATATCAATCATATTAATATTCCTTTAAAGTCATTCATGGCAACCTGCCTAACTATATGACCTAATTATCAAACATTAGATGAAAGTTAATCGTCATATTATAGGCAATGGACACTGATTAATACTAATGTCACAATATATCTAACTTAACGAACAAGTCATATTATGTCATACCATTGATATTTTCCACTTATATTCCATATTTCCTTATAGAAATCTTAAAATGTGACTATTCAAGACAAACACTGAGAAAATCCATATATGCATTTCTCTATCGTATCTGCTTTATTGTTGGCATGGTTAGTAGATATCAGTCAAACCCTGGGCAAGAACACTCGAATGCGGTAAAGCATATACTCAAATACTTGAAAAGAACACGAGATTATATTCTAGTTTACCAGGCAGAGAGTCTAGTACCCATTGGGTACATTGACTCAAATTTTCAGTCTGACAGAGATCCAGAAAGTCTACCTCTGGTTATGCGTTTATCCTAGGAGGTGGAGCCATTAGTTAGAGGAGTATCAACTAATATTGCATTGTTGATTCCACCATGGAAGCTGAATAAGTTGCGGCCTCCGATGTAATATCCTGCCCCGATAAATTAAATAAATAATATATATTGGAATATATATGATTAGATATAAATTAGAATTTGAGGAAAATTATTGGAGTATAGTTTTCTAGGAATTAAATTACATATATGGGGAAAATTTATTATAATTATGAAGAAAATCATGGGATTACATCAAAGGATTTTGTTTATAAAAAACCCATCCCTTCGTTTAAGATTTAAAATTAGTGTCCCATGTTTAGTACGAGGTAATGAATTGGGTAATAGAAGAGAGATTATATTTAATGAGAAGTGACGCCATTTCAGCAAGACGTTCAAACGACCCTCGTGTCGTTCGAACAACACAAGTGCCATTCAAACAACGAGATCATTTGTTGAAATGACTATCCGGTCAGATCAGCTATGTTGCATCTGTAAGCGTTGTCACCATTCTAACCTTTGGATCAATATTGATCGGTTTGCTATCGATTACTGAGAACCCCATACTTGATATGGAAATTATTGTAAGGATAAGGTTTCTATCTGTTGTGTCCAATCCATTCGACTGGATTATAATAAAGGGATGTGAGGGAAGTAAGCTACACAAACCGCCCTTTATTTCTCTCAACTCTATTAACACTTTTCTCCCATTCTATAACCACGAACCAACTAATTTTCTTTATAGTGTAGTAAACACACTCAAGACCAAAGACACTGATTTCCCCATCTAAAAACCTAAGCCATGAAATATATAAGAGGATGTTTGCTGGAGGTTCTGTAAAGAGTGAATTATTAGAGGCATTTGAAGATGGTTTAATGGAGCTTTAATGGAGGACTATTTGGTTGAGCATTTTGTGACTCCCTTTAGGCCACCTTTGGAGGTGGGGGGAGTCACCAATCTTCACCACCACCACCACCACCAATTTGGATCTATTTAAGTGGGTAAACTACTCTTATTGTATTGAGACTCTACTTGATGAATAGTGTAGTTTTATTGTTACTGATTAAGAGTAGGTTTATGGTGAGATAATGATGTGTTCTTAATAATCTAAAAAAACATTTTTATGGAATAAAAATGGGTAGAAAATATTGTTGAAATGTATTTTCTTAATTAACTGAAATAAAACATTTTTATGGAATAAAAATGTGTAGAAAATATTGTTAAAGTGTATTTTCTTAATAAAATGAAAAAAAAACATTCTTATGGAATAAAAATGTGTAGAAAATATTGTTGTAATGTATTTTCTTAATAAACTAGAAACAAACATATTTACGGAATAAAAATGTAAGAAAATATTCTTTGCGTGTGTTTCAAGTATAAAGAAATAATGGACATTTGTATGAGATAAAAATGTGGAATGTTTTTAATGTCGCTAAAATATTTATGGAATAAATATTTTTAAAGTTTCTTACAAAATGGAGACTTTGTGAATAAATGGACATTTACCGAGTTAAAGAACTTGATGAAATGTCTTTATTACGTGGAATGCATGATTAATCCACTTGGTAGGATTTTAGTATTTGAAGTCCACTTTCTATGCATATAAATTTGTAGTATTTTGGTAATAAATATGTGAGCAAGTTTAAAGAAAGTCTTGTTGGGTTTTAACATAAAATGTAACGGGTGTTGCTTATGTGTTAAAGCTGTTAATGTGACAAGTGTGAAAGTTGGAAAGGATGTGGTATTAAAGAAGTGTTAAAATGTCTATGGTGTTAAATGTTAAGTTGGAAACTTAATAACCATTTTGAGAAATAACACTTGTTAAGGAATTAAGTCGCAAGTTTGGCAAATAAAGGGTAAATTGGTAATTTTACTTAAAGTGGAACATTTTTATGGAATAAAATGAAAAAAAAAATTCCTTACACTAATGTGTATGTGAAATGAATTAAGTCCTAAGGGTGAATGAATTTGGTATAAATCATGCGTGTGTCAATAAGGGACTTAAAGAAGAAAGGAAATAATTTTCCAAGTGTTAATGGAAAAACGGACGGTTAAGTCCGGGTTTTGGCTTTGGCCGAGTAAAAGTAAAGAAAAGGAATAATGTGGACATTTCTAAAATGTTAAAACACATGAAATGAACTCGGATGACACTGATATAAAGCAAGAAGGGCCGTCCTACAGCCTTTGGGTGAAAAACCTTAAACCACTGGCCAGAGCATATGGTGAGCATATCCATCGGTGTGGAGCCCGTGTAAGTATGCGGTTAATTGAAAGATTCATAGAAAAGATAAAAGAAATATGGAACGTGTCTAGAAATGGATTGTGTGGTAATGTGTTAATATAACCTAATTTGAGTGGACGAATGAATGTTCCAGTAAGGGGTAAATGGACAAGTAAATGCGTAAATATATTAATGTCCATAAGATATGGTAAAATGGAATAAAGTAAGTGGATAAGTGGGTGATTAATCAATCGAGTTGTTAAACCCCTAATTTCATAAGTAAGTATTGAAAAGGTTTTCAAGTAACAAATAAGTATTTTCTAACACGGTGAATGCGTGAGTTGAAATGACATTTTTTAATGAAAATACTAAAGTGTATATAAATGAGTTAAAGGGGGTAATTCCAATAAAGAAATGTATTTGGGTAAGTTAATGTTTTTAGGTGTTGAACCGGGTGTGCCAAATAGGGTTGTCATGCTAAGTTTGAATAAAGAAACCATTTTCAAGATTAAGGTGAATTAATCTGGGCAAGTATGGTTTTGAAAGTAAAATGGTTAAGGCATTAAATATGTAATTTTAAAGGTATATCAATATATATGTAGATACATATATATTTTCCATGCATGTGTTGTAGAGTGTGAGTATTCCTTTTTGCCAACTCGTTCTATACTTCTTGTATATTCCCATTAGGCATAGGCTCACACCCTCACTTTGTTACGGCAGGTTGGGTGCGGTTTCATATTTTGAGGGTGTTACATAGGTAAGTGTTCTTATTTTATTTTATGTTAGCAAGCTTTGCTTACTTAGACTCGGGGTGCTCCCCGTAGGTCCCACACATAGTTTATCTTTAATTAGAATCACATGCTAACAAGTGGAATGTTAACTAAGTTAAAACTGGACTATCAACATTATTTAGGTTGTTTCATTGCACTTCTCGCCTAACATTCGAGTCGAACAGGGTTGACTCATGGGTAACCCATAAATACGGTTCGGAGCATTACAAATGGTATCAAAGCTTTAGGTTCAAGGTTCCTTTCGAGTGTGATGTGGTGAGGTCAGTATTGGGTTTCTTGATGACGATGTGGTTTGGGACGATCACGCTAGTTTTATGACGGTGTAATTCGTGTCCTCGATGGTGCGGTCAACGAGGTTAGCACTACAAGTAAGTTAGTGCCAAGTGACATACGATCCAGTTAATTATTATAAATCTCTTTCGCAAATTATGATTTAGGTGTGTAATAACGTACGGGTGTCCACGTAAGCCACTAAGAGGTGGCACAGTGGTTCTTAGTGTGAGGTGATGCATTCCAGCCTTTATTAACTTAGAGTCTTTAGCGATAATAATAGAATGAGATACCGCCCGTTGGGCAAATGGTACCAAATCGTGAATAATCAACGGTAAGGATTGATCAATAGAGTGTCATAATTGTGTAAAGAGAAATCATGATTTTTAAAATTACATGTAGCCTTGGGGTGACACGTATGAGGAGTCGATGCCAATGTGATAATTAGGCAAGTTCGATCCTTGGGGGCAATATCATAATTAATGAGTAATACGATGAACATGTAAATTGTATGGTTCAACGCTAGAGGATAAGTCAAACTTAGTTGGTTAAGTATTTAACTATAGACACCCCATTTTAATAGCCCCTAAATTCTCATAAGGTCCCTAGAACCTCCCTTCATCATTACAAACCCAAGTCATACCCCGGGTACTGACCTAGAGGCCATCGAACGCTCTCAGGCTCCGTTTGACCAAAAGTCAAACTCTTTAGCTCGATCGAGACTGAATGAATCTTTAAAAGTAACTAAAACCCCTCTCCAACGGTCCGTCCCATGTGTGATTCTGACTTATCATGTGGACAAACGACTTGTTTTTCCCTTAAACCTAACCTAGAGGCCATCGAACCCTCTCAGGCTCCGTTTGACCAAAAGTAAAACTCTTCAGCTCGACCGAGACTAAATGAATCTTCGAAGGGAATTAAAACCCATTTCCAACAGTCTGCCCCATTTGTGATTCTGACTTACAGTACGGACGAACGATTCGTTTTACTCTGAAAGGTTACCGAGCGCTTCCAGGCCTCGGTTGACCAAGGTCAACTCCCCAAACCGAGTCAAACTCTTTGGAATGTCAAAATACATCTCCTCACCTTTCCAACCGTATTCCCCATGTGCGATTATGACTTACCACGTGAACGAACGATCCATTTGCGTCCGAAGATTTCCCGTCCAAAGGACCGACGAGCGCTTCCGAGGCACATTTGACCCAAAGTAAACTCCCAAACCCACGAGAAGTAAGGACTTTAGAAGGTATCTGAATTAACTTTCCAACGGTTCACCCCGTGAACGATTTGGATCAACGGTTTGCGCTTAGCGACCAATTTTTCGAAGGAGCCTGAAAGACACTGCCAAACGGTAGGTCCCAGACCCTGGCTATCGGTAGTGAGCCTAAACGCACCTGTCGATTGGCAGGACCAGGACTATGCCGATTGGCAATGCTCTAGGCCTATAAAAAGGAGGTCTTGACCTCATTGCAAAGGGAGCCCAGATCTGAAATACATCAATCGCAGCGAATCCTGAAAACCTCTCTTGAAGTCAGCGTGATTTTCACATCCAAATCCCTTTCCAACCTTCACTTTTCATCATCCTTTTCATCAAACTTGGTGAATTAACTACCATCCATCATCATCCAATTGCAAGGGTTTCTCTCCAACATTCAAGATCAAGCTCAAGATCTTCAAGAAGGTCCAATTTTCTCGATTCTCTCCTTAAATCCGCATAAATTCGCATTAACTTGTTTTATTACTTAGCACTTTGATTCTCTCATCTCACATATCCTAATTTACTTTTTATTTAGTATTATTGCACATATATTATTTTCATATAAATAAAAACTCAAAAAAATAAGAAAAAGAGGATTTGCTCATAAATTCCAAATGGGAATTCTCACACTTTTCTCACAACTAAAATACTTTTTTACACACACACATACAAGAGAAGTTCCCGGTTGGATTTACGGGATAAATCCCACCCCACGGTTTGCATACGAACTACGTCGAATTTGATGCCTCTATAGGCTACGTAGGTGATTCGTCACTTTTATTGTATTTTATACCCCGTTAATTTGTACATTCTAGCATTCCCGTGCACGTATTTCCCGGTACTTATACTCATTTATTGACTAACCCCTGAATTCATCATATATACTTTGTATGTGTCTTTATTGAGCTCTTATAGGTCTCGGGAATGCATTTTGGGAAGTTTGGTTTTGATCCGGAAAGTTCCGTTGACTCTTGCACAGTCGGGGGCATTTTGGTAATTTCAGCACTCGGGTTTTGTTCCCGCTTTCTTCACGGAAGTTGTAGACCTACTTATTATCTTCGCGTGGCCTCCGATCCGACCTCGAACGAGGAAGTTACGGAAGTTTCGGTGAAGCATGGGACAACTAATGCCTATATAGGCAACTCTTCTTTTTGCAACAGGCCCGAATCGATTCGGTGCCAAATCCGAATCGATTCGGTTACTTGCAGGGGCATTTCTCTACACTTCTGAATCGATTTGGATTTGGCACCGAATCGATTCGGCCCTGCATTTCCAGCTTTCCTCTTATTACTAGTTTGCCATTTTGGTTGGATTTTTGGGGATTTATCCCTTGTTTTCCCTCTTTGGTAGAGATTACATTTTGTTAGATATTTAGTGATATACAAAAACACTCTCTTCTCTCTCCTAGGTCAAGCTCATTTATGGTTTTCACCAACTTGTAAGGCTTTGATTGCTTGTTGAATAGTTGTAATTAATGCAAGATAAGTTCAATTACTTCATCTCTACTTGTTCCACTAGCTTTAATTTGCATTGAATTCCATCCTTTGTATTGGTTTGTTTTTCAACTAGATAACTAATTTAAGTATGTTGTTAACTAGCATGTGTAGTTTAGTCTTAATTATGAGTAGCTAGACTTGTGATTGGGGATCAAAATCCCACCTTGGATGCTCGAACTTAACATTTAGGGTTTGGTTTATAATTGTTCTAATGGAACTTCATGTGTTGGTTTTGGAGTATCATAGTTTCTTAACTTCCCTTGTCATGCAAGGGATAGTGTTTGAAGCTTTACTACAAACTCAACCCGTCTAGCAATAATTAATTAAACCCTAATCCTCCATTGTTGAGTTCATTCTCTACATGGTTGATGTTCGGATTTAATTAGTTATGCTCGATTAGAATTAATTTAAATCAAGCCCTATAATCCCCTTCCTTGTGAATCCGAGGTGGGAGAATGATCCTCAATCCCCTTAATTTCTTGAACTCAAGCTTACCTTAGTTCTTTACATAGTTCGGTAATTAGTAATTAATCATCTGATCATCAATAGTATGTTAGTTTAGAGATTACATCTCAATCACCTTTCCAAACTACCAAATCATCTTTTACACTTTTACTTTTGTGACGTTTAGAGAATCTCTTTGCCCTAATCTAGTTCTCTTAGGAGCGTTCAATCCCTGTGGATCACGATTCCGTACTTACCGGATTCTACTTGTTGCGATAGATTTACACTTGAATCACAAGCCATATTTTGGGCACACCAAGTTTTTGGCGCTGTTGCCGGGGATTGGCAACTATCTTAGGGTTTAGAAATTCTCTTTACACTTTCGTTCCCTGTGGTCACCGTGACAACATGGTTTCCCGAAAATCAATCCAAAAGCACTTGTAAATGCAAGACGAGAGTAGTAGCAATTTAAATCCTGTTTGCGAACCCTCGTCTAGTGAGCCCTCGGACTATTGGAGACCTTTACCATCGGTTTCTCGTTCTAGTTCGATCTCATCTTCTTCGTACACTTGGGCTCACTCCGAACCCACAACAATGGCCGATAATGTAAGTGAACATGGTAGTTAGGGGATTGCACCCGACCCCCCTTATAGGACTATGCGTGATTATCTACAACCGGAGAAGACCACCTCTCCGTCATGCATCATTTTCCCATACAATGCCGCGCAATTCTATTTTCGAAATGGAATGATCCAATTACTTCCTACTTTCCACGGCATGGAAAGTGAACAACCGTACCTTCACGTGAGAGAGTTTGAAGAGGTGTGCGCTACTTTGAGCTACCAAAATTGCCCTTTAGATGTCACACGACTCAAACTCTTCCCATTTTCCTTAAAGGACAAAGCCAAAACTTGGCTTTGGTCCTTGGCTCCTAATTCCATTGGGAGTTGGCGCGAAATGCAAGAGCAATTTTTGAAGAAATTCTTTCCTACTCATCGCACCAACTCGTTAAAGGGTCAAATCCAAACCTTCGCTCAAGCCGAAGGTGAATCATTTGAGAGATGTTGGGAGAGGTTTAACGAGGTACTTCATAAGTGCCCACATCATGGGTTCAAAAAGTGGAGATTAATCTCCTTTTTCCACAATGGCCTTACCCTCAATGCAAAACAAATGGTGGAGACAATGTGCTCCAGCGAGTTTTTCGGTTTGGATCCGGATGATGCGTGGGCACATTTTAAATATTGTGCTGAGACCACCCAAGCTTGGGACACTTAGGACCCTAGCAAAACCAATGCCCGGTCATCCAATCCACCTTCGTCTTGCCATGGGATATATCACCTTGCCGAAGGAGATGATATGTCATTAAGAGTAGCCCAACTTTCCAAGCGTATCGAGGCAATGGATGCCAAATCTCGGGAACCATCCCATCCTTCTCCCTCACATGTAGAGGAGTCTTGTGCCATTTGCGACGTTGACGATCACTCAACGAGGGATTGTCCAACAATCCCGGCCTATAAAGTGATGCTTCACGATCAAGCCAACGCGATGGCCACTTACAAGAAACAATTCATGACTCCTTTAGGTGAGGGCTATAATCCTTCGTGGAGAAACCATCCGGGTTTATCTTATGGACAATCCCAACATTCTCAAAATCCACTTCCCCCGAATTATCAAAATCATCCCCCACCTCATAATTTTCATCAACCATATAATCAAGTTCCTCCACCCCAAGCTCAAATGCAAGGTCCCCCACAGGGACCACCTCCTCCGGTTATACCATTGTATGCGCACCCGAACAAGAGGAGCCTCGAAGAGACTCTTCAATCTTTCATGACCTCTCAACAAGCCACGAATTCTAGGATTGAAAAGGAGATCTCCAAGTTGATCTCGTCTTTAAGTATCCAAGAGAAGGGAAAATTCCCTTCTCAACCTCAAAAGGCATTGGGGCAAAATAGTGTCAATGACACTTCGAACCCCCCTCCCGATAGCGCTAAGGCTGTGACCGTTCTTAGGAGCGGGAAAGTCGTTGATAAGCCCACCCCTCCTAGTGTCCCCACCGTCGTTAAGGAGGTTTCGCCCGACCCATTAGAGGTCGAAGATGACTCCTTAGGACAGAGAGAGGGGAAAGCCCCGTTAGAGTCGGATGTGGTTTCGAAACTTCCTAGTCCCGTGCCTTACCCTCAAAGGCTCCTGTCGAAAAAGGGGAATGTTAGTAATTCTGACATACTAGAGATGTTCAAACAGGTAAAAATTAACATCCCTCTTTTAGATGCAATCAAGCAAGTCCCCGCTTATGCTAAGTTCTTAAAGGACTTAATAACTGTTAAGAGGAAATTGTTTGTAAGGAAGAAAGCCTTCTTGGCCGAAAATATTATATCAATAATTCAATCTGAATTACCACCTAAATGTAAAGATCCCGGATGTCCCACCATTTCATGTGTGATAGGGGACTTTAAAATTGAGCAGGCTTTGCTAGACCTAGGAGCGAGTGTAAATTTGTTACCTTATCATGTCTATGAACATCTCGATCTAGGGGACCTCAAGCCCACAAAGATTACCCTCCAATTAGCGGATCGCTCCGTTAAGGTTCCGAGGGGTGTAGTGGAAGATGTCATCATACAGGTTGACAAATTCTACTTTCCTGTGGACTTTGTGGTTCTTGACACCCATCCTACTTCTACTAGCTGTAGAACTACCCCCATTATCCTCGGTCGTCCTTTTCTTGCCACTTCCAATGCATTGATTAATACTAGGAATGGCCAAATGAACCTGACATTTGGGAATATGACCTTGGAAATGAACATCTTCAATGTTTCGAACCAAGTGGGAGATTGTGATGATGAAGTCCATGAGGTGGACTTTCTAGAAGAGGTGGTACAAGAGCATTTTGATGCTACCTATTTATCGGACCCCTTAGAGGGATGTCTTGTGAACCCGATTTACTTGGAGAATACCTATTCTCCTTATGATGAAGAGGTAAAGTTCATGAGCTTGTTGTTAGATGAGGACGAGAGTGTTGATGATGTTAATTGGTGTAGTGTTTTTGAGGACTTACCCCCTCGTGATTCGTATGAAGTTCCCTCGGATGTGCGATTCCCCAAACTTGAATTAAAGCAATTGCCTTCCGAGTTGAAATATGCTTATTTAGGCGACAATGAGACATATCCCGTTGTTGTCTCATCAAGCCTCGAGGCGGGGGATGAACAAAGGCTAATAGATTTGTTAAGGAGATACAAGGGTGCGTTCGGGTGGACAATTGCAGATTTGAAGGGAATTAGTCCCTTGATTTGCACTCACAAAATTAACCTTGAAGAGGATGAAAAACCTTCTCGTGAGATGCAACGGAGATTGAATCCGGTGATGAAGGAAGTTGTGAGAGAGGAGGTAATTAAGCTTTTAGATGCGGATATCATATATCCAATATCCGATAGCAAATGGGTCAGTCCAATCCATGTTGTTCCTAAGAAATCAGGAGTCACCGTTGTAGAAAACATGAAAGGGGAATTGATCACTAAATGCACCACCACTGGGTGGCGTGTATGCATTGATTATAGAAAACTTAATGCAATGACATTAAAGGATCATTTTCCCCTTCCATTCATTGACCAAATGTTGGAACACGTGTCCGACCATCCTTATTATTATTTTCTCGATGGGTACTCGGGTTACAACCAAATCGAACTTGATCTCAAGGATCAAGACAAAACTACTTTCACATGCCCTTTTGGGACATTTGCTTACAAAAGAATGTCTTTCGGGTTGTGTAATGTACCTGCTACATTCCAAAGGTGCATGTTGAGCATGTTTAGTGATATGGTAGAGCGTGGTCTAGAGGTGTTCATGGACGACTTCAGCGTCTTTGGCAACTCCTATGACCATTGTCTTTCTATGTTAGAGAAGGTTTTGTCTAGATGTGTGGAGAAAAAGCTAGTGTTAAATTGGGAGAAGTGCCATTTTATGGTCACTAGGGGTATTATCTTAGGTCACATCGTCTCCTCTGATGGTATTGAGGTAGATAAGGCAAAGGTTGAGGTCATTGCCAACTTACCCGCCCCTAAATCTCTGAAAGATGTAAGGTCTTTCCTTGGGCATGCAGGATTTTATCGCCGTTTCATCAAGGACTTTAGCTCGATTGCTAGACCCTTGTGTAATATCCTCTCCAAGGAAACTCCTTTCGAATGGAGCGATGAGTGTAAAGCAGCTTTTGACACTTTGAAAAGCATGCTTACCACCGCTCCCATAATCCAAGCTCCTGATTGGACCCTACCCTTTGAATTGATGTGTGACGCTAGCGACTTCGCGGTTGGGGCTGTTTTAGGTCAGAGAAGTGATAAGAAACCCCATGTCATTTACTATGCGAGTCGAACTCTTAACGGTGCTCAGTTGAACTATTCGACCACCGATAAAGAGTTATTAGCGGTCGTCTATGCGTTAGATAAGTTCCGGGCATACCTCGTGGGATCGCCCATAGTTTGTTTTACGGATCACGCGGCGCTCAAATACCTTCTATCTAAGAAGGACGCCAAGCCGCGCTTGATTAGGTGGGTGCTCTTACTCCAAGAGTTTAATTTGACTATTAAAGATAAAAAGGAGTAGAGAATGTTGTCACGGATCACTTGTCGCGTTTAACATTTGAGGCACCCAAAGACCAACTCCCCATCGTTGAGTTCTTTCCGGATGAACAGCTGTTCTCCACTTCCTCTCTGTCATGGTTCGCTGATATCGTGAACTACCTCGTGACGGGTTCGATTCCATCTCATTGGACCCCTCAAGAGAAGAGTAAATTCTTTAGTTGGGTGCGGAGATTCTTTTTCGATGATCCGTATCTATTCAAATATTTCCCCGACCAGATCATCCGGAGATGTGTCCCGGATGATGAGTGTGAGAGCGTAATTCGTTTCTCCCACACGGCGGCATGTGGTGGCCACTTTTCTTCCAAGAAAACCGCCGCAAAAATCTTGCAATGCGGGCTGTATTGGCCCACACTTTTTAAAGATGCACACGAATTCTGCGTTTCGTGTGATCGTTGCCAAAGATTAGGTGCTATAACACGTCGCAACATGATGCCAATGTCCCCCATTCTAGAACTTGAAGTCTTCGACTGTTGGGGAATTGATTTCATGGGCCCATTCCCGCCGTCTTTTGGTAACCTTTACATCCTAGTGGCCGTAGATTATGTTTCAAAGTGGGTCGAGGCCAATGCATCCAAAACCAATGACCATCGGGTGGTGTTGAAGTTCCTAAAGGAACACATGCTTTCGCGTTTCGGAACTCCGAAGATGATCATTAGCGACAACGGAACGCATTTTTGTAATTCTCCGTTCGCTACTCTTATGCGAAAGTATGGGGTAACTCATAAAGTTGCAACTACTTACCACCCGCAAACCAATGGCCAAGCTGAATTGGCCAATCGAGAGATCAAGCATATCCTAGAGAAGACGGTCAATCCCGACCGCAAGGATTGGTCTCTTCGACTTCCTGACGCTTTGTGGGCATATCGTACGGCCTACAAGACCTCCTTGGGAATTTCGCCCTTTAGACTTGTATACGGCAAGCCATGCCATTTACCGGTAGAAATCGAGCACAAGGCCTATTGGACGATCAAGAAATTCAATTTCGATCTAGACAAGGCAGAAAAGAAGCGAATGCTCCAACTCAATGAGTTGGATGAACTCCGGAGTGATTCGTATGAGAGTGCGAGAATCTATAAGCAAAGGGTGAAAGAGAGGCACGATAAGCGCATATCCCGTAAAACATTTCACCCTAGCCAAAAGGTACTCTTATACGACTCTAGGTTGCATTTATTCCCGAGTAAGCTAAGGTCTCGATGGACGGGTCCGTTTGTCGTTAAGACCGTCCATCATCACGGTGCAATTGAGATTGAGAACCCGTCTGATGGGAAGTTGTTCAAGGTCAATGGTCAGCGCCTCAAGCCTTTCCTAGAACCATTTGACCCGAGTTCGCACACGATTCCATTGTCCGACCCCGATTACGGGGCTCTATAGGACGTCGGAATTATGCGTTTTTGTGCCGAGCATCCCCCGGCATGTGTGGGGTGCAAACTTTTTGTCCCGGACCCTTTGTACTTATGTAATATCATCATTGGGGTCCAAAAATACCTCCTTAAGCAGCCCAATCCAACCACCAGCCAAAAAACCATGTTTCAGCAAAGCAGAATGTGTGATCCCAGAAGCCGAATCGATTCGGTTTTCCACCGAATCGATTCGCCCCCTTCCAGTAGCCAGGTTTGTCTTTGCGAATCGATTCGCAATTCTGGCGAATCAATTCGGTAGATTAAATGTAGCAGGTCTCCACTCCCAAATCGATTCGGATTAATCGCGAATCGATTCGGACCCCTTCCAGTGTTGAGTTCGAGAATAGCGAATCGATTCGGTTAATCACCGAATCGATTTGGTGCCCCTGTCACTTAAAATCCCTTATTTTTTTGGGCTTTCTCTTCCATTCTCTTTTCTTCCCTTGGCTGCGATTTCTTCCCTCTCCCTAAAATCTTCCCTTCCTCCATTCATCCTCAACCAATGGCTTCATCTTCTAGGGCAACCTCATCCAAGGTATTAATTCAACCCTGTTAATTCAATGTCATTCCTTGTTTAGTGTATTTGGTATATAAGTAGGGAAAATGCATTTTCACCATTTTCACATGTTTTCTGCATATAACTCATTCTTTTTCCACTGATTGTGATGAGAAACCAACAAATACTACTTGACTATGATGCTTTGATGTTTAAGTAGTATTTGTTGGGGGTTTTCCACATTGAGAATGTATTTTACACCCTATTTTCCATACACTGCACACTAGGTGTTCGATGAAATGCCCCTGTGGAGATTTTGTGCCATAATGCTTCATCTTCGCGCATTTTATCGCACATTGGTGTTGAATTACCCTTGTTTGAGTGCGGTGTGCGTCGGTAACGTCAATTCGACCAATTTTTCCCGACGCACACCCAACGATTCCATTTCGATCCTATTTCACGCTAAATTAATTACGTACATTACACTAATTGTGTATGTATCAAATTGATTTTTCTTGTAGGTTCCTTCGATCACCAAACCAACCTCCTATGTGGTCACTGGGCGGGGAGGGGCTGGTTTTGACTCCTTCTGTTCTAAGGAGGAGATGGAATAGTATCGGGCTATGTTCAAAACTAGTCGCCCGATTGCTATAGAAAAGGAAGTGATTCTTGAGGAGATGCCCGCTTCTGTGCGGCATTTTTTGGCGAAATTTAATTGGGAGGCCCATCTGGCCATGAGGGGAGATGTCAACGAAGACCACGTACGCCGTTTCTACGCTACCCTAGTGTCTATGCGCGGCGGCACATATGAGGCATATGTGAGAGGGAGAAAGATTACTATCTCGAAGGCCATATTGGCTACGCACCTAAGCGGGGCGTCTGGCCCCGAGCTTTACCATTACCCGGTCCTTTCTGACGTGCCTCAAATTCCACAAGACCGACTCATTACGCGTCTTGCACCCGGAAAAATTTGGGCGGGTGAGACTTTCCCCACTTCGGGCCTGCCCGATATACACCGTATCCTCCATCTAATCGCCGCTAACTCCATCATCCCTACTCAGACCAAGGCGGTCCTTCGCTACAAACAGGCCCTCTTCCTTTATAGTCTTTTATCGGATGACATGGTCATCAACTTACCCGCCCTCATTTTGCACCAAATAGTCAATGCCGCCTACAGCAAGAAGGGAAGAACCACTCTTCCCTTCGCGCGTCTGATTTCTCGGATATGTAGGAATGCCGGGTGTGAGGTTTTGGGCAGCGACAAGATCCCGAGGCTGCCCAAGGTATTCAATGATAAGACTATAGCGAAGAGCTTGGGCCAGGACTATTGGGAGAGGCGAAAGAAGAGTGCCTTTGATGCCCCTATTGCCCCCGACGCGACGGATGTTCCTATGCCAGATATTCCGGACATGCCTCAGCCTGTGCCTCATCCCGTTCCACCGCCTGCTCCATCTACTTTAGATCTCATTGCGTATCTTGGGGTGCGGATGGATGAGCTTCAGGCTGACTTCTCCGAGTTTCGGGGCACGTATACTTCTGACTTTGCATCATTCCGGGCCAATTTTTCTGCTTATCGGGGCGCGTACGAGCGAGATATATCCATGATTGCTCCGGCGCAGATGGATCTATTTTCACACCTGCGAGGGGGCGAGGCTTCTGTGCCTCAGTACCTCTATGACCTTTATGCCCCTCACGACCCTCCAGCGCCCGAGTCCCCGCGCCACCATCCGGATGATATGTAGGCCGTGGTGATCCCGTTTCTGCTGATGTTTTTAGGTGGTTGTTTATTTCGATTGTTGGGTGTGTATTTTAGTAGTTGTGTGAGTATGGGGAGGAGAGAGTACAAATGTTGTATTTTCTAATTTTGGTTTATTTTGCCCCATGTACACAACTCTTATATATTAATGAAATGACTCAGTTTCGGTTTCATATTTGTTCTTGTATATATCTATATTGTATATATTATTGTTTATGGTACTAACTTGTAACAGGCATGTCGTTGGGCGGTTCTCGATTTACTCCTTGCGGGGTGACTATTTTCTAACCCATTTTCCCTTTTTATCCCTACTAACATTGGGGACAATGTTTCATTCAAGTTAGGGGGTATGGTTTACAATTGTGATGCCGATTATTATGTTAGTATTTATTTATATATAAAAATAAATAAAAATTAAAAAAAATTAATTAAAAAATTAAAAAAAAAAATTTACTTATATGATCGGCGTATCCTGTTGTATGGCTATGAAGCATGCTTTGAGTCATTGATTTATTACCCTTTAGCCCGTTATTGTTTGCACTGTGAATAGCATCATAAAATTAAACTGTGAAGCTTTGAGCATTTACACAAATAATTATTTATGATTTGGTTTAAAAGTGTTTCAAATTCGTTATTCTAAGGCGCATGCTATACCCTTACAAAAGTGAAAATTGAGACTTATCATCATTTGTGAGCGTATACACCTACTCTATCTCTTTCTTGTCAATGAACTCATTGACGATCTCATTTTCTTTTCATTTGATTGCATATTAACTGATTTATCACTTGAGCATGATTTTCAATGGTGTTGAGTCCCGCGAATCACATGAAACCATAGGAAAGGATTATAGGCCCTTGTTGCTAAACCCATATGACCTTGACCTTTCCCTTAAATGTTTCCCCTAGTCAACCCCCTTGAGCCTTATTATTCCTTTCGTTTGAACCCCAAATCCCTTGTCCAACTCCACATTGGAGTCCTAAACCCTTATTTACTTCCCCCGTACCTTGATTAGGGATTGTTCCCGGGATTGAATGTTGTTGTTTATATGGATTGCAATCAAAGAGAAAATCAGAGAAAATCAGAGAAAATGAAAGAGAAGTTAAGAGAAAATCAAAGAGAAAATCAGAGAAAATCAAAGAGAAAATCAGAGAAAATCAAAGAAAAGGATAAATATCGAATAAAATGGGACCTTGTTGTTTCCCATTTCCCCTTGTGTATGAATATCAAAGTCTCACTCTCATGCATACATTGCTTGTGGAATTTGATTTCGATTCCTAAGTTGCCCATTTAATCCATTATCCCGCGCGATATTCCCGAATCTCCTTTGATCCTACACACATCCCGTTCTTTTCCAAACCCTAACCTAGCCTAAATTCTATACCCCCAAAAGTCCTATTTGATCCTAGGGTGATGTGATTCAAAGGTCGAACATTAGCGATAATCTGTTTAAATGCTCTTCTCTTGGTTAATATGCGATATCCTTTCATGAGATTGTATTTTTCACTTTTATATTACGTTCTTAATTGATGACATGTGTGTGGCCTAGTTTCCCTTTACAATTACTCTTAATGCCCGCATGTCCCGTGTGTGTTGCATCCCATTTCTAAGTGTTTCATTTGTTGAGTGTAACAACCGGAGAGAACTTGAGTATGCATGCCTTAGCTTATGTATGGATTTTGAAAGTTTTGCCAAATCTAAATTACCACATGTGTCCGCTTATTTCGCATTTCCATGGTTTCGATTTTTAGTTGAAGTTATTTGTTTAATGCCGATAATTGTCGTCTTTTGTGTGAGCTTCGTTCACTTGTTGATAAATTGTGCTCTTTAGTTTTTTGTTAAGCTACGCATTGGATTTTGCTATATCATTGTATGAGTTGATTTGATGTTTGTGGGTGTCATCCCTGAAAACCCTCACGAGACCTCACTCGTCCCCTAGGGCCACCTAGGGGTTTAAAAACGGCTTATTGCATACGCTAAATGCAATCGTTCGCCTACGAAAGTGGCATTTTTCCTTCGTTGTGCATATTTCTTTTATTTTGGTTGCGGTGTTGGCCCTTGTTTCTTCATACTTCATTGCTCGGGACTAGCAATGTATAAGTTAGGGGGTGTGATTCGTCACTTTTATTGTATTTTATACCCCGTTAATTTGTACATTCTAGCATTCCCGTGCACGTATTTCCCGGTACTTATACTCATTTATTGACTAACCCCTGAATTCATCATATATACTTTGTATGTGTCTTTATTGAGCTTTTATAGGTCTCGGGAATGCATTTTGGGAAGTTTGGTTTTGATCCGGAAAGTTCTGTTGACTCTTGCACAGTCGGGGGCATTTTGGTAATTTCAGCACTCGGGTTTTGTTCCCGCTTTCTTCACGGAAGTTGTAGACCTACTTCTTATCTTCGCGTGGCCTCCGACGGTGTTTGAATTCGACCTCGAACGAGGAAGTTACGGAAGTTTCGGTGAAGCATGGGACAACTAATGCCTATATAGGCAACTCTTCTTTTTGCAGCAGGCCCGAATCGATTCGGTGCCAAATCCGAATCGATTCAGTTACTTGCAGGGGCATTTCTCTACACTTCTGAATCGATTCGGATTTGGCACCAAATCGATTCGGCCCTGCATTTCCAGCTTTCCTCTTATTACTAGTTTGCCATTTTGGTTGGATTTTTGGGGATTTATCCCTTGTTTTCCCTCTTTGGTAGAGATTACATTTTGTTAGATATTTAGTGATATACAAAAACACTCTCTTCTCTCTCCTAGGTCAAGCTCATTTATGGTTTTCATCAACTTGTAAGGCTTTGATTGCTTGTTGAATAGTTGTGATTAATGCAAGATAAGTTCAATTACTTCATCTCTACTTGTTCCACTAGCTTTAATTTGCATTGAATTCCATCCTTTGTATTGGTTTGTGTTTCAACTAGATAACTAATTTAAGTATGTTGTTAACTAGCATGTGTAGTTTAGTCTTAATTATGAGTAGCTAGACTTGTGATTGGGGATCAAAATCCCACCTTGGATGCTTGAACTTAACATTTAGGGTTTGGTTTATAATTGTTCTAATGGAACTTCATGTGTTGGTTTTGGAGTATTATAGTTTCTTAACTTCCCTTGTCATGCAAGGGATAGTGTTTGAAGCTTTACTACAAACTCAACCCGTCTAGCAATAATTAATTAAACCCTAATCCTCCATTGTTGAGTTCATTCTCTACATGGTTGATGTTCGGATTTAATTAGTTATGCTCGATTAGAATTAATTTAAATCAAGCCCTATAATCCCCTTCCTTGTGAATCCGAGGTGGGAGAATGATCCTCAATCCCCTTAATTTCTTGAACTCAAGCTTACCTTAGTTCTTTCCATAGTTCGGTAATTAGTAATTAATCATCTGATGATCAATAGTATGTTAGTTTAGAGATTACATCTCAATCACCTTTCCAAACTACCAAATCATCTTTTACACTTTTACTTTTGTGACGTGTAGAGAATCTCTTTGCCCCAATCTAGTTCTCTTAGGAGCGTTCAATCCCTGTGGATCACGATTCCGTACTTACCGGATTCTACTTGTTGCGATAGATTTACACTTGAATCACAAGCCATATTTTGGGCGCACCAGTAGGCATCTCGGGATAAAACCCTAGACTCGAGTCATTTTTCTACTCTTTTCCCATTTTTCTATATTCTTTAGACTTAATTCTCTCAAATTCTATGTATTTACATATATATATTTGTTCTTAATGGCGCATTATTACACCTGTGTTATCATTCCCCTATAATTATCGATGCTAGGATAATCGCATAAATCCTATTTTCTAAAATTACTTTTAGGAACATTCCTATGGATGACTCGTTTTATGTCCTCCATGATACAAGTCGATGATTCCTATCTCCACTACGCACACATATCATGGGGAAATAAAGGAAAATAGCAACAACCCATGAGAGACCATAAGGGCGGACACTACCCCAAAATGGCCAAATTATCACCTTTTAGCCGGCCACCCTTGTCACGATCAATAACCTTGACAACAAACACGCGTTTTGTGTCACGGTCATTGACCGTGACAAGATCGTGACAAAGTATTATCACGGTTATGGACCATGACACGATCGTGACAAATGTTCTTCTCACGGACTTGTCACGGTCCATGACCGTGACAATACTTAAAATAATTGTCACGGTCAAGGACGTTGACACGACCGTGATAATTTCTTCAGCAAAAGCCCTAGGCTTTCTTTTTTTCCCACCGTTTTTGGTTTTTCCCTCTCTCTCTCTCTCTAAGCGATTTCGAGGTCTCTCTCTCTCTAAGGTATGTTTTTTCCTCTCTTTCTCTTTCATTTCTATATGTGTGTGTATGTGTGTGCATATATGTGTATATGTATATGTATATGTTTATGTATGTGTGTATATATGTGTGTGGTGGTGTGTGGTGGGGGTGTGTGGTGGTGTGTGGTGGGGGAGGGGGCAGGTGGTGGTGGGGGTGGGGTGGGCTATGTGTGTACATGTGTGTGTGTGTGCAGGTTGGTGGGGGTGGGGTGAGGGGGGCAGGGGGTGTGGTGGGGGAGGGGGTGTGGTGGTGGTGTGGTGGGGTGTGTGTGTGCAGGTATGGGGGGGTGGGGGGAGGGGGTGAGGTGGTGGGGGTGGGGTGGGGTGACAATTTTTGACACGACACAATAACTCGACCCGAACTCCACATGAAATTAGAGGGTTAGGGTTGACGATTTCTTGACACGAACCCGAATATGACATGACCTGCCAACACGAATAATAAATGGGTTGGGTTAGTGCCCATTTCATATGAAAGTAGGATTGCCCCTCATTGTAAATTAGTAAATTAATAATTGTATACTTTAATTGTTAATTTAATTGATGAAATGGATTAATTGAGTAGATGAATTAGAAGGAGTACGGGATACACATTTGTTGGAATATAGTGGATCGATGTTGGGTTGGTTAACAGTAAAAGTGGAATTACCACTGGATTATTGTCCATATGGGGGTGGAATTTTTTAACTTTTTTTTAAAATTACTTTGTATATCGAACAATATATAATTCTTAATAATTATTGGATTATTGTTCATATGGGGGTTGGCCAATATGGGTTTTTAGGTCTATCTGGTGGATATTCTTTAGTGGTTAATTCTAGATATTATTAATAAATATAAGTAGGGATCTTTTGGTATGGCTGAAAATGGCTATATTATTAATAATTATTGTGTGTGTGGTGGGGGCACCCCGTGGTGTGTGTGCATGTACGTGTGTGTGTGTGTGTGTGTGGTGGGGGAGGGGGTGGGGAAAGGTGGGGGGCAGGGGGCAGGGTGGGTGGGTGGTGGGGTAGGGGTGGGGGGCTGCGTGTGTGTCTATATGTGTGTATGTGCATAGTGTCCCTTGTAAAAGAATTGATTGATTATTAATTTTTTAGTAAATTAATATATGATTGCCCCTTATTGTAAATTAGTAAATTAATATATGATTAATTATGAAAGTAGGATTGCCCCTCATTGTAAATTAATAAATTAATAATTGTATACTTTAATTGTTAGTTTAATTGATGAAAATAATTATTGTGGGGGGGGGGGGGGGGGGGTGGTGTGTGTGCATGTACGTGTGCGTGTGTGTGGTAGTGCTCATTTTCTTTGTAGTAATTGTACATATTTGATTGTCTTCTTCTAATTCTTTTCATCTGTACTAATAACATTTTTTTACAACAAATGTCTCCTTCAGGTATTAAGGCGAGGATGATGATCCTGGTTATGATGTTGTCGTTTGGGCTCAGTGGTAGCGGAGGCGACGAGGGCTCCTCGGCCCCTAGGCTCCCCAAATATGGCAAATTTGGGATTACCATCGAGAACAAGTCGGAGCTATTAGCGAAATCCCTCGAGCTGGTAAAAACGGTCATCGGCCCGGGATTTATGAGTTGGAAGGAGGTGCCATATGAGCTCAAGTTAGCTGTTTGGGCGGCACTATAGGTAATATATTTATATTTATATGAATATTTCAATTTCAATTTCAATTTAATTTTCATTTTATATTTATGTTTATATTTATTCGCAACTAACATTGTATTTGTTGGACAGGAACAGTTCAACTTGGATCCAAAGCTATGTGATTCCGTCTTGGAGCATTTGAGGGAGCAACACAAGACGTGAAAGAAAAATATGCGGACACGGTACTTTGGGAAAACACGAGAGTCCATTATCCAAAGGCGTGAACCCGTCCCGCCGAAGGAGACGATCTCATTAGCACAATGGCAAAAGTTCATTGATAATGAGATCAGGAAGCGACAATTGGCATCTCGCCAATCGGGGAGGGAAAATCGGGAAAAAAATATGAACGTGCACTACTCCGGCCGGACGTCTTACACCGAGGTGGAGCATAGGATAATGGTAAGATTTAATTTTTCTATAACTATAGAAATATATTATTCTGCATTATTTTACTTTGCGGGGTCGATACTAATTTTACTTTATTTTATTTCAGGGGATAGGGAGTGGCCCTGGGGGTAAGCCACATAGGCTCGATACTTATGTGGCTCTTCGAAAGAAGAAGGGGAAGGACAAGGAGGTGTCCCCGAGCGTCGCGACCACGATTGTAATTAATCCGACAGTTTACTTTTTCTTAATTACGTTATAATTTTTTAGTTTACTTATTTTACTAATCATGTGCTTTTCGTCGTTTCAGGCAAAGCTTAAGGAAGTGCATGAGTCGCAGTCTAATGTCGACAAGACATCTTTCTCCATAGACGCACTCAGCCAAGTGCTTGGCTCTGATCGCAAGGGGAGGACAAGGGGGTGAGCTTGTGGGTGGCCAAAGCTAGGATCATCGAATTGGAGATGAGCGACACCGGGTTGGCTCGAATGGTGGACTCACATAGCGCGAAGCTATCCCATTTGGAGGAGATGGCCCAAGATATGTCTTCATTCATGAAGTGTACGTTGGGCGGAGACCGTAAGGGTAAAGGGAAGGAGAAAGCGATGGAGAAGGATGTGCGGGAGGACGAGGTGCAGGATGACGAGGATGTGGACCTCGTTGCTTCATCACCGACACGTGCGTACTTCGATGATCCACTTCCCTATTTGGCTCCCTTCAACAGACCGATGTCGACATTTGGTTGGCCGAGCGTGTTCATATTGGAAGTGTTTGATGGTCAACGGATAGGGCAGGGGTTGAGGGACCCGAATATCATCCAGGGTGGAATAGTTCATGGATGTGAGCTTCAAGAGATTGAGTTCAAGGTGCTCGTCACGCATGTGGTACCCGGGAAGGAGAACTCCCTATTATGGTTGCGCGAACAATGCGGCACGATGTATATTAGTGGGTGTATCAATTCGTATATCGTGTGGCCTACTCACCTCCTCACATTTACCCCAAATATGTAGTGACATTATTTTTAAGTTGGTACATTTGAATTATATTTGGATTATATCGTCATGTATATTGTTTCTATTTTTAATGTATATTTGAATTATCTTTAGTTTATTTGGATATATGATGTTTGAACAGTTACAATGTTGCTATAACAGGTACAAATATACTGCTGGGCAGTGGCAATGGCCATACTGCCCAATAGATTTTTTTTAAATTCCGCCCAGAATTGTCACGATCATTGACCGTGACAAGTCCTTGACAAATAAGGTTGCCACGAACTTGTCACGATCATTGACCGTGACAATGTTTTTAAAAAGGGTCAAGGCTTTGTCACAATTATTAATCATGACTAAAATTGTCACGGTCAGGGAACGTGACACTACCGTGATAATTTTAACGAACTTGTCACGGTCAATGACTGTGACAAGTCCGTGACAAAAAAAGTTATCTCGCCTCGAATTGTCATGGTCATTGACCTTGACAAGTTGAACTTGTCATGGTCATTGACCTTGACAAGTTGAACTTGTCAAGGTCAATGACCGTGACTATTAGGCAGATTTGGTGTAGTGGGAATGGGTGCCTAAAACCTTCCCATTTTGTAACTTAGCCTCTGGACCTTTTTGAATCATTTTGGTTTCGTATGTATTAGTATGTCTTTGGATGCTGTCCTTCGGGATGACTCCTTTTTCTTTTTTCTGTTTTGAGTAAAATAGATTGGTGACTCTATCTTTTTAAATTTTTCACCTCATTCACTGACACCGGTCGAAGTGCTCCCGAGAGGGATCCTCTCCCTCCGCGCCGCGAGGGGGTATATCCGGGGATGGCCACAATGGGGACTCTGCCGGGGATTTTTTCATGAGGGATAGACTCTATTTACATGGATGTTATGCTGTTTATATTTCCCCATATTTTTCATGTTCCCCTTTTTCATGTATATCCCATACTTATACTTCCATTCATACACTTGTAGAAAATTCTTCATGTACACTTCACACCACGTGCACCTAGGATCACATATATCCTCTTGTTGCATGCATCACCCATACTTGGTATACCATTGGTACTTATACTTTGATCCCCGTTGGTAATGATCAAGAAAGACACTCTGATCATAAGATACTAATAAGAGGATCATGCATGATTCACAAGATATCACCAAAGAGCATTTTTATTGACCAAATTTTGTCCAGTAACTGGAGGGTCACTTCATGATGGGCACTGGTCCGACAAGGCGGAGTTAGCCTAAGTGATATAACTCTCACCTTCCATTATCCAAGTACCTTCGATGTATATCGAACGGTTCCCCCGCATCATACCGCTTAACCGAAGTCATGACGGGAGGTATATCGCAGGGAACTCGTTCACATACGCCAAGTATATCGAATTATCTCTCACACGTACCGTCCCCACGAGGTACATGTTGAGGCAATTCACGTACACTCAGGTATATCAAATGGCTTGTCCACACGTACCGATTGCCTGTAAGAGCAAGACGTATATCGTGGAAGTCACGCCAAAGGGGGGAACCCTTTCCGACTCACCCAACCAACTACATACCCGCATATAGGTGTCAAGCCTAGGACACACATATTAGATTGCCATTTTGAACCCAAAACTCTATCTAAATTTTGGGTCCGCCTGCCGCCCAAATTCTCGCACATTTTTAAAATGGGACACTACCCGTGAGCCTGGTTACAAGTCCATCCATAGCTTTGCATATGTTACAAACCCAACTTTTCCAGGCTCAGGTCCCGTCCGGCATTTCATTTTGTATTTAGGAGAATTTAATACAAGTGAGAACATAATAATCATGCTGAGACCGTCTCCCAAAAAAATCAGAAAACATTTCTCCTTCGTTTATCAAAATTCCAAAAACATTCCTCCTATCTTTATCAAAAATCCAAAAAAACATTTATCCTTTCTTTATCAAAAACCCAAAAACATTTATCCCTTTTTTATCAAAAATCCAAAAATATTTCTCCCTTCTTTATCAAAAATCCAAAAATATTTTGTCTTTCAATCTCAAAAAAAGAAAAAAAATGTCAGAAATATTCTCATTCCTTTTCTCAAAAATAAATCCCATTTTATGCTTTCTCAAGTCGATCGCACGCCCTTGGCTTGGCTCCTTATTGGGTTTGGTCTTCAGTCAAATCACCCCAAGGTTCTGACCATTCCCCTGTTACTTCCTTCGAGTCCGGTATCCATCCGCTTTCTATGGAGAACACATATCAAGCACCAGTTGCGCAACCAGATCTGACGGCAGTTTTATCTCAGCTCGTGTCCAAGATTGACAACCTTTAGACTGAGGTCCGGGAGTTGCAATGAAACCATGTTCCTGCTCCTCAAGAGCCCTAGGACCTATTCCCTCGCGCTATGGGTCCACCCGAGCCTATCTGGATTCTCGAAGAATATCAAAACGCTCCCCGTGACCCTCCTGTTAATGGGTCGTCGTCTGCCCAACTTCCCATGCCGAACCTTGCCCAGGTTGGGTATAACTTGCATGCGATCGTTGATTCGAAAGAGGAATAATTGAACAAGGTCATAAAAGATCTCAAGATGCTAACTAAGAAGTTATACCATGTCCAAATCTCCAAAAATTACATGGACTACACCCACATATCTCCTTATCCTAAGGCAAGGTTACCCAAGAAGTTCAAGATGCCGAATATCGAGAAATTCGGAGGAAGTGGACCCCTGATCGTCCATCTTCACAGTTATCACCATGCTATGACTCTCCTAGGGGCATCTGAAGAGGTGATGGCCCAATTGTTTCAGCAAACTTTGAAGGATAGCGCCCTCCGATGGTTTTTGTCTCTCGAGGAGTCCAGAATCCGTAGCTGGGAGGATGTGGCCCGAGAATTCATGTCACAGTACAAGTACAAAGAGGAGCTTGAGGTCACCCGCCATGATTTAGAGTTGCTCAAACAGAACTCTGGGGAATCAGTCAGTAACTTCATAGCCCGATGAAGGAAAAAAGAAGCTACCATGACCAATCGGCCTTCCAAGGAAAAATAAGTCAGCATAGTGAAGAAGAACTTCTTGCCCCATGTCTGAGCAATCATGGGAGGAAAATACTATCCCCAATTTTGAGCTCTCAGAGAAGAAGGAGTAGAAATCGAGGAAGGTCTTGCTAAAATAGAAGTTGAACCAAAGAAAGGGTTCGAACAGTTCACCCCTAGAAAATGTGACAAACCTGCCCGTACTGCAGTCTCAACCATCAATAACATCTCTCAACCAACCACTTTGTGGGCACCAGAAATTTACACTATCCTAGTCCAAAAGGAATACACCGAGATCCATTCTCCCCTCTCCAAAGTTTATCAAGCCTTGTTAAGCCGAAACCTCATCAAACCCTTGGATCCCTGTCCATTACCCAATCCAATTCCGAGAAACTTCAAAGCAGATGCCCGTTGCGCCTTTCACCAAACCGCTGGTCATACCACCGACCAATGTTTTCACCTCCAAAACATAATCCAGGGTCTAATTGATCGGGGTACCATTGCCCCACCAGTCAATCCTAAGCCAAACACTAGTCACAAACCACTCCCAAATCATACCGATGCTATATTCTTAAAAATGAACCCACAATTTGATCACTCAACCCAAATCACACCCATATAATCTTCTAAACCTCCCCAAACTTTCCCATATTTCCTCCTACACCCTACTAGCCTCGCTGATCAGGCGTTGTCACTCCTTACCAGAGCATGCATCGCTGTTCGTACCCGTTTTGAAAATGGAGGTATGGAATTATCAGAAGTGTTAAACCAACTCCTAGAGTTTGGGCTGAAATTGCCCTCGTATATGATCATTGATTACCATAGGTTCAACACGCTGTTCTTGGAAGTACAGAAATGGCACTCAGAATCAGACCGTTGGGTAGTACCGACCGATGAAGTCAGCCAAGATGATGTCGTCCATATTATGGTAGAATTATTTAGGCAAACCAATGATATTTGCAGTATAACTAAGTTATTTGATACTCTGAAGCTACAAGGGCGATTGGTCCCTTCATCCTCACATATCCCCACATAATGGGAAGACCTGTATGAAGAAGCCATTGAAGTTGTGGAATGCATCGACTTTACATGGAAAGACATAATTATTTCCACCGTATAGGGGGAAGAATTCAGAGATTCGAATGAAGAACAAGCTTTTGAGAAGGCTGGCCCAGTAGCCGACATGTGTTGAATGATATCATTTGAAGAACTCCTCTAAGAAATAAACAAGGTGGCAGAACAACCCGAGATGGATGAGGAAATAGGGTTCATGTTCTTCCCTTCTTCACTAAATCACATGACCAGATCAGGGAGGCATTACCAGATCCCAAGCTCAATACTAGCCAATGATAAGGGGAAGGACGTTGAAAACCTTCATATGCCAGAAATGACCCTCGAGGAGAGAAAGATCCTCAATCAACTAAAGAAAACTCAATCTAACATCACTCTATGGGGGCTTTTCATGTCTTCCTCGCTACACAGAAATGCTTTGATCAAGTTGCTCACTGGACCCGCAGTTCCTCCCTCTACTACACCAGAATAAGCGATAAATTTGGTCGAATCCTTCACCTTTACCCGAATTCTATCCTTTTGCAAAGAAGAAATCCCCAGAATTGGGCCAAACCACAATCATGCACTCAACATGAAGTTATGGGGAAAATTGTACCACTCTCTTTTGTCGATAATGGATCCACCTTGAATGTCTGCCCATTAAGAACCTTCAAATGCTTAGTACTGAAAGAAAGTGACCTCGCTCCAACTTTCGTTGTTGTATGTGCCTATGATAATACCCGTTGGGAGGTGATGGGATCCATAAAACTTGTAATAGGGGCTGGACCTATAAACCCCGTCGTTGAATTCCAGGTTATTGACATCCCAGCTTATTTCAACCTGTTGCTCGAATGACCTTGGCTCCACGGTATCAAAGGTGTGTCTTCCTCACTCCATCAAAAATTGAAGTTCTTCGCCGATGAACGAGTCATTACCATTTTGAGTGATGATGATAATACCGAGGGTGCAAGTACCAGCAATCCAATCCTTGAGATACGGTATGGGTCAAATGATATGCTCCTATTAGGATTCCGAGTTGAGCCACCTCTAATCTCGATAGGAGACAACTTCAAAGAAAGGGTTTGTCCAAAATAAGACCCTCATGGCAACGTCAATGTGATTCAGATGTTCAAAAACATTCACTTCATGCCCGAAATGGGGCTAGGACAAACACAGCAAGGGATACTTGATCCCATTAAACTGAAGAAAGCTTTCCCTCCTTATGGTTTAGGGTATCAACCATCAGAACAAGAGCTCAAAATGATCCTCAAGTCTCGACCAAAGAGAAGATTATACTGCATCCAGACTATCCCAGGTGACTCCTTGAATGTACGATTCATCAAAGGGGGTGAGGACTCCCCCTTTTGCGTCTTTTCGAAACCATTGTATGACCATACAGATAAGAAGATGAAACCTGGAATGGAGATCTTTTTTTAAGACAGCTACCTATGGGATGAAAGTTCCCAACACCATGTACAACCGTTCATCAAAGATACTGAAGAGACTGAGGAAAGTGAATCCGATGACTTATTCAACTTGAAACACTGGCACTGACACTCTGAATGGTTCACTCAAGCACTACATCACTGGATCCATCCCACCTAATTGAAGCTATTGATACACCTTTCCTCAACTGGCATGCTACGCTAGTTCTACCAGTTGAAATCCCCCCTAATCCTAATGTTTACCCTATTTCTTCTTTTGTTGTCTATCCTTGCTCAAATGTAATTAAGTTCTCCTTTGATGAGGTTCTCAATGCTATTTTTACTATCAATGAAATAAACGAAGATTTTGAGTATCTTACTGTGCCTTACATTAACTGTTTAGATTCTAATCAAAATTTTGAAGATGATGATTTTGAAAATGAATAATTTTTAACTAATTAAATAAGGTTAATAATAAACAACATAACTGCGTTCAAGTTAATGAAAAAGAGACTGTTATTATTAACCTCGGTTCTAGTAGCCAACTGCGCGAGATTAGGATAGGGGTTTCCCTTGATGAGCATGAGTGTGCACAACTTGAAGAATTATTGAAGGAATTCGTGGATGTCTTCGCATGGTTTTATGACGATATGCCCGGAACTGATCTTAAAAAAAAGTTCCCCACTCTTCCAGATTACAAGCCGGTTAAACAAATGTCGACAAAGCTCCGCACCGAATGGTCGCTCAAAGTCAAAGAAGAGGTTGTCAAACAGTTGAATGTAGGCTTCATTCGTGTGATCGAATATCCTACATGTCTAGCCAAGATAATACGTGTTCTAAAATCAGGAGGGAAGGTTCGAATGTGTGTAGACTACCAGTATTTTAACAAAGCCTCTTGAAAAGATGATTATCCGCTACCCAATATCGAAATGATCGTGGATACCACAGCCAGTCATGCTCTCAAGTCATTCATTGACGGGTTTTCCGGATATAACTAAATCAAAATGCACCCAGACCACCAAGAAAATACTGGGTTCATCACCCCATGGGGAACCTTTTGCTACACTGTCATGCCATTTGGTCTCAAGAACACTAGGGCTACCTACCAGATGGCTGCCACAGCCATCCTACATGATCTGATTCATAAAGAAGTTGAGGTCTATATGGATGATATGATTCTCAAATCCAAGACTAGAGACGGACATGTCCCCGCTCTCCAAAAGTTCTTCAAACGATTGTGATAATATCAGATAAGACTTAATTCATAGAAATGTGTCTTCGGCATTACAAAGGGAAAGCTCTTGGGATTCATGGTCAGTGAGAAAAGGATAGAAGCAGATCCTACTAAGATGAAAGACATACTTGAGATGCCACCTCCTCGAACGGAGAAAGAAGTCCGAGGTTTCCTTGGGAAATTGCAATACATCAGTCGGTTCATCAGCCAGTTAACCTCCATTTACGAACCGATTTTCAAACTACTCCGAAAGGATTCAACCAAGGTTTGGAAAGAGGCCTGCCAAGAAGCCTTCGACCGAATTAAATAATACCTGACTTAACCTTCGATACTTATGCCACCATAGCCTAGTCTTCCCTTACTCCTATACCTAACCATAACCAACACTACAGTTGGGGGTTTGCTAGCCCAATACCTTGAAGATTCCCACAAAGAAAGATCCATCTATTAGTCCAGTCGCAAATTGGCTTAATACGAAGTCAACTACACTACTTTGGAAAAGGCATGTGTCGCGCTTCTCTGGGTCACCCAAAAGTTACGACACTACATGCTCGTCTTCCCCATCAAACTTGTATCCCGAATGGACCCCATCAAATACCTACTTGAGAAACCTTCCTTATCTATCCGAATGGCCCGATGTTTGATGCTCCTAGCCGAGTTCAACATTGTGTACGTCACGCCAAAAAGCCATGAAAGGAAGAGCCATCTCTGACTACATGGATGAAGCTGATGTCTGGATCTCCGAATTCCCAGATGAAAACATCCTCTACACTGCGCAGGACAATCTTCGGTGGCAAATTTTCTTTCACGGTGCTTCCAACAAAAAGGGATATGGCATTGGGATACGTTTGATTTCCTCGGATGACTCCCACACTCCCATCGCCATCAAGTTGGATTTCCCTTGCACCAACAATATGACTGAATATGAGGCATGCATGGTAGGCCTCAAAGTTGCTCTCAAGAAAGGCATTCAATACCTAGATGTTTACGAAGATTCCTCCCTCATCATCGATCAAGTGCTCAGGAAGTGGAAATCTAAGGACGGGAAGCTCCAACCCTTCCATGCCTACTTCGAAGAACTAGCATCCCAATTCCAAGACATCACCTTCCATTACCTACCTCGAGCAAAGAATAACCTAGTCGATGCCCTTACTACCTTGGCCTCCATGGTCGACATTCTCGAAGGAATAAAAATGTCCCCCTTCCTGATTCAAAATCAAGATAAACCTACCCACTGCTACCACATTGAGCTTGTCACCACAAAAGATCCCGAGCTAGCCAATTGCTGGTACTATGATATCTGGAACCTCCACAAATATGGTAGGTATCCCGAGGGTTCCAATATGAAAGACCAAGCAACCCTCGAAGACTGTCCACCCAGTACCTCATCTGTCATAAAGCACTATTCAAGAGAAACTTTGATGGAACCCATCTACACTACATCGCAGGGGCTGACATTGAAGAGGTGATGCAGAAAATCCACAGAGGGGAATGCAGATCCCACATAAATGGTCACATGCTTGCCAAGAAGATCATCCAACAAGGCTACTACTGGACCACCATGACCTAGGATTACACCGCATATGTTCGGAGATTCCTAAAATGCCAATAGTTCTCCAACCTTCAGCATCTGCCTTCGCATGAATTATATAACATGACTTCTCCCTAGTCGTTCTCGATCTGGGGCATCGACATCATAAGGAAGGCTACACCCAAGGCTTCCAACGGGCATGAGTTCATTATAGTTTCCATTGATTACTTCACAAAATGGGTCGAAATTGAGTCATACGCAGTGCTAAATGCCAAGAAAGTGGCCAAATTCATCAAGAAAAAAATCATTTCCTGATATGAGGTCCCGCACAAGCTAGTATCAGACAACGGGTTGCATTTTGAGGCAGAAGTCACAGAAGTGGTCAACGAGTATGGAATCCATAGACATAAATCTTCTCCCTACCGACCTAAAACCAATGGTGCAGTCGCAGCCGCCAACAAGAACCTCAAGCCATTATCAGTAAGATGACCGAAAGTTGTCGAGATTAGGTCAATCGAATCCCTTACGCCCTTTGGGGTTATCGGAACTCAATCCGAACCTCTATTGGGGCTACCCCTTGCTCTCTAGTATATAGTATGGAAGCAGTCCTACTCGTGGAAATAAAAATACCCTCGTTACACATCATGCTTGAAATCAAGGTTAGCGAAGAAGACTGGTGCCAAATTCTTCTTGACGAGATGACCCTCCTAGATAAAAGGAGATTGAAAGTTTTATACCACATACAAGGATACCATCGCCGAATAGCCAAATCATTCAATAAGAGAGTCAAGGACCGTGGTGCCCGAGAGGGGGATTTATGCCTCAAAGAAATAATAGAACCCACCTGGGACCCCGGAGGGAAATTCAAGCCCAATTGGAGCGGCCCATAAATTATCAGGAAGATCCTGTCCGGCTGTGCCGCCATGCTCATCAATCTAGATGGAGAAGAGATGGATCGTCTAGTCAACCTGGACTATCTCAACAAATTCTACCCCTAGTCCGAAATCTTGGCGTGCTATGACTCTTCTCATCAACCTTCTATTCTAAAAAAAATCTCTTCATTTCCCTCTACCCAGAACTACGTGGGCCTGATCCTCTGCAAAAACCATTTTCAAGCAAATTAAAAAAATATTCAAAACCCCAGAGGTACGTAGGCAGATCACACATTTTATATGAGCACGACCCTTTCTTTTTCACAAAAAAACTATTCTTTTCTTATCTTCGAGAATGACAGTTCATTCTAACATATACTTGAACAAAAGGATTATGTATGCTTTAGCGATCGGTATAGATAATTCAAAAAAATACAAAACTCATCAAACAGGCACAGCTGGATTATCAAAAACTTATTTATTTCACTAATAAGAAATTACAGTACAATTACATAAGAAAATGAACGGATAATTCCATCCTCTTACCTTTAAATCCAAATGAACTCCCAAATTTATTCCCCATTACAAAATCAACTCTCCAAGAGTCCTATCCACAGCTACCAGAGGAGCCTGCTCCGTCCTCATTATCTACATCCTGGGGTCCCCAAGATTCCCCTGCCTGAATAAAGTGTCGTAGATGCTCCATGGACTGATAAGCTCAAACCAGCTTCGAAAAAACTACCACACCTCCCTCTATGGTATCAGATAAGGCAAGCCACCTTTGTCCAGTCTCCACTTCCAACATCTTTCTGACCACTCTCCTCCACAACCATTTCATATAATCCCCAGGGATGTGCCAAACTCTCCCTACAGACTGAGAGGGATGGGTCGACAGACACCGACTCTCCCACAAAGGGCCAAGCTTCATGCGTAGACGCTCTATCAAATCTTCTACCGAAAAGAAGTCTAGTGTCCGAGGTGGCACGATCTTCTCCCAGCCAAATTGAAGCAGAAGACGCCAAGGGAAATAGAAAAAGGTTTGTCTGAGGCCAACCAGCCGAACATATGGATATTCACCCAGCTCTAGAATAAGCAGCAGCTGTCCCCACCAAGGCACTGGCCAGCATAGATTTAGAGCCCCATGATCCACAAACCAGTTCTCCCAGCTCTTAATATCCAAGCCAACGCTGATGAAATGACGTGAGAAGAAGTTGGGTACAACCGACAAAGGATATTATGGAGGAGTCACTAGAAAAAACCTTTCAGACAACCACATGAACATCATCATGGGGCTACCCCTCAGAAAGTCAGAACAACCTTCTCGCCAGGCATCCAGGCCGTTTAAAGTCTCCGCCAGTATCACCGCCGTGGGATTGCGACAGTATGACATCCATGAAGTAATGGATGCAAGTTGTGGGTCCACCAGCAGCTCCCGAGTCACCAGCAACAATTTTGAAACCAAGCCTAGAACGACAGGTCCGACATATCCAGCATCACCAACCCCCTACTTTTTAGAAATTTTCCTTTTTCCTCTTTTGTAAATATTAGAAACTCAATTAAAATAAATTGATATTCTCAACAGAATTTCAAAAATCCCTCGTATAATTTCTCACCTTTAAAACTTTCCTTCGAAATCCTAAAAATATCTCTTTTTACGATCTCAGCAGCAAAGTAAAAAGCGCATGTGCATGCATTCATTCATCATTAACAGAAGACAATCAAAAAACTGCATTGCATTGGATAGATATGTTTCTGTGTTACATCATTTTGCAGGAAAATAAAGAAAAGAAAAAAATAAACGGGACTCAGCCCGAACCAACATTCTCTCTCTCTCACTTGCCCTTTTCTCCCTCTCTCCTAAGAACTCCCACCCCTGCGACGCACTCTCTTTCCCCTACGACGAGATGATGCATCACCGCTAACTGAGCCAGATTCCTCCTCGGATGAAGAAGATGGCACCAAGTAAGAAGGAATCGGGACTGCATCCCGAATATGGACAGCCGCCGAAGATATCCAGTCTATGATATCCCTCAACCAGGTGGTGGACACCCAGATTTGCTGCAAGAAAGAATGGAATCGGTATCAAAGAAGAAAAGAAATCAAAAAGAAAGAAAAGAGAGGAACAAAAAGGTATACCGCAGGACCAAGGACCTCCTCTGTCAAGCCCAGCTCCTCCGAATCCATCGCATGAGGATGGTGCAAGATAGGCACCATCCCTCCATTAGCCTTCCAGATATTGTACGAAGGAGTATGCAACCGCATGAAGGGAACCTCCGAAGTCATTGCCGCCGTAGACGTCGACGAACCACCATCGCTGTGGGAGGACCCCACTGGCCGACTAGAACCCGCGGGAGGGAAAGGCAAGGCATCGTATATGCTGGGCGCCATCATCCAGCTCGTCACAAAGTTCATGTAATCATACGGCGCAGCCGTATCAGTTTACAATAGGTAGGACTCATTAATCATCTCCACGATCCTTGTATCCTCCGACAGTAGCCTCTCCCACCTCATAGACATAGGATCCCGCGTAGGTGGCACCACCACCTCCTCCTCAGTGATTTTTTAGACCACCCTCTCCCCGAGATACCAAGAGTGGACAAACTCATGCTCCAGCAAATGCCTCATCTGCGCATTTACCCACCTGGAAAAAAAATCCCCAGCAGGTACAAGCCAATACAAAATCATAGCATACAAAGAACATAACTAAGGAAGGAAAAGTCTTACCCTATCACTAGTCAGGACATTCAAGACCTGACGCCCCGCCTCCAGAGAAAGATATCCCCTCGACTGCTGATTGTCCTTGCGCTATCGATACAACCGATAGATATCCCCAATAGTCTCATCCTTTAGAACGATCAACTACGCATTACACCCAATCACCTTATAGAACCACGTCTGCAAAGGATAAGAACTTCTAATCAAAAAATGAGACACATAAGGAACGTGTGAATGCATAAAAGGAAAATGCGCAAATTAAAGAATACATCAAGGAGATACATGGATCCAATAAAAGTCTGTCAGCAGTACCAGCTGAATGCATCCAGAGAAAAATAGATGGTCGCCAAAGTCAGGCTCCCCCAATCAGATGTTCGAAAATACCCTTAAGTACGACAAGAACCACAAGTGGACGACGTCACCACTCGACGCCACCATAAATCCCCCCATCACTAGCAAGATAAATAACCGGGCCATCTGACTCACCTGCAGCCCATCCTCCATGTCAACCACCCTACCCAACAAAATATCCTTCAACAGGGACAACCGAATGGAATCCCCAGATATTATCCACCCCACGTCACCAAGCGCCACCCGCACTGCCTCTGGTCTCACCCGCAGGGAGTGATCCACCTCTATCTTCTCCCCATTGCAATCCAGCCCCAGCAGCTGCTGCACATCTATGAGAGTCACAGTCATCTCCCCAAAACCAAAATGAAAGGTGTGGGTAGTGTCCCACCACCTCTTCCAAGAGCACATAAGACTTCCGTTGAACGAGGCGTCTCATCTAACACAGACGCCAACCTCCTAAAGCCTACTGAGGATACCACCCAACGCACCATAGGTTGAAGATGCTCCCAGACATCCTTAAGCCCCGTCGTTCCGCGGGCACGCATGTTCTTCAAAGAAACATCAGAGTACCAAAAGAGAAAAACCTTGTCAAAATCCAAAAAAGGAGGAAAACACAAAAAAAGGAATGCCAAAAGTCATTTTACTTACATAACCACCACGGTTCACCACCCTTGAAGAGAGACGATGCGACGGCTCCCGCGGTAAGGTCTGCTCATCCTCAATCGGCTTGAATTCATCAAAGGAGTTATCGCTCCCCAAAGCAAGAGGTGCCCTGGACCTCCACTCCACATTTTCCCAGTCATCAACAGCCAACCATTCTTGATGAACTGCAGTGCTCACAAAAGTGTCCATTTTTCAGATCACGGAATGCTAGAACAATTCGCAGAAGAAGAGAAGGCAAGAAGCTGTGAAAATGAGGGGAATTCACCCCCTTTATATAGGATGCCAAGGGTCATGCCGATCGGAACTGACCCCCATCTACCAATCAGAACTTCACCTTTACCTTCTCGAGGCAGTCCAAAAGACTGTGCCACTGCCGAATGGAACCTCTACACCATGCCGATTGGCACCCCCTTTAAATTTCATACAAAAATATCAAGAGACCCTGAAAAATCCTCACAAAATTCCTAAAAATCCCAGGAGGGATTTAGAACATTTTCATCAAGAAAATTTCACTCCCTCAAGCAGAATCAGCAAAACTCTCAAAAGCCAAGCGAATCTCTCCACGACGACGTCCCCTGAGGACCTCCAAAATATCCAAAACTGCAGGATCATATCCTATTTCCCAAATGTCTCAAATCTCCCCAAGAAATACGTCCAAACCTTGAACCACCTAATTACTTCCCCAGCACCAGATTGGTTTTTCCCAAGGTAGAGTCTTCAAAAAACACAAGGATTTCCCCATCAATCGGCTCCCCAGCTCAAATCAAAATCATGAGGTAATTTTCCCAGTAGAGTTCCCCATGAACTTTTCACCTTAAGCCCTCAGAATTGGCTTCGACCCGTAGAATTGGTCATCTCACTTAAAGCCCGCATATTTGCCTTCGACCCACAGAATTGGTCATCTCACCTTAAACCCGCTAAATTGGCTTTGACCTGCAGAATTGGTCATCTCACTTCAAGCCCGCAGAATTGGCTTCGACCCGTAGAATTAGTCATCTCAACCTAAAGCCCACAGAATTGGTCATCTCACCTTAAGCATGCATAATTGGTCATCTCACCTTAAGCCCGCATAATTGGCTTCGACCCGCAGAATTAGTCATCTCACTTAAAGCCCACAGAATTGGCTTCGACCTTCTGAATTGGTCATCTCACCTTAAGCCCACGGAATTGGCTTCGACCCGTAGAAATGATCATCTCACCTTAAGCCCTCAGAATTGCCTTCGACCCGCAGAATTGGTCATCTCACCTTAAGCCCGCAGAATTGGCTTCGACCCATAGAATTGGTCATCTCACCTTAAGCCCGCAGAATTGGTTTCAACCCGCAAAATTGGTCAACTCACCTTAAGCCCGCAGAATTGGCTTCGACCCCCAGAATTGGTCATCTCACATAAGCTCGCGGAATTGGCTTCGACCCGCAAAATTGGTCATCTCACCTTAAGCCCGAAAAATTGGCTTCGACCCACAGAATTGGTTATCTCACCTTAAGCCCGCAGAATTGGCTTCGACCCACAGAATTGGTAATTCCACCTTAAGCCCGCAGAATTGGCTTCCATCCATAGAATTGGTCATCTCACCTTAAGCCCGCAGAATTGGCTTCGGCCCATAAAATTGGTCATCTCACCTTAAGCCCGCAGAATTGGCTTCGACCTGCAAAATTGGTCACCTCTACTTAATCCCGTAGAATTAGCTTCGACCAGCAGAATTGGTCATCTCACCTTAAGCCCGTAGAATTGGTCATTTAACCTTAAGCCCACAGAATTGGCTTCGACCCACAGAATTGGTCATCTCACCTTAGGCCCGCAGAATTGGTCATCTCACCTTAAGCCCGCAGAATTTTCTTTCGACCCGCAGAATTGGTCATCTCACCTTAAGCCCGCAGAATTGGCTTCGACTCGCATAATTGGTCATTTCACCTTAAGCCTGCAGAATTGGCTTCGACCCCCAGAATTGGTCATCTCACCTTAAGCCCATAGAATTGGCTTCGACCCCCAGAATCGGTCATCACAACCTAAGCCCTCAGAATTGTCTTTGACCCACAGAATTGGTCATCACCTAAGCCCTCAGAATTGGATTCGACCCACAGAATCGGTCACCCTCATCTTTAAGCCCTCATAATTGGCTTCGACCCACAAAATCGGTCATCATCATCCTTAGGTCCTCAGAATCGACCTTGACCCTCTGATCATCCTCTTTTAAAGGCATCATGTGGTGTCTATTCGACGGCTATCGTTTGTTCCAAACTCACCGGTCGAGGGGCTCTATAGACACCCCATGATAATACACCCATAACTTCTCTGAAGGTCCCTAACACCTCCATTCATCATTTCAAACCCATGTCATACCCCGGGTACTGACTTAGAGGTCAACGGATGCTCTTAGGCTCCATTTGACCAAAAGTCAAACTCTTCAGCTCGGTCGAGACTGAATGAATCTTTAAAGGGTGCGAAAAACCCTCTCCAACGGTCTGTCCCACGCATGATTCTGACTTACCATGCGGACGAACGACCCGTTGTCCCCCGAAACCCGACCTAGAGGCCATCGAACGCTCCCAGGCTCCATTTGACCAAAAGTCAAATTTTTCAGCTTGACTGAGACTGAATGAATCTTTGAAGGGCACTAAAACCCCTTTCCAACGATCCACCCCGTGCGTGATTTTGACTTACAGTACGAACGAACGAACCGTTTTACTCTAAAAGGTCATCGAGCGCTTCCAGGTGTCGGTTGACTAAGGTCAACTCCCCAAACCGAGTCAAACTCTTTGAAATGTCTAAGTACATCTCCTCACCTTTCCAATGGTCGACCCCATGTACGATTATGACTTACCATGCAGACGAACGATCCATCTGCGTTCAAAGTTTTCCTGTCCAAAGGTCCGACGAGGGCTTCTGAGCCATATTTGACCCAAAGTAAACTTCCGAACCCAGGAGCAGTTCACAGTACTTTCGAAGGTCCTTGAATTATCTTTCCAACAGTTTTCCCCGTGCACAATTCAGATCAATGATTTGTGCTCAGCGACCAATTTTCCGAAGGAACCTGAAAGAGATTGTCAAATGGCAGGTCCTAGACATGCCTATCGACAGTGTGCCTAAACGCACCTGCTGATTGGCAAGACTAGGGATATGCAGATCATCAATGACCTGGGCCTATAAAAATAAGGGCTTAACCTCATTGCAAATGGAGCTCAGATCTGAAATACATCACTTTCAGCAAATCCAAAAAACCTTTCTCGAAGTCAGCGTGATTTCCACATCCAAATCCCTTTCCAACCTTCACTTTTCATCATCCTTTTCATTAAACTTGGTGAATTAACTACCCTCCATCACCATCTAAGTGCAAGGGTTTCTCTCTAACATTCTATATCAAGCTCAAGATCTTCAAGAAGGTCCAATTTTCTCCTTAAATCCTTATAAATTCGCATTAACTTGTTTTATTACTTAACACTTGTATTCTCTCAACTCACATATCCTAATATACTTTTTATTTAGTATTATTGCACATCTCTTATTTTCATATAAATAAAAACTCAAAAAAATAAGAAAAAGAGGATTTGCTCATAAATTCCAAACGGGAATTCTCACACTTTTCTCACAACTAAAACACTTTTTTACACACACGCACATACAAGAGAAGTCCCCGATTGTATTTATGGGATAAATTCCACCCCTCATTTTTCATACGAACTACGTGTACTTTGATGCCTCTATAGGCTACGTAGGCGTCTTGGGGTAAAACCCGAGACACGAGTCCTTTTTCTACTCTTTTCCCATTTTCTATATTCTTTAGACTTAATTATCTCAAATTCTATGTAGTTACATATATATTTTTTCTCAATGGAGCATTATTCTACATGTGTTATCATTCCCCTATAATAATAGATGCTAAGATAATCGCATAAATCCTATTTTCTAATATTCCTTTTAGGAACATTCCTATGGATGACTCGCTTTATCTCTTCCATGATACAAGTCGATGATTCTTATCTCCACTATGTATACACATGCACACATATCATGAGAAAATAAAAGAAAATAGCAACAACCCATGAGAGACCGTAAGGGCGGAATGGCTGCCTAACACCTTCCTATTTCGTAACTTAGCCTCTGGACCCTTTTTGAATGATTTTGGTTTCGTATGTATTAGTATGTCTTTGGATGTTGTCCTTCGGGATGGCTCCCTTTTATTTTGTCTATTTTGAGTAAAATAGACTGCTGGCTTTATCTATCTATATTTTTCACCTCATTAACTGACATCGGCTGAAGCGCTCCCAAGAGGGACGCGCGAGACCTAAAGGGATCCTCTCCCGCCGCGCCGCGAGGGGGTATATTAGGGGATGGCCACATTAATCGCGTGAGTTAAACGAATAAATTCCTACCATTCTTATAGGTGAATTCCCTAGTGGATGTTGGCAAATAGAGGTATCTTATGAACCGTGATTAGAGTTACTGACCATTTATGACAAAGGGTCATGTAAGTGACGAAGATGAGTTGTAGTGGCAAGTGAGAGAACCGTAGGTAACTCCCTAGAATAGTAATTAATATAATAATGCAACAATTGATGAAAATGATCTTCCATGACATTATTGGTGTATACCTTAGGATGTACGAGTCATACATAGCACCTTGTATCCTACAAGAACCTTAGTATTAATGGTAACCTCGCATAGTGTTCGCCATGACTTAGCTGGAAGGCTTGGAGTTAACTGAATGATAAATGTGTTTACAAGTGTGGTTCCATGGTGAGGAAGTACTAGGTCCCTTCGTTCAGAACTTGGGTTTAGTTTATTCCAAATTCGTGTTCCTAGATTATAATATGGGTTTGGAAAATTTCGATGATCGAGGTAACTTAAGGTTGAACCTTGATAACCATGGTGACCTAGTATTAAATATATGAGGGTGATGATTTAGAATAGGACCTTTTGCCGCATCTTTAGGGTGGGCCTCCTCTTAGGCAATACCCGACGTCCTGTGTCCTACCAGATCTTAGATGATATAAATTTCAAGTTTGGTAATTGTAGTGTGTCATAGAGAAATAAGATCACTTATGACATTCGTGGGCATGAACCTTGGTGATTATAGGCAATGCTCGGCGTCCCTTAGCCTACCAAATAGAGTAGTGTTAATTGGTTGATTAACACGTAGTATGATGTTTACGTAGCGTGGCGGTTCAATTGTCATGATTGGACTCTCGTTGAGAATTAGGTGAGGTGGTCTAGTGATATTGACGTCGGGATAGTAGCACGGTTAGGTATGTAGATCTATATCGAAAATTCCTTGGAGATATATACTAAGGTTTATCCGGTGAGTTGTTAATGCTAGTGGTGCACGTCCTTTAGTAATAGGGAATTTGGGTTTGGGTACCGTGTATTACATTTGGGATTCATAATTGCATTAAGGTTTATGTAGTGATGTTCATTTCATAGTGATAAAACTCGAGGTTGTGTAGTATAGGTCATGGTGACTGGTGGTCCCTTGTAGTAGATGCATACGCTGTCTAGAGAAACATTTGGGTTTGATGTCATCGCCCATGAGATGTTGGGAGCCATTATTGTATTAAAGCTTGCACAAGTGATGGTAGTCCATTTAAGATTATAATATGGCTAGGTCCTGTCGGTTTGTGGTGATACCTTGGAGTTAGTGCTACAACTTTTGTTTATAGACATATGTCATGATATGACCTTCGTGGATGATATCGAAATTAGGTTGATCAATGATAGATGGTTCACCTAGGATATTTAGAACACAATGGTGTTCATCATGGCCTTTTAGTAATAGCTCTCGGGACAAAATGTTAGCCTTGATCATAGCACCTACGTGCACTACCTGCACGGTTAGTAATGACTTCAGTGAGGGGAATCATCAAGTCTTCGGCATGGGAAATGCTTGAAAGTTCGAGGTACCATTGGAGTGATTATAATTTGGGATCATGTAGACCGTGATGAGAGTTGTAGCAATGGTCTGTAAGTTAAATGTCAAAACCTTGTGTGCGTTGTGTTTCACTTGATGAGAGTGATCTCGAAAATTGAGGTTAGTTACCGAGTATTAAAATTTTTGAGGCCTAGGTACGATTGTTCCGTGACCAATGGTAAGCGTTAAAATAATGTAAATTCATTTGGTTTAGTTTGGTGTTCTTACCAACGATGGGAATGTAGCATTAAACCTAAGGAGGGAAGCCTAACATTTCAGTTTCCCAACGAAATTGTTGTGTTCCGTCCGTTTGGCATGGACAGATGATTCATGAGTTTAACTCATCAAGGTTAAGAGTTCAAGCCAAGGTATGCAACAAGTTTTAACTGCTTAACAAATATCAGTAAAATTTATAGAATTAAATTGTATGTTGTGGGTTAGCACTTAGTGTGGGGTGATTCATTATCAAAATTTGGTTGTTTCCTTTTGGCATGGCAGTCGCTTGATTCGTTGCATTTCTTGTGTCTTCTTTGGTCCCAGTAATGGAAAATTGTAATCAGTTTTGATTCGGGTGTAGGGCTGCATAAGCTCAGTAGTGATGCGGGCTAGGCCGATTAGGGATGATGCGTCATAGTATATGAGTGCGCTTTTCTTCGAAAATGCCCTTCTCCTCACTAGAGTGTGTGCGCGCATGGGTTCATGCTATTGCATGCAATTTTCATTGTTACTTGTTTGTTCTAAGTTAATGTGTTTTTCTTATTTAATCGGTATAGCTAGTTACGAGTTGGCCGTGTATTCTGAGGTCGTGACTTGAGAATATTCTGAATATTAGGATTTAATAAAATGTTAGGTGTAAGCATTGCCCTCGATTAAGAGTTGTGCAGGTTGAGGATGTGATCGCTTATATATATATATATATATGCTTGTGTTATGATAATTAGGGTGACTCTAGGTCAGCATAAGAATCAAGTGAGAGATATCGGTCAGGTAGACCTTTGTGATGAGGTGACTATCTTAGAATTCATTGGTGTGTGTGATTATAAGTATTGAGGGCATATTAGCGTAGGCTAGGCGTGATCCAAAAGTTTTCGAAGAAACATAGGTTGTGAAACATAGATTTAATGGGAAGTGACGCCATTTCGGCAAGTCGTTCAAACGACCCTCATGTCGTTCGAACAACACGAGTGTGTCGTTCAAACAATGAGATCATTTGTTGAAATGACTGTCCGGTCAGATCAGCTATGTTGCTTCTGTAAGCGTTGTCACCATTCTAACCTTTGGATCAATATTGATCGGTTTGTTATCGATTGCTGAGAACCCCATACTTGATATGGCAATTATTGTAAGGATAAGGTTCCTATTTATGGTGTCCAATCCGTTCGACTGGATTATAATAAAGGAATGTGAGGGAAGTAAGCTGCACAAACCTCCCTTAATTTCTCTCAACTCTCTTAACACTTTTATCCCATTCTGCAACCACGAACTAACTAATTTTCTTTACAGTGTAGTAAACACACTCAAGACCAAAGATACTGATTGTCCCATTTAAAAGCGTAAGCCATGAAATATATAAGAGGATATTTGTTGGATGTTCTGTAAAGAGCTCATTATTGGAGGCATTTGAAGAGGGTTTAATGGAGCTTTAATGGAGGACTATTTGGTGGAACATTTTTTTACTCCATTTAGGGCCACCTTTGGAGGTGGGGGGGAGTCACCCATCTTCACCACCACCACCACTTTGGACCTATTTAAGTGGGTAAACTACTCTTATTGTATTTAGACTCTACTTGATGGATAGTGTAGTTTTATTGTTACTGATTAAGAGTAGGGTTATGGTGAGATGATGATGTGTTGTTAATAATCTAAAAACAAACATTTTATGGAATAAAAATGTGTAGAAAATATTGTTGAAATGTATTTTCTTAATAAACTTAAATCACATATTTTTATGGAATAAAAATGTGTAGAAAATATTGTTAAAATATATCTTCTTAATAAAATGAAAACAAACATTCTTATGGAATAAAAATGTGTAGAAAATATTATTTGTGTGTGTTTCAAGTATAAAGAAATTATGGACATTTGTATGAGATGAAAATGTGGAATGATGTTAATGTCGTTAAAATATTTAAGGAATAAATATTTTTAAAGTTTCTTGCAAAATAGAGACTTTATGAATAAATGGACATTTACCGAGTTAAAGAAATTGATGAAATGTCTTTATTACGTGGAATGCATGATTAATCCACTTGGTAGGATTTTAATATTTGAAGTCCACTTTCTATGCACATAAACTTGTAGTATTTTGATAATAAATATGTGAGCAAGTTTAAAGAAAGTCTTGTTGGGTTTTACCATAAAATGTAAAGGGTATTGTTTATGTGTTAAAGCTGTTAATGTGATAAGCGTGAAAGTTGGCAAGGATGTGGTATTAAACAAGTGTTTAAATGGATAAGGTGTTTAAATGTTAAGCTGGAAACTTAATAATCATTTTTAGAAATAACACTTGTTAAGGAATTAAGTCGTAAGTTTGGCAAATAAAGGGTAAATTGGTAATTTTACTTAAAGTGGAACGTTTTTATGGAATAGAATGTTATAAAATGTTCGTACACTAGTGTGTGTGTGTGTGTGAAATGAATTAAGCCCTAAGCATGAATGAGTTTAGTATAAATCATTTGTGTGTTAATAAGGGACTTAAAGAAGAAAGGAAATAATTCTCCAAGTGTTAATGGAAAAATAGACGATTATGTCCAAATTTTGGCTTCGGATGGGTAAAAGTAAGGAAAAGAAATAATGTGGACATTTATAAAATGGTAAAACAGATGAAAGGAACTGAGATGATATCGGAATAAAGCAAGAAGGGCCCGGAGCCTTTGGGTGAAAAGCCCAAAATCACTAGCAAGAGCATATGGTGTGCATAATTGGAAGATTGCAAGAAAATATAAAGGAAATATGGAACGTGTCAAGAAATGGGTTGTGTGGTAATGTGTTAATACAACCTAATTTGAGTGGAAGAATGAATGTTCCAGTAAGGTGTAAGTGGACAAGTAAATGCGTAAATCTATTAATGTCCATAAGATAAGGTAAAATGGAATAATCGAAGTGGATAAGTGGGTGATATATAAACTGAGTTATTAAACCCATAATTTCATAAGTAAGTATTGAAAAGGTTTTCAAATAACAAATAAGTATTTTCTAACACGGTGAATGCGTGAGTTGAAATGACAATTTTTAACGAAAATACTAAAGTGTATATAAATGAGTTAAAGGGGGTAATTCCAGTAAAGAAATGTATTTGGGTAAGTCAAGTATAATGTTTTCAGGTGTTGATTCGGGTGTGCCAAATAATGTGGTCATGCTAAGTTTGAATAATGAAACCATTTTCAAGATTAAGTGAATTGATCTGGGCAAGTATGGTTTAGAAAGTAAAACGTTAATGCATTAAATATTTAATTTCAAAGGTGTATCTATATATATATATATACATATATATTTTTGCATGCATGTTTTGTAGCGTGCGAGTATTCCTTTCCGCCAATTCGTTCTATATTGCTTGTATATTCCCACTGGGCATAGGCTCACGCCCTCACTTTGTTACAACAGGTTGGGTGTGGTTTCATATTTTCAGGCCGTTACACCGGTAAGTGTACTTATTTTATTTTACATTAGCAAGCTCTGTTTACTTGGACTCGCGGTGCTCCCCGTGGGTCCCAAACGTAGTTTATCTTGAAACCGGAATCGCATGCTAACAAGTAGAAAGTTAACTTAATTAAAACTAGACTAACACCATTATATAGTTGTTTCATTGCACGTCTCACCGAACGTTCGAGTCGGACCGGGTTGGCTCACGGGTAACCCATAAATTCGGGTCGGGGCGTTACATCCGAGGCAAGCAAGGAAGCAGTATGACTTAGAAACTTCCTAATGGATCTAGGAGTGGTACCTTTAGTTTAGTTGACTATTATACATTATTTTGATAATAGCGGTGCGATTGATAACTTAAAGGAATCCAGGAGCCATAAGAGAGGTAAGCATATTGAGCGTAAGTGTCATCGCATTCGAGAATTTGTGCATCAGGGTGATGTCACATTTATGAAGATTGTATTAAAGAACAATCTGGCAGACCCTTTAACAAAGAGCTTACCATCCAAGACTTTTGATATTCACATAGAGGAGATGGGAGTGAGATGCATTGTAGCATGTCTTTGAGTCTAAGTGGGAGATTGTTATAGAGTAGACTAAAACCATGATTTATGTAATAATTTTAGTTATGGATTTATTGTTATAATATAATTAGTTATTCCTGTTTTAATTAGAACCATGTATGGACAAAATGTTTGCTGTATTTTGTATATTACTGATGTCTTTTATTCTGCCCAATAAGTGTTTGGATGTGTAGAGTACGACATACACACAGAGGATCAGATCACCAGTTCTTGTGGAATATAAGTTTTATTATTCACAACCTTAAATGGAACTGGACACACAATCAGTAGCATTGTAGCATAATATTTTAGTAGGTCTATCTTGATTACAGAAAACTATATAGTTTTAACTTATTGTGCGAGTACACTTTGTGTGTATTGAACGGGACCAATATGAGGTCATTGTTTTTATACTGATTTTTTAAGACAATGTACACCTCCTGATTATGATTGATGGAAACAAGCACTAGTATTTATTACTTTGACTTATCGGGTGAGATTCATTATTAGATCAATAATCTTGATAAATTTGGTAATGGTGATTAATATACGGTGAAAGTATTTTATGGATGGAATCCACATCTCGGTATACAGACGGGTGATACCCCCTTAAGATACTTATAAGTTTTGTATGTGTCAAACCCTGCAGGTGGTTTATGTTAATCCAACACTACAAATATGTTAAGTTGGACCATTCAAGGACTTAAAGAAGTTAATGAAATGAATTATCAGTAATTTATTTTATTAACTGGTATCTGTAACCTTAACATGAGAAGAATTAAGTAATTAATAATAAAGAGCTCGAAATATAATTTTGAGTTAAGGATTAGAGTTGCAATTATAATTATTTAGTGGTATTAATTATAATTAAGGGACTGATATTAGGATCTGGGAATGACTAGGTTTTTTCAAAGCTATTAGGAGTCACATACTTATCTCTCCTTAGGGATCTACTGTATCCTATATATATGAACTTAAGTCGCATTCTCTCTTAACCTACCCATCACTCTTGGATACTCAAAAGACCCGATTTCATACTGGTGAGAAGAGAGACAACGGAGAAGAATGAGGAGATAAGAATGTAGTGTAAAAAAATTGAGCCCACATGGGGATGTTCGAGTCATTTGGAATTGGACTATTAGCCTAATTTCAGGATAAGGAGTTTTAAACCTAGATTTTGGAATTATAGGCAGCCATAAATCAGATTGAAAACCCTAAAAATTAAGAGAAGAGAGAAGGAATAAAAAAGAGGGAACTCTAGAGACCTAATTCAAGGATGAATTGGAGGTGCTTTATCAGATTCGTCGTCTCCTACATGAAACCAAATCCTACGAATCCAATAAGGCAAGTACTTAACTTTCTTCTGATTTTTATTTGCAAAAACTCATGCTCATATCATAGTAGGTGTAAACAAACTCCTTTTGGGTCACATGCTAAAATGGGGTTTGGGAGATTTAGGCATTTGATCTAAAAATATATGCTAAATTAATGATGGGATGATATCATATGTTATTGAAATATGAATTTGAGTTGAAATCTAGTAGCTAATCTCATTTAATTTGGAGTATATAATCGGATTGAATGAGGAATTTAAATAAAAAGTGAGAAAATCCAATTCATGGATTAATTGATTTAAGTAGTAATAATTAATGTTTAATGGTGTATTTGATAATAGAAAATATTGGAAACACGTATTAATAATTGGGTATATTTGGGTTGAGTTTTGAGATAAATCCATGGAGGTTTGGGTGAATAAAAATGGAAGAAAGCGATTGGGGAAAATGAAGTTTACCAGAATCAAAACTACGTCGTTTTGATTTATAGGGCTGAACCGATTGGGTGTACCTGCTTGTTCAAAGCATGGAATTATAGGTCCTTTCATTACGATCGCATGGGCGTCGAGCTCTTTTTTTTTTTTTTTATTAGTTATGAATTTATCACGAAAAAGTGTCTAAGACCGAAATCTTAGTGGAAAATCAAATTTGAATTATTTAGGGATGTTCATAGATGAGTGTAGGACTCTAGAAAATATTAAAGAACGTTATTTTTACCTTGGAATTAGATGGGAATGAATTCGGGGTATAGATTTAATAGTGTTTATGATGAACAAAACTCGAAAATATATGAACGGATTCGAATGGGAATTTCGGATGAAATTAGGATATGGGATGGATTAAAATGTGCTTAGTGTACTGAATAAAAATACGTTGTGATATATATAAATGTAAGTTAATACTTATGGAATTAAGAGTCGAGAAATAGACTCAGAGATTAGGCTAGTGCTTCGGGATTTAGGCGCAAGTTATCCGAATTTGATTTAATTATGTATACACGGAAGATGTGATAGTGTGTGTGTGTGTGTGTGTATATACTTGTTTGTTTTATGAATATCGGTGTGCATGATATTAATGTGAAAGCATACCTCTCTAGTACTATCATCGAAGTTTGTGCGATGTGTGTGAATCCTCTGACTAGTGAATAAAGGGAGAGTATAGTCCCCAGGTCATATTGTTTGCTATTTTATAGTGTGATTAATTTTCGAGGTGAGACGTTTTGGGTATGATTCAGTCTCATTCTTGGGAAAATATGACCACCTCCACTATGTTTGCGATATTTTTACCAGAGTTCGGTGTGATCTAGTCCGACTCATGGTAACCAGATCAGAGTGAGTATGCATAGGATATGATAGCATTGTAGAGATAAGCATCCAGTGAGTTATTGCTCGAGAGGATGGTTACTATATGCGACATGTGTGTGAATGTTGTAGTATACTAGTATGTATATAATACGGGTAAATAATTATATACAGGATAAATACATGAATTGTGAATGTATTTTAGGTATAACTAGTGTGAACGTTATATGATTGAGACGTATTTAGATATAACTAGTGTGAATGTTATATGATTTATTAAAGTAGAAATGATTAAATAAGTTAATGAGTATAACAACTTATAAATCAAAGTAAAGAATACTCAGGTTAGAGTAGGGTGATAGAAAGGTTGTAACAAGACTAGTTAGGTGGGGTAGTATAACTAGTTGGGTTAGAAGGTCAACGTTAGGTGTGAATAATAGATGAGGGGTGAGTAATATCTCAAGAGAGTGCGACACCCACTTAAACATGAAAAGTGTTAATGCATATATAATTGTTGCATTTTAATTACATGTTAAATTTTTTTCAAATGTTTTTGGGTTGTGACCCCTGTAAAAATATCTTTTCCCAAAAACATTGTAGGTGTCCATCCATAGGGAAGCCAAGCTTGATGATTCATTCGAGGGATGCGTAGCTGCATTGTGGAGGCTTGCAGGACTGTGTGTAGATGCTTCAGTTATTCATTCCTAGACTAGGTTGATGATTCAATATTTTATTTGGGTATGTTGACCCTTCAGATATTTAGTACTTGAGTTTATTGATTAGACTTTATGGATTTAGTTTATTATTTCAAACTTGTAGTTGGATTTTGTTATTGGGAACTGATGGTTTATTCGGTATTATTATTTATATATCTATCGTGCGATGGTTTAGACTTGTGTGGATGGTTTGGTTAATAAAGTTTTATTCTGCATGTTATTAAGTTAAATCAAAGAAAAAATTTAGCACCAGCTTAATTTAACATAAGTGATGCTAAGAATGAACCAAATGAGACTCCTAGTTATTTTAATAAAGGGCTGATCACCCGTTATTAAAATAGGTGGGGTGTCACACATATGTGAATGAAAGATTGGATCCTTAAACACTAAGGATGTTTTTCATCTTTGTAACCCTTATAAACCCTGTGCACAAAACTTGTTGATTGTAAACTGTTTTAATGGGTCTACCGGTTGTGAAATTCTGAGTGAAATGCGCCTTAAATAGAAAAGTTAAGTCGACGTGTCGTTCGAGCGAGATGAGGCTATCGTTCGAACGAGATAGACATGTCATTTAAACGACAAAGCCATGTCGTTTGAATGACCTCCACATGTCATTTGAACGAATATGAATGTCGTTTGATCCTTCTAAACGCAAGGGAAGGATTCACACGACTCTCAACAATCCTTATCTCAGAATAAATGAAGTTAAAACTCTTTAAAATCATTTTTAATATTTTAAAAATATTTATATATAAAATAACATCTTTAAAAAAAAATTCGAGACCCATAAACATTATGCATTCATACCTGAGAGATCGGAATGCAATAAAAACGTGAAACGTACACCAAATTAATCTTGACATGATAAATCTTTGAAGCTTGGTCGCAACGTCTTCAATAAACTCTATGTTATAGACAATGTGGGATCGTGATAATAAAAAAGCTATCTATAACTCAAAATTAAGTTTTGTTCCAGGAATAAGACAAATACTTACAATGAACCCAATATAATACCCCGTAAATTTTATTGATATTTATTTAAGGGATTAATTAAATTAAATGTGAATTAATTGAGAATTAATCCGGATATAAATACTAACGAGATGTGAGTTAGTATTTGATTATGATGTGTGTATACGGAAATATATGAATATTGAAAATAGTAAAAATAGTCGCGAGACTAAAATACGACAATTTGGGAAATTTAGTTGGGACGCGCGTGTCAGTCGCGTCAGGTATGAAATTATTTGAATTAAAAAGTGAATTTTATTTTTATCAATCGAATGGTCATTTTGAGTGTGCCAACGTGGTTTGAAGGGTCGAAATAGTCAGAAAACACTGGCCGGGGGTTTAGTTTGGGTCCCGGGGCATTTTTGGGCCATACCGGCAACCTATAAGGGTATTTTGGTAATTTTAAAAATATGGGAATTAAAACCTACGAATTTTAGGCGTTAATTATATATTATTTAGGAACCCACTAGGCCCATTATCAGCATTAGATGAGTTAGAGGGCTACGGGAGTTATAGGAGAGTTTAAAGAGTTCCAAAAGGAAACCTCCAATCACCATCTTCAACCTTGGGAGAAAATCTGTAGAGAAAGGAGAGAATCAACATTCATTCGCCAAGATCAATCCTGAAGAAAAATATAAGGCAAGTGATTTCATATTTTTAGTGCATTGAATATGTCTTCCATGTTTAGTGTAGGAATTACCTTATATTGAAAACGTTGAAGAAAACCCACGAAATTCATGAAGAAACTTTGAATTTGGGTTAGGATTTGCATGTAGAATGATGATGGACTGATTTAATATTCGAAGCATTATATATGATGATTTAAAAAAGGATTTATGATGAGTAATTGGGCATAATAAATTTATGGGTTCATGTTCATAGGGTTTGGGGAAATATTTGGAGATTTATGTAAATTCCATAATGAATTGTAAGATTTGACCCCTAAAATATGTTAAGGAATGACCTAGGTTGTTTAGAAATGATTTATATACGTTAAAACATAACTTGGATGGTCTTAGGGTGGATTTAGAGAAGAGAAGAATTAAGAAAATCGGACTTGAGAATTTCTGGGCTGAAACTGCCATCTCGTTAGAAGACCTGCCCAGGTCATTCGAATGACCTCGTTCGAACGAACTTATAACGAGATGACAGTATCCCTTCTAACGAGTTGGTAGTTTGTTCGAAGACTTTCGTTCGAACGACACTCGTTCGAACGAGATTTCTAACGAGTTGACAGAATGCCTTTTTGGCCTGAATTTATTTCTAGTATTCCGTAGACTTGTTTAAATGGTGAGATAACCTTCCCTTATTAACTAGTGGGTATAGTTGGGAGATTGGGGTACATTGAAGAGTAAAACTTAGAATCTTGTAGTAAACCGGGTGACAATTGTGGATTGGGAAACAAATAACTATTTACGACGTGAGAAGAGTTGATAACATAAATACATATAAACCGGGGACTTGTGATTTGTATAACACTAAATGTTGGTGTAAGAACGAGAAGTATACCTCTAATAAAACATTGTGATATCTAAGATGTGCGAATGCTTAGTATATGTAGTTTTCTGTGTATAACATACCTACCGTACTTGCTATCATGGGAGGTCGGCATTCGATCAGGGCCATCTAATCTTTGTGTGCCTACGGGGGGATTTAGATTGGTACCTCGAGGACATAGGTCCGAGAAGGACTTATTAAGAAGTTAATAAGTCTGCTGATCATGGGAGCGTAGGTATGTGCATGACTCATATGATGTGAACTATGTTCTCCTCTATTATTTGTGATTGTTGTTTAATGAAATGTTTCCTGAGAGATTCGGAATACGTGGTCCTCATGTACGTGATGTACCGGGATTTGATAGCAAAGTATGTGAGCACCGCAGCTTAGCCTCGGGGTGCTAGTATTGTATATTTATGATGAGAATAATATACGGTTAATTGAAATGAATTGTCATGCATAAATGTGAGTATAAATAATAGCAACAGTTTGTAAAGTGAAATGGAAGATCTCTTGTAATTAGTAGTACTAACATGGGAAATTGTGTAACAAGTTATAACACTCTGTTAAACAAAAGTTATTGGGAATTGAATTGGATATCGAATAGTAATGTAGATTTTGGTATCGGACTAGTTAGTTATGGTAATGACTAGAACGGGTACGGGAACGATAGGAGTGCATAATTAGTTGAGAGGTGAGGAACTCATGTGAGTGCACACACTATCATGTACTTTATATTCACTGTTTAATGATATTAAACACTTGCAAAATTTTAAATTATTTTCATAATCGGGCTCTGACCCGTTTGCTTTCAAATTTATTTTTTGTAAAAACCTTTTAGGTGCCCAACCACAAGGACACCATACATAGGAGTTCTATTCAGGTGACGTGCTGTAGCTGTTGTGGAAGTTACAGGACCTTGACAGTAGACGCCTCCTTTTTCGATCTTGACTCCATTATCATATTTTCTCATTGGTTGGGCATGTCGCCCCATTTCTTTTAGAGACATTTTACTTATCATTTATTTCAGACTTTGGGTTGTAATTAATTTAGTGATGCAGACTTGGTATTTATTTATTTCAGTATTTGGATTGTTGTGAGGAGTATTTCCTCCAGACTCATTATTTGATGGTTATCCTATTGTGACTATGTTGTGGTGGTTATGTTAGCATTTCATAATTTACTTGTTGTATGTGAATCGGATTTAATTAAAATTGACCACTCCCTTTTTAAATATTAGGTGGCTAGTATTTGTTAAAAACGTTTTCGACAGTGATGCTATGAACTGAACCAACTTGGCATTTTGTATTAATTTAATAAAGGAGCAGCTACCCGGTATTTAATTAGTCGGGGTGTCACAGGTAATATCAGAGCATCAGGTTCTAGTGTCCTTAGGATCTGTACGGCTTGTTATGTTTCCGCTGAGCTTTCTTTGATATGAAACCCTATATTGTAGGATTATTGTATTCTTTTGTGTATGTTTCGCTCTTCAGCTATTTTGAAATAATAACTGCGAACTTATAAGACTTTACTCTCATTTCAGATGCCTCCACGGCGTGCGCAGCGAGTTCCTAGGGATGCACAGCCAGAGTCACAGCCTGCACCAGTTCAGGGCACTATGAATGCCGCTGAGGTTGCAGCTATTGTAGCCCAAGTGGTAAATGCCTCCCTAGCAGTGGTACAGCAGGAACCACCCCAGGATCCGATAGTCACTCCAGTTTAGGCTCATACGTTCCCGTCTGCTTGGGAACGCGTTCGTGATGCTTTTCAAAAAGCACACCCTTCGGAGTTTGCAGGTAGCTCCGATGTTGTAGTATCCAGTCAGTGGAGGAAGGACATTCAGAGGCACTTAAGGATGTACGAGTGCACAGATGTTCAGAAGAAGATACTAGCTACTTTCAAGATAGTAGGATCTGTATTGCAGTGGTGGGAGTCCATTACCACCGTGGAGGAGATGGATGCCCTCACTATTCAGGAATTCCGGGTGCGGTTCGACCGCAAATATTTTTCGTCAACTGTTCACACTGAAATGGGGAGGAAATTGATGAACCTCAAGCAGGAGGGAAGGACCATAGTAGAGTATGAGGTTTAGTTTACCAATCTCTTGAACATTGTTCCGGATGAGATTCCGACTGAGGATAAGAAGATTCAGAAGTTTATGGATGGATTGACTTGGAGGATCCGTCAGCACTTGTTGGGTAATCTCTCGTTGGCCACTTATTCTGATGTGGTTAACGCGGAACTACTTCACTGACAGGATCACCTCTTTCACATGACTGAGAGTAAGAGATTAGGATAGTCCATCCATTAGGGCAGGACAGGGGGAAATGGTGCCAGCGGGGCACAATCTACTCAGGGTCAGCATAGGTAGAGTGATCAAGGTCCCCAATAGGGGAATCCTAAGAGATTCAGATCTGTGGGTTTCAGAAATGGACAGGGAGGTTTCAGGCATGGCCATCAGGGTCAGAACGACCATTAGGGCCAGCAGGGCCAGAATGGTTAGCAGCAGTAGTTTTAGCAGGGCCAGCACGGCCAGAGGAGAAATGGTAACGGCCATCAGGGCCGCGGACAGCAGGGACAGCGAGGGGGAAATTTCCCGAGGAAGTGCTTCACTTGTGGCAAGATTGGCCACAAATTCCAGGATTGTCCCGATAGGGGCAGGGCCCCACAGCAGCAGCAGCAGGGTTCCCGACATGAGCCACAGAGGCCTATGTTTCCCGCCGCCCTCCCAGCACCACCACTGATGGCAGCATTACCACCCATTTCAGCGGTCCCAGTTTAGCAGGGACAGCTTCAGTATGGGAGAGTGTATCAGCTCCAGCATGCCGCAGCCCCACAGGATCCACCGACTATTGAGGGTATGTTCTCTATTCAAGGGACTATGGGGCGTATTTTATTTGACATGGGGGCCACACATTGTTTCATTGCCACGAGATTTGCACGCACTATTGGGTTATTAGACACCGCTGAGAGCACGGTTACTTGTGTAGACTCACCGTTGAGTAGGGGTTCCATGATTTCGCTTATTTGTAGAGGTGCGGGTATAGAGATCGGGAGGTTTACTTTACCCGCTGATATGTTAGTGTTAGAGATGACTGAGTATGATGTGATTATTGGTATGAATTGGCTAGTTGCGTACCGATCCATGATTGACTGTTTTAGCAGGAGTATTATCTTTGCCATTATCGAACAGGAGATATTTTTAGTGGCGATGCCTCGCCCCGAGGGAGGATCGTCCACTCATTTGTACTATATAGAGGAGGAGACCTCTAAGGAAGTGGTGATACCACTCGATGCGATACCCGTTGTTAGTGAGTTCGCTGATGTATTTCAGGATATACCTGGACTACCTCCAAGTAGAGAGATAGATTTTGTGATCGATTTGACATCGGGCACTCGGCCTATTGCCCGCGCACCTTACCGTATGGCTCCAGCAGAGATGATAGAGCTAAGGGATCAGATAGAGCAGTTGTTGGGTCAAGGGTTTATTCGGAGGAGTACTTCGCCGTGGGGTGCCCCTGTGTTGTTCGTAAAGAAGAGGGATGGATCATTGAGATTGTGTGTAGATTACCGGGAGTTGAATAAGGTCACGATACGGAATAAATATCCGTTGCCCCGAGTCGATGAGTTATTCGACCAGCTGAGAGGAGCTTCCTTCTTCTCAAAGATTAATTTATGATCTGGATACCATCATTTGGGTATCAGGGAGCAAGACGTCTCGAAGACTGCTTTCTTGACGAGATATGGTTCCTACGAGTTTCGGGTTATGCCTTTTGGCTTGACCAACGCTCCAGACGTGTTTATGGACTTGATGAATAGGGTGTTCAGAGAGTTCCTAGACCAGTTCGTCATCGTCTTTATTGATGACATCCTGGTTTACTCCTAGATAGAAGAGGAGCACGTCGAGCATTTGAAGCAGGTTTTGCAGACGCTACGTCAGAACGAGATTTATGCAAAGTATGAGAAGTGTGGGTTTTGGCTGAAGGAGGTTTAGTTTTGGGGGCATATAATTTCAGATCGGGGGATATCTGTTGATCCGGGGAAGGTATCCGCGGTGAGGGAGTGGGGATAGCCCATGACACCGACTAAAATTCATAGTTTCTTGCGCCTAGCAGGATACTACAGGAGGTTTATTCGGGGTTTCTCAAAGATAGCGGGTCCTTTGACACATCTGACTCGTAAGGGTGTGCCATTCATTTGGAGCAATGCCTGTCAGTTGGCATTCGATGAGTTGAAGGACAAGTTGACCTCAGTGCTTATGTTAGCATTGCCGAGACCGGGAGTTGAGTATCTAGTCTACACCGATGCGTCCTTACAAGGACTTGGAGGTGTACTGCAGCAGGAGAGTCAGGCCATAGCTTACGCTTCCCGTAAGATTAAGCCTCATGAGAAGAATTACCCCACCTATGACTTGGAGTTAGCGGAAGTTGTATTTTCCCTTCGGATTTGCAGACATTATCTTCTGGGGGAGAAGTTTCGGCTGTTCACTGACCACAAGTCTCTACAGTACCTCTTCACGCAGAAGGAGTTGAATATGCGTCAAAGACGGTGACTTGAGTTTGTGAAGGATTATCAGTTTGATATCCAATATCACCCAGGAAAGGCTAACGTGGTAGCAGACGCATTGAGCCATAGGCCAGTAGATGAGGTGGCAGAGGTGTGGAAAGCTAAATGGAAGGAGTTGGGACACCAGGATGCAGTAGCCCGATCGTTCATGTCTGTGATGACTGTTACACCGCAGATTGTTACGAGAGTGGTAAAGGCCTAGGCAAATGACTCGTTCTGTCAGGAGAAGATAGTTCAATTACTAGCAGAGGGAGACGAGTCCTATACCGTTAGCTCAGACGAGGGATTACGCTTCAATGGGAGACTAGTCGTTCCGGAAGGGGTTGACTTGCAACACGAGGTGATGGCAGAGTCGCACAGCTCACGGTTTGCGGTACACCCTGGTGGGGATAAGATGTACCAAGACATGAGACGTCAGTATTGGTTGAGCGGGATGAAGAGAGATATTATCGTGTTTGTGTCTAAATGCGCCACTTGTCAGCTGGTGAAGGTGGATCATCAGAGACCGGCAGAACTTCTACAGCCATTAGAGGTTCCGACGTGGATATGGGAGAGCATATCCATGGACTTTATCACGGGGTTACCTACGTCACAGAGGGGTCACGACTCCATTTAGGTAATTGTGGATCGGTTGACCAAAGTTGCTCATTTTCTACCCGTAAGGACAGACTACACTATGGGACAGTATGCCCAGATTTTCATTTCGGAAATAGTGAGACTTCACGGTGTGCCTTTAAATATCGTGTCTGACAGAGACAAGATATTTGTTTCACGGTTTTGGGAGAGTTTCCAGGAGGCCGTGGGCACTGAATTGCGGTTGAGTACGGCTTATCACCCGCAGATCGATGGGCAAACAGAGCGAACAAATCAGATGTTGGAAGACATGCTGCGTATGTGCATCCTAGATTTTGGAGGTGGTTGGGAGCAGTACCTTCCACTGGTGGAGTTTTCTTATAATAAATCCTATCAGTTCACCATTGGCATGGCTCCATTTGAGTCATTGTATGGTAGACCTTGTCGCTCCCAAGCATGTTGGTTAGAGGTGGGGGATAACAAACTCCTTGGTCCGGAAGTGATTCAGGATACTTCGGCAAGGATAGAGATGATACGGAGTCGCATTCGGGTAGCTCAAGATCGGCAGAAGAGCTATGCTGATGCGAAAAGGTTCTTCAGAGAATTCAAAATGGGGGACCATGTGTTACTCAGAGTTTCTCCTATGAAGGGGATTACGCGTTTTAGGAAGAAGGGAAAACTGACGCCAAGATATGTGGGGTCATTTCCTATCATCGAGCGGATTGGGCTAGTTGTGTAAAGACTTGGGTTACCGGAGCACTTGCATAGAATTCATGATGTGTTCCATATTTCCTCGCTAAGGAAATATCTTAGGGATGATTTGTCCCATACTCACATTGCTTTGGAGTACATCGATCTCCAGCCCAATAGTTCCTACGAGGAGGGGCCGATTGCTATTTTAGACCGAAGCGAGCGGAAACTAAGGTCAAAGATAGTCCCATTAGTACGTGTTCAGTGGCGGCATCATAATGCCGAGGAGTCCACATGGGAGCGTGAGGATGAGATGCGCGAGGGTAATCCAGAGTTTTTTTAACCAGGTATTCTTTAGTTCCGAATTTTGGGACGAAATTCTGTTATTAAGGGGGAAGTATGTAATACCCCGTAAATTTTATTGATATTTATTTAAGGGATTAATTAAATTAAATGTGAATTAATTGAGAATTAATCTTGATACAAATACTAACGAGATGTTAGTTGGTATTTGATTATGATGTGTATATATGGCAATATATGAATATTGAAAATAGTAAAAATTATTGCGAGACTGAAATACGACAATTTGGGAAATTTAGTTAGGACGCGCGTGTCAGTCGCGTCAGGTATGAAATTATTTGAATTAAAAAGTGAATTTTATTTTTATCAACCGAATGGTCATTTTGAGTGCGCCAACGTGTCTGGAAGGGTCGAAATAGTCAGAAAACACTAGCCGGGGGTTTAGTGAGGGTCCCGGGGCATTTTTGGGCCATCCCGGCAACCTATAAGGGTATTTTGGTAATTTTAAAAATATGGGCATTAAAACCTACGAATTTTAGGAGTTAATTATATATTATTGAGGAACCCACTAAGCCCATTATCAACATTAGATGGGTTAGAGGGCTACGGGAGTTATAGGAGAGTTTGAAGAGTTCCAGAAAGAAACATCCAACCACCATCTTCAACCTTGGGAGAAAATCCGTAGAGAAAGGAGAGAATCAACATTCATTCACCAACATCAATCCTGAAGAACAATCTAAGGCAAGTGATTTGATATTTTTAGTGCATTGAATATGTCTTCCATGTTTAGTGTATGAATTATCTTATTGTTGATACCAAATTTAATCTGCTGACGTGGATCAATAATAAGAAGACACGTGTCAATCTACATGGCACAATAACAACGAGGAAGTTTATTTCCCCCCGACCAAGTCATGTTCGCTCCGAACAACAAGGACACCCCGAGGAACCACAACACTCCGAGGAACTCCAACGCTCCGAGGAACTCCTTAACGACAAGCAAATAAGGCGGTCCGAGCTGCATCTCGGCCACAGCCTTGATTGCCAGATAACGAACAGTCCAACTGGTTCATTAAATGATTATCCTTGACGCACAAGTCTAAGGGCATTAAATGTATTACCCTTTCATATGTATATCATTTAATGTATCGACCCTTTCATGTACAGCCTCAAGGCTATAAATACCTTGTATCTCCCTCATTCAAGGGGACCGGAATTTCTTGAGAGATCTTGTAATCAAGAATTCCACAAACACTCAGCAATAACATAACAGTGGACGTAGGCTTTATTCCTAGCCGAACCACTTTAAAAATCTTTGTCTTATTTATTTATCTGTTATTAAAAAATTAGAGCGATCTAGTTTTTTACATCAACAGATTGGCGCCGTCTGTGGGAACGTGTTACAAGCGTTGTTCTCCACCAAAAGCTAAGTTTTTATTTTCTATACGTATAATCAATTATACATACATCTTTTGATTCAATCATGATTTTTATGTTTATATACATGAATTAATCATCCATTTGTTATCTGCAAAATGTTGCATATCATGATTTTTTAAATCATAACTGTTAGATTAATTCTTATTTAGAAATCTGAAAAATAGTAGATTTCATAAATCATAATTCTTTTCTTGATTCTCAAGTTTTAATTTTATATCATGAAATAAATATGTTAAATGATTACATATGCCAATATTTACGACGGTGATAAAATTTGATCATTTTCATTGTTGATTTTGAAATAAATTTGGTAAGATCTTTGAGGTCTATTCAAATTCCTATCATATTTTTAATAAAAGAATGGGAAAAGGTTAAAGACAATGAAAAGTCTTCTCATGGAAATCATGACCCATATATATTCTCTCTCTCTTCAAGTTTGAGTCTCTTTGCATTCACAAGTTTGAGACTCTTTGCATTCATTTTTATGAATTATATATTTAATTTGGTTCAGCTTCCATTTATGTCAATAAAGTCTCATTGATTGATTTTTGATATAAATTTGATAATAATTTTGATCATTCGGCATATTTTTATCTCTCCAAATGGGGAATAGGAAGGGATCAATATAAAAAATAATTTTCTCTCACCTGAAAAATCATTACCCACCTCTTGTAAAAGAGTCTGGGCACAAATTTGATATGTTGGCCCCTCGTTGATCACATCACAAAGTTTCTTTGTCGAAATCACACGATCTAGTTGGTTATATATTTATTCATTTAATTAACATTCTTAAGGCTTAAATTTTACATTGAATGTTATTTTTTGATCTAAAGATTCGAGATATTCTGGTCATCCAACCATATATTCTATAATTTGAGATATCCTTAAGTGTTGGTCGGCAACATCCATGTTGTTTGTCGGCAGCAGTAAAATCTTGGGGTATTAAAAAATGCTAAGCACCCCTGATATTTCTTTAAACACGAGTTCGGCTTGGGGACAAGCAGGGGGCTTAAGTCTTTTTAACTTATGATCACCCCAATAATATTTTTAAACAGCAACTAATACATGATTGGTTGTTGGAGATTAAATAAATTTAAAAAAAGCTTTACGTCTTATTTATGATGCATATTTGATAATAATTTGTCCATCTCACACACATTTGGCATAAAACATATTATTTCATATTTTGAAATTTTTATGCTGATACATATCATATATTGATTGGATGAGTAAATTATTCTCATGACTAATCAATTCAGCCTACACATATGGTAGAGCAAATTATTAATTTTTACAGGCACAAGATTCAATGCCGACGAATGCTGAAGCACAAATTATTCTATATCCGTTCGGATTCATATTTTATATTTATCTCAGCATGGAGCTCGAAAAATTTCTTCTCTCTATATATATTCGGCTCCGAGGAAAAGCTACAACAGTTATTATATTTCACCCCCAACGGATAGTTGGTCGGGGTAATTCTTATTTATATTCAAGCCCAAATATCTGCTCCAGCACAAATGACTCTATATATACATTGGGATTCATATTCTATATTCATCTCAACATGAAGCACGGCGAGATACTTATTATCATATTCAGCTCTGAGGAGAACTGTAACATTTATTATATTTCACCCCCAACGAATAGTTGGTCGGGGTGATTCTTATTTATATGCAGGCCCAGCAAAGTTCTCGGCCACATTCTTATATTCTGGAAAATATTATTCTTATTCGGCATTCTGCAATTATGCCTCGACAGGATACTTATTCAGCTTTAAGGAGAATTACAACATTCGTTCGGATAATTCTTATCTATATTCAGGCCTGACAACATTCTCGGCCATATTATTATGTTCTGAAAGATCTTATTCTTGTTCGGCATTATATGATTCTACCTCGACTGATCGGCGAGGCACTTTATTATTTTTAATTATTCTTTATATCTATTTGGATGCATATTCTATTCTCATTTCAGCATGGAGCTCGACAAATATTTATTATATCTTATTCAGCTCCAAGGATGTCTCCAACATTTATTATATCTTATTCAGCTCCAAGGATGTCTCCAGCATTTATTATATCTTATTACCAACAATCTGTTGGTCATCATCAAGGAGGTATCCTGCATTTATCTTATTCCCAACAATCTGTTGGAGGTATCCTGCATTTATATTATTCCCAACAATCTGTTGGTCATCGCCGAGGAGGTATCCTGCATTTATTATATCTTATTCCCAACGAATCTGTTGGTTAGCGCCGAGGAGGTCTTCAGCATTTATATTATCTTATTCCCAACGAATCTGTTGGTCATCGCCGAGGAGGTATCCTGCATTTATTATATCTTATTCCCAACAATCTGTTGGTCAGCGCCGAGGAGGTCTCTAGCATTTGTATTATCTTATTCCCAACAAATCTGTTGGTCAGCGCCGAGGAGGTCTCCAGTATTTATATTATCTTATTCCCAACAATCTGTTGGTCAGCTCCGAGGAAGTCTTCATCATTTATTATCAATTACCACCAACTCTGATCGGTAGATAAAATCCAACTCCGGTTGGTAGATAAAATCCAACTCCGGTTGGTAGATAAAATCCAACTTCGGTTGGTAGAAAAAATCCAACTCCGGTTGGTAGACAAAATCCAACTCCGGTTGGTAAATAAAATCCAACTTCGGTTGGTAGAAAAAATCCAACTCCGGTTGATAGATAAAATCCAACTCCGGTTGGTATTGGTCGATAAATCTCATTCAAAGTTCACATTCCACAATTGGGGGCTTATATTACAGATATATTTGTTCATTTGGTGGCACATTCTTATATCATCATGCAGTCGAGCATCAAATTCAACCCCGACTAATCAGGAGGTATATTGAAGTTCAAGAGGAATATTGAAGTTCAGGAGATATATTGAAGTTCAGGAGGAATATTGAAGTTCAGGAGGTATATTGAAGTTCAGGAGGAATATTGAAGTTCAGGAGATATATTGAAGTTCAGGAGGAATATTGAAGTTCAGGAGGTATATTGAAATTCAAGAGGTGTATTCAGAAGTATCACGACATGATAAAAGAAAGCGACAAGTATTCCCCCGAGGAACTCTGTCAGACCAGAAATTTGAAGACGAGGTACCTACATGGAGATTATATGTAGATGGATCATCTTGCACAGCTGGTTGTGGAGCAGGGATTGTTTTAAACACCCCAGATGATATTGACATGGAGTATGCCTTGAGATTCCAATTCAAAGCTTCCAATAATGAGGCTGAGTATGATGCTATGATAGCAGGTTTTCATTTGGCGAAAGTCATGGAGGCACGGCAAGTAATTGTTTTCAGTGATTCTCAATTAATTGAATCAAATGATGGGAATATATGCAGTGAATGGAGAGTCGATGGTCAAGTACCATGCAAAGGTGATGGAGTTATTGACAGAATTTGATGCTATTCAATTGGTGAGGACACCGAGGATGGAGAATGCTAGAGCAGACGCATTGGCCCGATTAGCATCAGCTACTTGTACCGAGCTGCGAAGAACGATACCAATTGAAGTATTAGAAAGTCGGAGCATATATTGAGGAGGAACAATTACCGGAGGATAATCTCGCTGCCTAGAAATGGAAGTTTAAAGCTGCTCGGTATGTATTAATTAATGGTATTTTGTATAGACGAGGAATTATGGCAGGTTTGCAAAGATGTGTACATTCCTCCGAGGTGAAAGAATTGGTTAAAGAGATCCATGAAGGGTCCTGTGGAGCCCATGTAGCAGGTCGGACACTTTTGCAAAAGGTGATGACGCAGAGATACTACTGGCCGACGATGAGAGCTAACTATATAAGCCTATGCCAAGAAATGTGACAAGTGCCAACGCTTTTCCTCCATCCGAAGAATTCCAAAAGCATTGTTGACACCCATAACTCCCTTTGGCCATTTGCCATATGGGGATTGATTTGGTTGGACCATTGCCGACGACTCGAGGAAGATTCAAATACCTCGTCATCACAGTAGATTATTTTACTAAGTGGATAGAAGCTGAGCCACTTATTGACATGACATACGAGAAGAAGAGCATCCAGCCCCGAGAAGAATCAAGCTACACAAGAGGAAATGAAGACCGAGCCAAAGAGAGATCTAGATCTCCTTGCCGGGTAGAAGAAAAACAATAAATGGAGAATGTGTGTTGATTTCACCGATCTCAACAAAGCAGTGGATGCTACCTCGGGACACGAGTTGCTCATGGATATTTACTCTGGCTACAACTAGATTAAAATGAAACCTGAAGACATAACAACGGCTGATGAACAAGGTTTTTGCCGAGAAAATCAGTTGCAGTATGGAAGTCTATGTTGATGACATGCAAGAAAGCTGCTGATCATTTGTTTGACTTGAGTCAAACTTTTGATCAACTGGATAATTATCAAATGAAACTCAACCCGACGAAGTGCACATTTGGAGTACGAGAAGGAATGTTCCTCGGGTACATCATCAACCAGCGAGACGTTGAAGCAAATCCAGACAAGATCAAAGCCCTTTTAGGGTTGCGATCCCCAAAAACGAAAGAAGAGGTGCAGAGATCAGATACCCAAAGCTGGAAAAATTGGCAGTGGCATTAATTAAAGCAAATAGAAGAAGGAGGTTGTGTTTCCAGGCCCATACCATGCATACCGACATGCCATTAATACAAGCTATAGCAGAGTTTACTGATCTTAATACTCCTAAGAAACAAAAATTGCTCGCTGATCAACCTGTGGATGTTACAGGATCAACCAAGAAGACTGCTCTACGGAGTCATGCTCTACGGAGCCATGCTCTACGGAGCCATGCTCTACGGAGTCAAGCTCTACGGAGCGCTCTACGGAGCAAAAGTGCTATAAGTAGCCAACCTCCTTTGGTTAGGAGGATAAGCTCTCCGGAGCGCTCTACGGAGCAAAAGTGCTATAAGTAGCCAACCTCCTTTGGTTAGGAGGATAAGCTCTCCGGAGCGCTCTACGGAGCAAAAGTGCTATAAGTAGCCAACCTCCTTTGGTTAGGAGGATAAGCTCTCCGGAGCGCTCTACGGAGCAAAAGTGCTATAAGTAGCCAACCTCCTTTGGTTAGGAGGATAAGCTCTCCGGAGCGCTCTACGGAGCAAAAGTGCTATAAGTAGCCAACCTCCTTTGGTTAGGAGGACATGCTCTAAGGAGCCAAAAAGTTCTAAAGAACCCTACTACTCCTTTGGCTAGGAGGTATACACCAGCATGATCAACTACGGTTGGTAAGACTTTATATATTCTCGCATTACAACTTATGTTGGTCGGGAGGTAACATTATTACAAAAAGTTCTTTAAAGAACAAAATATTCCAAACTATACCAAGTATGGTTGGTCGGGGATAAAAACCCACTAACTGTAGCTGGTCGACAAGCATAATTTAACAACCTTGATTGGTTGGAAAAATTCTAAACATTTTTTCATTACTTTATTATTAAGTGATCAAGCAACATTGATACTTGTAACCTTTTTGGTCGATGAACCATACAATATTGTTATGCAAGCACAAATAATAAAGTGTTTGATATTTACAAAACAATAGCAAATTCAAATTTGCGAACAAAAATGAAATTTTTTCACTGAATTCAAAATGAATTATGCAAATTTATTACATTGATATTAAATTGTGTACTAACTATTACATTGAGATTCCTACTCTATTGGTTTCTCTCTCTCTCTGATTTTGAAACAGGTTCCTCGCCAGCAGGAAAATCATCCAAAGCATAATGGGAATTTTATGAAGTTAAGATATTTCAGCATTCTGATGTTCATCACAGATGGTCTGTCCGAGCAACTCTTGCTCGTCCCCGAGCAGCTCTTGCTCGTCCCCGAGAACCTCTTGCTCGCCCCCGAGTAGAGGTAGAAGTTAAAATCAGCATCTACATCACTGAGATCTTTGCTACTACTGTCTCGACCAACATCGAAGAAGAAGTTGCAAGAAAATGTTTCAAAGTCCACCACTAGCTCACAGAATGCAGTAGGTCGGCTAGCAAACCAATCAACATACTTGAAGATTATGATAAGCTACAAGCGGCATCATATGTCGTCCAGGAGATAATGCCCTTTATGTCCAACAAATCAAGAAGGTAGATCAAGAATTTCACGAGCACCGAGCAACACTGCAGAATAAATACTCCATCCTTTCAAGTAAACTATCAAGCATGAAGCATTGGGGGCTTCTGTTGATACCAAATTTAATCTGCTGACGTGGATCAATAATAAGAAGACACGTGTCAATCTACATGGCACAATAACAACGAGGAAGTTTATTTCCCCCCGACCAAGTCATGTTCGCTCCGAACAACAAGGACACCCCGAGGAACCACAACACTCCGAGGAACTCCAACGCTCCGAGGAACTCCTTAACGACAAGCAAATAAGGCGGTCCGAGCTGCATCTCGGCCACAGCCTTGATTGCCAGATAACGAACAGTCCAACTGGTTCATTAAATGATTATCCTTGACGCACAAGTCTAAGGGCATTAAATGTATTACCCTTTCATATGTATATCATTTAATGTATCGACCCTTTCATGTACAGCCTCAAGGCTATAAATACCTTGTATCTCCCTCATTCAAGGGGACCGGAATTTCTTGAGAGATCTTGTAATCAAGAATTCCACAAACACTCAGCAATAACATAACAGTGGACGTAGGCTTTATTCCTAGCCGAACCACTTTAAAAATCTTTGTCTTATTTATTTATCTGTTATTAAAAAATTAGAGCGATCTAGTTTTTTACATCAACACTTATATTGAAAACTTTGAAGAAAACCCTTGAAATTGATGAAGAAACTTTGAATTTGGGATAGGATTTGCATGTAGAATGATGATGGACTAATTTAATATTCGAAGCGTTATATATGATGATTTAAAAATGGATTTATGATGAGTAATTGGGCATAATAAATTTATGGGTTCATGTTCATAGGGTTTGGAGAAATATTTGGAGATTTATGTAAATTCCATAATGAATTGTAAGATTTGACCCCTAAAATATGTTAAGGAATGACCTAGGGTGTTTAGAAATGATTTATATACGTTAAAACATAACTTGGATGGTCTTAGGGTGGATTTAGAGAAGAGAAGAATTGAGAAAATCGGACTTGAGAATTTCTGGGCTGAAACTGCCATCTCGTTAGAAGACCTGCCCAGGTCATTCGAACGACCTCGTTCGAACGAACTTCTAACGAGATGACAATATCCCTTTTAACGAGTTGGTAGTTAGTTTGAAGACTTTCATTCGAACGACACTCGTTCGACCGACCTCGTTCGAACGAGATTTCTAACGAGTTGACAGAATGCCTTTTTGGCCTGAATTTATTTCTAGTATCCCGTAGACTTGTTTAAATGGTGAGATAGCCTTCCCTTGTTAACTAGTGGGTATAGTTGGGAGATTGGGGTACATTGAAGAGTAAAACTTAGAATCTTGTAGTAAATCGGGTGAAAATTGTGGATTGGGAAACGAGTAACTATTTACGATGTGAGAAGAGTTGATAACATAAATACATATAAACCGGGGACTTGTGATTTGTATAACCCTAAATGTTAGTGTAAGAACGAGAAGTATACCTCTAATAAAACATTGTGATATCTAAAATGTGCGAATACTTAGTATATGTAGTTTTCTGTGTATAACATACCTACCGTACTTGCTATCATGTGAGGTCGGCGTTCGATCAGGGCCATCTAATCTTTGTGTGCCTATGGGGGGATTTAGATTGGTACCTCGAGGACATAAGTTAGAGAAGGACTTATTGAGAAGTTAATAAGTCTGCTGATCATGGGAGCATAGGTATGTGCGTGACCCATGTGATGTGAACTATGTTCGCCTCCATTGCTTGTGATTGTTGTTTAATGAAACATTTCCTGAGATATTCGGAATACGTGGTCCTCATGTACGTGATGTACCGGGATTTGATAGCAGAGTATGTGAGCACCGCAGCTTAGCCTCGGGGTGATAGTATTGTATATTTATGATGAGAATAATATATGGTTAATTGAATTGAATTGTCATGCATAAATGTGAGTATAAATAATAGCAACAGTTTGTAAAGTGAAATGGAAGATCTCTAGTAATTAGTAGTACTAACATGGAAATTGTGTAACAAGTTATAACACTTTCTTAAACAAAAGTTATTGGGAATTGAATTGGATATCGTATAGTAATGTAGATTTTGGTATCGGACTAGTTAGTTATGGTAATGACTAGAACGGGTACAGGAACGATAGGAGTGAACAATTAGTTGAAAGGTGAGGAATTCATGTGAGTGCACACACTATCATGTACTTTATATTCACTGTTTAATGATATTAAACACTTACAAAATTTTAAATTATTTTCATAATCGGGCTCTGACCCGTTTGCTTTCAAATCTATTTTTTGTAAAAACCTTTTAGGTGCCCAACCACAAGGACACCATGCATAGGAGTTCTATTCAGGTGATGTGCTGTAACTGATGTGGAAGTTACAGGACCTTGACAGTAGACGCCTCCATTTTCGATCTTGACTCCATTATCTTATTTTCTCATTGGTTGGGCATGTCGCCCCATTTCTTTTAGATACATTTTACTTATCATTTATTTCAGACTTTGGGTTGTAATTAATTTAGTGATGCAGACTTGGTATTTGTTTATTTCAGTATTCGAATTGTTGTGAGGAGTATTTCCTCCAGACTCATTATTTGATGGTTATCCTATTGTGACTATGTTGTGGTGCTTATGTTAGAATTTCATAATTTACTTGTTGTATGTGAATCGGATTTAATTAAAATTGACCACTCCCTTTTTAAATATTAGGTGGCTAGTATTTGTTAAAAACGTTTTCGATAGTGATGCTACGAACTGCACCAACTTGGCATTTTGTATTAATTTAATAAAGGAGTAGCTACACGGTATTTAATTAGTCGGGGTGTGACACCCAATTGAAAATTCCTTACAAGTCTCCCCCTTTGACTATTCAGGGACAAAATCTAAACAGTGAAATGCCTAAGCCGGTCCACCAATCCATGTAACGCCTAAATCCCATCCTATAAAACCCAAAATCCAAAATTACGTGGCAAGACTAGTAAATGTTTGTCCAGGAAGCATGAGTTATTCGAATGTGATGTAGACTTAAAATCTTAACACACTGAAGAATACCTACACACTTGAAACAGACAAATACCCAGTGAAGTATGGAGGAATAAATGATATAAAAGATTATAATACCAATCTTGAAATATCAATACCAATTTTAAAATTTAAAAGTTAAATCATTTGTTAAACATATGAACTAAACAAGATACTAATTTATATCATGATACCCATTTACACGTAATGCAATAAAAATTTGTGCAACAAAAATGAATGTGCTCAACGAAACTCCCCCTACATCACATACATCTCTCCCCCTTTTTTGTCTCGAATAGACAACAAGTGAAAAAGATAAACAAACATCAAATATCTAGAATAAGATAATCTATGAAGCATATCTATATAAACATAAACTACCAACTAAAATTAATCATAAGGTACCCAATCGTAGCTAGGAAACAGTCATAAAGTATGAATCATCAAAATCAGTAATCATGTGACTAAACAAATAATGTAGTGTTAGCAATTAAGTATGGATGATCAAGAAGAACTGCATAAAAACACCTCATAAGTACCAAAACAGTATGATACCATCATTAAAACGAAGGAGGTACGAAATCAAAAGAATCCAAACATTTCCCCATAGGTCGCTCGAACGACTATGCACTGTCGTTTGAATGACATTGCATGTCGTTTGAACCATGCATCAAGTGATCCAAACAAATGAAAATAGTATCCTCTTGCATGATGAAAACTGTTAAACGACCTTCTCGCGACCTGTACTTAACACTTTCTGAATGTCGCTTGAACCTCGCTAGATCAAAACATCATGCGACATGGACTTGTCGCTCGAACGAGGTCCATATGTCATTTGAACGACATAAAAATTTCTCAATTCCAGTTCTAAAAAATGTGAAGTTTTGCCAAACAAAAACATTTCCTGAAAACATCAACTAAATATACCAAACAGTAGCGAAACAGACTCAAAATAGAAAAAATAAAACAGGTAAAACATTGTGAGTTTCATGCTAACATAGTATCAATGTGCTCAAACATGGATATGGGGAGAATGGGCGTGAACTGCAACAAATGAAACACAACTCCGACATATTGAAACGTTCAAGAAGCTCTAATTGATAGCTAAATGTCATCATACTTGATTTTAGCCATATGTGACAATTAATATATTGAGCTAAATGAACTAAACAATCAACATGAACACAAATCTGGAATATTGATGATTCTACAAATAATAGCGTCATGATATTATTTTCAACGCAAGGATTCGTGGTGGAAACACGTCTAAATTTTCCAGCCAAACTCCCTTAAATATTTAATTCTTTTTCAACCTCTTTTGAGGTTTCTATATTTATCAACTTAGAGAAGTCCTACTGGACCTATTTTGCATTTGATTCTTTTTATTGCCTTAATTTGTTTTGGGGCTCTTTTAAATGGTGGCTTTCAGGACGAGTAAATTGTACTCTCGCAACCCTTTCCCATGAACACTCATTATTTTTTCAATATATGTAATATCAATTCTCACGGTAAACGGTTCTTAAATGCATACCTCTTGTTAAGTCTTATTACGCATAGATGACAAAATTGAGATAAGAATGTCTTACCAAACTTAAATATGCATGAGATGTAAAACATTCATATAAATTCGTGCATGTGTGCAAAGATGGCATATATACAAAGTCGAATTCAAATGCATATCAACTTCGAAATAACCTCATTAAGACAATGGTTAAGATCATTCAACACATCAATAATTACTACCAAATGCCCTAGCCACATGGATAATGAAATGACGGGGGTCCAAGCATACCAATATGCCAAATCAAACATGAAAAAGTCATGACATAAAAACAAACCAAAAATCCTTTTATGTTTTTTAATAAATATTTTTTACCCAAAAATAAAATATTTTTGTATTTTTACAAAAAAATTGTCAAAAAAAAATCTTTTTGTATTTTCTCAAATAAAACTCAATAAATGAAAAAAGATACACATGTCATTACAATAGCAAGAAATAAATCATTATGCAAAGACTAGCGTATGACAAACATGGCAACACAATCATCCTTTAGATCTAGTATGGGAATAATCAAGTGAAACCAAACAAGAACCATGAAGTTTAATTCCTAAATCCACTAAGTCCTTTTTCCTAACCCAAGTAGGTTTGAAACTACGCATGGGGGTTTTAGGAACCAAAACGACTTTATTCCTTAACTTCCTAGGAGAATTCCTAAGGTCATAGCAAAAACGTCTAAGGTGACCTTTCCTACCTCAACGAGTGCAAGTATAAACACGACGAGAATGATTACCAAAATTTTGACCTCTCCTAACATTCCTAGTGGTATCTCTTACGATTGGTATTGTCTTTTGGAATGGGGACAACACGATCATCGTAGCCTATACTAAACCTATCTCCCTTGATTTAGACGGTGCCTAACATCTTATCCAAATTCTCCGATGTAGCCTCCAAATCCAACTTCACCTTACTCGAGTATCTCAATATCTCCTCCAAGTCACTAATCTTAAACTCAAGCAAATGCTTAGACTCCTCAAACTCTATAATCTCTTTCTTTAAAGCCTCAATCAAACCACGAAGACTATCTTTCTCTTTCTCAATATATTCTAGTTTCTCCCTAAGATTCTTCTCCCGTGCCCTAAGATCCTCAATCAAAGCATTATTATTCTCTATGGCACGCTCATCCTACTTATCTTATAATTTTAAGTTTGCCTTTTTCACCTTTACCACTTTCGCATACAACTCACTAAAGGAAACTTACAGATCTCCTAAATATATCTCCTCCTCCTCCTCACTAACTTCACCCTCACTCACTTGGGATTCACAACTAACGGCCTCGGAAGTGTCATGCATATAAGAATCTTCATGGGAAATTTATCGTCATCACTCACATGGCATGCCATGAACTCTACAAAGTTACACTCAATGGGATAACTCTCTCCCTCTTCCTATTCACTATCACTTAAGGTGGTGTTATGTGCTATCGATTTATTGTCCTCCTTCTTAAATCTAGTGGGACACTCAACAACCTTATGACCATACCCTCTCAACCAAAACATCTATCTGACTCATCCTTCTTAACTTTCTCACTCTTATCCTTAAGTGAGGGATCGAACTTATTGTTCTTGGATTTCCCAAGTCTTTTGTCATCTTTCGATTCCTTTTGGAACTTAAGAAACTTTTTGAACTTCTTTGCCAACAAGGCTACATCCTCAAAATCGAAATCAGAATCGTTATTCGAAACTTTAGTCTCCTCCTTTCGGGATTTCAAAGCAATGCCCTTTTCTTTCTTTTGCACTTACTTGGAGGTAAACATATTGAGTTCATAGGTTTGTAAGTCACCTACAATCTCTTCAAGTTTCATCGATTCAAGCATAACCACGGAGTATAAAACGGTCATTTTCGCATCAAATTGACTCGGCAACAACCTTAAGATTTTCTTTATAACACGGTTATTGGGTATTTTCTCTCCCAAGTTAAATGACAGGTTTACAGTATTAATAATCTAGCGTAAAACTCATCAAACGACTCACTCTCAAACATCTTAATCATCTCAAACTATGTAGTGAGGTTTCGAAGTTTAGATTCCCTAACCATGCTAGTGCCCTTATGAGTAAGTGCAAGAATATCCTAAGCCTCTTTAGAAGTTTCACACATAAATATTCTATTATACTCTTCTGGTGTGACATGTGAGGAAATAGCGTGAAGAGTTTTAGAGTTGTACAGTGCAAGTCTATGTTCGACTTCGGTCCATGAGTCAATGGGTGTTAAAGTAGTGGCCTCACCCTCTCATGTGACCAGTGGTGTCCAACCCTTTTTAACTGCTAACAACACACGCTCATCAATTGATTTTAAAGCACTTCTCATTTGTATTTTCTAATAAGCATAGTTTGTACCATAAAAACCAGGAGCTCTAAAACTTTTAAAATTTTTTAAATTCATCCATAAAAACACAAGGGATCATAAAAATATATTTCTACCTCTAATACTAATTTGTAGGCCCCTTTTTTTACTTTCGAATGTGTTTTAACGATGTCAAAAACAACCTTCCTTTTGAAAAAAACTGTTTTCCAAATTTTATACGCACTCAGTATGTGAACCAATTTTAGCTAAGCTCAATTTTATCTTATTTAATCCAAAAAATGAATCTAAGTGATTAAAGTGGGCAAAATAAATAAGTTCACAAAGTGACGTCATATGTATAAGGAAACCACCAAGGGAAAAAACCTTGAACGGCCCAAGACAGATAATCACTATGATATGGTATTATAAAGTACATATGATAGACTTACTCAATGACTCGATCCCCACAAGTTTTGATGCTCCTTTGATCCTTCAACCACTCCTCCACAGAACCCACGTATAAGTCCTTCTATGATGCTCGTCCACAGCACACGCATCCACGAATGCCTCAGTGTCCACCGATACATCTTAGCAACATCTACAATGTTGAACATGGACTCCATCGCTTCTTCATCATAAAACCCAATGAAACAGGTTGTTCTCTATGGATGAGTAAACTCCAATTGTGCAAACAAAGATCTCTATAGCATATGTGAATGAAAGCTCTAATATTTAAACACTAAGGATCTTTTTTATATTTGAGACCCTTATAAAACTTGTGCAGAAAATGTACTGATTGTAAACTATTTTTTCTCTGGCTTATGCGAAGCTTGCCTCAATGGCATGTCAGTGTATACCACTATAGTGTGAGCTTGAAAATATGGCTTCATCCATATACTAGCCTTAATTAAGGCCAATGATAATTTTTTCAGTCTGGGATATCTAACTTTTGCTCCTCAAAAACATGCCTTAAATAGAAAAGTTAAGTCGGTGCGTCGTTTGAGCGAGATAAGTTTGTCGTTCAAACGAGATAGCCATGTCATTTGAACGACCTCCTCATGTCGTTTGAACGACTGTGAATGTCGTTTGATCCTTCTAAACACAATGGAACGATTTATACCACTCTCAACAATCCTTATCTCAGAATAAACGAAGTTAAAACTCTTTAAAATTATTTTCAACATTTTACAAACATTTATATATAAAATAACATCCTTAAAACATTTTTCGAGTCCCGTAAACATTACGCATTCATACCTGAGAGATCGGAATGCAATGAAGACGTGAAATGTGCACTAAATTAATCTCGGCATGATAAATCTTTGAATCTTAGTCACAACGTCTTCAATAAACTCTATGTCATAGACTATGTGGGATTGAGGCAATAAAAAAACTATTTATGACTCAAAAACAAGTGTTGTTCTGGGAATACGTCAAATACTTACAATGAACTCAATTGAAAATTTATCCTTACACTTTCTACCCAAAACCCGAGCATACAATACAACCGAAAAAAGTGTTAGTCGATCTCAAGTGAAGTTAGTTATAATTCGGAGAGAATATGAATAGGATCAATGGAATGATTCAATGTTTTTAAAAAATAATTAATTTTTTGTCCATGATATCATATTCATCCATTATAAAAAGTTCGTTCTTGATTATGTATATATGAACTTTGCTTATCTAAATTTACTCTATTATTCAAATATACAGACATAAAATTACCATCTCTGAGTGTTCGATTATGAGTGCATCCTCTGAGATTTTGAAATCAAAATGAACTTTTGGATAAGAAACGTAATGATCAAATCTTTTAAATGAATGGTTATATTGGTTACGGACATACTCACGATAAGTTGAGATTGAGAATTAAAGTTCGGTTATATTTATAGATTTTCCATTCAAACTTGTTTATATTACTTTCTGTTTTTTTATTGATTCAAAATTTTGAATTTTGAAGGTATATTCGCTATAAACCCTCGTGAGACAAAACTCATTCACTAGGAAAACCTAGGGTAATGTCTTGTTGCACATGCTAACTACAATCGTGATTCTGTGAAAGTGAGTTTGATCTTAGAATTTTAGTTTTACTCGAGAACTAACGAAGTTTATGTTTGAAGGTATTTGATGAGTGCATTGTTTTTTCAAAATTATGCCCAAATATAGGTCTTTTTACGCCCGTTGTATCATAAATGATGAATTTTTAGAGTCATTGTTGTAAATAAAAAGAAAAATACAAGTTTGAATAAAATTCGGATTTAAAATATAATTTTATTAATCTTTGGAAGTAAAATTATAATTTTAAATCATAAAGGGTATAAAAATAATTTGTAAATATTTATCTAGGCAAAATAAAGTTCTTTCTGAACTTTGGTTGAATTCCGGATTAAAACGAGCAACTTACAAATTTTAGAAGTGAAAATATAATTAAGGCATAATTATGTGATTTCCTAAACCTTTATGACTATAAATTTGAATTAATTAATTTTATTTTATATTTTTATAGGTACCCCGGGAGTTGGGAGAATAAAGGAGCCGATATGTAAAATTTGTTAGGATATGTCGCAACACGACACGTTTAATACAGTTGTACTAAATATTCTTTTTTAAATCGCTTGATTGTCTGTTGAGGTCGTGCCATAGCTTTTCAAAAAGGTCTTGAAAACACTTACAACTTTTAGGTTCGAACGAAAATGAAATTCTGAAGTTTTGTGATTAAAGTTGGTGACGTGAATAGTGACGAAAATTGGAGATAATTATTAAAAAAAGTGTAACACCCCATAATTTTGAATCGGTAATAATTTAATTTAAATTCAGAATTTAAAAAAATAAAAAAATTTAGATTTAATTATTTTTAGCAATTTAAAATGTTGGATTTTATTTAGAAAACATAGAATTTTAATCGAAATTGAAATCGGGGGGAGAAATTGAGTTTTTATTTATATATACACATTTTTGGGAGAAACCGGCGACCTGAACAGGTCCGAATCGATTTGTTCTAGAGGACGAATCGATTCGCCCGGTCAGTGTCGGTATTTTGTTGGATTTGTTAGATTTGAGTTAATTAAAAGTTTTAATCTTTCTTAATAGAAAAATAACTCGGGGTTAGACTTTTCTAAACACTTTTCACCAACTTTTAAACCAGAAATCTTCCACATCTTTACCACCTCTCGTCTACAAACCCTAGCCCCAAATTAAATAAATATTCAACCCGATTTTTGAAGGTTCAGATCGTATTTTTCTCAAGATCGTTCAAAAATGAGCCTTTACTAATATTTCGAGAGGAATGCAACCATCTAATCAGAATTTTCAATCGACTCTTCTTTAGGCATGAATACTTTAATTCTCTCTCTTTAATATTATGCCTTTTAAATATCTTGTAAACCTTAATTTACATGTTTTTCTTATAATAAACTAGCAACATTAATTAGAGAAAGTGAAATCTATATTAGGATTGTTTTTATGAAAAATATTAATATGAATTAAGAGTCATAACCCTTGTGTGCTTAGGGTAGAGGTTGGATTCTTGTTAATGTGTGTAGGTTTGCCTTTAGAAAACCATAGTGTCATTATTTCAATTGAAAAAGAAACTTGTGAAATCATATAAAATTAGGTAGGTATGAAAAACATAAATTGTTGTTGTGTGCACAATAAACTTGCATTATGTTTGAATTATAGTAGTTGCATAAAATAAATTATTTTAATTATGAAGGAGGATTGAATGAATTAAATTAGTTTTGTTTATGATAGTACGAGAAAATTTTAGAATTGTTGATAATATGTCGTATGTGAATTATTTGTTTGATTATATTTATCACCGTGGGGATGACAGGAGTTTGGGTAGTTATGCTCTCACCATAATTTTAGGAGTGCTTGCTAGGTATGGGATTAGTGAGTATGTCTTAGTTATGATTAACACTTTCTAGGTATGGGACTTGTTAGTGTAGATTTTTACGGATGAGATATTTCAGGATGCGGCTTATTTGTATGTCGTTCGGTGATTTGGATAGCCTAGGCGCGAGGCTAAAAAGAGATAAATGATAGAAATTCATCCTACAAAATAGGATAAGACGTTTGTATTTTGAAGACCTCTAGGAATGGGACTAGGGGTAGGTTTGAGGATTGATGCTTTATAATAGGGTGAGGGTAAAATAAAATAATGAAAAATTGAGAATTAATATCTATATTAATAAATGGGTATTAAAATGGAATTGAGGCGCGAGTATTGAAAAACGTTGCTAATGCCGTTTAATACAAGATTAAACTGTATAAACAACTCCGAGATGTTTGTTGGAAAAACCCTTTTCTTTTAAAAATAAAAATTATAAACAACAAGATGTGTTTACAAAAAAAAAACTTATGTACGAGAGTAATTAAGACTTTGTAATCAGTTTTTAAAACTAAGACAGTTTCAAAAATTCAGCACACCTATAGAATGAGATGAGTAGATGAAGATAATCAACACACGGTTTTTAACGTGGTAAAACCTCTCCCAACAGAGGAAACATCCACGGTGACTTCTAAGTCACAAAAACAAAAATCCACTAATAACAAATAATAGTTACAAACAATACAACATACATGCACACAAATCAACCTATTCTAAGTTTAGGAATATACCCCACTTGGTGTCCTTCTAACTCCTCATAGATCTGATTGTTGATGATGTTATTCCAGTTTGATAACTTCCTTTGCTTTAGCTTCCTTATGTCGACTCAATGATCTTTGATCTTATACACAACACTTTCAGTGTAGTAGTGTGTTAAGTGTTTGTGAAGTGATTCCTATTCACATGCATGAACTCACACACACTTAGATTTACAGACAGTCCTAGAAAAATTACATATAAAGTCTATATGCTGTGATTTTGTTTTCTTTCTTTCTTACAGAACTAAAAACCTTTTTGACCTTTAATATAACCCAGATTCCACGGATATCTCGCTTCAAAAATCGGTCAAGATCTTAATCAATCTCGGTTTTAAAATATTTTTGAGATTGAAAATCTCCAAGTGTGAATCCAACTAGGTCAAGGTTAAGTTTCGTAAGAACAGAAACCATAAAACATTTTCAAAACCAAATCAGTAAAGATTTTCTTAAATCAAGTAAGAAATATGCAGATCTAGTGAAAATGTAACATGCAGAATGTAGATCTAAAGTTTCTATGAAAAAGAAACACAGATCTTCACACGAATGTTTATGTTGTAAACAAGATCATAGACAAAGAGGTTATAGCATCAAATGAACAAACCACTCTCTCTCAAACACTCAAGGTTGTGTTTGGGGTTAGGTGTATACGAAGGTTTGATTCAGAAGATGAAGTGTTTAGGGTTAGGGTTTGGTTTTTGGCTAACACAGTTTCCTTTCTCTCTCTTCTTTCTTTTCTTTTCTCTCTTCTCTCTCACTTCTCTCTTCTCTCTATTTTTTTCTCTCAGAAAGACGAATGCCCAAAAGTCTTAAAATGCTGAGAAGTGGAGGGTTTATATAGGGGTGAGGGAAGATTCTGGAACGACGAATGCAATCAAGGGCTGAGATCAAGTCTTTCAATCTTTGACTTGATCCAAGGGTTATGAAATAGCGGTGGTAAAGATGATTGTGATTGGTTCATAGATATAGCACCAGGATTGACTAAAAACACATTCAGTCCATCGATTAGGAATGATCCAACATTCAGCAATGCACTAGGCAATCCTCTCACATAAGAAACACAAATTGAAGCATCAGGAGGATGACAAGTGTATGCGTGTGATAGGTGTTCAAACGCGCGTCAAACTGAATTACAAAGCATCACCCTGAAGTCTCTAGCGCTTTTATATTCTACCCAACCAAACAATTCAATGAAAACTGAAGTTTCCAAAATAGAATATTAACCCCACAAATTTTATAACCACATTTTATTAATGAAAACATTTATTTAAAAAATGTTTAAAAAATGTTTAAAAATTCCCAAAAAATAATTAAAGCTCCATTTTAAGGGGAATTAATCACACAATTAATTTAAAGCAATATGTACACATGTATGCACTTCTAATGTGTGTAGTGTGATTCAATTTATACCTTCATGGATCATTGAAGAGGATTAGAGAGATAAGTTCTGAGGCTTTTTGGATTCTAGGTTGGACAACCAATTTTGTCACTATTTCCAAACTAGTTTAACACTTATACAGTATAGACTTAAGCAAGTCAAAGGTATAAGGTGCCTCAATCTCCCCCTTTGGAAATATGAGACAAAATCTCCTTTGAGTTAACTTAAAACTCGTAGGGAACCAAAAAAAATAAAACCTAGTCCTATACAAAAGATACTGTCTACCCATTTCCTAGAAAGTCAAAAATTACATAACTCAACTATTTACAAAATTTGTACACTAGAAATGGTAGACAATCAGTAGAAGAGATTCCTGCAATTATACACACTAAGATCAAGCAGTCTAGATGAAATGTGAACAAAACATTGAACTCGTAAAACTCAAATTTCTCCTCCATTTTGTCTCAAATGGACAAAGGGTAAAAATTAAGGTCTTAAGAGTTTTAATCAGCGCATACCATACCTATAGAATTACACAAATACAAAAATATGTTATAGTCTAGAGGTTTAGTGAACATGTCTGCAAGTTGCAGATCAGTAGGCAGGTAATGAATTTCTAATTCCTTAGTTTCAACAAGTTCGCGTATGAAATGATGTCTTATTTTAATATGCTTAGTTCGCGAGTGTTGAACCGGGTTTTTAAATATGTTAATGGAGCTTTGATTGTCACAATACAATTGTAATTGATCTTCTTTAATCCCATAATCACTTAACATCTGTTTTATCCATAACAATTGAGCACAGCAACTTCCTGATGCTATATATTCGGACTCAGCCGTAGATAAAGATGTGCAATTCTATTTTTTACTACTCCAACCAACTAAATTATTGCCGACATAATAACAGGCACCTGATGTACTTTTACTATCATCAGTACACCTGGCCCAATCAGCATCAGTATACCCTATAATAGTGCTACAGGTATCCTTAGTATACCTAAGTCCAAGATTAAGAGTGCCCTTTATGTACTTTATTATACGTTTTACACACGATAAATGGCTCTCTTTAGGGTTATTCTGGTAACGAGCACACAGACATACAACATACATTATGTCTGGTCGTGAGGCAGTTAGATAGAGTAGGCTACCAATCATACTACGATAGAGTGTGGAATCAACTGACTTACCATTTTCATCTTTGCTTAATTTAACAGTAGTACTCATAGGGGTTTTGGCAACTTTAGCATTATCTAAACCAAATTTCTTAACAAGATCTAAGGCATACTTGGTTTGAGAGACAAATAGACCATCAGAATTCTGTTTCACTTGAAATCCTAAGAAAAGCTGTAGCTCCCCCATAAGGGACATGTGAAACTCCTTATGCATTATAGCAGAAAAAGATTTAACTTCAGAGTTTGAAGTTGACCCGAAAATGATGTTGTCTACATAGACATGGGCTATAATAATGTTTTTGTCAAAATGTTTGACAAAGAGAGTCTGGTCATTTCCTCCTCTCTTAAAACCCTTATCCAACAAAAAGTTGGAAAGGCGTTCATACCAAGCTCGAGGAGCTTGTTTTAAGCCATACAGAGCCTTTTTTAGACGAAAGACATGGTTAGGGTATTTAGGGTCAATGAACCCTTTGGGTTGTTCTACATACGTTTCTTCGGAAAGGATTCCATTGAGGAAAGCAGATTTGACATCCATTTGATAAAGTGTGAATTTTAAGTGACACGCTATGGCGAAAAGAAGTCGAACAGATTCAAGACGAGTGATAGGGGCAAATGTCTCGCTAAAATATATCCCTTCTATTTGAGAGTAGCCTTGAGCAACTAGTCTAGCTTTGTTTCTAAGGATTACCCCATTTTCATCAGATTTGTTCTTAAAAATCTAACGTGTCCCAATAACATTTTTGTTTTGAGGCCGCGGTACAAGATACCAGACATCGTGAATGACAAATTTTAAAAGTTCTTCCTGCATAGCAAAAATCCAGTGTGTGTCATTCAATGCTTCATTAACATTTTTCGGTTCCACAAGGGAGACGAAACATGCATAATTAGCATAATTTCTTAACTAGGATCTAGTACGAACTGGCTCATTAGGATTACCGACCACGTTGTCAATGGGATGATCTTTAGAGACCCAGCCAGGTACTTCTGGACTCTCACTAGGTAATGAGTCATCTATTTCTGGTGTATCAGTTTTGAAATCATTTTCAGATTCAACCACAATAGGTGATTCAGATATCTTATTTTCGACAATAGTGTCGCTTACAATTACATTTATCGATTCCATAAGGGCCTTAGTACGCAGATTATATATACGATAAGCACGACTGTTTGGGGAGTATCCTAAGAAGATGGCTTTATCACCACGTGCTTCGAATTTAGACAAATGTTCTCTGTCTTTACAGACATAACACTGACTTCCGAAAGTTCTTAGGTATTTCAGATTAGGCTTCTTACCGTACCACATCTCATAAGGAGTCTGTTTAGAGTTTTTCCTAAGGTAAACCCTATTAATGATATGACATGCAGTTCTAATAGATTCTACCCAGAAGTATTTAGGTAGAGATTTGGCATGCAACATGACACGTGCCATCTCTTGAAGAGTACGGTTTTCCTTTCAGCAATACCATTCTGCTGAGGAGTTTTAGGGGAACTAAATTCATGTTTGTAACCGTTGTAGTCACAATATTCAACTATTCCAGTGTCTATGAACTCTCACCCTCTATCACTATGAATGCGATTGACTTGTGTGTCCTTCTCATTTTCAATTCTTAGTAAAATTTTCAAAAAATTCTGAAACGTGTCAGATTTTTGTTTCAAGAAGGCAACCCAAGTGAATCGTGTGAAATCATCAACCATGACAAGGATATAACTGTGTCCACAAAGACTAACAGTTCTAGAGGGACCAATAAGGTCCATATGGATGAGATCTAAAGGTCTAGAGGTGAGAATGTCTTTAACCTTTTTATGCGAGGTCTTAACTATTTTTCCTTCCAGATAATGACCACAGACAACACTTGAAATAGGTTTAATTTTAGGAATTCCTCTAACAATCTCTTGACTAGACAATCTACCAAGGATATCATAACTTAGGTGACCCATACAATTATGCCAGATTTCATTGTCATCCATTCTGACAATGTTATAGGTTTCAGAACCAGTCTTGACAGTATAACAATTGTCAGGTGTTCTAAATCCGGTAATAATGCATTTACCTTTATCATTTAGAATTTTACAATTGTTCTTTGAAAAGGTAACAGTATGGTCAGAGTCAAAAAATTGTGATATACTTAGGAGGTTGGCTTTAAGGCCTTTAACTAAAAGTATATTTTCGAGAGTAGGCATTCCCTCTTCTTTTAAGGTTCCTTTACCTATGATCTGGGATGAAACTCCATCACCAAAAACTACTTTGCCTCCAGCAAATTTGGTTTTATTTAAAAGTTTTGTTTCATCTCCTATCATATGTTTGGAACATCCTGAATCTAAGTACCAACCAGATGAAGTGTGTTCAGCTTTAAGGCAGTGATAACAATGTTACACTTCATTTGGGGTAAAAGATCATCTTTTCGAACCCAAATAGCTCTAGTTTTAATTTTGCGCAAGTTTTCCCTCATTTGATAAAATTTTCGTGAAACAGCTTTTTGTCGAAAAACATTTGGGGCAACAACCTGATTATTGTGAAAAATCTGAGCTTTGGGTTCAGGAAAGTTTCTGGGAGCCTTTCTCTTAAATGAACTCTTAGTTTTGGTCTTTCTATTTCTGTAGTTAGAGTTCTTATCAGGTTGTCTTGGAAGGACATAATGGTTACGATTTTGCCTAGAATAGTTAAAGTTCTTGTAGACAGAAGAGTTGTACACAGGGGTGTTTAGACGCCTATCATAACAACCTTCAAAGGAATGACCATAAATGTCACAGTACGAGCAATATTGATTGCTTGAGGGATGAATTTCCATAGGAAAACTTCTAAAAATAGGTTTAACAGCATTCTGTTCAGTAGTGCTATTCCTAGGAGGGATGGTCTTATAGGTAGAATCAGCCTTTCTGATCAAAGGACAGACGTATTTAGTCTTAAGTGCAGTGTCATCCTTAGAATTACTAGACTCTCCAATGTCTTTATGTTGTTGCTTTTGATCAAATTCCTCTTTAATAAAATGAAAATCTGGACATGTTTCAATTGGTCTTTTTCCCCTAGACACAAACTTAATAGGTTCAAGTTTTGTAGTTTGTGGTTTGTTCTTAGGGCAAAATCCAATACCGGTTCTATCATCAGAATTGGTCTTGGAGTCAACAACAAAGTTAGTAAAACAATTTGAATTGTTTTCAAACTTAGAAAATTTTTTGAAAACAGTAGCTGTCTTTGTTTTTGCTTCCTCCAGTTCTAATAATGTTCCCTTGTATTTCATTTCCAGGGTTTCATTAGTTTTAGTCAACTCTTTTAATTTTTTATCAAAAGTTTCAATTTCAGATTGATGAGTCAGACACTGGTTAGTGTACTCTTCAGCATTCAACTTCACAATAAGACTTAGATCATCTAATTTCTTAGTCAGGTCTCTAACAGTCTTCTCCAGTCTAGTGCCTTTTTTAAGAGTTTTAGCATACAAAGTATGGATATCAGGGAGGTCATTTGTGTCTGAGTCGCTAAGTGAAGTGTGTGTAGTGACCCCTAACGATTCAGTTTTAGTACTCACGCACCCTTTACATCGTCGTTATCGAGATCACTTTGACTCACACACACGGAACTAGAACTAGCAACATTTTCAGATAATAAAGCATCTAGGCCAATCAAAGCAGTATTCACACAAGCAGAAGTAGGAGCATCATTATCACACACAGGTATATCATCATTGTAAATGATCTTAGCATAAAAGTACATGCAAGGGTCAAGTACATTAGATGACTCAAGTTCCTCTTCATCAGAGTCACTTGAATCATTCCAAGTTTTACAGACATTGGCTCTATTGTGTGTGTTGGCTTTATTCAGATTAACTCTGCAATCGTGAGCAATGTGACCTAGTTTCCCACATCTAAAACATTCAATCTTTTTAAGGTCTCTAGTGGGTTTGGAGTTGTTGTCCTTAGGATGTTTGTCAAAACCTCTCTTATGAGGTTTGGGATTAGACAGAGTAGGATAATTAGGCTTGCCTTGTTTAGTTGCCTGTTTGTTTCGAAATTTGACAATTTTCTTAAATTGTTTAGACATTAAGGTAATCTGATTATCTAGTTTGTCTATATCACACTCCTCATCAGAGTCAGAGTTGATCAAATTAGTCTCAAGTTTAGATATCTTAGAGGCAAAACTCAAGTTAGAGTTGGGTTGTTTTCTTTGAGTTTGATTTAATTGTTTCTTAAAGTCTAATTCCATTTCCACAGTCCTAAGTTTGCTACTGAGTAACTCAGGGGTAAGGTTTTGATCACTCATTTCCTCAATAGCATACCTCTTGCTGTCAAACTTTTGTGGTAATGATCTTAGGATTTTAGAAACAATCTCATTCCTATCATAAGTAATACCATTAGCATGAAACTTGGTGACTATATCAGTTAAGTTCATGTAGAAATCATCAAAAGATTCAGAATCAGACATGATCAAAGAGTTGTACTGCTGGATAAGCATTCGAGTTTTAGCAGCTTTAACTCTTGAGTCTCCTTCATGGGCAGTGATTAATGTGTCCCAAGCTTCTTTAGAAGTGGCACAAGATGAGATTCTTTTGAACTCATACTCATTAATAGACATAAAAATGTCATTCTTGCCTTTATTGTTATTTCGAGAAATAGTTTTCTCTTCTTGGGTAAACTCACTTAAGATTTTCTTTACCCTCTCATCACTCCCTTCAGTGGCTGGTTTAGTAGGATAAGTGTATCCGTTTTCAATAATGTCCCAGACATCATCTCCTAAAGTCCCTTGGATGAAGGCAACCATTCTTACTTCCTAGTAAGCAAAGTTGTTTCCATCAAAGAGTGGAGGTCTGGACAGATTACCAAACCTTTCATTCTTCTCGTCCATAGTTAGGTTTTTCAGAAAACGATTTCAGAAACACAAGATCTTTTTGAAATAAAAGTTAACAGGGCTCTGATACCAATTGAAAAATGTTGCTAATGCCGTTTAATACAAGATTAAACTGTATAAGCAACTCCGAGATGTTTGTTGGAGAAACCCTTTTCTTTTGAAAATAAAAATTATAAACAACAAGATGTGTTTACAAAAAAAACTTATGTATGAGAGTAATTAAGACTTTGTAATCAGTTTTTAAAACTAAGACAGTTTCAAAAATTCAGCACACTTATAGAATGAGATGAGTAGATGAAGATAATCAACACACAGTTTTTAACGTGGTAAAACCTCTCCTAACAGAGGAAACATCCACGGTGACTTCTAACTCACAAAAACAAAAATCCACTAATAACAAATAATAGTTACAAACAATACAACATACATGCACACAAATCAACCTATTCTAAGTTTAGGAATATACCCCACTTGGTGTCCTTCTAACTCCTCATAGATCTGATTGTTGATGATGTTATTCCAGTTTGATAACTTCCTTTGCTTTAGCTTCCTTATGTCAACTCAATGATCTTTGATCTTATACACAACACTTTCAGTGTAGTAGTGTGTTAAGTGTTTGTGAAGTGATTCCTATTCACATGGATGAACTCACACACACTTAGATTTACAGACAGTCCTAGAAAAATTACATATAAAGTCTATATGCTGTGATTTTGTTTTCTTTCTTTCTTACAGAACTAAAAACCTTTTTGACCTTTAATATAACCCAGATTCCACGGATATATCGCTTCAAAAATCGGTCAAGATCTTAATCAATCTCGGTTTTAAAATATTTTTGAGATTGAAAATCTCCAAGTGTGAATCCAACTAGGTCAAGGTTAAGTTTCATAAGAACAGAAACCATAAAACATTTTCAAAACCAAATCAGTAAAGATTTTCTTAAATCAAGTAAGAAATATGCAGATCTAGTGAAAATGTAACATGCAGAATGTAGATCTAAAGTTTCTATGAAAAAGAAACACAGATCTTCACACGAATGTTTATGTTGTAAACAAGATCATAGACAAAGAGGTTACACCATCAAATGAACAAACCATTCTCTCTCAAACACTCAAGGTTGTGTTTGGGGTTAGGTGTATACGAAGGTTTGATTCAGAAGATGAAGTGTTTAGGGTTAGGGTTTGGTTTTTGGCTAACACAGTTTCCTTTCTCTCTCTTCTTTCTTTTCTTTTCTCTCTTCTCTCTCACTTCTCTCTTCTCTCTATTTTTTTCTCTCAGAAAGACGAATGCCCAAAAGTCTTAAAATGCTGAGAAGTGGAGGGTTTATATAGGGGTGAGGGAAGATTCTGGAATGACGAATGCAATCAAGGGCTGAGATCACGTCTTTCAATCTTTGACTTGATCCAAGGGTTATGAAATAGCGGTGGTAAATATGATTGTGATTGGTTCATAGATATAGCACCAGGATTGACTAAAAACACATGCAGTCCATCGATTAGGAATGATCCAACATTTAGCAATGCAATAGGCAATCCTCTCACATAAGAAACACAAATTGAAGCATCAGGAGGATGACAAGTGTATGCGTGTGATAGGTGTTCAAACACGCGTCAAACTGAATTACAAACATCACCCTGAAGTCTCAAGTGCTTTTATATTCTACCCAACCAAACAATTCAATGAAAACTGAAGTTTCCAAAATAGAATATTAACCCCACAAATTTTATAACCACATTTTATTAATGAAAACATTTATTTAAAAAATGTTTAAAAAATGTTTAAAAATTCCCAAAAAATAATTAAAGCTCCATTTTAAGGGGAATTAATCACACAATTAATTTAAAGCAATATGTACACATGTATGCACTTCTAATGTGTGTAGTGTGATTCAATTTATACCTTCATGGATCATTGAAGAGGATTAAAGAGATAAGTTCTGAGGATTTTTGGATTCTAGGTTGGACAACCAATTTTGTCACTATTTCCAAACTAGTTGAACACTTATACAGTATAGACTTAAGCAAGTCAAAGGTATAAGGTGCTTCAAGTATGTGTAGGATTGACAAAATACGGACGACTGGCTATATCGACGTGGGTGTGTGTTAGCATCACGAGTATGTGCGGAGCTAACAGAATATGGGTCGACTGTCTATAGTGACGTGTCATGCGTGGAACCTCACGAGTATGTGAAGAATCGATAGAAATCGGGTTTACTGACTATAGTTATGGGAGTGAGTGTGATGTGTAGAACTTTAAGCGTGCCAAGAGTGTGTACATGATCGATAATGGGTCAACTGACCATAATGGTGTCACATGAATAAAAATAATGGAATAATTAAATTAAGTAAGGATAAGAGCTAAATTTTAAATTATAGTGCTAATGAAATAATTGGACTTAAACTTTTGGGGTGACTAGAATTACATGATTAGATAGTGGTAGTTTATTTTACTTGCATATTAATTTATATCTCGTTTAAATTAAAATATTGTATTGTGATGTTTATCACGCATAATGTTATTGTATGGGCTCACGTACCCTAATTGGGGAGAGTAGCTAGTATTCATGCCTAGGGCTCTTATATATTGCGTAGACTAACATTTCAGGTATAGCGCTGGAGTAGCTGCATATGAGTGATTAAAGATATTTTTTAGATGCAGCTGAAGTTTTATTTTAGATGCTTTAGTAGTTTTGATTTACTTTCCAGTTTCGTCTCATTTATTATGAGACTTTTATATATGGATTTGGTGGGTAATCGGTTCCACGGTTGTTTACGATTTTTATCAGACATTTACATTTGGATCATTTTATTTGAGTTTATATTTAATTGGAGTTGAATTTATTTTGGAGACTAGCATGGCGATGAATTTTAATATTGCATGAATGGTTATATTTATTGGATCAATCAGACTATTATCTTGTGGAATAATTTCTAAACGTTTCATATATTTGTTACATGCTAAGAATGATAAGTTATTTAGTGACGTCTGACGTAGTTTGGAGGGCGGCCATTGGCCACCTCACTTGTCAGATTGCACATGGTGTTACAAAAAGAGTTAGCAATTGTTTCCAACTCTTCCCAAGATCCCATGAGATAATTACCAACTTAAATAAAACCAACCAAATAGAGTTTTACCTTAACCCAAACACCTCACCTCATGGTCTATAAAAATGACCCTTGGACTCCCAATTTCACACATAATTTTTTGACACAATTTTTAGAGCATTTTTTAGAGAGTTTATTATTATTTGAGGGTCAAGAATATTATTTTTTTGGGAAGGATTGTGTCAAGATTAATTGAGAGGCACAAGTATTGTAAGTTTGAATCATTAATGAAATTTTTTATTCTTTCTTGCAATTTTATTATGTTGTTTATTATGCTAACGTAAATTCTCATAGGATTATGTGAAATTTATCATGATTGACTAGTATTATATAGTTGGTTTAATTTCGTGTTCATTCTCGACAAATTGTTAAATGCATAGAAAATTTGGTATTCACTTAAAAACGACATGAGAGTGTGTTTTAAACCTTTGGAAGTGATTCTTAATTCATATTTTAAGCATTAATGTGTGTAATTTTGAATGGATTATGCTTACATTAAATTATTTGATATCTCATGCTTAAATACAACGTTAAGACTTAAAATTGATAATTCATAGTTTAATTTTTAGCGTGAGTAGTTTTTTGATGGGTTCTGCTTGCACTTCGATTGTTTTGATAATTCATGCTTAAAGACTACATTTAAAACCTAAAATTGATATTTTTAAGGGAATAGGGATTTCAGCCGTCTAAATTAGAGACATTAAATTTTGTATGAACTTAAATATTTTATTTTTTGAATTGAACGCGGCGAGGGTCAGTTTAATTTTACTTATAAAATTGGGAATGACGAAATTAAAATTATGCGTAATATTAGTTAATATAAACAAATGGATCTAAAATCCTAGTTTCTCCCATAATTAGTTACATATTCATGGTTGCTCCCATTAATTGCTTTTATTTCAGTTTTAGATTATAATTCTCATCTTTACACCGTATAATATAATTGTAAAGTCTTTAATTTAGAAAATTGATCAAATTTTTGTAGGTTCGACCCGTCTTACACTCGCTCTTCTATAATTACCTGTGCACTTGCGATAGTTATATAAATTAACAAAAATAAATTTAAAAGTATTCATATTGACACCCCCAAGTTATATTCCCGACTTTGCCACTTAGGAAGTGTCACCCCCTAACCCCATTAAGATATAATTAACTCAAAAGTTCACAAACCACACTTATTATTTATTTATTTATTTGGTAATACACATTAAAGCAACTTCAAGGTTAAAATGCGGAATACTAAAAATACAATCGTTTTAAGGAGACATAATGTAAGAAAAACTCCCATACCATTTAACTTAATTATAACTAGTACAATGTATAAAACAAACTGACGAGATAATACTAATATTCACTCAACATCCTAGACTTGGCAGTGACAGCTTCAGAACCTGAAAATGTAAACATATAAAACCATGAGTTTAAAAACTCAGTGAATGTACTACATCTCTATATAGTAAAAGTACTATTTTAACATCTCAACATATCAATATATATCCATCTCTGTGCCAAATTAGGCCATATACATACCCGGAGTTAATAAACCCCACATCTCTTGTCCGTAGGCAATAATCATATCCTTAGGTTTTAATAACCTAACATCTCCTGAATTGCATAGCAACTCAACATATCTTAACTTTTATAAAGCCATAACATCTCAACATCTCTTGACTTTTAACAAGCCATAACATCATAACATCTCATGACTTTTAATAAGACATATCATCTCAATATATAATATATACACATCATATCCATAATCAACTGAGTAAGTACACTCACATTGGGTTGTTTACTATGTATTTCCGTTTCCTTCTAGTGGAGCTGAACTGGGTTGATTTGACCTTACACCTGTTAATCCAAATAAATCAGTACTGAATTCCAATCATAAGTATTATTTTAATATATCTATGTAACTTTCAATCACTATACAATAACAATATAATTCTACTCAAGTCACATTCCATAAAACATGTGTAACGACAAAACAGTGGTATACATATTGATAAAGTTATAGACATTCAACCGTAGGAAATACCTCATAATGAATTTATAACTAAACCTAAGTAAATATTAAAGCATACTTATCAATGTATATACAAATGAAACATGTACTCAAAACACCCTTGGGAAAGAGCAGATATAAACATTCTTTCATGGGGTATCCAGTATGGCCTTAGATTATTGTCCTCCATACTTAACCATCACGTATTCCTAAATTGTATAAATAAAGGTGTCCAACCTTATCAATATGAAAACATATATGAATATACTTTCCAGTACAAGTGATGGTGTAATTTTTCAAGCCTCCTAGAGAAAGTTATGAACATTTCTTTATAACATAAGAAATCTTCCCTACAAGGTCCTCTATTGTTCCTTCAACTCCCAAGAATTTTCATAATTTTTCTACAATATAAATTTCCATGATTTTCAACACACTTTCAGTACACATACTGAATAGTACCGAATTAATGTTTCATAATATTTGGACTTCATTTTCTATCTCAAAAGCTTGACCAAACTCAGGGCATACCGAAATAAAATAGACAAATAGCAACTATATACAAACTTGCAACCATCACTAAAGCCTAACCATAAGGAGTTAAATTTTAATTTTTGGATATGATATGAATATATGAGTCTTTTTTCATATTCAATTGGAATTTCTGAATTCCAGTAATCACACAAAGAGATATGCAAGTTTGAATACGAAGGGTTTCAATAGAAAGCAATATGACCTATAAACACCACTTATCTCACATATGAACCAATACATATTATGACAAAGGAGGATGGAATTTTAATCAATACTTCACGATTTATATACATTGAAATAAGTATAATATAAGATTAAAACAATATTAACACATAATTTTACCTTGGAAACACCTTAAGGATTTTCTTGGAATAGTTTTCCTAGCTTTTCCTTGTAACCCTTTCTTCCTTAACTTCTACTTCTCTTTCCTTAAGCTTAAATCTATCAAAACTGAACCTAAGGTTATATTTGCTGAAGAAATAAGTTAAAAGAAGTGTTTTAAGTCATAAAAGGCATGCCTCCTTTCCATCCAATCAAAATAAGACATGTGGTTTACTAAAAGATAATTTACCACTTAAAGGGAATGGACAGATTTGTCCCTTGTTCGTAAATTCGTCCTAACTTCTTACTCGGACATCCGTTTGATGCACCGTTTGTTGTGTTACAACCCTAACTCACATGTATATAACTATATAGTTTTCACATCAAGTCATTTTTAATTTTATAAGGGTCAAAACTAGTCTTAAACAGGAATATTTCTATCGAAAATAACAAAATTTTGTGTTCGTACATAACTCGACATTTCACGATTTATGAAAGTAGGATTAGACTAAATATAATCATTTAACATTATATATACTAATAACACATTATTCATATCACATAAGATAATCATGATTTAAATATAATTTATCATAATTATATTCAGGTTGTCACAAGACATCAATATAAATAGTTTTTTTTAATACCTTTTAGGACACAAAAAGAGTCATATATAGGAGGGGCCTCTCTCTCTCTCTCTCTCTCTCTATATATATATATATATATATATATATATATATATATATCACTACACCAAATCTGCCTAATTGTCACGGTCATTGACCTTGACAAGTTCAACTTGTCAAGGTCAATGACTGTGACAATTCGGGGCGAGACAACTTTTTTTGTCACGGACTTATCACGGTCATTGACCGTGACAAGTTCGTTAAAATTATCACAATCCCTGACCTTGACAAGTTTAATCATGGTTAATAACCGTGATAAAGCCTTGACCCTCTTTAAAAACATTATCACGGTCAATGACCGTGACAATTCTGGACAGAATTTAAAAAAAATCTGCTGGGCAGTATGGCCACTGCCACTGCCCAGCAGTATATTTGTACCTGTTATAGCAACGTTGTACCTATTCAAACATCATATATCCAAATAAACTAAAGATAATGCAAATATACATTCAAAATAGAAACAATATACATGACGATATAATCCAAATATAATTCAAATGTACCAACTTAAAAATAATGTCACTACATGTATGGGGTAAATACGAGGAGGTGAGTAGGCCACACGATATACGAATTGACACACCCACTAATCTACATCGTGCCGCATTGTTCGCGCAACCACAATAGGGAGTTCTCCTTCCCGAGTATCACATGCATGACGAGCACCTTGGACTCGATCTCTTGAAGCTTACGTCCATGAACTATTCCACCCTGGATGATATTCGGGTCCCTCAACCCTCGCCCTATCCGCTGGCCATCAAATACGTCCAATATGAACACGCTCGGCCAACCAAGTGTCGACATCGGTCTATTGAAGGGAGCCAAATAGGGAAGTGGATCATCGAAGTACGCATGTGTCGGTGATGAAGCAGCGAGGTCCACATCCTCGTCATCCTACACCTCGTCCTCCCGCACCTCCTTCTCCACCGCCTTCTCCTTCCCTTTCCCCTTACGGTCTCCGCCCAACGTACGCTTAATGAATGAGTACATATCTTGGACCGTCGCCTCTAAAAGGGACAGCTTCGCGTCATGTGAATCCACCGTTCGCGCCAACCCAGTGTCGCTCGTCTCCAATCCGATGATCCTAAATTTGGCCACCTGTGAGCTCACCCCCTTGTCCTCCCCTTGCGATTAGAGCCAAGCACTTGGCTGAGTGAGTCTGTGGACAAGGATGCCTTGTCGGCATCAAATTGCGACTCATGCACTTCCTTAAGCTTTTTCTGAAACGAAAAAAAGCACATGATTAGTAAAATAATTAAACTAAAAAATTATAACGTAATTAACAAAAAGTAAACTGTCGAATTACTTATAATCATGGTCGCGACGCTCGGGGACACCTCATTGTCCTTCCTCTTCTTCGTCCGAAGAGCCACATAAGTATCGAGCCTATGTGGCTTACCCCCAGGGCCACTCCATATCCCCTGAAATAAAATAAAGTAAAATTAGTATCGAACCTGCAAAGTAAAATAATGTAGAATAATATATTTCTGTGGTTATAGAAAAATTAAATCTTACCATCATCCTATGCTCCACCTCGTCGTAAGACGTCCGTCCGGAGTTGTGTACGTCCGTCTTTTTTGCCCGATTTTCCCTCCCCGATTGGCGAGATGCCAATTGTCGCTCCCCGATCTCATTGTCAATGAACTTTTGCCATTGTGCCAATGAGATCGGCTCCTTCGGCGGGACGGATTCACACCTTTGGATAATGGACTCTCGTGTTTTCCCAAAGTACCGTGTCCTCATATTTTTCTTCCACGTCTTGTGTTGCTCCCTCAACTGCTCCAAGATGGAATCGCGTAGCTTTGGATCCAAGTTGAATTGTTCATGTCCAATAAATACAATGTTAGTTGCAAATAAATATAAATATAAATATAAATATAAATATAAAATGAAATTGAAATTGAAATCGAAATTGAAATTGAAATATTCATATAAATATAAATTTATTACCTATAGTGACGCCCAAACAGCTAACTTGAGCTCATATGGCACCTCCTTCCAACTCATAAACCCCGCGCCGATGACCGTCTTTACCAGCTCGAGGGATCTCGCTAATAGCTCCGACTGGTTCTCGATGGTAATCCCAAATTTTCCATATTTGGGGAGCCTAGGGGCCGAGGAGCCCTCGTCTCCTCCACTACGATCGAACCCAGACGACATCATCATAACCAACATCATCATCCTCTCCTTAATACCTGAAGGAGATATTTGCTGTAAAAAAATATTATTAGTACAGATGAAAAAAATTAGAAGAAGACATGCAAATATGTACAATTACTACAAATAAAAATGAACACTAATTATTAATTTACTTTCATACACCCCCTCCCCCACCACACACACACACACATACACGCACACACACCACCCCCTGCCCCTCACCACACACACAATAATTATTTTCATCAATTAAACTAACAATTAAAGTATACAATTATTAATTTACTAATTTACAATGAGGGGCAATCCTACTTTCATAATTAATCATATATTAATTTACTAATTTACAATAAGGGGCAATCATATATGAATTTACTAAAAAAATTAATAATCAATAGATTCTTTTACAAGGGACACTACACACATACACACACATACACACACATGCAGCCCTCCACCCCTACCCCACCACCCACCCTGCCCCCTCCCCCCCACATTGCCCCACCCCCTTCCCCCACCCTGCCGCCACCCTCAACCCCTCCCCCACCACACACAAGCACACACACCACCCCCTGCCCCCACCACACACACTAATTATTAATAATATAGCCATTTTCATCCATACCAAAAGATCCCTACTTATCTTTATTAATAATATCTAGAATTAACCACTAAAGAATACCCACCAGATACACCTAAAAACCCACATTGGCTAACCCCCATATGGATAATAATCCAATAATTATTAATAATTATATATTATTCGATATACAAAGTAATTTTCAAAAAAAGTTAAAAAATCCCACCCCCATATGGACAATAATCTAGTGGTAATGCCACTTTTACTGTTAACTAACCAAACATCGATCCCTATATTCCAACAGTAATACCAACAACAAATGTGTATCCCGTACTCGTTCTAATTCATCTACTCATTAATCCATTTCATCAATTAAACTAACAATTAAAGTATACAATTATTAATTTACAATGAGGGGCAATCCTACTTTCATATGAAATGGGCAATAACCCAACCCATTTATTATTCGTATTGGCAGGTCGTGTCATATTCGGGTTCATGTCAAGAAATCATCAACCCTGACCCTCTAACTTCATGTCGAGTTCGTGTCGGGTTATCATGTCGTGTAAATAATTATCACCCCTACACACACCCCACCACACCCCCACCACCACACCCCTGCCCCCCTCCCCCGACCACACCCCCTCCCCCCCCCTTCCCCTCACCCCCACCACACACACACGTACACACACACCCCACCCCACCCCACCACCACACCTACACATACACACACACGTACACACACAGTCCACCCCACCCCCACCACCCCCCTCCCCCACCACACACATATATACACACACATATACACATACATATACACACACATACACACACATATAGAAATGAAAGAGAAAGAGAGGAAAAAACATATCTTAGAGAGAGAGAGAGAGAGACCTCGAAATCGCTTAGAGAGAGAGAGAGAGGGAAAAACCAAAAATGGTGGGAAAAAAAGAAAGCCTAGGACTTTTTTTGCTGAAGACATTGTCACGGTCGTGTCAAGGTCCTTAACCGTGACAATTATTTTAAGTATTGTAACGGTCATGGACCGTGACAAGCCCGTGACAAGAACATTTGTCACGGTCGTGTCACGGTCCATGACTGTGACAATACTTTGTCACGGTCAATGACCGTGACACAAAACGCGTGTTGGTTGTCACGGTCATTGACCGTGACAAGGGTGGCCGACTGAAATGTGATAATTTAACCATTTTGGTGTAGTGTGTGTGTGTATATATATATATATTCGTGTTGATCTTGAATGTGTGTGTGAGAGAGAGAAAGAGAGAGTAAAGGTAATTTGAGTTGGTGGTGGTGGTGGTGCCGAGGGTGTGGGGTTGGGTAGTGGAGAAAGAAATAGAGGTTGGGTGGTGGTGTCAGGTCGGGTTTGAGGGTATTTTAATAACTTACTAAACAAATAATGCTTAAAATGGGTTAATGGATGGAAGCTTTCTAAATGGGGCTAATGGAATAATTATTTTTTTGGTGCTAAAAATCAAACGATAATAACTAACAAAAAACTAAATCCAAATAACCCTGAAAAATGAGTCATTTAGTGTTTGGGCCTTTGGGGTCCAAGAGGTTCATTAGTTTACGTATTAGTTGGGTTGAGGTTCAATAATAACGGAAACCGTTAGTTGTTTATAAATTAATATATTTATAAGTTTTATATATATATATATATATATATATATATATATACACACACACACATGTGTGTTATATATAACACACACACACATTTGCATATTTAAATGTTAAAAAAATATACGTTAAAACATGATACAATGCAAGACGAAAGTTTTCCTTTATCTTAATAAGAACATAATTTGTACAAAATATGACACCACATAATAATCTTATTATTTATACATAATACAAATTAGATTCAAATGAAACAAGACACAATATGAAATAATATTTCGTTTACTAAAAATGAACATGATCAAAATAAAATGCAACACGACATGAATTGTATATTTTTGTCTCACACAAGCACGATCCAATTAAAGCACAATATTATATGAAATAATTTGTTTTTCCCTAACACGAACACAACCTAAATAAAATACGGCACAACATGAGATCTCATGTTACTTTTTAATCTCACACGAGGATAACTCAAATAATCACGACACTGCATGAATATATATATATATATATATATATATATATATATATATATAATAATGCTCATGTACAGACTAGTCCGCATTTTAAGAATGCGGACCGGACATATGTCACCTAACGGTGCTCCTAGAAATTATCGCCTAAATTATAGGTACGCTTTCTCTTTTCTGGGCTCACCGCTTGGTGACACATATCCGGTCCGCATTCTTAAAATGCAGATTAGTCCGTACAAGAGCAGGACTATATATATATACTAGCGTATGCCCGTTCCTGAAGGCACGATTCCAAAGTACGTAATCGCAAAACGGCGACAATTTTTCAAAGTACGTAATGGCGAAACGACGACAATGTCAAATTTTTAAAAAAATTGAGTATAATCTCCTTTGTTTATGGAACTATTCACCCTACTTAACAAATAACAAATAGTTCAACATCCAAATTGTCTAAATTCTTCAAACAAATTCACATATAAAATGAAATATACAATATTCACCAATCAAATTAACTGTCTCTCAAAAAAACAAAGTGTCAATTTTTAAAAAAAATTGGGCATAATCTCCTTTGTTTATTAGACTATCCACCCTATTTAAGGGGTAATAACAAATCCAACAAATTAAAAAAAAATCCCAAATTCGGAGATGGGAGCTAGAAGGCAGGGAAAGGAGAATATGTGGGACTTCCTCAAAATCTCTGTGCCATGGTGCTTCTGGATTAGGTGCTACTATTGTTGTATTCCCATCCTTCTTCCCACCTCTAGCCATGATCACTCTCTCCCTCTCGATTTTCTGTACGATTTGACAAACAATAAACATAATTACTCAGTTATTTTTGCAAAGATACAGTCACATAAGTAAATATACAATCACATCCAAATTGTCTAAATTCGAGATTGATTCAACCGGATCCAATTGGATTACCTCTTTTATAAAAAAAAAATGCAATTTCGAGTTTGATCCCATCATATTTGGTCTACAAATAAAACAAATAACAATATTAGGAAAAAGGAACTAATTGAATAATTGCATATGCATATATGCGAGTGCATATATGCAGTGCGTGTGTGCATGTTTGTGTGCGCGCGTGTGCGTGTGAGTGGGAAAGGGGGGAGGGGAGGGGCAGGGGGCGAGTGTGTGCGTGTGTGCGCGTGTGTGAGTGGGGAAGGGGGGAGGGGGCGGGTAGGGGACGCGTGTGTTCATGTGTGCACGTGTGTGTGTGTGTGTGCGCGTGTGTCATGTGTGCATGTGTGCGTGTGTCTGTGTTTGTGTGCGCATGTGTGCGTGTGAGTGGGGAAGGGGATGGGACAGGGGGCGCGAGTGTACGTGTGTGCATGTTTATGTGTGTGTTTGTGGCCGCGTGTGTGCGTGTTGGGGAAGGGGGAGGGAACGGGGCAGATATGCATATATGCAATCTGTATATATATGCATATGCATATATGTAGTGAGAGTGTGCGCGTGTGTGCATGTGCGCATGTGTGAGTGGGGAAGGGAGAGGGGACGGGCAGGGGGCGCGTGTGCGTGTGAGTGGGGAAGGGGGGAGGGGACATGAAGGGTGAGCATGTGGGCGTGTGTGTGTGTTTGTGTGCGCATGTGTGTGTTTGTGTGCGTGTGAGTGGGGAAGGGGGGGCAGGACGGAGCAGGTATGCATATATGCATATGTATATATAAATGCGAGTGTTCGAGTGTGTGCGTGTGTTTGTGTGCACGTGTGTGAGTGGGAAAGGGGGGAGGGGACGGGCAGGGGGCACGTGTGTGCGTATTTGTGTGTGCGCGTGTGCGAGTGGGGAAGGGAGGAGGGGACGGGAAGGGGGAGCATGTGTGTGTGTTTTTGTGTGCGTATGTGTGCGTGTGAGTGGGGAAGGGGGGAGGGGACGGGGCAGGGGCCACGAGTGTGCGTGTGTGCATGTTTTTGTGTGTGTTTGTGTCCGCGTGTGTGCGTGTGTTAGTGGGGAAGGGGGAAGGGACTGGTAGGGGGGGCATGTGTGCGTGTGTGTGCGCGCGCATGTGTGCATGTGTGAGTGGGGATGGGGGGAGGGGATGGGGCAGGTATGCATATATGCATATGCATATATTTAGTGCGAGTGTGTGCTTGTGTGCGTGCGTGTGTTTGTGTGCGCGTGTGAGTGAGAAAGAGGGGAGGGGACTTTCTCAATGTATATTTGAACACTCTATTAGTCCTCTCATAAGCGTGCACCTAGAAGCAAGACAATATATCATTCTCTGAAATATAAATTTCCATTTTTGTATTTTCTAACATTATTATATAAAATCTCTGAGTCATATTCCTATCTAAAATTACATGGTTATGTAGGGATACCTGCATCAACTGATGTGTCTATGCTTCTTCTGAAAAGAAGCCAACATAAGTGTGGATGGAATCAACTGAGCATGATAAAACAAAAACAATAGTTAAAATAACAGTTAAAAATATTTCAATTCACCCTATCAAAAGTACATGAATTAGATTACCTGATTGATCGCTTCTTCTTATCCGGTCGACCGTGTGTTTTGAAATTGCGTTAGAATGGGATATACTACGCATAGGGGCAGGCGTCTTACTCGAGTGTTTTAACAAACTGCTGCTGCCTCCCCCCCCCCCCCCCCCCACCCACTGCTGCTGCCTCCCCCCCACCCCCCCCCCCCCAACGGCTGCTGCCTCCCCCACCCACCCACTACTACTGCCTCCCCCCCCCCCCCCCCAACATCTTCAAGCAGTGTTTTTCTCTCAATTACTTTAAAAAGAAACCTTTGTTTCTACGACCTTTAATTTATCACCTTTCACAGGAGGTTGCGAGAGAACAAAAAAAAATATAGAATTAAAGAAAACACTAACCAAGAATGGTAAGCATTCTTAAAAAAGTGTAGATTCTAAAGTTCCATAAAAATGAAAACAAAAGCATACTAACTAAAAATAATAGGAGTATAATCCCATGGAAAAGGCGAGTACCTATTTCCAATGCACAAATAAGCACAAAATTATGAACATACCTGAGTGAGAAATCCCCAAACCAAAAAAGAAAAGGAATGCAAAAATGAGACTGCAAAAATGGACTGAATGCATCCAATACTCGTTCTGATTTTTTCTTCCATTATGAGGCTAAATACATCCATCAAGGCAGACCATGACTGTGTACTGTCGAGAAGGTTCATAACTCTCATCATATCAGGCATACCGAAGAAGCCCAAGCAGATCCAATCCGCAAGTTGATTTTCAACCTCCAACGCACACCTCATCATCCAACTGATTACCTATAAAATATTGCATCAAAGACAACAATTGCAGGCAGTAACTTCAAAAATTGCAATGAGCATCACTGTGACATAAAAGATATCAACTATAACTTGCTCAAACATTTGATCAATAATACAACTTTAAGTACTTAATTTGAATATTACTTGGTGAAATTACACCATGGGCCAATTAATTAAGAAGAAAATATAAAAATCAAGAAGAGATGGATACATTAATAGATTTGATAAAATCCAACAGTAAACATCAAGGAAATCCAAAACAAATGCCCAGTGAAGACCACACACGGGAAACATATATATAGGAATGGGAAATTCAAAATGGTGAGGAGGATATTGAAGAGGTAGAAGGTAGACTACGCCCAACTCGTAGGCATATGTCAGATCCTCCATCAGAGAAAGAATATAAGTTTATTATAGTTTAACTACCTGACTAATTTCTAGACCAAGATCTTGTTTCCTGCTCCCTAGTTTATAAATTCCTCAACATCGCTGCCTCCGACGAACCCTTGGGGCGCCGCCTGTACTGTATGCGTTGAAGCATGTTACTACCTACCAAAAAGTTGCAGCATTGTGCTTGGAAAAGCTTTATATCCAAATGCAGGCTGCAAAGAGAAGGTAGGAACCTCTTCCGTCTCAGGTTAACAACGACCGGATAATTCTAGATAAAATTATTGTGGATCAAGTGTCGATCTAGAAGAGCAGCAGAGGGTTGAGTGATAATGTGGTTCATCATGCTTGTTCTGGAGAAAAAAACACAAAATTGGTACAAATTAGTTGGAGGAAATAAGGGTGATTGTATCCCAAAATTTAGAGCCAACAAAAAACCCATAACTAAGTGCAAACCATAGCAATAAACCCAAAATCCTCAAATATGAAAACTTGTAAAACAAAATAGAAAATCAAGCCAAATATTCTAATAGCATTTGGGCATCTCTGACATGTTCGTTTATGACAGAATCAAAACCTAAGGGTTGGCACTAACTGCTCAGCCAAACTTTGCCGAATAGATCAAATGAAAGACAGATAAGAGATGAAAAATACCCGAAGCGGATGAACACCAATCGAGCTCTATGATCTCATTATAAAAAATGTGAGACTGCCTTCACAGCGCCTGAGTTCAGCCCTGACGAAGGTTAGCTTAACACGGAGGCTCTCGGCGGCACCCTCGCTCAATGAAGAACGCATCTTGTGCTCTGGAAAAAACTCTGACCTGTATTGGAGATAGGTCAGTCGTTAAGGAAAGAGGAGAACATAACGCAGAACAAACACAAATGCATACAACTCCATAAATAAATAGAAAATAAGAAAACTAACATTGTATATTTCATACTCAAAACTATCATCAATCCAAACCCCAGGGACGCACTACAAACCTTAAACGTAAACTAAAAATAAAATGAAACCAAAAATTTGAACAATGGAGGGACCATCCATAGAGATACAAAAAGTAAGCAGAGCGGATAAGAGAGGGCGTTGCTAGCCTTATAAGGTGAAATGAAGAGGTGAAACCCAAAAAATATTATACGGTGAAATGACTCTAAATGTTTGAATTAAAGTAACCATCACAAACCTTAAAACAGATGCAAGAATCGCAACAAACACATTATCTTTCAATTGTAAAAGAAATCCCCATCAAAAATTTCAGATACATGTCTACATATACATATTAGTATCTATAAGACCGAAGTAGATAAATAAGCTATGGTAAATGTAAATCTATTAAAAAAAACATTGTAGTTAACAAAAGTTTTTTTATTTTTACCAATACCGGAAACCATCACCAACGGATACCTACAATTATTGAGCGTAAATTCATAAGTTGAGTACGATGAGCTGCACAAAAGAACATAAACCCCCCATCTTTCCATGTTATCTGCAGAAAAATTCAACCTCGCATCATTTACTATCAAGTTGTAGAGAGTGAAAATGCGATTTAAAAAAAAAAACTCAAACCTGGAAGTAAAACAGAGTCTACTAAACCTCCACATTGCCAAAAACTTGCAAACATCAAATTAACAAACCATTATTGGATCTAGAAAACCCTCGTACTCGATGGGCGTGTGCGTAAGAGAGTGAAGATACCTATAGAAGTGCGTGAGAGAACGGCGGCGGCGCGGCGGCATAAACCGGAGGCAGATGAGTGACGGGGAGAGAATGATGTAGGGTTTTTGTCTTGTGAGGAATCTTCGTTTATGGGTGAGGGAGAGAATGGGGTTGGACAGGGGGTTCAAGACAGATGTTTACACGGGAAGAGACGTGGGTAGAAAAAGTGTCTTTTGGAAGAAAGGGAGAATGTTACTAAAATACCCCAATTTTGAATTATAGTGTAACTTTGATAAATAGAAAAAGAGGGGGAACCAAATAATTAAAGGTTAAGATTGTAAAAAGAAACTACATATGATCTCAATCATTAAAATATGAAAGGAGGTGGCAGACATCAAAGCCGTTAAAAATATACACATTTTCAAAAACCAACTTGGAACACTGGTGGCCGCTCAGGTAGCACCGGTATTTATCTCAACTTGGAACACTGGTGCTTCTACGACCTCTTACCCGTGTGCTCGTATCCACAACAAAGTCATCTGGCCTAGCAACGACAGCTCCCATAGCAGCAGGTAATCCAAGTCCCAAGGTCCTCCTCCAAGCGCTGTTATCTTTGTCCATGGGATTGAATGTGGAACAATCTGCAATCTGCAGTCTACACTCTTTGTCCAGACATGTACAAAAATAAAGTACAAAAAAAGTATAGAATGTGGAATTAATAGGAATGCAATACTCATAAAGAAAATAAGAATTAATAGGAATGCAATACTCATAAAATAAAAAAAGTAGTGCCTAAAAAACCAAGAGCAAATGCTCTGTAAACCAAGAGAAAAAAGCTCTATATTCATTTGAAACTCCAAAATTCGTTTGAAACTCCAAACATACACCATCCTAATTTATATTAATACAATTTATATTAATACAGGTTATGCTATTAAGGAACTCAATTAAGGAATATATGTTATAAGTAAACTAAAACTGGTGAGTTTAAACATGGACCTGTTTGAGGAAAATGAAAGAGATCACCACAGCACAGTCATGGCGCATCCCTCTATTCTCTTCACTAAGGAGCCCCAGGTATTCGGATTCCTTTGCATTTCATGCTCTTTAGCTGCAAGAAGATGATAAAGAAACCTAATATACAGTGCTCAAAAATCAAATAATATATTGAACACCAAATCACCTTCAAATCAGAACTCAAATCTTGAAAACAAAATTCAAAGTTGCATAGTCTTTTCAATTCCCCTTCTACCGGCAATGGCTTATTTGGAACTGGTACATACTATTTTAGCCAAAAAGAAGTAAACACGATTTTTAGAACATATCAAAACTGAAATGAAAAGGAATTAGTCTTCATCAGCACCAATCATAATAAAATAAATGAACACGTCATACAGCCCCCAAAATCACATGCGTATAATTAAAGAAGTTTGATTATTATGCAATAAGTTCCAATTAATCTGATTACTGAGATAGGTACGCCTACAATGCATAAGCCAAAAACAAAACAAACTAAAAACTATTGAATATGTGCCATAAGAAATAAACTTCAAAAATTGAATGCCAAGCTTAAGAAAATAATGAATGGTGCCATCTCTATGATAACCTACAATATGAATAAGCCCCCCCATATCTTCTTATAACCCACCTTTAAAATGGACTTATTATTGCAAAACATCAACACGTGTTTAAAATGTATTTGAAGTTTAAAACAACACAGTTAAATGATTATACAGAGAACCAAATATATTTGTAAAGAGATGTTTAAAATAATATTTGACACGTAATAAATATAAAACATTCTAAATTTATAGAAAAACAACAACACGTGTTTAAAATACAATATTAGTATGAAGTTTATCCGAGGCTACTGTCAACGCTTTTAAATATAGAGAAGGTAAGCCATCATTTTCCAAAAACAACAAACTTGTGTGTAACTAATTTTTAATTCAAAATAGTTCCCAAATAGTTGAAGATATAGTTAAAGCCAAACTCGATTCAAACGAATTAGTCTGTACATTGAATATGACTAAAAAGGTAGAAAAGAATACAGTACAAAACATGATCCGTAACAATTTAGAATGTTCCTAGAGAAAATGATTTATAGACTATAAGCCATTGCTAAACACATAAATGAGTAACTAAATAATCTCAACTAAAAAAAGCAATCAAAAAAGAGTAAAATGCATTTCTCCCACTTCTTTTCATAATAAAATTTATAACAACAAAGCATGTACGTAAAATGATGTGCTAGAACATGTACAAAATCTTAATTCCATTAAAATTATTTAAAAGAACATACCAAATTAGTTGTGTGCAACTAATTTTCAATCCAAAATACTGATGGATGCAACTAAATTTGCCAAAAAAATGCCAAAGATGTTGATGGATGCAACTAATTTTTAATTCAAAATAGTTCCCAAATAATTGAAGATATAGTTAAAGCCAAACTCGATTCAAACGAATCTGTACATTGAATATGACTAAAAAGGTAGAAAAGAATAAAGTACAAAACATGATCCGTAACAATTGAGAATGTTGAGTATAAGCCATTGCTAAACACATAAATCAGTAACTAAATAATCTCAACTAAAGAAAGCAATCAAAAAATAGTAAAATGCATTTCTCCCACTTCTTTTCATAATAAAATTTATAACAACAAAGCATGTACGTACAATGATGTGCTAGAACATGCACAAAATCTTAATTTCATTAAAATAATTTAAAAGAACATACCAAAGGCACCCACCTCATCTCATAACCTCGGTCATATAACTCATATGGTCTCATCTTTACCCATTTTAACACGCATCCTGCACTTAACAACGCACAAAGGCTCAATTCACATTCAGGGATTCAATGGATCAAAGCCAAGTATAATAAAACTTCACTCATATTGCTATATTTTGTAATCAGCAAACCATTGAACTCTGTAACCAAAGAGGAAATAACTAATTACCATATCATGTATTCCAAAATAAAGAAATCATATGTTCTTAAGTTGGCCTTTTTATTCATATTACAAAGATTCAAATGGGAAAAAAAAACTAATACCAAATAACCTAATATGAATGTGAATCTTTAGCAACAACCTCATTCCTATTATTTCATAACATGAAGGAAAATTAAGTATTAAAATATTATTTTATTACCACATCAATGCAAACCACTACTTAAATATTACACCACCACAACGTCAGACCCGTAAATGTTAACATGCATAAATCACACAACCACATCGATGACCACCACTAAAATATCCCTTAGAAGCTACAAAATTTCTATAAATATAATTGGGGAAATATAAAATTTGAAATTATATAGTCAAAGGTCTAAAAAACACGTTCGATTTAGTAAAGAATACAAAGTTAGAACCAATATATATATATCAAACCCAAATCGTAAATCTAAAATTATTTTACCTCTAAATCGTAAACCTGAAGAAGAGAGATCAAACCTTGGGAGTTTACCCAAAAATCATACATCTGAAATCCTAAATCATAACCGTTAACCTGAAATCGTGGGAACCCAAATCTCAAATCATTAGTGTATCTATAGACATAAAAATCAAATAAAGAAGATCTTAACAATCACAAATCGTACCATCAAGAAATCAAAAAATGCACAGTCAGGCCCAAATCTTAAATCTGCGATCATACATGTAAACAAATTGAAAACCCCAAATCGTAAATCTGAGGGCATACATGTAAACAAATCGAAAACCCCAAATCATAAATCTGAGCATACAGGTCTAAAAAACACGTTCGATTTAGTAAACAATACAAAGTTAGAACCCAAATAGTAAATCTGAAATTGTTTTACCCCTAAAACCCCAAATCGTAAATCTGAGCATACAGGTCTAAAAAACACATTCGATTTAGTACAGAATACAAAGTTAGAACCGAAATCGTAAATCTGAAACCCAAATCGTAAATATGAAACCCAAATCTGAAACCCATTCGGTTTTACCCCTAAATTGTAAATATGAAGAAGAGAGATCTAACCTTGCATACATGTAAACAAATCGAAAATAAAAACGTTCAATATTAACGAATCACAAAACACAAATAAAATTCTTAACAGCTTTTAGATGGAGAGAGAGAACCTGGTGTGGTGAGAGTGAGAGATAGGAACTTTGTGCTTGTGTTAATCGTGCTTGTGTTGGTGTGTCGTGTGTGGTGGACCTAAAATTATGTATTTTACCATTCCATCCCTTCTTTTGAATTTTGAGTAAGAGGGGGAGAGGAAATGAAGTGATAAAAAAGAGGGGGAAACCAAATATGTAAAGGACAAACTTGTCTTCCAAATTTATGAATAGTGAAAACACCATCAAACTTTATTATATAGATATATATATTACAAACAACCGTTCATAAAGTTGTTTCAAGTATATGGTGATACACCCAAGCAATGATAAATCTATAAAAGAGGAAAGATTCTTCCTAATACTTCCACTCTCCACCCTATAATACCATGAGTTTGTGTTCCAAATCTGGAGCCATATATCGTTTCACAAAACTCTAGCATGTCTTTTTCTGTATATGCCTGTTAGACAATCTATAGTGCTTGGACCAAGTATATGAGATGAGCATATGAATCAACTCACAGGCATTAGTGTCTCCACCTCTAACTTCATGTCTCTTCTCTTTCTTGGGAATTCCGTTAAAACTGGAGTATCATCCTTTTCAGCAGCATTTCCCTCTAGTTTTAACAGAGACCATTGCTTTTTCTACCTCAAATTCATCTTTGTTCAGATCCTCTAGGTATGTGTAGTTAACGGGCTGAAGAAATGTTTGGGTTACTAGGTGGGCTGCGTCCTACATCGGTTGGGCTGGGCTAATAATATACCACCTCACTCCAAATTAGTATCCAGCGATTAGTCATAATCATTCCGCCAAACCAAATCAAATAGAAACCGCATTGGGTATCAAGCATAATTTGAGAAAAGAATGGTTAAAGTTTGTTACTACATACCTAATGCGATTTCAATTTGGTTTCAATGGGATTCAAGAAGATTTATGCATCGCAAAATGATGAGTTATAAGGATGGACTCAGTTAAAGCGCAAGTTCAAGATTTGTTAACTATTGTTTCGTTGATTACATCCAAAAAAAAAAAAAAAAGTGAACTATTAATTTCGGATGATCCAAAAAGAAAAAACAGGACAACTAAGTTGGGATCGATAGAGGATTACTCTAATGTCCTTATAGACCTTGACCAGGGTTATACCCCTCTTTCCCCTGCTTTAGCCTCTCCTCAACACTCGCAGAAAGTAAAAAAATAAAGGTTAAATATAAATTTGACTTTTGTTGCAATTTTATTTTTATTTTGCTTTATTACAATTTTACAAGCTAGCTTTTAAAAAAAATGATTTACTCTTGCGTCCATAAATTTTCCAATTACTGAATCAACCAATTACAATGAAAAAGGGTAACTGAAGTAAACAACGTTATTGCAAAAACATAAAACACACAAACTCAAAAGCCACTTAGGAATAATCATATTGGAACTAATCCCAAAATGATACCCATAAGTTTGGGTAATGTTAGGAAATGGGGAAAAAAAATATTTCCAATAATCAAAACTCCTCAGGGCCCGTTTGGCAATCCAATTTCAAGGCTTGAAATTGGAATTTGAAGACCAATTTCAATTCCGTGGAATTTAAATTGGCCTTCCAATTTCAATTCCAAGCCTTGGAATTGAATTGCCAAACGGAACTGAAAATTTTATAGAAAATGCCATTCTCTCTTAGATCCAGTAATTTTTTTTAAAACAAATTAACCCGTATAAGATTTTCGAAACACAATCAATGATTGATTTGGGAAATATGACTTTCTTGACAAGTAGTCATGCATATAGGTACTTCCATATTTTGTGCAAGAGTGTGCAAACCAATAATTGATTGTGGATTGTTTTGAAAAATACTTTAGAATTTTTTATTTAAAGTCATGTTGTAAAATATCTTTTTGACATTATCCCAATTTTTTTTTTATGTACTAGTGAATTTGTAATTTTTTAATCATCCATATAGTACTTCCATATTTTATGCAAGATTTTGCAAAACAATAAAATAGATTGTGGATTGTTTTGGAAAATATTGTACAGATTTTTATTTAAAGTCATGTTGTAAAATATCTTTTTGACATTATCCCAAATTTTATTGATGTATGAGTAGATTTGTAATTTTTTAAGGTACATTTATGACACGTTTAAATTGGATGTTGGAAACACATTGTGGGTGGCGTGTAAACAAGGTTTAATATCAAATATTGAAGTTCCAAAGAGTTGAATAATGAATTGCAACTGGGCTCTCAAAAGTGGTCGAAGTATTTGCGTGCGGCTTCCAGGCAGCAGAAGAAATTAACCTTCCTAGACCTCTCCTAAAATTGGAAGCATATAACATGTGGAAGTGGAACATAAAAATAAAAAATAAAAAGATTTCTATATTTCATTTTTTTCTGTTGGTGTCAATTGGGTTTTAGAAGTACCAAAAAAGTATCCAACAGATAATATGTTACATCAATCATAACTATTTACGAGAGCTACAATATGCCACAGAAAATACTTTTGTTATAATATTACACCATAAATTATTCAATATCAAAAATATCATTTTACCATCTTAAATACAATTATTTTAATATTTCATTTATTTTTTACTTCACAAAAAGACAATCATTTTTTTTAAACGTAAAATAGTCCCTATTTTATTTATTCTTTCAAGTTTTTATATTTAAAAAATAATAATTTCATCGTTTATTTTTCTTAATGAATTTAGTCCTTTTTTTTTTTTACATAGAATGAGGTGTTTTACAAAAAAAATATTAAGTATGCTTTCTTTTTAAACATTGGATTAAAAGTATTCACAATGACGAATGCTCCTGAAAGGACGATTTACCTATGGAAAAGAGAGTTTACCTTTAGCAGTCACATAGATTCCACTATGGTGGTTTATAAATTAGTTCCTAAGGAAAACATTAGTTCGTAGGAACTAATTTAAAAAAAGTAAATTAGTTCTTACGAACTAATGTTGTTCGTATGAAATATAAAAAATATTTCTTGCGAACAACATTAGTTCGTAGGAAATGTTACGGATAGCTAATGTTCGGAGAAATCAAATATATAATAAAAAATAATTATTTATATTTCAATACGAGATTCGTAGGAATTCCTACGAACAAATTAAGTTCGTAGAACCATTTGCAAATTCAGTAGTTTTTCAGCAAAGTTACAAATTCACTGCCTTTTTTCTTACAAAATTTGTTGGTTCCATTACACCATTGCAGAGCTTTAAGCTTTCAGTTTGTAAATTTACAAATTTGCGTGTCCGTTTACTCCACCACTACGGATGCTCTAAGCATGTTATAAAATCTCCTTTCATTAAGACTCCCACCACCACTACTCCGCCAGAATACAAAATTAATTTTGCATCGTCAATTTTATATTTTATATTTGATTTTTGATATTTGAGATGTAGTACCATTGAAAACTCTTCACCACATTATTATTATATTTCTCCACTGGCTTACAAAATTATATTTGCACTTTTTTCAGTGCAAAATTAAAGTTACAGTGTTAATAAAAGAAACTTATTTCACAGTGTACTACAAAGACATCGATTATGCAGTGTAATTATATTTTTTATGAAAATAAAAAAATAAAGGATACAAGACATCGATAATGACTCAAAAAAAAATGACAAATAAGTTTTGCACTTTTTGACAGATGACTCTAATGACCGGAAGTTCGAGACAATCCATATTAGAATGTTTGAAAAGATTGTGGCATTACTATCTATTTTTTTTTAATAAAACACATCATTTTAAGCCAAAAAAAAAAAATAGGAATTAGAATTATAAAGAAACAATAACTTATGAAAATGGTATTTAAAAAAAATATTAAGGACAAAAAAGTAGGGGTAGCTTGATTATCCTAAAACCATAATATGAGTTTAATCTAAAACCATAATATGAGTATAACTTAGTTAAAATTTTGTATTAAGGACAAAAGATAGAGGAACCATTTTAATAAAAGAAATGTTGATTGTCCTAAAATCATAATAAAGTATGAGTTTAAGCTTGATAAATTTTGTATTAAGGACAGAAAATATAGGAACCATTTTTGAAAAAAAAAAATAATAATTGTCGTAGAACCGTAATAGGGACCCTTTTTACTTGAGGGTAAAATTTGTATTTTAAAAAAATAAAATGAACAGAAAAAAGAACTATATCTATAAAAATAAAATCGAATATCCTATATCCATAACCCTTATTATTGTAAGTCCTAAAAGTGTCTGATCTATTTACCATTATAGAGTTAGCAGATTGTCTAAGGCCACACAACCATAAATCTTACTCTAAAGAGACACTACATCCTAGGGGTAGTTATAGTGTTGTTTTGGGTCGAAAAATTATATTGTTGGTTACTACTTTTCATTATCGCGTTCCGATATTATCGAAACCGAAATTACAAAAATCGTAATTATTGAAAACTTGGGGGTTGTTTTTGCTTTGCACATTTAAAAAATTGGTTTACCAGAATTACCATACAAAAATTAAATACCAAAACTACTGTACAAAATACCGATTTAATATGCACAAAATACAAATGATATATTATAATGTTACATTTATACCATTAGTTAGACTCATTTATCACAAAATTTAATATCAAAAGCGGGTGATATTTTTATTTTATAGGAAGTAAAGAACTTTTTCAAGTGAAAAACACATGCTTATTCATTTATTTTGTCCCCGAGACAAACACTTTTCAGTTCTTATGTGAGGCATTGAGGCCTACACTTAGGTTATTGGACAACATTTTATGTGCATGGTATGTAACATATATTTAGTTTACTTGTTTTTTATATATATATATTGCATTTGAAAATTAAAAATAACTGAAAAAATCAATAAAAAAACTAAGAAAATCCAAAGTAAATATACAAAAAAACCAAAATTTTTGAAAGAAAAATTTACCAAAATGTCAAAAAATCAAAATACAGAACGATTGGGTATTGGTCATGTAATACCCCGTATTTTTATGCTATATTTAATTTGGGGATTTAATTAATAAAAATCCGGAAATTAATTATGTTATAATTATTAACGTGACTAGAGTTAGTAATTATGGAAAAATTGTTGAATATTACTAATGAGCATAGTAATATGTTATATTGGTTATATTGAATGTCATAAGTGAATTAAATGACTATTTCAGAAAAATTAAGTCGGGACGTGCTCGTGTCGCGTCGGGACTAATTATGTTAATTAAAAAGTGAATATTTTATAAGTTGTCCGTATGGTCGTTTTGAGTGCGTCAACGCGTCCGGAAGGGTCGAGATAGTCAGAAAAGTGTACCCGGGGGTTTAGTTTGGGTCTCGGGATATTTTTAGGCTTAATTAGTGACCCGGGAGGGCGTTTTGGTCATTTTACATATTAGGGTAATTAAACCCACGAATTTCAGCCATCCTTAGCAGCCATTTAAGTCAGCCTTTCAGGGTTAGATCATTCAGAACCCTAAGACGGCTAGTGGAGAAGAGAGGAGAGACCTTGCTAGGTGATTCAAGGCCAAAAACACCACCTTTTGTACCACCGTCACCACCAACGCGTAAATCGCGAGGAGGAGAACGCAGCCACACCAATATCAACAGGAAACCAGACCTCTGAAATCCCAAGCAAGTGTTTAACTTGCGTATTTTCGTTGGTGCAATAATCATGTTAGTGTAGGAATGATTAAGAGTATAATCCATGGAAGAAAACCCAATTTTAATAGGGATTTCCATGTAGAAATCATATGAACCTTATTCTGGAAATTAATATGTGAAGTAGATGTTTAACCCCACGAAATTATGATGATTTGTTAGAAGGAATTTCTGGAGAAAACTGATTAGAACAAAGGTTAAGAAAACTGTAGGGTTCTTGATGATTAGATGAAATATTAGGTTGTTTAACCATGTTTATTGATGTATATACGCATGCTAATCGTTAAAGATACCTGGAATTATGTTAGGATGTTAACAGTAGACTTTTTGGGTCAATTAGAGTTGGAAAATATGAGTTTTGATGAAGAAACTTACGCAATCCCGTCACTGCAATTTCTGCAGAATTTTCACAGACCTGCTCGATCGATCGATCGACCCTAGAGCGTCGATCGATCGAAGGTTCGATCGGTCGACCCCCAGACGTCGATCGATCGACCCTCCCTGGCAGCCTATTATTTCCCTTGTTTAATTAGTTGAATTAATTTATCGTGGAATAAACCTTGGGCTTTCTAAATAAAATGATTTGGGAGATATTGAGGACCAGTAGGGTATATGGACCTATGTTAGAACCTTTAATCTTCAACGAGGAGGGTAATTATGGGATATTTACTTTAGGTTGTTAGATTTATGAAACTTAAGGGTGAGGTGCGTAAGAGAGTTACGTTGGAATCAAATAAAGTTATTTACTGAATTTTAGATTTGTAAGGTTATAACCCATGAGTATTAGGTAATGAGTGAGAAAACGCTTCGAGTTAAGGTTAGAGACGAAACCTTATACGTAATCATAATGATGGGAAATTAAAGATAAATGTTATGACAATGGGTTACGAGAGAAACCTATATTAATATAATGGAATGGGTATCTTTATATATTGTGTGTACATATATTATATTCATGTGAAAAACGTACCCACGCTACTTGCTATCCCTAAGGTTACCGCGCTGGGACAATCGTATCCTGTGATGCCTTTGGGGGATATTGATTTGTACCCTAGAAGATAGAGATCCTAGGTACGGGCTATTAGATTGATAGTCGGACGGTCCTAAGAGACGCGTGGGTATGTACTGACCTCTTGGACTTGGAATCTATGCTTTGCCTCAACGTTGTTTTGTTTATGTTAATACAGTTCGAGAGCGATTCCGAACTTGTATTCCCTTTGTGTGAACGATACAGGGACTGGATAGCAGAGTATGCCCGCACCATAAATTAGTTGGGGTGCTGTTGTATATATATATTATTCGAGTAGTTAATATATATATATGGTGATAAACTTTAATATGCCTACTATAATGTGTTAAGTGGGACTTAGTTGTTGACGCAATTATAAATATTTATTTTGTGAAAATATGAGAAGACACTGAGAAACCTTATAATTTAATGAAACTAAAACGAGAGGAGTACTTCAGATTGAAAGTTATATTTTTATAAAACATTGTCATCATCCGGTTTTGTATACATATGAATAAGTTAAGATAAACGAACCATTGGGAAGGTTAGTATGATAGGAGTGCACATTAGAAGAGAGGTGAGTATTTCTCAAGAGAGAGACAAACTAATATGATGTTGCAAAAACCTCGACTTATTTCGGTCCGGATTTTCTAACATATTTGGTAGAAAATGAACCTCAATCGTATAAAGAAGCTATATCCTTACCCGATGCTTCCAATTGGAAAGAAGCAATTAATAGTGAAATTGAATCCATATTACAAAATCATACATGGGAACTAGTGGATCTTCCACCAGGTTCAAAACCGTTAGGTTATAAATGGATCTTCAAAAAGAAATTGAAGGCCGATGGATCAATTGACAAATATAAAGCTAGACTTGTAGCTAAAGACTATAGGCAAAAGGAATGGTTGGATTACTTTGACACATATTCACCGGTAACAAGAATAACGTCCATTCGGATGTTAATAGCAATAGCTGCTATTAATGGACTTGAAATACATCAAATGGATGTAAAAACTTCATTCTTAAATTGTGAACTAGACGAGGAAATTTATATGGAGCAATCTGAAGGGTTCAAAGCTCACGGACAAGAAGGAAAAGTATGTAAGCTTGTTAAATCACTATATGGATTAAAACAAGCACCTAAACAATGGCATGAAAAATTTGATAATGCAATGTTATCAAATGGTTTCAAAATTAATGAATGCGATAAATGTGTTTACTTTAAATACATTCAAAATGGATATGTCATTGTATGCCTCTATGTTGATGATATGCTTATCATGGGTAGTAACTTGGAAATTGTCAAAACTGCAAAACAAATGTTGAGTAGTAGATTTGACATGAAAGATATGGGAATCACCGATGTTATATTAGGAATTAAAATTTCTAGAACATCGGATGGACTTATATTATCTCAATCACATTACATTGAGAAAGTACTTGAAAAATTCAAGAAGTATGATATTAGTCCTACCAAGACACCTGTAAATGTAAATTTACATCTAGCAAGAAATAATGGTGAAAGCATATCTCAACTAGAATATTCTCGTATTATCGGCAGTTTAATGTATATCATAAACTGTACGCGACCAGACATAGCATACTCAATAAGTAAGCTAAGTCGATTTACGAGTAATCCAGGAAGAGATCACTGGAAAGCAATATTGAGAGTTTTGGGTTATTTAAAATATACTCAAAACTATGGATTGCATTACTCAAAATATCCAGCTGTTCTTGAAGGACATTGCGATGCAAATTGGATATCTGACACAAAAGACTCTAAGTCTACGAGTGGGTATGTGTTTACCCTCGGAGGTGCAGCCGTATCTTGGAAATCCTCAAAACAAACGTGCATTGCTAGATCGACAATGGAATCTGAATTCATTGCACTAGACCAAGCTGGAGAAGAAGCTGAATGGCTTCGAAATTTCTTAGAGGATGTTCCAAATTGGTCTAAACCTATGCCCGCAATATGTATACATTGCGATAGCCAATCAGCGATTGGAAGGGCACAAAATCACATGTATAACGGAAAGTCACGACATATTCGTCGTAGACACAATACCGTTAGACAACTTCTCTCAAACGGAATTATCACCATTGACTATGTAAAGTCAAAAGATAATATATCGAATCCACTAACGAAAGGTTTAAACCGAGAGCAAGTTGAAAGATCATCGAGAGGAATGGGTCTAAAGCCTATAAATAAATAAGAATCAATATAGTGGCAACCCAACCTAGCTGACTGGAGATCCCAATATCTAGGTTCAATGGGAAAACCGAACTACGTTGTATTCAGTAAGAACTATAGGATATATCATCCTATCCATTCCAAAGATGAGACAGTGCATATCTGCCACGAAATTAGGATAAGTTATGCTTTTAATGACATCTATATCTTAGTACGTCTAAGTGGGGTATTGCAGAATACTCTTTATGGAAGTCACCTACGTAAGTAAGAAGGGGGCCACTTCTATGAGAATAATGAAAGGCATATTCTCTAAAATACTTGTGGAACCAAGTGGTGTTCACGGCCAAAATGAACACAAACGTGAGAACCAGCTGTGTTGAAGAATTGTTGTGTGAATACTGTTGTCTAGGTTTACAAAAACGATTGACGGTTCAAGGACGTGAAGTCTACTGATTAACCAAGTAAATCCAATAGTATATCACTAAGGAAAGTTCAAGGCCACTAGGCTACTTCTCCCGATGCAATAAGTCTTCAGTTTTACTCAACCTGTGTCTGCATCTGCATCAGCATCTGTTTTGTTTTATTTATAGCGATATATCATTCATGTGGGGGATTGTTGGAAAATTGGAACTTAAATGGGTATTTAAAGTTGTCCAGATTTTTCTGGACAGATTTTTGAGCAACTTTGAGCTCAAATTTAGGTGGGACCTACACTACGGAAATTGTGGGACCATATACGAACGCGTTCACCTCCGCAAGGAGATTAACGTAGTATATTCATATGTCCAATTTCAATAAGTTATGAATGATAATTATGTCCCCAAAGTGACTCACAAAGCAATGGAAGTTAATGAATTGGGTGTGTTTTAACCATTGTCCCACATTGGAAGAGTAGTGGAATTTTGATGAGTTAATAACACCCCAAGTATGGACTAAGGCTTGGATGCCTTGGGGGTATCCCAACTCTTTGAAGGGGAGATGACCTAAGCTATGCTCGGGTTGACTTTCGGTCAAAACTCCACACGCGCGCGCTCGTCCGTCCGTCCTGCCGGCTCGGCTCGGCTCGGTTCGGTTCGGGTTTGGGCTTGGGCTTGGGCTTATAAAAATTCTTAAATTTTTGGGCCGAATCTAATTAACTTTCTGGGCTTTAATTAATTAATTACGAAATTAATTAATCTTTAATTAACTGATAATCAGTTAATTCCAAGAGTCAGTAGTTAACCAAATTAACTGCTTTGACAGTTAATTTCGGTTTTGACTGTTCCCAACAGTCAAGACATTTACTATAAATAAAATGTTTCCCCCTCAGTTTTAAAAACTGAAAAAATAAACCCTCCAAAATTCCGAAATTGCTACTGCATTATTTCCTTTGCCTAGAAAATTCTTTTCTTCATTTTCTGCATTGCATGCTCTTGGTTGTGTTGAGTACAAAACACAGAAATTGTGTTCGCTGGAATTAGTCATTGCCGTGCTGCTTGATTAAATTCGAAAATCCGTTCTATCTTGTGAGACAATTATTCATTAAACTCAAGCACGTTGGAGGAATAATTTTTTCTTAAGGAGACTGTTTAACAGGGCTCGGATTTCTTTCTAATTATTATTATTTCTGCAAATTCTAGTAAGTATTTCATTTATATAATTCTGTTTCTATTATGTCATCATTCATAATCATGTACAATTGTTATTTATAAATAGTAGACATAACAATCTTAAGACAAAATTATTTATTTCTACTGTTTTTTTTGTGTATAGAATTTTTTTTTACAGAAATTTATTTGTTGGAAATAAATCTGTTTTGACAGAAAAAATCAATTAATTTACTGCTTTATTGTAGAAATTAGTAAAACAGTTTTGATATAGAAATTAGTTTTTGTACTGTTTTTATATTCTGTTTTAGAAAATAAAATTTTATTTGTGTACTCTTGTTAAAATCTGTTTATCTAATTTTTTTTAATCTTAAATTATAATTCTGTTTTGTACGGAATTCTTTTTATTATTAAAAATTAGTGTGACACAGATTTTAATATTTTAATTCTGTTTTGTACGGAATTCTGTTTATATTATACTTTTATTCTGAATTATTATTTGAATTCTTTTGGAATTCATTTATTGTGAATTACATTTGGAGGAAATTGGTGCACGGAATTTTGTATTCTGTTTTGATTAATTCATTATATATGAATTTTATCATTGATAAAAATTCTGTTTTTGTAACAGAAATGGAATCACAAAGTACGAACACTACTCCTATGAAACTGATTGTCACCAACACAAATGTGACTGCACCCGTATCTATGCCACACGGGGAGAAACCGGAAAAGTTCATTGGGGCTGACTTCAAACGTTGGCAATGACAAATGTACTTTTATCTCACTACCTGTCAACTGGGCAGGTTTGTATATGAAGATTGCGCCTCTATTCAAAAGGGAGATGACGCTGAAAAGGTTGCTGCTGTCGATGCTTGGAAGCACTCGGACTACCTATGCCGAAATTATATTTTGGCCTACTTGGACAAGACTTTGTACCATGTCTATTGCACTATCAATATTTCCAAGGAATTATGGAATTCTTTGGAAAAGAAGTATAAAACTGAAGATGCTGGGATGAAGAAATTTATCGTTGGGCATTTTCAGGACTTCAAAATGGTTGATTCTAAATCTGTAATCTCGCAATTGCAAGAATTCCAAGTAATCCTCCACGACATTCATGCTGAAGGAATGTCAATTAGTGAAACTTTCCAAGTTGCTGCAATTGTTGAAAAGTTGCCACCTTCTTGGACTTTGTTCAAAAACTATCTCAAGCACAAGCGTAAGGAGATGAATGTGGAGGAGTTGGTGGTCAGGCTAAGAATCGAAGAAGACAACCGTGAGTCTCAAAAGAAAAGTGGGAAGAATCCGATGGAAACAAAGGTCCATGTCGTTGAAGGTCCTAAAAAGAACAAACGAAAGTATGATGGGGAAGGCACTTCCAAACATAACAAGAAAAAGTTCAAAGGCAAATGCTACAATTGTGGTAAACCTGGACACCGCTCAAGCGAGTGTAGTAAGCCGAAGAAGCAAAATAAAAACAATCCTCAATCTAATATAACTGAGGGTGTGAATATCGTCAATGATTTGGGGGATATAAATCTTTCTGCCGTTGTCTCTGAATGTGACTTGGTTGATAATACCAAGGAATGGTGGGTGGATACTGGAGCCACACGACACATTTGTGCAAACAAATGGATGTTCTCCACCTATAAGCCTTTGGAAAATGAGGAGAACCTTTTTATGGGAAATTCTTCCACTTCTAAGGTGGTGGGACAAGGAAAGATTGCTTTGAAAATGACTTCTGGAAAGGAACTTACTCTCAACAATGTTCTTCACGTGCCTGATATCCGAAAGAATCTGATTTCTGGATCTCTCCTTACTAAGAATGGTTTCAAGCTTGTGTTTGTGTCTGATCGCTTTGTATTGTCTAAAAATGACATGTATGTAGGAAAGGGCTACCTAAATGAGGGGCTCTTTAAACTAAATGTTCTTACTGTAACCCCTAAAACATCTGTTTCAATCAATGAAGTTGCTAGTTCTTCTTATTTGATTGAGTCATCTAATATTTGGCATTCTAGATTGGGACATGTTAATTTTGATACATTGCATAGATTAATTAACTTGGAATTTTTGCCAAAATTCAATATTGATAAAAATCATAAATGTGAAATTTGTGTGGAATCTAAATTAGCTATATTACCTTTCCATTCTATTGAAAGGATAACTGAACCTTTAGATTTAATTCACACTGATATTTATGATTTAACATTTGTTCAAACTAGAGGTGGGAAAAAGTATTTTATTACTTTTATTGACGATTTCACAAAATATTGCTATGTATATTTGTTACATAGTAAAGATGAGGCTATTAATGCATTTAAACAATATAAAAATGAAGTTGAGAATCAATTAAGCAAAACGATAAAGGCTATTAGAAGTGATAGAGGAGGTGAATATGAATATCCATTTGAGGAATTTTGTTTTGAAAATGGGATTATTCATCAAACAACCGCTCCTTATTCTCCTCAATCGAATGGTGTTGCTGAACGCAAAAACCGTACTTTGAAAGAAATGATGAACTCAATGTTATTAAGTTCAGGAGCTCCACAAAATTTGTGGGGGGAAGCCTTACTTTCTGCTAATTACATTCTCAATAAAGTACCTCACAAAAAGACTCACAAGACACCTTATGAATTATGGAAAGGTCGGAGACCTTCTTATAAATATTTACGAGTGTGGGGGTGCTTAGCCAAAGTGATGGTTCCTAAACCTAAAAAGGTAAGAATAGGGCCAAAAACCGTGGATTGTGTATTCATCGGTTATGCTACTAATAGCAGTGCATATCGATTTCTAGTTTGTAAATCTGAGATCTCGGACATTCATGTAAATACAGTTATTGAATCGAGGGATGCTTCATTTTTTGAAAATGAATTCCCGTATAACATGACCCGAGAATCTGGTCCTTCTAAAAGGACAAATAAAGCTACTACAAGTGGTACTCATCAACCTATTGAATCAATAGAGGATGAACCAAGACGTAGTAAAAGAGCAAAAACCTCGACTTCTTTCGGTCCGGATTTTCTAACATATTTGTTAGAAAATGAACCTCAATCGTATAAAGAAGCTATATCCTTACCCGATGCTTCCAATTGGAAAGAAGCAATTAATAGTGAAATTGAATCCATATTACAAAATCATACATGGGAACTAGTGGATCTTCCACCAGGTTCAAAACCGTTAGGTTATAAATGGATCTTCAAAAAGAAATTGAAGGCCGATGGATCAATTGACAAATATAAAGCTAGACTTGTAGCTAAAGGCTATAGGCAAAAGGAAGGGTTGGATTACTTCGACACATATTCACCGGTAACAAGAATAACGTCCATTCGGATGTTAATAGCAATAACTGCTATTAATGGACTTGAAATACATCAAATGGATGTAAAAACTGCATTCTTAAACGGTGAACTAGACGAGGAAATTTATATGGAGCAATCTGAAGGGTTCAAAGCTCCCGAACAAGAAGGAAAAGTATGTAAGCTTGTTAAATCACTATATGGATTAAAACAAGCACCTAAACAATGGCATGAAAAATTTGATAATGCAATGTTATCAAATGGTTTCAAAATTAATGAATGCGATAAATGTGTTTACCTTAAATACATTCAAAATGGATATGTCATTGTATGCCTCTATGTTGATGATGCTTATCATGGGTAGTAACTTGAAAATTGTCAAAACTACAAAACAAATGTTGAGTAGTAGATTTGACATGAAAGATATGGGAATCGCCGATGTTATATTAGGAATTAAAATTTCTAGAACATCGGATGGACTTATATTATCTCAATCACATTACATTGAGAAAGTACTTGAAAAATTCAAGAAGTATGATATTAGTCATACCAAGACACCTGTAGATGTAAATTTACATCTAGCAAGAAATAATGGTGAAAGCATATCTCAACTAGAATATTCTCGTATTATCGGCAGTTTAATGTATATCATGAACTGTACGCGAACAGACATAGCATACTCAATAAGTAAGCTAAGTCGATTTACGAGTAATCCAGGAAGAGATCACTGGAAAGCAATATTGAGAGTTTTGGGTTATTTAAAATATACTCAAAACTATGGATTGCATTACTCAAAATATCCAGCTGTTCTTGAAGGACATTGCGATGCAAATTGGATATCTGACACAAAAGACTCTAAGTCTACGAGTGGGTATGTGTTTACCCTCGGAGGTGCAGTCGTATCTTGGAAATCCTCAAAACAAACGTGCATTGCTAGATCGACAATGGAATATGAATTCATTGCACTAGACAAAGCTGGAGAAGAAGCTGAATAGCTTCGAAATTTCTTAGAGGATGTTCCAAATTGGTCTAAACCTGTGCCCGCAATATGTATACATTGCGATAGCCAATCAGCGATTGGAAGGGCACAAAATCACATGTATAACGGAAAGTCACGACATATTCGTCGTAGACACAATACCGTTAGACAATTTCTCTCAAACGGAATTATCACAATTGACTATGTAAAGTCAAAAGATAATATATCGGATCCACTAACGAAAGGTTTAAACCGAGAGCAAGTTGAAAGATCATCGAGAGGAATGGGTCTAAAGCCTATAAATAAATAAGAATCAATATAGTGGCAACCCAACCTAGCTGACTGGAGATCCCAATATCTAGGTTCAATGGGCAAACCGAACTACGTTGTATTCAGTAAGCACTGGAGGATATATCATCCTATCCATTCCAAAGATGAGACAGTGCATATCTGCCGCGAAATTAGGATAAGTTATGCTTTTAATGACATCTATATCTTAGTACGTCTAAGTGGGGTATTGCAGAATACTCTTTATGGAAGTCACCTACGTAAGTAAGAAGGGGGCCACTTCTATGAGAATAATGAAAGGCATATTCTCTAAAATACTTGCGGAACCAAGTGGTGTTCACGGCCAAAATGAACACAAACGTGAGAACCAACTGTGTTGAAGAATTGTTGTGTTGTCTAGGTTTACAAAAACGGTTGACGGTTCAAGGACGTGAAGTCTACTGATTAACCAAGTAAATCCGATAGTATATCACTAAGGAAAGTTCAAGGCCACTAGGATACTTCTCCCGATGCAATAAGTCTTCAGTTTTACTCAACCTGTGTCTGCATCTGCATCAGCATCTGTTTTGTTTTATTTATAGCGATATATCATTCATGTGGGGGATTGTTGGAAAATTAGAACTTAAATGGGTATTTAAAGCTGTCCAGATTTTTGAGCAACTTTGAGCTCAAATTTAGGTGGGACCCACACTACGGAAATTGTGGGACCATATACGAACGCGTTCACCTCCGCAAGGAGATTAACGTAGTATATTCATATGTCCAATTTCAATAAGTTATGAATGATAATTATGTCCCCAAAGTGACTCACAATGCAATGGAAGTTAATGAATTGGGTGTGTTTTAACTCTTGTCCCACATTGGAAGAGTAGTGGAATTTTGATGAGTTAATAACACCCCAAGTATGGACTAAGGCTTGGATGTCTTGGGGGTATCCCAACTCTTTGAAGGGGAGATGACCTAAGCTATGCTCGGATTGACTTTCGGTCAAAAATCCACACGCGCGCGCACGTCCGTCCGTCCGGCCGGCTCGGCTCGGCTTGGGCTTGGGCTTGGGCTTGGGCTTATAAAAATTCTTAAATTTTTGGGCCGAATCTAATTAACTTTCTGGGCTTTAATTAATTAATTACGGAATTAATTAATCTTTAATTAACTGATAATCAGTTAATTCCAAGAGTCAGTAGTTAACCAAATTAACTGCTTTGACAATTAATTTCGGTTTTGACTGTTCCCAACAATCAAGACATTTACTATAAATAAAATGTTTCCCCCTCAGTTTTAAAAACTGAAAAAATATACCCTCCAAAATTTCGAAATTGCTACTGCATTATTTCCTCTGTCCAGAAAATTCTTTTCTTCATTTTCTGCATTGCATGTTCTTGGTTGTGTTGAGTACAAAACACAGAAATTGTGTTCGCTGGGATTAGTCATTGCTGTGCTGCTTGATTAAATCCGAAAATCCGTTCTATCTTGGGAGGCAATTATTCATTAAACTCAAGCACGTTGGAGGAATAATTTTGTCTTAAGGAGACTGTTGAACAGGGCTCGGATTTCTTTCTAATTATTATTATTTCTGCAAATTCTAGTAAGTATTTCATTTCTATAATTCTGTTTCTATTCTGTCATCGTTCATAATTCTGTACAATTGTTATTTATAAATAGTAGACATAACATGTGCCTGATCCAATATTGTTAAATCATCTTATTTTATGTGTATTAAGGTTTCATATAAACGGTCTCCATAACTTGCAATATAAGTCCTATACGACATGTAGGTAAACCTTATCCCCTTACAAAAATATCAACTAATCAAGTACAAAGATGTCGCCAAAACTCATATTTGTACGAACTCCAATGTGAATAGTGCGCAAGGTCTTATAAAAGATCTTCACTGCCAAAAGTTTGCGGGTAGTGAAGCATTTTTTCTACAATGGGAAAAGAACTTCATAGAAGAGTTATATCCATGATGGAGGTTGCTAAAACAAATGATGATACTGGATTAGTAATGGGAGCATTAGAAAAAAGTCTATTTAATTGCTCAAAAATAGTGAATTTTTAGAAGAAAATATTTCTTTAATGCTAGAAGATTTTACAGTAAAGGAGACAAGGATTATTTCAAAATTAGATGCACTTCTTGAAGAAAATGAACTTGGAAAAGACAACTAAATTTGGGAACCTTAAAAGATATATAGTACACCTCACCAAACAAATATCTGTTACTTGTGGTGAAAAAGAATGAATAGCGTCTTAAGATGCATGTAAAGTATCCAATTTACATGCAGATAGAGACAAGTTGGAATCTTCTCTTCAAAAAGTTCATTCTAAATTTACTAAGGATGAAGTCTTGGATTTTTAAATCTCAGTGACTGTAAATTTGAAAAAGGAAAATTGGAAGCTTCATTGCGTTTAATGTCTGGAGATTAGGAAGAACTAAACATTGAGACGATATCATTTATTGAGAAAATTTATAGTTTTTAAAAATCTATGAGTTTAATGATTAGAAGACAATTGTATTAAAAGAGAATCTTATGCAGATGGAGGGTGGTCTAACTGCAAAAGAGGCTTTTTCATGTATAAGATGATAAACTTATAAATGAGCATATCCAAATCAACATGAACAAAAAATATCAACTACGAATTGATAGAGATCAAAGAAAACCCTAGATTGAGAGATGAAAGAGAGAGAGAAATAAACGAATGATTTGGTAAAAACAGAATTATGATTTCATATCTAACAAACTTGATACAAGAGAAGTATTTATACAAGCTGTACAAGGGCTGAATAAAAGACACGTGTCCCATTACTAACTTATACTCCTAACAGCCCCCCTCAAACTTAGTGTAGATAGATCTTCTACTCTAAGTTTGAACCTATTTGGATTGAACAAAGAAGAAGAAACAGCCTTGGTGAAAATATCTGTAATTTGAGCCGATGCTGGAACATGTCTAACATCGATTTCCCGATTCACAACCTTCTCTCTGACAAAATATAAATCTAGCTCAATATGCTTAGATCTAGCATGGAGAACAGGATTAGCAGACAATAAGACTGTGCTGAGGTTGTCACACCACACAATAGGAGGTTGAGAGGATGAAACATGCAATTCAGTCAACAGAGATTTAATCCAGGTGAGTTCTGCAACTAGATTAGCCAAACTTCTATACTCTGCCTCTGTACTGGATCTTGACACAGTACTCTGTTTCTTGGAAGTCCAGGAAATCAAATTTGGCCCAAGAAAAACACAATTTCCGGAGGTTGATCTTCTGTCATCTGGATCTGAAGCCCAATCAGCATCACAATAGCTAACTAAAGAGAGATCAAAAGACTTTCTCAGATGTAATCCATACTGAAGAGTTCCTTGAAGATATCTCAAAATTCTTTTTACTGCTTGCCAATGTACTTCACTAGGATTTTGCATGAATTGGCATACCTTATTGACACTGAAGGCTATTTCTGGTCTGGTAATAGTTGCATATTGCAAAGCTCCAACGGTGCTTCCGTAAAGTTGAGCATTTTCAAAAGGAACTCCACCATGAGCACTAAGTTTGAGGCCACTTGTCATTGGTGTAGCTAGAGGTTTTGAATATAACATCTTGGTTTTCTGAAGCAGATCAGTAATATATTTGGTTTGAGACAAATGAAGTCCTTCAGTAGTGTGAGTTACTTGAATACCCAAAAAATAATTAATGGGACCCAAATCTTTTAAAGAAAAAGAGGAATTTAGTTGAGTCACGAGAGTATCGAGTACCAAGGAAGAGTTTCCAGTGACAAGGATGTCATCAACATAGACTAGAATATAGGTGACATGATGAGGAGTATTTCTAATGAATAAGGATTGATCAGATTTGGCAGAGGTAAATCCAAGATGAAAGAGAGCAGTCTGCAATTTTTCAAACCAAGCTCTTGGAGATTGTTTGAGTCCATAGAGAGCTTTATGAAGTTTGCAGACATAAGTGGGAGAGTGATGACTGACAAATCCTGATGGCTGCACCATGTACACTTCTTCATGCAGAATGCCATTGAGAAAGGCATTATTAACATCAAATTGCCTAACAGACCATCCATAAGACAAGGCTAGAGACAAAACAATTCTGATAGTGGCTGGCTTTACTACGGGACTAAAGGTTTCTGTAAAATCAAAACCAGCTTGTTGGTGAAAACCTTGAGCTACAAGCCTGGCTTTGTACTTCGCAATAGAACCATCTGGGTTTTCCTTTACTCTGAACACCCATTTACACCCTATAGGTTGTCTGTCAGGAGGTAATGGAACTAAAGACCAAGTGCCATTCTTCAACAGAGCTTGATATTCTTCAATCATAGCATGTCTCCAATCTGGATGAGAAAGAGCATTTGGAACACTGGTGGGTGGAGAAACAGAAGCTAGAAAGATTTTGGGCTTAAAAATTCCATCTTTGGACCGTGTTGTCATGATGTGAGTATTGGTAGGAGGGACAACATCTGGTTGTGGTGATGATTCCAGTTCTAATTCTTGAGCACCAACTGATATAGACCTGGTAGGAGAAACAACTTGTGGAGGAGAATTAGTATCAGTAGACAAAGAAGCAGAATTATCATTAAAATCAGAAACAGAAGTATCCACACTACATATAAGTCTGTCACAGGAAGGGAGGGATGGAGGGGAAAGAAAAGGACACAAAACAGAGGGAGAAGTTGGTGGGAAAACAGAAGAGGAAACCGGAGTGTTTATGGATGATGATGATGATGCAAAAGGGAAGAATTGCTCATTAAAAATGACATCCCTTGAGATGTAAATTCTGCCATCAGAAGCAAGACATTTGTAGCCCTTATGATTTAGACTGTATCCCAAAAAAGTGCACTGAACACTTCTATATTGTAGCTTATGTTTAGTGTAAGGCCTTAAGTTTGGATAACAAGCACATCCAAACACTTTGAGAAAGGAATAATTTGGTTTGTCCTGAAAAAGAACTTCAAGAGGACATTTGCCTTGAAGAATTGGTGTGGGCAGCCTATTAGTAAGGTAGGCAACAGTTCTAAAGGCTTCATCCCAGTATTTCTGAGGAAGAGAGGCTTGAGATAGTAATGACAGTCCATGTTCAACAAGGGTTCTGTGTTTTCTCTCTACTAAACCATTTTGAGCTTGAGTGTGGGGGCATGAAACTTTGTGAATTATGCCATTTTCATCAAGAAAGGATCTAAAAGTTCTAAATTCACCACCCCAATCAGTTTGCAAGGCTTTGATTTTAGTATCCAATTGTAATTCAGCCATTTTCTTAAATTGACAGAAAATAGGAAAAGCATCAGATTTGTTTCTAAGCATATATACCCAGGTAAACCTTGAAAAGGAATCTATAAAGCTGATGTAGTAAACATAACCATTGCTTGATTTAACTGGGGCTGGTCCCCATAAATCAGAATGAATTAATTGGAGAGGTTTAGTATAAATGGTTTCTGAAGCAGTAAAGGGAAGTCTGTGTATTTTACCCAAGCAACAAGATGAACAGAAGAAAGAATTGGTTTTATTATCATTGAAAGAGACATTACAAGAACTCATGACCTTCTTTACAACTTGAGTAGAGGGATGGCCAAGTCTATTGTGCCATAGAGCAAACAAATTGCATGGACTATCAACAACAAGACTAGAATTGTCAATCATAGGACTAGAAGTGGAAACATGATAACTATGAAATGAAGTACTACTAGTAGAAGTTTGAGCTTGAAATTCTTGCTCAGAAGATGACTTTGCAGCAGACTGGAACAAGATTTGAGATGAATCAAAGGTATATAGTCCATCCTTAACTGTTCCTCGCATGAGAACAGCTCTGGTGTTTTTGTCCTTGACAAAACAAGAATCAGAATGAAATTCAAAGAAAACAGAGTTATCTCTTGCAAATTTAGAGACACTTATAAGATTTTTTGTGATGGAAGGCACATGAAGAAGTTGTTTTAAAGAAAGAGTCCGAGAATGAAAAGGAGTATGAAAAAGTGACTGACCAATATGTTTAATGGACAAACCTGTTCCATCTCCAATGTGCATCTGTTATTTTCCTCTGAAAACTGTGCTTTGCATCAGATTATCAACATCTGAAGTCACATGGTTTGAAGCTCCAGAATCTGGATACCAACTAGTGTCTGCATACTCAGAAACACGATTGCTCATTGTAGAATGGGTCAAGAAAGCTGATGGAATATTATTTTGAGACTGAAAAGGTTCAGGTAGAGATGTGTTATGTAGTTGAGAAGGTCCACTGAAGCTATGATCAAAACGATAGTAGCACTTGTCAACAATATGACCATATCTCCCACAAAGTTGACATTGAGGCTTACTAGATCCTGTCCAATTGAAACGACCTCTGCCTTTGTATCCACGATAATTTCCTCTATTTCCAAAGGTTTGAAATTGACCTTTTCCACTTTGAAAACGACCAGAAGATCCTCGATCAAAGTATCCTCTTCCTCGATTAGAATTCTGATTAGCAGTATAGTAGGCAGAAGGAGAAGAATCAAGTGCTTTGTGATGTTTTTCAATTTTCGCTTCTTGTGCCATTAGTAATGCCTCAACTTCATCAACAGAATAATCATCAGTTCGAGTAGAAATAGAGATTGTGAAAGGATCATACTCTGAGGGAAGACCATCCAAGATTGCATCAACATGTTCTTTTTCAGTGAGAAAATGCCCTACTGAAGCTAGGGCATCAACGCTTGTCTTGAGTTTAGAGAGATAATCATCAACAGATAGTGATCCTTTCTTCAGACTCTGTAGTTCTGTTTTGAGTTGACTAACTCTGGCTCTAGTTTGTGATGCAAAATACTTCAACAACTTTTTCCAGATCTGAGAGGATGTCTCACAGCCTACTAATCGAGGAAGAATGGAATCTGAAATTGAGGAGAGAATCCATGATAAAAGTAATTGATCCTGTTGTTCCCAATTTAGGTATTCTTGAGAAATTAACCCTAATTTCTCATCATCAACACACTTAAACTTCAGAGGAATACTATTTTCATCAAGAAGAAAATGATGAAGGCCATAGCCTCTAACTGCAGATAGGATTTGTTGTTTCCAGATCAAGAAATTTTTGACATCTAATTTGACAGATAAAGAATGAGAGAATGTCACCAGAGAGAATTTTAAGATTTCTGTAGTGGAATTGGGAGTAGCAATATTACGAACATTATTGAGAGGATCGTTTGTATCATCTGTAGAAGAAGATGTGTGCTGCTCTGATACCATGATAGAGATCAAAGAAAACCCTAGATTGAGAGATGAAAGAGAGAGAGAAATAAACGAATGATTTGGTAAAAACAGAATTATGATTTCATATCTAACAAACTTGATACAAGAGAAGTATTTATACAAGCTGTACAAGGGCTGAATAAAAGACACGTGTCCCATTACTAACTTATACTCCTAACACGAATACAACAACTTGAGGAAGATAAGAAAGAATGCTTAAAGAGAGACTAGGAGCTTGAAGATGATTTGAGATTAATGGAGGCAAAAAACTAGGACCGAAGTATGTCTGTTAGTAAAAAGAATAAAATATTGAAGAGCTCCAATCATGATCTTGACAATAGAAGGAAGGAATTTGCAAAAACGTGTCCACCATAAGAAATTCTAGAAGATCAACAAACGGGTGTTGCATTCATGAACAATGGTAGCACAAAAATAAAAAATATTCATTTATGACCAACAAATCTAGCATTTTGCACTAATATAACAAATCTAACATGGATGGATTTACCTCCATTAGCATTAATACCTTGTCCGTGTCATTATACTGGGTTGTCATTGAATTTGACCGCTTAAAGGGAACATTTACTCTGCTTTGAACCATGTCTGTAATTGAATAAAAATTATAAATTATGTACCTTTGTATATTAGACTAATAACAACCGATCACAAAACCCTATATTACACTGATTAAGAAAATGGAAGACTGATACATACAAATCTACAATAATAAATTAACCCTAGTATAACCTACTATTGTATGCATGAATATTCTTTTGCAAATTATCAAACAAAAAAATCTCTGTACAGACAAAGGCATCTATACCAACTTATTTGAAGGTGAGCACTCATGCCTACTCAATAACAAAATGATTAACAAAATGAGTAGGAAATTGAAAATTTGCTAGCATGAGTTTTCTTTCAACAAACAAACATTTAACAAGAGTTCCTTTAACAGTTTGCTTTTAGCAAACTGATTCTGATGTGTTTTATGATACGTGATACGTAGATCGTGGTTGTGCTTCCTAAAGAAGACTATCTTTTATTTTGTATTTATTTTAGGGTAGTATTGTCATTTCCTTTTATTTTTAATCTTTAATTGATCTCCACGCATGTTTGAGGCTAATTAGTCATTTTTAGTTATTACTTATCATTTTTAGTCTTTTGGGTCATTACTTGGTTACTAAGGAATTTTTCTCCTATAAATAGGCCATTCATTTTGTAATAACACTTCAATATTAAGAAAGAAAATATATAGATATAAAAAAACACATTCCTTAGTTTAGTTTTATTTATAGTTATTGTTGGTGTTGTGTAGTTAGTAGTTGTTGTGTAGTTGTAATAATAATTCTTTCGCATTCATAGATTCACTTCAAATTGGTATCAGAGTTACGTTTGTTCTTGATGTTCCTAGTAGTGCGTGAATTGGGTATCGAGTTGTGGTTCCAACTCGGACAAACCTTCAATCGTTAGATTGATAAATGTTTTATTAGGAATCGGTTGGATGGAAACCCTAAATTCCATCACCGCTAATTAGGGGGGGGGGGGGGGGTCAATCATTTTAGCCACTACTTTTCAACCTCCTACTACCTCATCTTCCTCCACAATCACCACATCCTGCCTCCACGCAACCACCACTACACTCTAAAATGCAACCCCATTTTCTTCCCCACCCTCTGCCACCGTCAGCAACCACCTCACCTCCGGCGAAGACAATGCAATAGTTTTTCACTTATCCACCACATTTTTTTGATTTTTTTTTTCTGGATTCCACATGTCCCACCCAGGGCGCACCATTCCCCATTAGTTCGAAATAAAAAGACCATCATCAGTGGCTGGTCCGGCGGCCCTCCGTCCAATTGAGGTCGCCAACCCTCCAACCCATTTTGCCTCTTCTTTACAGCCCCCTTTACCCCGTATTTGCAGCCCCACCCTCCTCTATAGCCCTAAAACTAACCCCACAACATCTAAACCTCAAACCTTAAGCCCCAAGTTTGACCCTGATCTAGCCTAACATCTTTTATCCCCATTTTAACCCTTTATCCACTTATCCACTCCTAACGACAATCAAACTCAATTAAAGGCGGACCTGTCTTTCTTTGATTCGATCTCCTACCCCCTATTTGACTTCAAGTTCGACCAAAATTAATCTAATGGCCTATTTTGGCACAACTAAAGATTTCAATGAAAAATGCATCCCACATGGGATCCGTTTTTGACTATTTACCATTTTTGGATCTAGCTTTTTGGAATGTCACCAACTTCAGTGTGCTTATTTCGAAAGGTGTGGTCGTCCAAGTTCTCATCCGGTCAGATTCAAGGGTCCACCAAGCCAAGTTGTAACAATGTGCTTGTGGTATAGAGAAGGCAGATATGGTCATTAATTTTTGGTTATTCAGATTTCGTAGGGGTTATTGCCAAGATTTTGGTATATTAAACCCATTATTGATGAGGTTCATATGCATGGGACTAATTAAAGTTTGGGCAACCCAATTTTGGTTGATTTTGATTGGGATCCAAAATTTTTGAGAATTATATAATGTGGCACTGATGAGTCACCCTACACGCTCGAGAACAAGCTTTTTGAAGATGGAGAGAATAATGTGTTTTATTTTATGAGGCACGTAGTGTGTGGTTGTACTCCCGGGAGAAGACTATATTTTATTTTGTATATTAGTTTAGGGTATGAAGAGAGTGCGCGTGCGTTCAAATAGAAAAAAATATTTAATTAAACACAGTTTTTGTCAATTAAATCCTAAACATGCAACTATATGTGATTGAACAAGATGATAACATATGCAAGAACATTCAAACACATACATGTGAGGAAAAATCCCCCAAAGGGGCAAAACCATTTATTTTCATTATAATATTGTAACGTACAATTTCGGATTACAATGAAAATACAAGTGACTAAGAATTACCCTCAAGTGTCGGATTCTGTAGTCGGCGGCTGGAAGTTTCCCTTTCCAGGAGGGCAGCAATGAAGAAGAAGAACGGTCTTCTCCACAAGGGTATGAACAGATACACGGATGTGTTCTTAGGTTGCAAACTGATTCACAAAGGATTGGCAAGGTTGTGTGAATCAAAACATGAGTCTAGGGACTTAAAAAGGTGAAGACTTGAGGTATATGGACTCTCAAATTCGTCTATGCAAGTCTTATAAAGCAGCTCCCCCGAAGTTGGTATTTATAGGGAAATACATGAAGAGAACCATGTTTTTAAAACACTGAAATTCTATCCAGCGTAGAGGGACCCCGAATCGGTTCGGGTACCCTGAGAACCGGTTCGCCCCCCCGAACCGGTTCGGGCTGGGTTCGGGGACACTCGCTGGTCAAAGGGGCTTTCAGCACTTAGAAAAAATTCCAAGGTTTTTCTTGGAAATAACTCCATTTTCAACGGGCCATAACTTGTTCACCGTAGCTCGGATTGAGGTGCCGTTTCTTCCAGTATCTTTGTTGCGACAAGATCTTAAACTTTCCAGTTGACCGGTCCTCTGGACGGTGGCTATAAAATTACCAAATTGCCCTTGAACTTCCTTATCAAGCCTTGTTGCACTATTTTGACTTCTCTTGCGTACAACTTGCATTACGAGCCTAAAATCATGGCACCTGAAGTCGTTGAGGCAGATGAGAGACACATGATGGAGATCATAAATGCTTGATTCCTGAAATTTGTATTGAGGCCGTCGAATGAGATCGTGTAGAGACGTGCCAAATATAACGGCGTACGACATAAATAAATGAAACATTTCGGACATGATAAAAATGTCCTTACAAATCTCCCCCTATGTCTATGCCGGTACATACATAAAAATCCGAATTATCAAATAACAAAAATGCCTATACAAATCTACCCTTCCATGAACCCAAAACTGGAAAGATAAAAATGAATTAGTCTTCATCGATTGATCTTCAAATCTTCAATACATTCAAAGCTTTTCTCATCAGGGTGTGCAATTCAGAGATCATCAATGTAGTACCTACACACATGAGAACAAGCAAATACCACATGACATATCGAGTTTGAAATGAGCAAAACATATATACCAATTTAAAATACATCCTCAAACTCCAAAAACTCCCCCATAATATGATAATTCTTTCTCCCCCTTTTTATGATGTCCCGAAATAAACAGATATGAGAAGCAGAAATAGATGTACATGGAGAATGTCAGAAGGTAGTAAACCACTATTTTTGAATTTTTCAAAAAAATTTCACACAAATAATACTACAAAGAATCACACCATGAAAGATCACAAAAACAACCAAGTCAAGGATAGCGAAAATGAAGGGGTGTGATAAAATTCGATAGAAAAATTAATGCATACAAACATGACAGATGTGCACGATGAATATCGGATACTCGTAACGAATGAACTCAAAATCTTCCTTTGGTGTAAAAAATGGAAATATGAGACATTGACTCAATCAAATCAACAAATCAAAGCTAAAAATGATTTCCACACCAATAACGTCCAAAACTATTTCATGCTTTTTTAGGACTTTCAAGGAAGTACAAACCCGTTTATATTCTCGAACCAAACTCCCTTAGATTTTTATTTTGAATAGAGGCTTTCTAAATTCTCAAACTTTGGAGAATTGATGGAAAAACTTAAATGGCCCATAATTTGGCATGAATTTCTTTTTATAGCCTTTAAATTTTTTTCGGGCTCTTTTAACCTCTTTGGACCTCGGATAATAAAATTCCTCCATTTTTTTAGGTCCTTTTGAACGGTGGCTTTTCCGCAAAGAAGAGATGATTATCTTTCGCAGCCCCTCCCCGTTCTTAAATAAACACACAGTCTCACAAAAATGGTTTTTACATGCATTCCAATCTTGTCAAGTTTTATCGCATATTGTAAGTTGTATAGACAGAATTGAGATGGAAACACTCAAGCCAACATGTGATAAACAAGTGCAATAATCAAATAAAGCCGTGCATGTGTGCAATAAAGGAGATAGGAGACAAACATGTAGAAAGATATCACTAATCACATCTCAAAGACTCCAATCAATGTAAAGCACATGGATGAAATGATGTAGCGTCTCAAATCTCTACCAAACAGTCACATGGATAAATTAAATAAAATTGTGACTTGGCTATCTTAAATGTTCATCCATAAAAGGTGCATAAAAAAAATACAAAAATCTTTTTGGGCTTTTCTGAAATATTTATATACAAAAACAAAAATCTTTTTGGATTTTTTAAAAGAATAAATAAATATCTGTACAACAAAGCAATGATACATATAAAACTAGCAATAGGAAGCATATAATATGAACATGAAAAAGCATCCTATTCTAGACATAGACCAACCCCTCATTCAACTGTGCAAATTACCAAAGACTTCCTAAGACTCTCAAATCTAAGGGCATCTAAAAATTTCGTGAAAATATCGGCTAACTGACGATCGGTGGGAACAAAACTCAGGGATACGACTTTCTCCTCAACTAACTGTCGTATAAAGTGCTCGTGTATCCTGATGTACTTTGTGCGCGAATGATGGACTGGATTGCGGGATATGTGTATCGCGCTCGTGTTATCACAGGAAATGGTCATGGTGTCCTGTGAAATCCCATGATCCTCTAGCATTTGCTTCATCCACAAGAGTTGCGTGCAACAACTCCCGGCGGCTATGTACTCAGCCTCCGCATTGGACAAAGAGATGGAATTTTACTTCTTGCTCAGCTAGGAGAAAAGAGCAGAACCAAAATAGAAACACCCACCAGAAGTGCACCTACAACCATCTACATCCCCGACCCAATTGGCATCTGAATAGGCGGACAAACGGTCATCAGTATCAAACGAATACCAAATACCGCATGAGAGAGTCCCACTCACGTATTTAATAATACGTTTTAGAGAAAGTAAATGTGACTCTTTCGGGGACGTCTGATATCGCGCACAGACTCCAACACTAAAGGCTATGTCGGGACAACTGGCAGTCAAGTAGAGAAGACTACCTATCATACTTCGATACAAGATTTGCTCTACGTCCTTGCCTGAAGTGTCTTTACTAAGCTTGGTAGCGGTACTCATAGGTGTACGTGCATGCTTAGCGGAGTCTAAACCAAATTTCTTCACTAGGTCTCTAGCATACTTGGATTGGGAGATGAACATCCCATCCTCTAGCTGACGAACCTGGAGACCAAGGAAGAATGTAAGCTTACCAACCATGCTCATCTCAAACTCACTTTTCATCTCCTCCTCAAAGTGGTGAGCATGCTGAGAGCATGTTGATCCAAAGACTATGTCGTCCACATAGACCTGGACAACTAAAATAGCACCGTCATCTCTCCTGACGAATAACGTCATATCTACTCCCCCTCTCTTGAAGCCACGAGCTAAGAGATAGGAAGTAAGCCTCTCGTACTAAGCACGGGGTGCTTGCTTCAAACCATATAAGGCTTTCCTCATATAATAAACATGCTCAAGGTGCTTAGGGTCTTCAAACCCTTTTGGTTGTTCCACATAAACCTCCTCCTATACAATTCCATTCAGAAAGACACTCTTGACATCCATCTGATATAACGTGAAGCACAGATGACATGCGATGGCGAGTAGTAGACAGACGGACTCAAGCCTCGCAACAGGAGCAAATGTCTCTCCAAAGTCTACACCCTCTATCTGTGTGTATCCTTGAGCGACCAACCTAGCATTGTTTCTGATTATGGTACCATTTTCATCCATTTTATTCTTGAATATCCACCGAGTACCTATCACATTAGTCTCACTAGGTCGGGGGACAAGTTCCCAGAAATTATTCTTTTTAAACTGAAGCAACTCATCCTGCATAGCAGATATCCAGTGTTCATCCTTGAGTGCTTCTTTATGATTCTTGGGCTCGACTTTGGACATGTAGCAAAAATGGCTGACAACGTTCTGTAGCTGAGCACGAGTCTTGACCCCTAGAGTGGGATCACCAATAATGGCAGAAGGGTCATGACTCTTGCGAACCCAAGCGGGTGTGTCCCCTAGCACAGGAGTCGGGTCCACAGAGTGTGAGAGAGGGACAAGTAAATCACTATCAGAAAAGTCCTCATCATTACACTGAAGATTAGGATCAATAACCGTCGGAGGTTCGTCATCTTGCACGGTGACGTTTATTGATTCCATAACTTTAGAGCTCTTCAGGTTAAAGACCCGATACGCTCTACTATTCGATGAATATCCTAGCAATATTCCCTCATCGCTCCGGGAGTCAAACTTTTCTAATTTCTCTCTATCCCGTAGGATGCAACATTTACTCCCCAAAACACAGAAATATGCCAGGTTGGGCTTCTTGCCAGTCCACAATTCATAAGGAGTCTGAAGTGTGTGTGGACGCAGATAAACCTTATTCACCGTGTGGCATGCAGTAGACACTGCCTCTGCCCAAAATCTCCTAGAAACTTTACGACCTAGAAGCATAGATCTAGCCATCTCCTGGATCGTTCTATTCTTTCTCTCAATAATCCCGTTTTGATGAGGAGTCTTCACAGAAAAAAACTCATGTTTGATCCCAAGGCTATCACAATAAGAATTGACCTTTGCTTCCTTAAATTCAGTGCCGTTGTCGCTACGTATCATGTTAATCGTGACTCCGTGTTGATTTTGCAGGACACGGCAATTGGTCGTTAAAAACTCTACAGCATCGAATTTCTCTCTCAGAAAACCTACAATGGAGTATCTGGAGAAATCATCCACCATCACGAGGATATACCTCTTACCACCCAGACTCTCGGTACGAGTGGGACATATAAGATCCATGTGTATGAGCTCAAGAACACGAGAGGTGGTAATGGAATGCAACTTCCTATGAGGACTACGAATTTGTTTTCCCAACTGACAGGGTCCACAAACCGTCGAAGTTGGCCTTCTAAGAGATGGTAAGCCACGTACTAGGTCCTTTTTAGCTAAGCGAGTGAGATCTCTAATATTTACGTGACCTAAACGTTGGTGCCATAGATCCATAGGAGTGATCGTGGCGCTGTTGCAGACAAGTGAGGATATGGGCTCAGTCCCATAGCAATTATCCTTTGTCCTCACCCCTTGAACTAAAAATTTACCGGCTTGATTATAGACCTTACAAGCATCCCGGTCAAACTTTACAGTAAAGTCAGCGTCACACAACTGGCTAATGCTGAGAAGGTTTGCTTTCAAACCTTTGACGTACAAAACATTTTCTAGTATATGAAAACCAGGTTACTCGACATTACCACGTCCTACAATGCTAGACTTGCTCCCATCTCCAAAGGTGACTCTTCCATCCTGATAACCTTCAAGAGATGTAAAAAATGAGGCATCACCTGTCATATGTCTGGAGCACCCACTATCAAAATACCACTGTGAGGTATTATGTGCTTTAAGAGCAACATGAACAACAAAGGCCTTTTTATCTTTCTTAGGTACCCAAGCAGTGGTGACCTTTTATTTGCCTTTGTTGTTGTTGGTTTTAGCTGGAATGTGAGAATCATTCACTGACGGCAAAGACATCCGTCGAAATTCCTCCATCAAACTCTGAGACGTGGCAGCTAAAAACTCAACTCGCTCTCTCAGACTAGTAAAATCATCAGTATGCTGACGTGGAGGTGTAGTACGTCGTGTCCGACCAATGCTATAGCAAAACTCCCTGAGGTGGCCTTTTCTTTTGCAATAGGTACAAAAGAACACAGTCAAAGGTGGAACTTGGTTTGCTTTTCTCGGTCGAACTCTCCTTCGAGGTTTTTGACGATGGCCATAAGGAGTAGCAGTAAACTCAGGAACTGGTCCAGGTGCAATTTGGGAGGTGGAGGCACCATCATAACCAATTCCCTGCCTATCACCTAAACCTAAAGCGGGGTCGAGGAGCATCTTTCCCATTTTCCCAGATCTGTCCTCGATTTGTACCTTGACTTCCCGTGCTTTCTCAAGATCATGAGTCAGCTGGGAAACAAGTGCTTCAAGTTTCTTTCGAGTCCCCACGGAGAAATGGAGGTCACTCGTAAGACTAGCCACCTGTTTAGTCAAGTTACCTCTCTCTTTTTAAAAAATACTCTCTCTCTCTCTCTCTCTCTCTCTCTCTCTCTCTAAACAAACTCTCTTTCTCAATACAGGCAGATTCTCTCTCTCTCATGGCGGTGCTAGTGGAGGACTCTCTCTCTCTCGCTTTTCTTAAATCTTCCTCTAAGCCGGTGATCTTAAGAACTAACGCTTTGTTACACTTTTTAGTTTTAAATGACTCAGAATATAACTCAGCGTAGGCGCGTTGAATATCACTCTCGCTCTCACTTGTGTCATCCTCCCCCTCACTCACATCGATCTCACTGTCGAGGTGTCCCTGTGAAGCGTTATCCTCATCGTCGTGAGGAGAACTAGGAGTGCTCACATGATTGGCCATGAATGCAGTGAAGTTACACTCATGCGGTTACTCATCTGAATCCACCGTCTCGACCTCACTGTCGTCGCTAAGAGTAGCATTAAGGACATCTTTCCCTTTCTCTCTATTCATAGGAGTGGCACACTCAAAGGCTCTATGACCCTTACCGTCGCACTCAAAGCATCTCTCACTTTCTTTCTTAGGAGGATCTTTAAAAACTTTTCCATTTTTCTTTTCAAACTTATTTTTCTCAAATTTCTTTTTATCTTTAAAATTGCCATTTTTCTTAAATTTGAGAATCCTTTTGAAATTTTTTGCAAAAATAGCCAAATCATCTAAGTCAAAATCACAATCAGAATCTGACGTGTCAGTCTCTCTCTTTCTAGATGACTCTACCCTCTTTCTAGCCGAACCCTCACTCTTTCTCTCTTGGGCATTAAGTGCAATTCCCTTATCTTTAGACCAAGCAATTTTAGGGAACATATCAATTTCATAAGTCTGCAAATCTCCTACAAGTTCTTCCAATTTTAGCGTATTTAAATTACCCATAGAATTTAGCACAGTGACTTTAGGGATAAAACACTTAGGCAAAGAACGAAGAATCTTTTTAACAACTCTAGCATTAGGAATATGTTCACCAAGATTAAAGCTAGTATTAACAATGTCTGAAATCCTAGCATATAAATCATCAAAACATTCAGTCTCATGCATGGTGATTATTTCAAATTGAGTTGTCAAATTCTGCAATTTAGACTCTTTCACAGCATTAGTTCCTTCATGGGTGAGTTGTAAAACACCCCATGCCTCTTTTGACGTGGTGCACGTCATTATGCGTTTGAACTCATCAGGTGTGACAGACCCAGAAATAGCACTCAGACCTTTAGAATTAAATGATGACCATCTAAATTCGTCTTCAGTCCAAGAAGTGACATGTTTTAAATTGATCACATTATCAACAGTGACAGAGGGAGGTGTCCACCCTCTTTCAACCAAAATCCAGACATGTTCATCAATGGCTTTTAAAGAAGATCTCATACGGGCTTTCCAATATGCATAGTTTGTCCCGTCAAAAACTGACATTTTATTATATAATTTCTCCATAATAAACACACTCGTTTTCAATTTTTCAGAAAATTGATATCTTACAAAATTTTTGCGAAAAATTACACGGTAAAATTGTGTAACTGGCTCTGATACCAAGTTGAAGAGAGTGCGCGTGCATTCAAATAGAAAAAAATATTTAATTAAACACAGTTTTTGTCAATTAAATCCTAAACATGCAACTATATGTGATTGAACAAGATGATAACATATGCAAGAACATTCAAACACATACATGTGAGGAAAAATCCCCCAAAGGGGCAAAACCATTTATTTTCATTATAATATTGTAACGTACAATTTCGGATTACAATGAAAATATAAGTGACTAAAAATTACCCTCAAGTGTCGGATTCTGTAGTCGGCGGCTGGAAGTTTCCCTTTCCAGGAGGGCAGCAATGAAGAAGAAGAACGGTCTTCTTCACAAGGGTATGAACAGATACACGGATGTGTTCTTAGGTTGCAAACTGATTCACAAAGGATTGGCAAGGTTGTGTGAATCAAAACATGAGTCTAGGGACTTAAAAAGGTGAAGACTTGAGGTATATGGACTCTCAAATTCGTCTATGCAAGTCTTATAAAGCAGCTCCCCCGAAGTTGGTATTTATAGGGAAATACATGAAGAGAACCATGTCTTTAAAACACTGAAATTCTATCCAGCGTAGAGGGACCCCGAATCGGTTCGGGTACCCTGAGAACCGGTTCGCCCCCCCGAACCGGTTCGGGCTGGGTTCGGGGACACTCGCTGGTCAAAGGGGCTTTCAGCACTTAGAAAAAATTCCAAGGTTTTTCTTGGAAATAACTCCATTTTCAACGGGCCATAACTTGTTCACCGTAGCTCGGATTGAGGTGCCGTTTCTTCCAGTATCTTTGTTGCGCAAGATCTTAAACTTTCCAGTTGACCGGTCCTCCGTACGGTGGCTATAAAATTACCAAATTGCCCTTGAACTTCCTTATCAAGCCTTGTTGCACTATTTTGACTTCTCTTGCGTACAACTTGCATTACGAGCCTAAAATCATGGCACGTGAAGTCGTTGAGGCAGATGAGGGACACATGATGGAGATCATAAATTCTTGATTCCTGAAATTTGTATTGAGGCCGTCGAATGAGATCGTGTAGAGACGTGCCAAATGTAACGGCGTACGACATAAATAAATGAAACATTTCGGACATGATAAAAATGTCCTTACAGGGTAATATTTTCATTTCCTTTTATTTTTAGTCTTTAATTGATCTCTAAGAATGTTTGGGGCTAATTAGTTATTTTTAGTTATTAGTTGTCCTATTTAGTCTTTTGGGTCATTACTTGATTACTAAGTAATTTTTCTCCTATAAATAAGCCCTTGGCATTCATTTGTAATTACACTTGAATATTGAGAAAAAGAATATATAGCGAGAAAGAAATCCATTTTAGTTTAGTTTTATTTGTTGGTGGTGGTGTTGTGTAGTAAGTAGTTGTTGTGTAGTTGTAATAATAACGCTTCTGCATTTATAGATTAACATCAAATTCAGTAAACAATGCATACTCACCACATTTACCAATTTTAATTCTAGTATAACATGTTCAAATATTACATTGCAGTCATAAAAACTTTGTTTTAATGAAATAGAATCAACAAATAGGTGTCAATAGGCACTCAGATGATAAGATATAATAGAAATTTAATATATCTCATCGGTGATACAAGCCTTCATTACATTCAATGGTATTGTATAATGGATAGTGACTATGTGTCATAACGTTTGTGCATTGAAGAAAAAGCTCATTACATCATGTATGTCATCGAATTAAGAGGATTGGTATGCTATTGGTGGCTTTTCCCAAGCCAACCAGTTTCTGTTTGCCGAGCAATCATGGTATATTCTACCGCTGTCGTTGTTCTTTATCAGAATTTATAATCCAAATTATAAAATTTTCCCCACATGGGAATCTCCTCAGTGAGAACCGCAAAAGTATGTCTACTGCTTCATTAAAGTTGCCATTATTGATCAATATGTCAAAGGACTGAAAATGTTTTATTATATAAGGAACACACAACACACAAAAAATATATATAAATTAGGAACAAATTATAATATTTTTTTTTTGGTTTATACCATGGGGTGTCCGGGCCAGCTTTACGCGCACCTCGACTAATCCCCGCTCGCGGTTCGTGGCTTCCGCTGGCCAAGTATTATTTTGACACTGCCAGAGATCGAACTGGGGACCAAACCCAATTCACTCCCAAACAGTGTCCCAATAACAGCCTTATACCACTGGACCAAGAAACTTGATTAAATTGATTACAACACCGTTAATAAACTATCACAATAAATTGAGAGCAATGTCCATTAATTTTCAAATGTAAAGGGTTCGGTGTGTCACATCACAATCAATCCACATATTATCAGCAAGATGTTCTCTCATGTCATTCCACATCACCTGCGTATCGAATGTAATGTGTTGATTAGTTGGGGCCACATATGGTACATGTAGTGATGCTGGGTTAACTTCATCGTCATTATCCCTATCCACATCGTATACATCATCTATGTCGTGAATTCATAAAAAATAATAGATTGCATAACATGCGAGGACAGTCTTCACTTGTGTATCAATGTTGTGAAATAGTTGGTATCTGAGATAAACAGATCGCTTTTTCTGTAACACAATAGTTCATGCTACAACATTACACATAGATAAGTTGTGAATATCGAAGAACTCTATACTATTCTTCGGATGTTGATCATTAATATCTTTATGATGATACCGCATCCAATGGAATGGAGTTAGAATGTCAAGAACTAGTGGGAAACTAGCATCAACTGCTTAAGGCAAATAGTGCTAAAAAAAAGTAACACTAATTACACAAGAAGATTGAAAAGTATTGATTCCTGCCCCACTATATTTTGGAGTTAGAGAAAAGAAAAAAAAAGAATGTTTTAAACACGAAGGAAAATAGAAAGTATATTGACTTTATTTTTCTTGGGTGTTACTTTATAAAAGAAGTAAGTGTTACTTTTCACTTTTTGCAAACAAGTTGAAAATACATTATATATATTATTTGGCAAAATCAGTAGAGGCATTCATTGAGATCTATCATGTATGATACCCATAAAATTTGATACCTTCCTCAATTTCTTAGAGGCCTTTATTGAGATCTATCATGTTTTGTACTCTAACCACATTGAAAGAGAAGGGTAAGCTCATGGAGTTAGCAAAATTCATTAACTGCTTACCTATCTCCTCGATTTTTTATTTTGATTTTGTTCCAATAGCAGTTATCTTGTGATGTTCAGATCTAGCCTCTAGAGCTATATGCAAAATTTCTTCCCATTTTTCAGACAATTAACAAAGAAAGGACAATAATTATAAATTGAAAAGAATTTATTAACAAATTATACCTGCTAATATATTTATTTTGATTTAACTCAACTATCGATATTGATGTAGATAGAATGGTGTAAAATAAATAAAATAATTCATGACTTGTAATTGCTTTCTCTGTGTTTTAATCTTCCTAGATATATTAATTGATGTAGAACTCTAGGCTTCTAATAGCTTTAACTTGGATTTCTATTTAATATCATGGATACACAAACATACATAAATTTACTTAATTTTCTCCTGCATTAAGAGAAGAAAGATGGAGGTAAAACCCTAATTAACACCTAATCCTTAAACAATAACAAAACCTCGATAATTGTCTATCACTATACATTCTAATACAAAATAACGTTACTACAAATCCCAAATTTTCTATGTACAAATAGTCATAAAAGTATACAAACAAACAAAACTGAATACAAAACATGATCTAGATTAACAAATAGACACAACACAAAATTTATATATGTATTTTTCGAGCTCTATATACTAAACAATAATCAACGATGAAGTGTAATATAATGAGATTAGTTTTACTAAACCAATTTGATCAAAATTTTCACTTTGTCATTATAGTTTTCTTATTGACTAAAAAACATGATTAATAGATAAGCATAAAAATTCCTAAAAACTTTAAGCTTGGAAAAATATCAAAGAATTAACAAATAAAGAATTTTTGCTAAAATAAACAAAAGTTTAAACTAAAAACACTAGCAAATACACTAATTCTATATATAATAACACATCTATACGACAAAACGCTACAGTATCAAAACTTAAAAACAAAAAATTCCATAAAAACACGGGAACATCAAAGCTTTTTAGATCCAATGCATGAAATAACAAGGTGTAATACCCCGTATTTTTATAGCTTTTAAATTATGGGATTTATTAATTTTAAATTATGGGATTTATTAATTTTAATTGAGATGAATTAATTTAATTTTAATCCGGAATGTTGTTTTTAAATATTTACTAGCGTGACGAGAGTTAGTAATTATTGGAAATTTATTATTTGTTAAATGTTACTGGATGAGTATAGTAATAAATGAGTTTTATTTTATAATATTGTCACGTGTGAATAAAATGACAATTATGGAAATTTAAGTCGGGACGCGCTTGTGTCGTGTCGGGACTAAATATTGATAAATAAAAGTGAATAAATTATAAGTTGCTCGTATGGTCATTTTGAGTGCCCAAAAGTGTCCGGAAGGGTCAAGATAGTCAGAAAAGTGTGCCCAGGGGTGTAGTTTTGGTCTCGGGGCATTTTTAGGCCTAATTAGTACCCCGGGAGGGCGTTTTGGACATTTCGTAATTTTGGGTAATTAAACCCACGAATTTTATAGGGTTATATAAGATGGAGAATGTTATCTTCTAGGGTTAACACAACCTAAAACTAATGACGGCCATTGGAGAGGAAAATGAGAAGCTCTCCAAGGAGTTCTAGGCCAAGAACACCTCCGATTGCACCGCCGTCACCACCAACGCATAGATCGCGCGACGGGGAACGCAACCACACCAAAATTGTCCGCAAAATAGAATTGTGAAAATCCCAGGCAAGTGTTTATCTTGCTTATTTCGTTAATGCACCACTCATGTTAGTCTAGGGATGATTATGATGAGTTTTATGGAAGAAAACCCCAAAAATTGAGATAGGAATTCGCATGTAGTATTGATTTATATGTTATTCTGGAAACCCCTTCACATGTAGAGGATTAAACAACTAAATTATGATGTTTTAAGAGAAGAAAATTCTGGGAAAAACATATTAGAATCATGTTAAAGAGATTTCTAGGGTTCTTGAGATTTACATGAATTTTGGCTTGTTAATCCATGATTATTGATGGAAAGTTGCATGCTTTACGTAAAAGATGTATGGAATGGAATTATATAATTGGTAGTATAAATTTCTGGACGTTTGGGTATGGAAAGTTTGGATTTGGATGGAGTTTTATGAGAAAACCCGTAACTGGTAACTGCAGAATTCGCCATACCTGCTTGATCGATCGATCGAGCCAAGAGCTTCGATCGATCAAAGGTTCGATCGATCGAGCCCCAAACCTCGATCGATCGACCCCTCCTGGAAGACTCATATTTCCCCTTTTTAAATTAGTTGAAATCATTTTTAATGAGAAATAATTCTTGGACACCCTTATAAATATGTTTTGGGAGATAAAGTATATGAATAATTTTGGGACCTTTAATGAAAGACGAGAGTTGTATTTTTGGGATACTACATATAAGAAATGGTGAAACTACGTATTAAAGGGAGAGATTACGTAAAATAGTTATGATGCAAAATAGATGAATACCTACTGAATTTTATACTTGGGAGGATAGAGTCCATGAGTGTTACGTAGTAGTTGGAATAATTACCTCGAATTAAAGTTAAAGAAGAACCGCTATACGTGATAACTAATAATGAGATATGAGGATAAATGTCGTAACTATGGGATTTGAGATGTACCCAAAATCGATATGGTAATATAAGTATAGTTATATTATTGTGTATGCATATACTATCTATGTGTAAAAATCGTGCCCGCGCTACTTGCTATTCTTGAGGTTACCGCGCTGGGACAGTCTTATCTCGATGGCACCTTTATGGGGGATATTGACTTGTACCCTAGAAGATAGATATCCTTGGTACAGGCTATCGAATCGATAGTTCAGACGGTCCTAAGAGACGTGGTGGCATATGCTATCCTCTATATGATATTCTGAAATTTGGAACCGTCTATTGTGTTATGGTAAGTAAGAAATGAATCTTGACTTCAAATTGGAAATACTTGTTTTGAAAAAGTATAATACGACACTTGGAAAGTTTATTAATAAATAAATTTAAAATGAGAGCTTTGTTACTAAATGAAATCTTCCTTTTAAACAACTATATTGTTCAGTTTTAAATCTTACGAGTAACCTAAGATAAGTTAAATCATTGGGAAAGTTTAGTGCGGTATAAGATAGATAATCCGTTGGGGAAGGTTAGTACGATAGGCGTGCACACTAGAAGAGAGGTGAGAATTTCTCAAGAGAGTGCCGCACTAATATGTTGTTGCATTGGCCTGTATACAATTTAAATATTTGCTAAACAAATTTTTAAATCATATACACTATCGGGCTCTGACCCGTTTACATGATATAATATATATATATTATACGAGTATTTAATATATATATGATATTCTGAAATTTGGAACTGTCTACTGTGTTATGGTAAGTAAGAAATGAATCTTGACTTCAAATTGGAAATACTTGTTTTGAAAAAGTATAATACGACACTTGGAAACTTTATTAATAAATAAAGTTAAAATGAGAGCTTTGTTACTAAATGAAATCTTCCTTTTAAACAACTATATTGTTCAGTTTTAAATCTTACGAGTAACCTAAGATAAGTTAAATCATTGGGAAAGTTTAGTGCAGTATAAGATAGATAATCCGTTGGGGAAGGTTAGTACGATAGGCGTGCAAGAGAGTGCCGCACTAATATGTTGTTGCATTGGCCTGTATACAATTTAAATATTTGCTAAACAAATTTTTAAATCATATACACTATCGGGCTCTGACCCGGTTCTATTTCTCTTTCTCTCTTATATATATATATATATATATATATATATATATATATATATATATATATATATATATATTTTACAGGTGCCCAGCCACAGGGGCATCTTGCATAGGATCCTTTGGAAGGAACGCGCTGCAGCTTAGGTGGGAGTTGCAGGCCACTTGCTTAGACGACTTCATTTATTTGATTCCACTCCTAGCATACTCATTTAGTGGGGCATGTGTCGCCCTTTTCCATTATCCAGTTATTTATTTGGACATTGTGATTCAGGTATTTCTAGTATTGTCATTTTGGGATTTATTACTGTTTGAATGTTTTACTTTAAGTTTTAATGTTGGAATTTAGTTGTTGAATGTTTAAATTATTTGGATTATATGTTCCAGGATTATTGTGGTGTGATTCTTTAAATATTGTATTGTTGTAAATAATTAAATCTTTGTTTTCAAAATAAAATTTGGAAAGTAATGTTTAAAAAAAAATGGTTTTGACACTTAGCTTAATTAATTTGGGTGTTTAAATTGGAAAAGTTATTTTTACGACAGTGATGCTAAGAATGAACCAACTGTGCACCTTGATTTTAATTTAATAAAGGAGTGATCTCTCGGTATTTAATTAGGCGGGGTGTCACACAAGGATGAACAAATAATTAAGTTTAACCTCATTTTTTTCTTCTTCTTGATCATATTCGGTGTGCTAGAGTTTTTTCATTTGGAGGAACAATTGGGAGGGAAAAATAGCTATTTGCGCTTCTATTTTGTAACAATGTGTTATTATAAAAATTGATCCATTTTTTTTAACTTTTAAAGTTGAAAACTTTAATTAGTAATGGAAATATACAATTGATAATGGTAAATTAATGCAAGAAATTAATGACATTAGAATACTATTAGTAATAAAGAAATTAGTCTATTACTAAGAGTGCATTTTAGCGTAGTGTTTAGAATTATCGATTTGCATGTGTCGATTTGTATGAGATTAATGTGATTTTTAATTATGTGTAAAAATTGAATTCGGTTCAATATTGTATTGTCAAATTGGGGTTTTGATAATATAACCCTAAAAATACATCATGCAATTTATGTACTTAAGAAATTTTCTATAAATTGATTTGTGAGAGAAACGTATTATGCATAATTATATCACTAAGATAGCAAACCATATTCCACAAGTACTAAAAACATTTTCTAATTTATGAAAATTCAATTTGAATATTACAAAACAAATGAACTATACCCACCTAACTTATTTACCTTTAACTTAAGGTGGAATTTTGTAGTTATCTCTTGGACAAGATTCAAGGAATGTTTTAGATAAATGGAATAATGTCATATGCTTGAAAACAAATAACTTCTATCCTATGATTCAAAGAGTTTTGTCCAAAATTAAGCCAACACAAACAAATTGACTCAATTGGAAATATGTCCTCACAAATCTCCCATTTTTGCTATTCTGAGACAAAACCAAAATTAAAAACCTACGGGCCGTCAAGCTCATCTAAAAGACAATCCCGACCCCCCCAAAAAATATAAACACATGATCAATACATATGTTGAGAAGCTTTGCATTAAAATTTTTGTCTCCGCAAGGATGAGAACCTGCACACTAAAATACACCATCAAACGCATAGTAAATATAACAATATTAATTGCATAATTAAATCTAATTATGTAATGCGCCGACCCAGATTTATGGATTATCCGTGAGTCAACCCGGTTTGACCTGAGTGTTATGTGTGAAGTGCAGTGGAATAACCTATATAATGTTGCTAGTCCAGTTTTATTTTAGTTAACATTTCACTTGTTAGCATGCGATTCCAGCTTCAGAATGAACTACGTGAGGGACCCATGGGGAGCACCTCGAAGTCCAAGTAAATAGAACTACTAACGTAAAATAAATAAAGTATACTTACCTATATAACGCCCTCAAATTATGCTACTACACCCAACCTTCCGTAACAAAGTGAGGATATGAGTCTATTACCAGTGGGATCATACAGAATCAGTATAGAAATGAAAGGCAGAAAAAACACTCACACGCTATAACCACTTGCATGCGGAAATATGTATGTATCTACACACACACACACACACACACACACACACACACATATATATATATATATATATATATATATATATATATATATATATAAAGAGAGAGAGAGAGAGGACCTCTCTTTTAAGGACTCCTTATGGTATAAATCTTGGTACATACAATTTTTTCAAAATAGCAAAAAAACAATTTTTTTGATAAAACTTCATGGATATGATGACCACTTTGAGAAGATCATTTCCAATTTTATTCATTAAAAATTCAATAAAAAAATCATTGAGATGAGGTAATATGTAAAAAAAAGGTATAAATATGCATTTTTGACCATTGAAATTTTGACGATCATCTCACCCATTTTTAAATTGAATTTTTTGATGAAACTTAATGGATATGATCTCGAAAATGAGAATATCATATCCATAAAGTTTCATCAAAAAATTCAATCAATCAGGTGGCTGGCGCCGACCCAAACTTTCAACGGTTGAAAATGCATATTTATAATATTTTTGACATATCACCTCATCTCAACGGTTTTTTAATTGAATTTTTTGATGAAAAAAATTGGAGATGATCTTATCACTATGGAGACCATATCCATGAAGTTTTATATATAAAAAAAATCATATTATTACTATTTAAAAAAAATAGTATGTACCGGGGTCTGCCCTTATACGAGACTTTTTGTGTGTGTGTGTCTATATATATATATATATATATACCCTTGAAAATATATGTTTCGATGAATTAACCATTTTGCTTTCGAAAACCTTCCTTATCTAGATTAATTTACCTTAATCTTGTAAAAGACTTTCTTTACTCAATCTTAACATTCCTCACTTCATTTAACACTCCCAGTTCAACAGTTGAAAACCACCACATTTGATTTATTCAAACACATTCCTTTACCGGAACCACCCTTTTATTTATTACAATACGCTTTAGTATTTTCGTTGAAACTCATCCTTTCAACACACGCATCCACTGTGTTAGAAAACACTTATTTGTCATTGAAAATATTTTTCAAAACATATTTATACAAATTATGGGTCTAACCACTTGGTTTATTAATCACCCATTTACCCACTTACTTTACCCTTTTTACTTCCTTCATGGACATTTACTAATTATACCTTTACTTGTCCATTTTAACCTTTATCGTAACGTTTATTTATTCATTCAAGTTAGCTGGTATTAACACATCTAACGCACAACCCTTTTCTTTACATGTTCCAAATTTTCTTTATCTATTCTCAGAGTCTTTCAATACCGCATACTTCCACAGGCTCCACATTGTCAGTTATGCGCACCATATGCCCTGGCCAGTATTTTAGGACTTTTCACCAAAGGGCTCGGGGCCCTTTATGCTGTGTTTCAGTGTCATCCGAGTTACCTTTAATTTGATTTAACATTTTACAAATGTACACGTTATTCCACATTTTCTTTTTACCCGACCGAAGCCAAAAACCTGGGACTTTACTAACCAATTTGTGTTACACTTTGAAAATCGACATTTCGTGACCTTTACACTTTGACCTTGATGTTTATTCCAAAAATCGTATTCATTGAGGACCTTCTTGTGTAACACCTTTTCCAACATTTTTATTTCATAAAAATGTTTCACTTTAAGTAAAATTACCAATTTACTCACTTGTTTCCCAAATCATCTTTTACTCCATTTTTACAAGTGTTAATTTTTCCAAAGATATTATTAAGTTATTCATACCAACTTCTTAAGTGTTTAGCACCTAAATACCTTTTTACACTTGGGATAACATTCTTTTTAATTGAAAACACTTTTACACCTTTAACCCCTTTCAATTCCCTAAATGTTAATCATTTACTGCATTACTAAGTTACACACTAGCTTTTCCATATTTACCCATTAACACTTAACGAATAATTTTATCAACATTTTTTCAACCCACACATTTCTTTACTTTCTTTATTCAAGAAATCCATTTACATTTAAGACTACTTTTATAAGAAATACAATTTCTTTTCGTCAACATGTCTAGTCTTATTATCTCATGTTTATTATACCATTTAGTCCCAATTTCACATACATTGAAGGCTAAACTTCTAACTTTTATTATTTCATTTTAAACCCAAAAAAACCTTATCTAAACTTATTTATACATTTAATACAAAAATACTAATAGTTCATATGCATGAGAAGATGGATTTTAAGCCAAAAAATTCTATTACATGGTTTAGACATACATATCATTATGAAAAATCATTATCCTATCAAAACTACATTTTTGATGCACAAAAGACATTTAATTTCTTCAAACTCAATAAATGTCCATTTTTTATGAAATCTTCATTTTTGCAAGAAATTTCAAAACACTATTTTCAAACATTTTACTTCATAAAATGTTTAACTTCAATATTTCTAGAATATATACCATTTTCATACAACATCAATTTCACTACTTCAAAACCTTAAAATACTTGTTCATTCTTTATTTTTAACAAAAAATAATATTTTTCAACATTTGTATTCCATAAAAATATTTATTATTTCTACACATCAATTTTCTATAATTTAATCAAATGAACCCTACTCATGTAATATAACTACTAAGACTACAATATGCAGATATAATCTTAATGCAAGAGTAAGGTTTTTTTCACCTCTAATGGATCCAATTATGGTAGAAACGTTGGCGTAGGAGGGACAACTCCCACCTCCAAAGGTGGCCTTAAGGAGTTACACAAAAGCATCCTCTAAAAGCTCCAAAATTCTCTTCTTCTAAGCTTTTAAGTAAGACCCACTTCGTACTGTATGAAAACCCACCTTCATCTTCTCCAAAAATCCCCCAAATACTCCTCCAGAATTCGTAGATCTTCTTTGACAATGGTGGAAATGGACATTTTGGGTTTGGATATGGTGGGACATTACATAAATGGTGGTGGATGGAGGTGAAAGACCACCCACCCACCTCTCTCTCTCTCTCTCTCTCTCTCTCTCTCTCTCTCTCTCCTTTTTATATTTATCCTAACATAATTAACGAAACAAACCCTTATAAAACCTCCTTAAGACCCCAAATACCCATTTTGCCCCTTCTGGGATGATCTAAGATGGACAACTCAAAAATCTAACTCTCCAAATTGTGACAACGCACGAGGGAAATAGAGATCAAAATCCTTGACCAACATCGTTCACACAGCTTGCCCTATGCCGTTCGAATGACTTAGCCCATGTCGTTCGAATTACAGATCGCGCGACTCTTCGGGCGACCTCCTATTGTAAGTCAATAGTACGTCACTAGAAGCACATTATCTCGCAAACTTCATATTATCATTCGAACGACAACCCCCATGTCGTTTGAACGATGCTTTTTCTTTTTCTTTTTTTTCCCTCCAATTTTCATCTACAATCCTTCCTTAATTATAATTAATTCCTCCTAATATATAATTCATATAAAATTTTAATTCAAATATTGGAGTATGATATTACAAACTTCCCTCCTTGGGGAATTTCGTTCCCGAAATTCTTGGTCCACCAGTCCTCAAACTTATGGGGTCCACCAACTTTTATTCTAAGTCCCAAAAATCCTCCAAGAAAAACTATTGAAGTCCTTAACACTAAGGTCCCCAAATAGTCAACATGCGACATCCCCTAATGCTCACCATTTCACTGACATTGACACTACATAATCGACCCCGAGTCTCCACTCGTGTTTGTAACACCCCGTATTTTCATGCATTTAATATTTAATTAATTCGGGAATTGAAAATTACTTGTGAGTAGTAATTTTAATTGAATTAATTAGGGAAATTTTATTTAAATATTAATCGGGAAGTGAATGGTTAATATTTAAGGAAAACTTACTTACTAAGTGAATAGTAATATTATATTTACGTCATTTCGGATATTAATGACGGGATATGTACTTATTTTCGCTGAGAGTCGGTATAGACTAATTTTGGTGTGAAATAAAGACTTTTTAGAAAGTAATTCGAATGCCAATTCTGAGTGTACGATTGAGTCCGGATGGGTCGAGATAGTCGGAAAAGTGTACCCGGGAGTAGTAAACGAGTCACAGGACGTTTTTAGACATTGCCAGGCCCACATGGGGGCATTTGGGTCACTTGGGCTTGGCCCATTAGACAAAAAATGGGATTAGCCTAATTTAATAAGTATAAGGAATTAGGGAACGACTAAATCAAATTAAGAAACCCTAAGTAGCAGTTAAGGCAAATTGGGGGACAAAGAGGGGGCCAAATCAAAGAGTTCATCTTCAACCTTGGACAATAACAACTCAAGATTCAGAATCTACGAACCCTAAGGCAAGTGGATGACTTGCTGTAGTATTGAATCTGTTTTTCAATTCATATTTATGCGACGTGGTTGATTAAAATTCGTTTTGTGGTGTTAATGGCATAAACATGGGGTTTTGAAAACCAATAACCTGATTTATGAATTTGGGTAAGGATTCATGTAAAATCTGGTAGTAGCAACTTGATATATATCTGGTAGAATATAATCTGGATAACTAGAAATGAATTTAAAGAAGAAATTTGAGGTTTGAATGGGTTAAAGGTTAAAGTTAGATTTTTCCCAAATTGTGAAATCAGTTGATAATGGACGAATTAATAATGGTTGTGGACATTCTAGGGATCCCTAATGAGGTTTCTAACATGTATTATTGATAAGAAGGCTTGAGGTTACTGTTAGGAAGAATTAGGGTTTCGAGGTTTTCGTCCATGGCTGAATCTGTCTTCGCGAAGAAGACGAAGACCTGCTCGATCGATTGATCGATCGAAGGTCTGGGGTCGATCGATCGAGGGTCGGCAGATTTTGACAGCTTCGCCCAGTTATGTGTATAAAAAAGGAAAATTTTATTATAAAATCTATCCTGTTATAATGATTGAGAAATTTATACATGAGTTAAATCTAATTAATTGTGAATAATATTAATTGGGATTTGAGGGAGTTTTTGTGTGACACGTCATGGTTAAAAGTAATTAGAGTTTGGAGGAAATTAGGAGTGTCACACTAAAGTTAAATTTTTATTTAGGTGAAGGCTAAATAATTTAGAGTCCGGAATTTAGACTCGGGTGAGGTAATTTTGGGCTACGAGAGTAAGTCCAAATTTATGGTGGGAGCGACATGAAAAGTAACTTAAATAATTAATGTGTAAGTTAATTAATAATTAGAGTTGAACCATAAACTCTTAATAATTTAAATGGACTTGTGTTACGGATTTAGTACACGGCATAGCCGGGATATTTTTTTTTATATATATATATATATATATATATATATATATATATATATATATATATATATATATATATACGGGATGTTACAGTATATATATATGGTGTGCACATTAATATCAGTGGATAGATATTATTATTATTATACTCTAGTGATATAAGGGGAGGTTACGCGTAGTGGATGAATCCCCTAGCTTGTGGAGTAGGCCGATTATATCCAAGGTCATAGCGTCCGTCATATGGGTGAGGGACATCTCACTTTCAGGGAAGGAATATGACCGCCTCCGATATTTTATGTAATTTCCAAGTTAGGGAGAAATTTTGACTTGGGGTAACTAGGTCAGGTGAATATACCTAGTAGGATAACACTTTAGAGGAATTTTATCCGGTGAGACTTTGCTCGGGGAAAAATACTATTATTAAATGTTATATTAGTATGTTTGTAAATACTATAATGTGACTGAGTATATAATTAGGTAAATAATTATGTACGGGCAAATTAATACAAAGAATGAGTTGTATTATAGGTATAACATATGTGAAAGTTATATAAAATAAAAGGGGAAATGATTTGATTAAGTTGATGATGATAATAACTTAAAAATTATAATTAAGGTATACTCGGTTAGAGAAGGGTGTTTGCAAAGGGCTTTATAATTTATCTAGTCATGAGATGAAAAACTAGGTGAATTTATTTAAGGCGTTAGTAGTGCACATTAGAGGAGGGGTGAGGATGTCCTCAAGGGAGTGCGGAACTAACTAAAATATGGAGAGCATGCATATTTATTTATTACTGCAAGTTATTCATTTGTTAAATGTTTTTCAAATGTTTTTGGTTACTAACCCTTGCTATAAAAAATTTATAAACCTTTTAGGTGTCCAGCCACAGGGAAGCCAGGCTTGACTCTGTTTCAGGAAATCCGTATCTGCAGCATATGTGGATGTTGCGGGAGTTTTGATAGACGCCTCATTATTTCATTCTAGTGTAGAGACCTCTATCAGTTATTTCGAGCATGTCGCTCACAGTTCATTTAGTTTCGGTCAGACTTGTTGAGATTGATTACTTGTCTTTATTTTATAATTGTTGGATTTTTTTGGGGCCTATGGTTTATTCGGTTAGTCATTTAATTGTGTATGGTTGTTTTAATAAATTGTGATTAATTGTGTTATTATATTTTCCGCATGAGTTTTCATTTAAGTTAATGAAAGATAAAACTTAGCACCGGTCTAATTTTGCTCACTTAGGTGGTTAGTAATTAAAAGGACAACAGTGATGCCAAGGATGATCCAACTGAGAAACCTGTTCTAACTTAATTTAGGACTGATCACACGGGGTTAAATAGGCGGGGTGTCACAGATGGTATCAGAGCATCAGGTTCTAGTGTCCTTAGGATCTGTGCGGATTTCTACGTTTCAGCGTAGCATTCTGTTGTTATAGAGCCCTATTATTAGGACTGTTGATTCATTTTCCGCTTGTGAGATATCGTATTTATGCTGTGAATATTTTTGTATAAATTGTGTACTTATACAATTCAATCTATTTCAGATGCCACCGAGGAGACAGAGAGCGGAGAGGGTTGAGGCTCGGGATGAGGTCAGGGAGTCTCACCAGGAGCCACAGGTACCGCCACCCCCACCCCCACCCCCACCCGAGTTGATTTCCACTACTCAAGTGGCAGTAATAGTGGCCCAGGCAGTCGAGACAGTAATGCGAGCCATGTCAGCTCACTTTCCACAGCCCCAGGCACCGCCTCTAATGGTACCAGCAGTTCAGGCTCTAGTGGGGCCACCATCTTGGCAGAGAGTTAGGGAGACCTTTCATAAGGGTCACCCACCTGAGTTTCGGGGTAGCACAGATGTAGTAGAGGCTTGTGACTGGAAGAAGAACATTCAATGCCATCTGCGCATGCTAGAGTGTACAGAGATACAAAAATAGATGCTTGCTACCTTTCGTCTGTCGGGGGCAGCCTTACAGTGGTGGGAGTCAGTTACCACCGCCGAGAAGCGAGATTTGATGACAATAGCAGAGTTCTGGGTGCGGTTCGACTGCAAATACTTTCCACCAGCAGTAGAGACTGAGATGAGAAAGAAATTCAGCGATTTGGTTCAGGGTGACCGATCAGTGGCAGACTATGAGGAAGAGTTCACCCGGTTGGCAAACTTTGTGCCAAATGAGGTGAGCGATGAGGAGCGGAAGAAATCAAGATTTATGGGGGGCTTAGCCTGGAGGATCACGCAACATTTGATTGGGAATCCGGCATTGGTGACATATACAGATGTCGTTAATGCCGCGCGTGTACACTGCCAAGATCATCGCTTTCATGCGAAGGGGAGCAAGAGAGCAGGGGAGCCGACGGGAAGTCAGCAAGGGAATTAGCTTAAGAAGTTTAAGCCTAGTGGGTTCTGACCGGGAGGATAGGGGTTCAGGCAGGGACAGCCGGGCCCAAATCAGCAATAGCAGGTTCCGCAGGGCCTCGAGGGCCAAGGGGACAATGGGGGAGGCCAACAGGGACAGTGCCAGCCGTGCCAGGGCCAACAGGGCCAACGACAGGGGGATGGTCAAAGACGCTATTTTGTCTGTGGCCAGCCAGGACATTTCAAAAGGGAGTGCCCACAGAGGGGCATAGGTCAACAACAGGAGGCCCAATAGGGGCAACGGGGATAGATGCCGCCAGCCGCAACAGCAGTAGCAGCACCCGCCCCACCGTAGCAGGGACAAATGCACTACGGGCGTGTGTATAACGTCCGGGATGTTCCCAATCCCACAGCACAGCAAGCACCACCAGCAGTTGAGGGTATATTTCTCATTCATGGTTATGAGGGTAGTATTCTTTTTGATACGGGAGCATCACATTCATTCATTAAGTTTAATTTTTCTAAAAAAGGCCGGACTATTAGAGACCGTGGGTAGTCTTCGGATGTGTGTAGAGTCGCCAGTAGGCAGCGGGACTACGATTCACTCTATTTGTCGGGGTGTGGACATTTTAATTGGGAGACTTAATTTAGCAACGGACCTCTTAGTGTTAGATATGGAGGGGGTACGATGTCATCTTGGGTATGGATTGGTTGGCAGGTTATCGGGCGACGGTGGATTGCTACGAGAGGACCATCGTGTTCTCCATTCCAGGATAGGAAATGTTCTTGATAGCAATGCCTCTACCTAAGGGAGGGTCACGCACACACTTGTATTACATCGAGGAGGAGACCTCACAAGAGGTGGCGATTCCGTTGGACTCAATCCCTGTGGTGAGGGACTTTGAGGATGTATTCCAAGACATACCAGGGTTTCCACCTAGCAGGGAAATCAAATTTGTGATCGATTTAGCACCGGGGACGAGGCCAATTGCTCGGGCCCCATACCGTATGGCCCCGTCAGAGATGCGTGAGTTGAGAGAGCAGATTCAGCAGCTTCTGGGTCAAAGTTTCATCCGGTGGAGTACATTGCCGTGGGGTGCACCACTGTTGTTTGTGAAGAAGCAGGACGGCTCACTACGGCTATGCGTGGACTATAGAGAGCTGAACAAGGCGACGATACGGAATAAGTATCTGTTGCCTAGGATCGATGATCTATTTGACCTGTTGAGAGGGGCGTCTTTCTTCTCTAAGGTCGACTTGAGGTCAGGGTATCATCAACTACGTATCCGAGAGGAGGATGTTCCTAAGACCTCTTTCCTGTCCCGGTATGGATCTTACGAGTTCAGGGTGATGCCATTCGGGCTCACCAATGCACCAGCAGTGTTCATGGACCTTATGAACAGGGTTTTTAGGGAGTTTCTCGATCAGTTTATCATCGTGTTCATTGATGACATCCTGATCTACTCGCGCACCGAGGAGGAGCACGTAGAGCATCTGCATATAGTGTTACAGACATTGCAGAATCACCAGCTCTATGCCAAATTCGGGAAGTGTGGATTTTGGCTACGGGAGGTTTAGTTTCTTGGCCACGTGGTGTTAGACCGGGGTATTGTGGTATATCCAAGTAAGGTATCGGCGGTGAGGGAGTGGGGAAAGCCCACGACACCGATCGAGGTGCGCAGTTTTCTGGGATTGGCCGTTTATTACAGGAGATTCATCAAAGGATTCTCAAAGATTTTGGGCCCTTTGACGAATTTGATCGGGAAAGGGGTACCTTTCACTTGGGGTGATCATTGTCAATTATCTTTTGACGAGTTAAAGGACAAGTTGACATCTGCACCCATGCTTGCATTGCCAAAAGGAGGATTAGAGTATCGGGTTTACACTGACGCATCTTCATAGGGACTTGGGGGTGTGCTTCAGTAGGAGGAAAGGGCTATAGCTTATGCGTCCAGGAAGCTAAAGCCCCACGAGAGGAATTACCCCACTCACGACCTGGAGTTAGCAGCGGTCATTTTTGCTTTGAGAATATGGAGACATTATCTTCTGGGAGAGCAGTTCACGTTATTCACGGATCACAAATCACTTCAGTATCTCTTCACACAGAAGGATCTGAATATGAGGCAAAAGCGATGGCTAGAATTCGTGAGGGACTACCAGTTTGATATTCAGTATCATCCTGGTAAGGCTAATGTGGTAGCAGATGCATTGAGCAGGAGACCGACTGGGGAAATATCAGAAGTTTGGAAAGCGAAGTGGAAAGAGCTTCGATATGAGGATGATGTGGCTAGGGCTTGCATGTCAGCATTATCCATCACACCTGAGATCATTATGAAGGTTGTGAGGACACAGGCAGGGGACCAGGTCTGCAGAGATAGGGTGAGCCAGTTGCTAGCTGAGGGAGCAGAGGGTCACTCGGTCAGCTCGGAAGGAGGCTTACGCCTTAATGGGAGGTTAATTGTGCCCGAGGATGAGGAGTTGAGGCACGCTGTTATGACAGAGTCCCATGGGTCGAGATTCGCGATATATCCCGGTGGAGATAAGATGTACCAGGATATGAGGAGGGAGTATTGATGGGAAGGAATGAAACGAGACATAGCAGAGTTTGTTTTGAAGTGTCCCACGTGTCAGCTTGTGAAAGTTGACCACCAGAGACCATCAGGGATGTTACAGCCACTGGAGATTCCCGTGTGTAAGTGGGAGAGCATCTCTATGGACTTCATTACAGGGTTACCTACATCGCAAAAGGGTCACAATTCCATATGGGTCATTGTGGATCGGTTGACCAAAGTGGTCCACTTCCTGCCGGTTCGCACAGACTTTGAGACAATGTGTTATGTGCAGCTATTCATAGCAGAGATTATTAAGCTGCACGGGGTACCGATAAATATTGTGCCAGATAGGGACAAGATCTTTGTTGCCCACATTTGGCAGAGTTTTCAGGAGGCCATGGGCACGGAGTTACGTTTCAGTACGGACTTTCACCCACAGACTGACGGACAGACTGAGAGAGTCAATTAGATGCTGGAAGATATGCTCAGAATGTGCATATTAGACTTTAGGGGAGGTTGGGAGAAATATCTTCCTCTGGTAGAGTTTGCGTATAACAACTCTTACCAATTCACAATCGGCATGGCCCCATTCGAGGTACTATATGGGAGACCTTATCGTTCACCCGCTTGTTGGTTATAGGTGGGGGACAACAAAATATTGGGGCTAGAAATTATTCAGGAGACATCTGCCAAGATAGAGCTGATCCGAGGGAGGATAGCTCAGGATAAGCAGAAAAGTTACGCTGATGCTTCACGGAGACGTGTGGAGTTAGAGGTTGGGGATCAGGTACTGGTGCGAGTGTCCCCTATGAAAGGGGTGATGAGATTCGTCAAGAAGGTTATATTAGCACCGAGGTACGTTGGACCTTTCCCTATTATTGAGAGGGTGGGGCCTGTAGCCTACAGGATGGGATTACCGGAGCACCTTCAGCGGATACACGACGTGTTCCATGTAGCATCGCTGAAGAAATATCGCAGGAGCGAGAGGTCTTTCTGGAACATCCCACTCGAGGAAATTAATTTACAGCTATGCATCTCATATGAGGAGAGACCGGTGGCTATTCTGGACCGTAGCGAGTGAAAGTTACGATCCAAGGTTGTTCCACTAGTTAGAGTACAGTGGGGTCATCACCACGTTGACTAGTCTACCTGGGAGCGGGAGGAGAATATGCGAGAACAATATCCAGAACTTTTCACCATAGGTATGATCTAATTTCGGGGACGAAATTCCATTGTAAGGGGGGGAGTATGTAACACCCCGTATTTTCATGCATTTAATATTTAATTAATTCGGGAATTGAAAATTACTTGTGAGTCGTAATTTTAATTGAATTAATTAGGAAAATTTTATTTAAATATTAATCGGGAAGTGAATGGTTAATATTTAAGGAAAACTTACTTACTAAGTGAATAGTAATATTATATTTACGTCATTTCGGATATTAATGACGGGATATGTACTTATTTCCGCCGGGAATCGGTATAAACTAATTTTGGGGTGAAATAAGGACTTTTTAGAAATTAATTCAGATGCCAATTCTGAGTGTACGGTTGAGTCCGGATGGACCGAGATAGTCAGAAAAGTGTACCCGGGAGTAGGAAACGGGTCAAGGGATGTTTTTAGACATAGCCGGGCCCACATGGGGGCATTTGGGTCACTTGGGCTTGGCCCATTAGGCAAAAAACGGGATTAGACTAATTTAAGCAAGTATAAGGAATTAGGGAACGACTGAATCAAATTAAGAAACCCTAAGTAGCAGTTAAGGCAAATTGGGGGACAAAGAAGGGACCAAATCAAAGAGTTCATCTTCAACCTTGGATAATCACAACTCAAGATTCAGACTATACGAACCCTAAGGCGAGTGGATGACTTGATGTAGTATTGAATCTATTTTTCAATTCATTTTTAGCGACGTGGTTGATTAAAATTCGTTTTGTGGTGTTAATGGCATAAACATGGGGTTTTGAAAACCAATAACCTGATTTACGAATTTGGGTAAGGATTCATGTAAAATTTGGTAGTAGCAACTTGATATATATCGGGTAGAATATAATCTGGATAACTAGAAATGAATTATAGAAGAAATTTGAGGTTTGAATGGGTTAAAGGTTAAAGGTAGATTTTTCCCCAAATTGTGAAATCAGTCGATAATGGACGAATTAATAATGGTTGTGGACATTCTGGGGGTCCCTATTGAGGTTTATAACATGTATTATTGATAAGAAGGTTTGGGGTTGCTGTTAGGAAGAATTAGGGCTTCTAGGTTTTCGTCCATGGTTGAATCTGTCTTCGTAAAGAAGACGAAGACGTGATCGATCGATCGATCGAAGTTCTGGGGTCGATCGGTCGAGGGTCGACAGATTTTGACAGGTTCGCCCAGTTATGTGTATAAAAAAGGAAAATTTTATTATAAAATCTATCCTGTTATAATGATTGAGAAATTTATACATGAGTTAAATCTAATTAATTGTGAATAATATTAATTGGGATTTGAGGGAGTTTTTGTGTGATACGTATGGTTAAAAGTAATTAGAGTTTGGAGGAAATTAGGAGTGTCACACTAAAGTTGAATTTTTATTTAAGTGAAGGCTAAATAATTTAGAGTCGGGGATTTAGACTCGGGTGGGGTCATTTCGGGCTACGAGAGTAAGTGCAAATTTATGGTGGGAGCGACACCAAAAGTAACTTAATTAATTAATGTGTAAATTAATTAATAATTAGAGTTGAACCATAAACTCTTAATAATTTCAATGGGCTTGTGTTACGGATTTAGTACACGGCATAGCCGGGATATTTTATATATATATATATATATATGTATGTATACGGGATGTGGTAGTATATATATATGGTGTGTACATTAATATTAGTGGATAGATATTATTATTATTATACTCTAGTGCTATAGGGGGAGGTTGCGCGTTGTGGATGAATCCCCTAGCTTGAGGATTAGGGCGAGTATATCCCAGGACATAGCGTCCGTCATATGGGTGAGGGACATCTCACTTTCAGGGAAGGAATATGACCGCCTCCGATATTTTATGTAATTTCCAAGTTAGGGAGAAATTTTGACTCTGGGTAACTAGGTCAGGTGAATATACCTTGTAGGATAGCACTTTAGAGGAATTTTACCCGGTGAGACTTTGCTCGAGGAAAAATACTATTATTAAATGTTATATTAGTATGTTTGTGAATACTGTAATGTGACTGAGTATATAATTAGGTAAATAATTATATACGGGTTAATTAATACAAATCATGAGTTGTATTATAGGTATAATAGATGTGGAAGTTATATAAAATAAAATGGGAAATGATTTGATTAAGTTGATGATGATAATAACTTAAAAATTATAATTAAGGTATACTCGGTTAGAGAAGGGTGTTTGCAGAGGGCTTTATAATTTATCTAGTCATGAGATGAAAAACTTGGTGAATTTATTTAAGGCGTTAGTAGTGCACATTAGAGGAGGGGTGAGGATGTCCTCAAGGGAGTGCGGCACTAACTAAAATATGGAGAGCATGCATATTTATTTATTACTGCAAGTTATTCATTTGTTAAATGTTTTTCAAATGTTTTTGGGTACTAACCCTTTCTATAAAAAAATTTATAAACCTTTTAGGTGTCCAGCCATAGGGACGCCAGGCTTGACTCTGTTTTAGGAAATCCGTAGCTGCAGCATATGTGGACGTTGTGGGAGTTTTGATAGACGCCTCATTCTTTCATTCTAGTGTACAGACTTCTATCAGTTATTTCGAGCATGTCGCTCACAACTCATTTAGTTTCTGTTAGACTTGTTGAGATTAATTACTTGTCTTTAGTTTATAATTGTTGGATTTTTTTGGGGCCGATGGTTTATTCGGTTAGTCGTTTAATTGTGTATGGTTGTTTTAATAAATTGTGATTAATTGTGTTATTAAATTTTCCGCATGAGTTTTCATTTAAGTTAATAAAAGATAAAACTTGGAACCAGTCTAATTTTGCTCACTTAGGAGGTTAGTAATTAAAAATACGACGGTAATGCTAAGGATGATCCAACTGAGAAACCTGTTCTAACTTAATTTAGGACTAATCACCCCGGGTTAATTAGGCGGGGTGTCACAGTCTTATGACCAAGTCCAAACCATTCCTAGCACTACCTATGCTAGTACTTGAGGCATAGCGCTCAACACTTACCCAAAACAAATCATAATACAACTAACCGTCCTATATATCACAAAAAAATCAATTTCTATCTTCGGACCATACATCACGTGTTCCAAAAACTTTCATGTTATCCTAACTACACAACTCGCATGAGCTTACCGAGAACCATACTATGTTAGTCTCCTACTTCCAAGGAGGAATAATCCCATCAAATCATCACTGCACGCTTGGTATACCCTTTTCGTCGCGTTATTCTAACGAACCCAACACTACCTTATGTGTATCATCCTTGGGTACTTTTTAAAGTCCCACTCTAATCCACTCACCGTGGAAAAGCAAAATCACATGTTAAGGTTTCCTCAATTTTTAACACTATATTGTATCCTCAAGCCGTCATCCCTTCCTTCACAACTCGATCCACTAACTGTCGAGCCGTCTAGTCAAATGTCCACTAGTTCTAAGAAAGATCGCTATTATGAGCAAATCATGCGGCTAAAGTGTATCCTCCTGTACGTAAACTGTATTCAATCACATGGATACATCAGATGGGCACACCCAGTTATCGAGATGCATTGACCAAACTCGGTTCACCAAGCTCTCTTATGCCCAACTGCGCTATACCATGACATGACATCAATCTGAGTCACTACATCAGTGAGAATACTGATTCCCAACTATCGAAACCTAAAGGAATACAGGAGAGTCAGAAGGAATAAACAACTATCCTGAAAATTTTCACCCAATAGGCATCCGATTCTGACTTATGGAAGTGAACGTACATCGCATACTTAAAGTCATGCCACTCATTCTCAAAACTCTCACCGAGTACTACTTCTTGCCATATACCATGTCCTGGGTAACTAGCCATGAAGAATCGAATCGCAACTGTTCATTCGCACGATACGAATGAAATTTAAGAATCGGTAGTCTTTAGAAAGTCAATTCCCGACTTCCCTCCTTGGGATCAAGGCCTTACCTTTCACTTCCTTTATGTAAATGAATTATTCTGATTGGTGGACACCTAACGCTCTAGTCCCTGATCTTGTCCAATCACTAGTGACGATGTCATTGACCTACTATACATAGGTTATTGTCTTCTTTATCATTGCTTGACTGAAGTCCCAAATTTTCATAGACATTACTTAATTCAATCGATACACTCACCTAACCATATTCTTTATTTACCACACGACATTTCCAACCAACTTACTTTACGTTTCTACCCACATAGAATTTTTTGGACGGCCACACCTGCAACCTTTAGCAATCTAAGGGTAGTAAGTACCGCACCGAGCTACTACTTCTAACTTGTACTAACTTGGCAAGACGTTCTAAGAACTAGTCCTTCCATTACCAAGGTTACCCTAGCATATACAGTCAATACCCCGACATACTAATCATGCTTCAATGCTACTCTACCTTAATTACCATTTTTAAGTATCCACTTGATGTCGTCACTCTATGTCTCGAATACATATCTTAGTGTACCCCAAAATCGGTTATCACTACGCTCATACGAGTCATTCCATAACATTATAGCATCACTCTCATAATGACACTACTATTGTCCTACCTTAGAAATTACACCACCCATCTGTGCTGATTGGAAGGCCATACCCAGCACGCATACTACACAACCAGCAATCTGGGATCATCATCCGACCCCCAACTCAATCATTACTATAATGCTACTGCCTCTTTTTACCAGAATTAATTGGCCTCCAACGAACACCAAACATATTCTATGTAAAGTTCCAAAACTCGACATGGTTTCATCGTCTATACTTTTATCATCATAGGTTCACTCTACAAACCTTTCAATACCCACATCGATATTACTTAGTGCTCACACAAAGACACTAGTCTACGAGCTTCTAGCCATAGTGAACCTTAATCCTCAAACATCTCAAGACATCACAACATTCGATATTTATCCTCAATGATGTCACACCCAATTTTATCCTATGAGCGCCTCAAAATTCCTATGAACTACTCTCACACTAGGATTACCACACACCTCGTTATTACTTTGGCGGTTAAAATGAGTCTCAACATGTAGATAACCATCTCATCTTCCTTCCAAACGGTCATGACTATAAGTCACGCACACACCATAATCAATTCTACAAAGGATTATAGTATTCTACAAGACATCGCATACGACCTACAAACCTTAAGTTCTATTGTCAAATCCCCAGATGAATATCCAATCATGTCAACTAAATTGCCTCTTTAAGAAAACATCATACCGTGTTCTAACCTACAAGTTAATACAATTATAAAGATCTTAGTAGGATATGGTACATTGGGTATTTCCTATAAATACCGAGGCCCACACCATTAACGCTGCATGAGATCCTATTCCTCAATACAAAATTATAACCAAAATATATTAAACCTAAGTCCTCAACCAAAGGAACTAATATGCTCTCACCTCAAAATCAATACTTATGAATTTCACTCAGTTATCTAGTCTCCATTCATAAGAGACACAACATTTGCAACTATATTGCAGCAAACACTACTCTCATTACCAAAATCATCTCACAATACCTTCTCACACAAAGGGTTACGGCATTGCCAATATTAGCTTACACAACTTCAGGTGTTCATCAAAATACCATAAATTACGATACTACCCGGAAATAAAACTTTTCTAATTACATTAATGTGACACCCCGCCTAATTAAATACCGGGCGATCACTCCTTTATTAAATTAAAATCAAGGTGAACAGTTGGTTCATTCTTAACATCACTGTCGTCAAAATAAAATTTCCAATTTAAACACCCTAAATAATTAAGCTAAGTGTCAAAACCATTTTAGATACTACTTTCCAAATTTTATTCAAAACCAATATTTTAAAACTTTACATAATTCACGATTTAAAGAATCACACAACAATTATACTAGAACAAACAATCCAGTTAATTAAACATCCAACTGAGAAAATCCCAACATTTAAGACATAAAGGAAAACATCCTGACAGTAATAAAAATCCAAAGTGTAAATACTGGAAATAAATGAATTACAATATCCAATAAAAAAACTGAATAATGGAAAAGGGCGACACATGCCCAACTGATAAAATAAATGCTAGGAGTGGAATCAAGAAATGATGTCGTCTAAGCAAGAGGCCTGCAACTCCCACCTAAGCTGCAGCGCGTTCCTTCCAAAGGATCCTATGCAAGACGCCCCTGTGGCTGGGCACCTGTAATCTATACATATATATACAAGAGAGAAAAGAAAATAGAAACGGGTCCGAGCCCGATTGTAAAAACGATTTAAAATTTGTTTACCAAGTATTTAAAATGTTTATTGGTCAATGCAACAACATATTAGTGAGACACTCCCTTGAGAAGTTCTCACCTCTCTTCTAATGTGCATGCCTATCGTACTAACCTTCCCAACGGTTTAACTTATCTTATCTCATGTCACTCGTAAGATTTAAACTGACAATTTCAACTGATTAAGAGGTTCATTTCATTTAACAACATAGTTCTCATTTAACCTTATTTACTAATAAAGTCTCGCCGCAATATATTATACTTTTCAAACACTTATTACCAAATTGAAATAATTATTCGTATCTTACTTACCATAAACACAGTAGGTAGTTCCCAAATTCCAGAAGTTAATATATATATATATATATATATATATATATATATATATATATATATATATATATATATATATATATATATATATATATATATATATATTCTAACGGCACCCCACATAATAATTATGGTGCGGGCATAGTCTGGTATCCAGTCCCCGTATCACTCGTACTAAGGGAAGTACAAGTTCGGAATCACTCTCGAACTATATTAATACAAACACAAACAACATTGAGGAGAAGCATAAATTCCATGTCTCTAAGAGGTCAGTACATGACCTCACGTCTCTTAGGACCGTCTGAACTATCGATTCGATAGCCGATACCGAAGGATTTCTATCTTCTAGGGTACGAGTCAATATCCTCCATAAAGGTCCCATCGAGATAAGACTGTCCCAGTGCGGTAACCTCAGGGATAGCAAGTAGCGCGGGCATGGTTTTCTCACGTATATAGTATATTCATAAACACAGTCATATAAATATACTACTATTACCACATCAAATTTAGGCACATCTCATAACCCATAATTATGATATTTATCCTTATTTCTCGTTATTTAGTTATCACGTATAACGGTTCATTTCTTACTTTAATTTGTGGAGTTATCCTAACTTATTAAGTGACACTCGTAGATCCCTATCCTCCCAAGTGTAATATCAGTAGGTACTCATTTATTTACCAACATAACTACCTTACTCGTCTCCCCCTTTTTATCCTATTTCCATTGTCCCTTATATGTAAACATCCCCGAAAATGTAAATCTCGTCTTACATTAAAGATTTCATATTATCAATAAGTCCTACTGGTCTTCTTTATCTCCCAAAATATTTTAATAAGGATGTCCAAGGATTATTACACCTTTAAATTAAATTCAACTATTTAGAAGGGAAATTATGAATCTGCCAGGTGGGGTCAATCGATCGATGGCAGGGGCTCGATCGATCGACACTCCTGGTTCGATCGATCGATCAAACAGGTATGGGGAATTCTGCAGATTAACAGTTACGTGTTCTATCATCCAACATCATCCAAATCCGGATTTTTAACACCCAAACTCCCAGAAATTTGTACTACAAACATTATAAACCCAAACTAACAATCTTCTACGTAAAGCATGTGAATTTTCATCAATAACCACGGATTAAAGGGCCAAAACTTATATATAAATCTTATGAACCCTAGAAATTTCTTTAACTTTGTTCTAATCAACCTTTTTCCAGAATTTCAACTTCTAATCCATCATAAATCTGTGGTTCAACTTCTACATATGAAGGGGATTTCCAGATTATCATTTATATCATTACTACATGCAATTTTCCTATCTCCAACATGGGTTTTCTTCTAAGAAACTCATCCTAATCAACCCTAGACTAACATGAATGATGCATTAACGAAATTAAGCAAGATAAATACTTGTCTGGGAATTTTTTGTCTCTGATTTGTGTTGAAATCAGTGTGGTTATGATCCTTGCGACGTGATCTCTCGTTTGGCGGTGACGGCGGCGCAAAAGGAGGGGTTTTTAGAATTCCTTGGCAAGCTCTCTCCTTCCTTCTCCAATGGCCGTCACTTGCTTTTGGTTGTGTTAAACCTAGAAGGAAACCCTAAGCATTTGATATAACCTTGTAATTTTCGTGGGTTTAATTACCCAAAATTACGAAATGTCCGAAACGCCCTCCCGGGGTGCTAAATAGGCCTAAAAACGCCCCGAGACCCAAACTAAACCCCCAGGTACTTATTTTTGACTATTTTGACCATTTTGGACACTTTGGCGCACTCAAAATGACAATACGGGTGACTTATAATTTATTCACTTTTATAAATCAATATTTAGTCCCGACGCGACACGGGCGCGTCCCGACTCAAATTTCCAAAATTGTCATTTTATTCACTCGTGACATTTAATAGTACGAATATTATATTACTTTACTCATTAGTAATATTCAACAAGATTCCAATGATTACTAACTCTCGTCACGTTAGTAATTAATAATAATTAAGTTCCGAATTTATATTAAATTAATAACTCACATTAAATTTAATAAATCCCCAAATTTAGAAAGCATAAAAATACGGGGTATTACATATTTCCCCCCTAATAACGGAATTTCGTCTCGAAATTCAGAAAATAAGACATATTTGATAAGATTAAATCCGGGTATTTCTCGTACATATCTGACTCGCGCTCCCAGGTGGATTCCTCCACATTATGATGCTCCCACTGGACCCGTATAAGTGGAACTACCTTCGACCTCAATCTCCTATCGCTATGGTCTAGGATAGCCACTGGTCTCTCCTCGTAAGAGCTGTCAGGCTGTAAGTCTATCTCTTCTATCGCGATGTGGGTGTGGGCCATATCATCCCGAAGGTATTGTCTCAACGACGAGATGTGGAATACATCGTGGATGCGATGTAGATGCTCTGGTAGTCCCAATCTGTATGCTATCGGCCCAATCCTCTCAATAATGGGAAATGGTCCCACGTATCTCGTGGCCAATTTCCATTTCTTCCCGAACCTCATCACTCCTTTCATAGGAGATACACGTAGTAATACTTGGTCCCCCACATTAAACTCCCGGAAGAACCGTTTCGCATCGACGTAATTTTTCTGCCTGTCCTGGGCTACTCAAATGCGACTCCTGATCATCTCAATCCTAGCGGAGGTTTCCTGAATCACCTCGGGTCCGAGCAACTTGTTATCCCCCACCTCTAGCCAACAAGTTGGGGAACGACAAGGCCTTCCATACAAAGCCTCGAATGGAGCCATGTCAATCGTGAACTGTTAAGAGTTATTATAAGTGAACTCCACTAGTGGAAGATGTGGGTCCCAACCTCCTCCAAAATTAAGGACACACATGCGTAGCATATCCTCTAACATCTGATTAGTACGCTCTGTTTGTCCATCTGTCTGTGGGTGATAAGATGAACTCAACCTCAACTCTGTACCCATAGCCTCCTGAAAGCTCTCCCAGAAATGCGATACACAAATTTTGTCTCTATCTGACACAATATTCAGGGGCACCCCATGTAATCTGACAATCTCAGCAATAAAAAACTGAGCATACTGACCCGTGGTATAGTCCGTTCGTACCGGAAGAAAATGAGCCACCTTGGTCAAACGGTCCACAATCACCCAGATGGAATCGTGGCCCCGTTGTGATGTAGGCAACCTAGTAATAAAATCCATAGAAATACTCTCCCACTTCCACGCGGGTATTTCCAATGGCTGAAGCAACCCTGACGGTTTCTGATGGTCCACCTTTACCAGTTGGCAGGTAGAACACTTGGACACGAATTCAGCAATGTCCTTTTTCATTCCACTCCACCAGTATTGCCGCTTCATATCCTGGTACATCTTATCTCCTCCAAGATGTACCGCAAATCGGGACCCGTGAGACTGGGTCATCACTGCATGACATAAGTCTGCCCCCTTTGGGACCACCAATCTCCCATTAAACCTCAAACCCCTATCAGAACTAACAGAATAGGACTCGGCACCCTTAGCTAAAAGTCATACAATCTGCTCCTAGAAAAATGGGTCTGTGGTCTGTGCCTGTATCACCCTCGTAACAATATTGGGTGTCACTATCATGAAAGATATGAAGGAACGGGCTACTAAGTCCTGGTGACCCAACTCTTTCCACTTTTCTTTCTAGACGTCCGCTACGTCGTCTACCGGTCTACGGCTCAACGCATCAGCAACTACGTTGGCCTTCCCCGGATGGTATTATATGTCGAACTGATAGTCCTTCATGAACTCTAACCACCTGCGCTGACGCATATTCATCTCTCGCTGAGTGAATAGGTACTGCAGTGACTTCTGGTCTGTGAACAGGAAAAATTTCTCCCCAAATAAATAGTGCCTCCATATCCTCAATGCAAAAATGGACACTGCTAACTTTAGGTCATTTGTGGGGTAATTCTTCTCGTGCGGCTTAAGCTTGAGGGAGGAAAAAGCTATAGCCTTCTCCTCCTGCTGAAGTACTCCCCCAAGTCTCGGTAAAGAGGCATTGATGTAAACCAGGTACTCCACGCCTGACTTAGGTAAGGCAAGGACCGGTGCTAAAGTAATCTTATCTTTCAGCTCATCGAAGGCCAATTAACAGGCATCGTCCCAAACATATGGTACTCCCTTGTGAGTTAGGTTCGTCAATGGACCCGCTATTTTGGAGAAACCCCGAATGAATCTCCTATAGTATCCGGCTAATCCCAATAAACTACGTACTTTTGTCGGTGTCGTGGGCTATCCCCGCTCCCTCACCGCTGACACTTTACTCGGGTCAACTGCTATCCCCTGTTCAGAAACAACATGCCCCAAGAACTACACTTCCCGTAACCAGAACCCGCACTTCTCATACTTAGCATACAGCTGATGCTCTCATAGAGTCTGAAGAACCTGCCTCAAGTGCTTGGCATGATCCTCCTCGGAGTGTGAATACATCAGAATGTCATCTATGAATACGATGACAAACTGATCCAAGAACTCTCTGAACACTCGATTCATCAAGTCCATGAATACGGCTGGAGCATTTGTGAGTCCAAATGGCATCACTCTGAACTCATAGGACCCACATCTCGTCAAGAAAGCAGTCTTTGAAACATCCTGCTCCCTAATACGTAGCTGATGGTACCCCGACCTCAGATCTATCTTCGAAAAGAAAGTTTCTCCCCTCAACTGGTCGAACAGATCATCGATTCGAGGCAACAGATACTTGTTCCATATCGTGACCTTGTTCAGCTCCCGGTAGTCCACACATAGCCTCAGTGAACCATCTCTCTTTTTCATAAACAAAACTGGAGCGCCCCAAGGTGAGGTAGTCCTACGAATGAAGCCCTGACCTAACAGCTGCTCTATCTGATCTCGTAACTCTCGCATCTCCGCCGGAGCCATACGGTATGGAGAGCGTGCTATAGGTCGAGTATCTAGTAATAAATGTATGACAAAGTCTATCTCTCGACTGGGGGGTAGGCCTGGTATCTCCTGAAATACATCGAAAAACTCACGAACAACTGGGATTGAGTCTAAGGGAATCACAACCTCCTTAGAGGTATCCTCCTCTATGTAATACAAATGCGATCGAGCCTCCCTCTGGGCGAGACATCGCCACTACAAACATCTCTTGCCCCGGAATGGCAAAGACAATACTGCCACCGAAACAATCTATCATGGCTCTGTAAGCTGCGAGCCAATACATACCAATAATAACGTCGTGCTCATGCATATCTAAGACTAACATGTCTACTGGTAATACCAAGCTACCAATATCTACCCCCACTCTCCGTCATATAAAGAAAATTAGCGATCCATTTCCTAATGGTGAGTCTACACACGTCATAGTGCTCTCTGCTGTGGCTAATAACCCTAAGGCCTTCGCAAAATGGGTAGCTATAATATAGTGCGTGGCCCCAGTATCAAATAAAACTTGACCCATAGTACCATGGATAGGAAACATACCCTCAATTATAGGTGGTGCCTGTGGAGCTGCTGCCTGGTGGACGTTATAGACACGTTCGTACTGTAACTGCCCCTGCTGCACCGGAGCGGCTGGAATGGATGGTAGGGCTGGTACCTGAGCTGGTGCTGGGAGGGCAGCTGGAAAAAGTGGCCTCTGTGGCTCATTATGGGCACCCTACTATTGTGGGGCCATATCACCCTCTGGGGAATCCTGGCACTTATGGCCATGCTTGCCGCACATAAAACATCGGCCTCTGAAATTATCTCCCCTCTGGCCCTGTTGACGACGACCCTGTTGGCCGTTATTGCCCCGCCACTGGCCTTGTTGGCCCTGATGAAAACGCTATTGGCCTTGTTGGCCCTGTTGTTGACCCCGCTGCTAGCGGTGTTGGCCTTGTTGGCCCTGCTGATTAGGCTGGCCCTGCTGACCTTGCCTAAATCCCCTAAATCCCTGCTGGGAATCACCTGATTGGAACCGCTTGGCAAGGTCCCCCTGATGGGAACTCTGCTCATGCTGACGAGTCTGCCCCTGAGATATCGGTGCTCCACTAGTGCCACTACCCCCTGTCCTGCCCTGCTGGTCGGACTCTCCTGCCCGCTTGCTTCCCTGCAAATGGAAGCGGTGATCCTGGTAGTGTAGTAAAGCAGCATTGAGTACATCTGTGAAGGTACTTAGAGACAGATTCCCTATAAGGTGCTGACGGATCCTCCAAGCTAACCTGTCCACAAATAACAATATCTTCTTGCCCTCAGTGGGTGACTCATCTGGCACTATAGTGAGAAGTCTTGTGAACTCCTCTTTATACTCAGTAACAGTGGAATTTTCCTGCTTCAAGTTTAGTGGCTTTCTCCTCATCTCGATTTGCACGGCGGATGGAAAGTACTTGCGGTCAAATCGCTCCCAGAATGACTGAATTGGGATAGTATCCCTCTCCTTCAAAGTGGTGGTGGATTCCCACCATCGTAAAGAGGCCCCCACTAGCTTAAATGAGGCCAACAACTGTTTCTGCACGTCTGTGCACTCATACATACGCAAATGCCTCTGGATGTCTTTCTTCCATTGGCTGACGATGATGATATCTGAACTACCCGAGAACTAAGGGGGATGCGCCTTTAGAACGGCATCCCTAACCCGCTCCCATGCTGATGGAAGCTGTGCAGGTACTGGAGCCACTTCCTGAATCTGGGGTGGAGCCTGCTGTACTACCGCTAATGCGACATTCACCGCTTGAGCAAAAATAGCGGCTACCTCATTAGCATTCATCGTTCCCTGAGCTGGAGCTGCTGGCTTCTCGGTTTGGGCACGTCTATCCTTTGGTGCACGTCTCGGAGGCATCTGAAACGTGAAGAAATTTATTAGTCTATAGTTATTATCAAATCTCAAATAGATGAAGACGTAATCGTAAAATCAAGAATACAACAATCCTAAAATAGGGCTCTATAACAAAAATGTTAAGCTGAAAGAGAAATAAGCCGTACAGATCCTAAGGACACTAGAACCTGATACTCTGATACCACCTGTGACACCCCGCCTAATTAAATATCGGGCGATCACTCCTTTCTTAAATTAAAATCAAGGTGAACAGTTGGTTCATTCTTAGCATCACTGTCGTCAAAATAAAATTTCCAATTTAAACACCCTAAATAATTAAGCTAAGTGTCAAAACCATTTTAGATACTACTTTCCAAATTTTATCCAAAACCAATATTTTATAACTTTACATAATTCACGATTTAAAGAATCACACAAAAATTATACTAGAACAAACAATCCAGTTAATTAAACATCCAACTGAGAAAATCCCAACATTTAAGACTTAAAGGAAAACATCTTGATAATAATAAAAATCCAAAGTGTAAATACTGGAAATAAATGAATTACAATATCCAACAAAACAACTGAATAATGGAAAAGGTAGACACATGCCCAACTGATAAAATAAATGCTAGGAGTGGAATCAATAAATGAGGTCGTCTAAGCAAGAGGCCTGCAACTCCCACCTAAGCTGCAGCGCATTCCTTCCAAAGGATCCTATGCAAGACGCCCCTGTGGCTGGGCATCTGTAATCTATACATATATATACAAGAGAGAAAAGAAAATAGAAACGGGTCAGAGCCCGATTGTAAAAACAATTTAAAATTTGTTTAGCAGGTATTTAAAATGTTTACTGGCCAATGCAACAACATATTAGTGCGACACTCCCTTGAGAAGTTCTCACTTCTCTTCTAATGTGCACGCCTATCGTACTAACCTTCCCAACGGTTTAACTTATCTTATCTCATGTCGCTCGTAAGATTTAAACTGACAATTTCAACTGATTAAGAGATTCATTTCATTTAACAACATAGTTCTCATTTAACCTTATTTACTAATAAAGTCTCGCCGCAATATATTATACTTTTCAAACACTTATTACCAAATTGAAATAATTATTCGTATCTTACTTACCATAAACACAGTAGGTAGTTCCCAAATTCCAGAATTTAATATATATATATTAAATACTCATATAATATATATATTCTAACGGCACCCCAAATAATAATTATAGTGAGGGCATACTCTGCTATCCAGTCCCCGTATCACTCGTACTAAGGGAAATACAAGTTCAGAATCACTCTCGAACTGTATTAATACAAACACAAACAACATTGAGGCGAAGCATAGATTCCAAGTCTCTAAGAGGTTAGTACACGCCCTCACGTCTCTTAGGACCGTCTGAACTATCGATTCGATAGCCTGTACCGAAGGATTTCAATCTTTTAGGGTACGAGTCAATATCCCCCATAAAGGTCCCATCGAGATAAGACTGTCCCATCACGGTAACCTCAGGGATAGAAAGTTGCGCGGGCATCGTTTCTCACATATATAGTATATGCATAAACACAGTCATATAAATATACTACTATTACAACATCAAATTTAGGTACATCTCATAACCCATAATTATGATATTTATCCTTATTTCTCTTTATTTAGTTATCACGTATAACGGTTCGTTTCTTACTTTAATTTGTGGAGTTATCCCAACTAATTAAGTGACACTCGTGGATCCATATCCTCCCAAGTGTAATATCAGTAGGTACTCATTTATTTACCAACATAACTACCTTACTCGTCTCCCCCTTTTTATCCTAGTTCCATTGTCCCTTATATGTAAACATCCCCAAAAAATGTAAATCTCGTCTTACATTAAAGATTTCATATTATCAATAAGTCCTACTGGTCTTCTTTATCTCCCAAAATATTTTAATAAGGATGTCCAAGGATTATTACACCTTTAAATTAAATTCAACTATTTATAAGGGGAATTATGAATCTGCCAGGAGGGGTCGATCGATCGATGGCAGGGGCTCGATCGATCGATGCGTCGATCGATCGACACTCCTGGTTCGATCGATCGATCAAACAGGTATGGGGAATTCTTCTGATTAACAGTTACGGGTTCTATCATCCAACATCATCCAAATTCGGATTTTTAACGCCCAAACTCCCAGAAATTTGTACTAAAAACATTATAAACCCAAACTAACAATCTTCTACGTAAAGCATGTGAATTTTCATCAATAACCATGGATTAAAGGGCCAAAACTTATATATAAATCTCATGAACCCTAGAAATTTCTTTAACTTTGTTCTAATCAACTTTTTTCCATAATTTCTACTTCTAGTCCATCATAAATCCGTGGTTCAACCTCTACATTTGAAGGGGATTTCCAAATTATCATTTATATCATTACTACATGCAATTTTCCTATCTCCAACATGGGTTTTCTTTTATGAAACTCATCCTAATCAACCCTAGACTAACATGAATGATGCATTAATGAAATTAATCAAGATAAATACTTGAATGGGAATTTTTGGTCTCTGATTTGTGTTGAAATAAGTGTGGTTACGATCCTTGCGACGTGATCTCTCGTTTGGCGGCGACGGCGGCGCAAACGGAGGGGTTTTCGGCCTAGAATTCCTTGGCAAGCTCTCTCCTTCCTTATCCAATGGCCTTCACTTGCTTTTGGTTGTGTTAAACCTAGAAGGCAACCCTAATCATTTGATATAACCTTGTAATTTTCGTGGGTTTAATTACCCAAAATTATGAAATGCCCGAAACACCCTCCCGGGATGCTAAATAGGCCTAAAAACGCCCCGAGACCCAAACTAAACCCCCGGGTACATATGTTTGACTATCTCGACCCTTCCGGACACTTTTATGCACTCGAAATGACCATACGGGTAACTTATAATTTATTCACTTTTATAAATCAATATTTAGTCCCGACGCGACACGAGCGCGTCCTGACTCAAATTTCCAAAATTGTCATTTTATTCACTCGTGACATTTAATAGTACGAATATTATATTACTTTACTCATTAGTAATATTCAACAAGTTTCCAATGATTACTAACTCTCGTCACGTTAGTAATTAATAATAATTAATTTCCGAATTTATATTAAATTAATAACTCACATTAAATTTAATAAATCCCCAAATTTAGAAAGCATAAAAATACGGGGTATTACAATTAATGTCATTAACTAACCATAAGTGCCACATTTAAGGGTTATATACCTTTCAATCACCAATCATTAATTCCCAGTCGGGGCACCCTAACCATCAATCTCTTTTGTTCACTCTATGTGACTTGTGCCACTTGCCCAATGGGCGTCATTTCATTCTGCCGACATCTCAATTTATTCTATGTCTCCAAGGATTTAACACAATCACCTCACACTAATAACCACAATGACACCACTATAGGCTAACATGGACACCCATAAATTACTACAATTCTAATCAAAAGCACGGAAGCGATTAATAACCTTCAACTTGATCGCATTCCACTTGACACTAATTTACTTGTCGTGATAACCTCTTTGAATTCACCGTCGAGGACCCGAACTAAAAAGTCATTAAGCTAGCATGATCAGTCCTACCCAACACCGATGTTAAAATATCTAATATCGACCTCACCACTTCACTCTCGAAAGGAACCTTGAACCTAGAGCTCTGATACCATTTGTAACGCCCCGACCCGAATTTATGGGTTAGCATGAGTTAACTTGGTCCGACCCAAGCGTTGAGTGTGAAGTGCAATGGAAAAACCTACACAATATTGCTAATCCAATTTTATTTTAGTTAACATTTCACTTGTTATCATGCGATTCCATCTTTAGAATGAACTACATGAAGGACCCATGGGTAGCCCCCCGAAGTCCAAGTAAACAGAGCTACTAACATAAAATAAATAAAATATACTTACCTCTATAATGCCCTCAAAATACGAAATCGCACCCAACCATTCGTAAAAAAAAGCGATGGTGTGAGCCTATGCCTAGTGGGATTATACAAAAGTAGCATAGAGACGAACTATAACAAGGATACTCAAACGCTACAACCACATGCATGAGAAAATATGTTTTTTGAGCATTTTATTTCAGAAAATGTTTAACTTCAATCTTTCTACTAAATACACCATTTTCATACAACATCAATTTTTACAACTTCAAAACCTTGAAATATTTATTCATTCTTTTTTTTTAACAAAAATAACCTTTCCAACATTTTTGTTCCTTAAAATTGTTTATTATGTCTGCACAAAAATTTTCTATCATTTAATCAAATGAACCCTACTCATGTAATCTAACTACCAAGACTATAATATGCAAATATAATCTTAATGAAGAGTAAGGTTTTTCCTACCTCTAATGGCTCTAATGGTGGTGGAAATATTAGTATAGGAGGAGCGACCCCCACCTCCAAAGGTGGCATCAAGGGGTTACTAAAAGCATCCTCAAAAGCTCCAAAATGCTCTTCTTCTAAGCTTCCAAGAAAGACCCACATCAAACTCCATGAAAACCCACCTTCAACTTCTCCGAAAATCCCCCCAATGCTCCTCTAAAATTCGTAGCTCTTCTTTATAAATGGTGGAAATGGTTATTTTGGGTTTGGATATGGTGGAACATAAATGGTGGTGGATAGAGGTGGAATACCACCCATCTCCTCTCTCTCTCTCTCTCTCTCTCTCTCTCTCTCCCAAAAAAATTAACCCAAATGCGCCAAAAAAACCCTTATAAAAACCTCCCTAAGACTCCAAATATCCAATTTGCCACTTTTGGGCTAATCTGAGCTCGACAGCTCAAAGATCCAGCGCTCCAAATTGTGACAACACATAAGGAAAATAGGGATTAAAATCCTCGACCAACTTCGTTCGAACGACTTTCCATGTGTCGTTCGAATGACTTAGCCATTCCATTCTAATTATGGATCGAACGACCCTTCCTGCGACCCTTCACGTGACATGCTACTGTAAGTCAATAGCACATCATTTGAGGCCCTTTATCCCACGACCTTCACACTATCTTTCGAACAACAACCCCATGTCATTTGAATAACCCTTTTCACCTTTCTTTTTCTTGTTCTCTAATTTTCATCCACAATCCTTCCATAATTATAATTAAATCCTCCTCATATATAATCCATATAAAAATTTAATTCAATTATTGGAGCAGGATATTACAAATTAAGTACTCCCCCTTTGTCTAACAAAATCAACCAAAGAATGATGTCTCCCCCTAAGTTAGATCTCCCCAAATTAAAAGTGTTAGATACCATTTCTCCCCATTTTTGTTCAGGAATAGACAAAGAATAAGGTTCATAAATTAACCCCATTCTCCCCGAGTAATTCACCCCCCCCCCCCCCCCCCCCAAATGAAACCAAGGATAAGCATAATGGAAAAATAAGTATATCATGCAATGATGTATAGTAATACAAAAGACAATAAAAAGCTAACTAATCCACACAAATAGTAATACATACCAACTAAGATGCGATAGAAAAATGATACCAACTAGAATGACTAAGATAAGCATGGGATATCAATGAAAAGACGCAACGAGATATATACCTATATCAACAAAAAGCATACATGGACTAGATGTGAAAGAAAAGACTCAAAAACAAATGATACTATATATATAAATATGAAAAAGATAACAATTAAGCACCAGAACTATATATATATATATAACGACCACATAATACACTAAACACAATAAGCGTTCCACAATTATATGGCATAAATGTATCTAAATAAACATGTGGTAAACGAAGTGAAGGGGTGTGAACTAGATACAAAAGAATTTGACCCAATCACTTAAACATGTTCGGGGAGTTCTTTTTAATTACAAAACATTATCAAACTTATTTTTAGCCTCACATGACAAGATAAAGTGAACTCAAAGAACAAACAAGAACAATATATACAAGCCTAGAATTTTGTTGATTCTATAAAATAATAGAGTCGTGATATAATAAGCATAACTAGGATTTATTGTTATTGTGAAAACATATTGATATTTCCATCCATAATACCTTATAAATTGTAATTCTCTTCTTTTATTTTGAATGATAATGTCAAATTAAACTATGTTGGCCTTGGCTACTTTTTATAATGCCACACTTTTTAGGCTCTTGCCAATGGTGGCCTTCACGTAAAGGAGATTTTCTCCTTTCGTAGACCTTTTCTGTGCACCTTCATCTATTTTTAATACAATTCAAATAAATCTCACGGGAAACGGTTCTTACATGCACAAATCCTCCATAGTCATAAAATATGTAGATGACGGAATTGATGGGAGAACATATCACAAAGCTCAAATATACATGTGAAGTTAATATTTAAAATAGTTCATACATGTGTGTGAGAGGCATATAAAAAGAGAATTAGTTAAGAAAATCAAAGTCAAACTACTTCATGCAAGTATGACAAAGAACAATTTAATAATTAAAATTCATAACCAGATCTTGTAGCCACTTGGAAGTGAAAAGAGATATAAAATTCAAACACAAGGATATACCACGTAAAATGTGCAAAATTAAAATACACAAAGTAATAATTTTGACTTTTTCAAATTTAAAGAAACAAAGATAACTTCAAGAACAAACAAAATATTTTTTTTATATTTTTCAATAAGACCCAAAAAATGTAAAGACACCCTTGTTGTGATTCTAGCAAAAACAGATGTGATGAAGCATAAAATAAAATATTACTAACAAACATACAATTAGAAAGAATGTATCGTGAAGCACTTATAGTATATATATAAGCAAATCTAACACAATCAACCTTTAGATTTATCATGGGGAGTATCATGTGCAAGGAAATAAGAATCATAAAGTTTATCATGTAAAGACTCCAAAATTGGATCTCTTAACCCATGTAGGTGTAAAATGATGATCTTGGGTTTTTATGACCTTGTTGACTCTACTCTTGGACTTTCTAGGACCGCTTCTAAGATCAAAACAAAATGTCCTAAGGTGAGCCTTCCTACCACAATATGTTCAAGTGAAAACACGGTGAGAAGTATTACCTAAGGGTTGATCTTTTTTAGCGTTCCTGTTTGATTATTTTGAAATAATGGTTTTGGTTTCATTAGTCGAAGAATTTTGAGTATCGAAGCCAATACGACACTTATCATTTTTAATTGGGACGGTGCCTAACATTTTATCCAATTTTCAGGCTTAGCCTCCAAATAAAAAATCACACAATTAGAGTCTCTTAATCTCTCTTCAAGCTCTGTTATTTTAGGCTCAAGCAAACTCCTAGTCTCTTCAAACTCAATAAGCTCTTTATTCATAGCCTTCATTAAACCTCAAATACTATCTCGCTCACCTTCAATATACTCTAGCATCTCTCGAAGAGTTCTCTCGCTTGGCCTAAGATCTTTAATTATAACATTTTCATCACCACCTACGGCACGTTCTGTCATTCTAGATTCCAACTTCAAGTTTGCCTTTATCAATTTCAAGGATTATGCATGCAAATCCTGGAAGGCAACTTGGAGTTCACTCTCCTCTTCCTCCTTTTTATTCTCACTCTTCTCTCCACTCTCTCTACCATCAAACACATGGGATTCATAAACAATGGCCTCAGAAGTGTTATGAAAAGAAATATCTTCATGGGAAGATTCATTATAAATGCTCACATGACTAGCCATGAATGTGGTGAAGTTGCTATCAATAGAGGAATATGGTCCCTATTTCGGTTCACTATCACTATGGGTGGAATTATATGAAATCGGTTTCTTTCCCTCTTTCCCTAGTTTAGTGGGACATTAGGATGCCCTATGGCCATAACTCTCACAACCAAAACATCTATTTGACTCGTCCCTCTTAAGATCATCATTATGATTTCTAGGGGGTTCACTTTATTATACTTAGACCTCTAAAACTTCTTATAATCATTTTTAAGTTTCTCTTTATTAAACTTAAGAAATTTTCTAACCTTATTAACAAAACAAAGCCATATCATCCAATTCGATGTGAGACTCATCATCCAAAACTGATGTTTCCTCCTTCCGAGCTTTCAATGCTCTGCCCTTATCTTTCTTTTTCACATCCTTGGAGGTAAACATGTCAAGTTCATAGATTTGTAAGCCACCTACAAGCTCTTCAAATTTCATATAGTTTAAAGTGCCTAAATAATTTTTATAGATACTTTAGTATTAAACCTATCAACTAATAACCTCAAAATTTTCTTTATGGTACGATTGTCAGGTATCTTCTCTCCCAAATTAAAAGATGAATTCATAATATCTGACAATATAGCATAGAACTCATCAAAAGACTCACTTTCAAACATCTTAATGATTTTAAATTGAGTGATGAGGTTTTGGATTTTATAAGCCTTAACGGTATTTGTACCTTCATGGGTGAGTTAGAGTATGTCTCATGCCTCCTTAGACGTTTTGCACGTCATAATCTGGCGGAACTCCTCTGATGTGACCACACTAAAAAGAGCACTTAAACATCGAGAATTGAAGTGTGATAACTTAAGCTCATCCTCATTTCATTTTTCTATGGGTTTAGAAACATAAAATTCTCCTACTAGACACATTGGGGGGACCACCCTCTAACAACCGATTGCCAAATTGTCTCATCAAACAATTTAGGTGCCGATCTCATACGCGCTTTTTAATACGCATAGTTTGAACCATAAAAAATTAGAAACCTCGAAAATCACAAATTTTCCATATTAGAACCCAAAGGACCTAACACGGTAAATTTGTGTTCCCACTCTGATACTAATTTGTGAATGTGATTTCTTAAATTATATTCTCTGATACCACTTAATGGGATGAAAAATTCCAGTTTATAATTTGTAAAGGGATAGTTCACAAAATATTTCGCATATTAATTTCTTCAAATTACTTTTCTCTTCTTACAACAAAATTCAATTCAAGTTCTAAATTATGCAAATCAAACCAAACATGAATTTTGCCAAAATAATGATTCCGACTTGAATAAAAGGTAAACTAAAATTATCCAATTTAATTAAGAACCAATTCAATAACTTTTTATGATTAAACCAAATTTTATCTTGTTGAACCTAAGCATGATTCTAGATGAATTTTCAAGATAAAACAAACAAAACCACAATGCCGCGGTGTATGAGAAAAATCCACAACGAAAAAAATCTCGGATGACCCAACCATAAGTCTACCAAGTATGGAATTACAAAGGACACAATAGAATACTTACACAATGACTCGACGCCCTCGCAAGCCTTGACGCTTGTCGTTCCTTTCACCTCTGCCTAGTGACATCGTATGAGTTCACCTACATCTCGAAGTCCACCGATGGGGAAATGGTACCATCTCTCACACGAAGTCCACCGTATGAAAATCCACAAGCATGCCATCCTCTGTAAGAAACAGTCTCTATGGTGTAAAGAATAAAACCCGGTGCCAAAAATGATCTCAAACAAATATCATGTTGAAACTTGAATCATACAAACAATTGGGTGTCAACATGTTTTTGTTTTGGAAATTAATTCATTAAGAATCAACAAAAACTTAAGGACTCTTGGAAAAGTGTTTTTGCTCTCAAAGGATTGGAAAAGTCTCTTCAAAAGTTGAAATCCCGTACTACATAAAAGGTAGGAAACAATAGTGGGGAGTTACTAGAAGAAATCGCTAAAAATTGCCCATTTTCACAAAAACTGACGCGATTGTTCGAACGGCATTCCAAAGTCGTTCGAATGACAAATCGAAGAAAAACACACCAGCTTAAAAAACAAAGGCTTATTCAAACGATATTTCAGTGAACACAAAAAGAAGCCTCGTTAGATACCTCGTTCGATGGACCTGGTACACTCATTCAAACGAGGATGTTTAAACGACTTTACAAGAAATAAAAACTCATTTTAAAATATGTTTACAAAATATGACACCCAATAAATATATCCAAGGATCAATAATAATATAAGCATTCATACCTATGAGATCCTTTGAATTTTGGTGATGAAAAAAGGCACGAAACAGAGCATAGATGCGATCTTCTTGGACTTGGCCACTATGTCCTGAATAATAATGTCATAGGCTTGAAAGGTCACAAATAACTTCTATCTTATGACTCAATTTAAGCCAACACAAATAAATTGACTCAATTGGAAATTTGTCCTTACAAATCTCCCAATTTGGCTATTCCAGGACAAAACCAAAATGAAAAACCTTTGGGACGTCAAGCTCATCTAAAAGACACAATCCCAACCCAAAATAAAAAAATATAGACGCTTATTTAACTCATACGTTGAGAAGTTTTGCATTAAAAACTTTGTCTTCGTAAGGATGAAAACATGTACACTTAAACACACCATCAAACACATAGTGAATATAACAATATAAATTGCATAATTAAATCTAATTAAATCCTTACCCTTTATCTAACATTATCAGCCAAAGAAAGATGTCTCCCCCTAAGTTAGATCTCCCCAAATTGAAAGAGTTAGATACCATTTCTCTCCCTTTTTGTTTGGAATAGACAAAGAGTGAGGTGTATAAAACAATTCATTTCTCCCCGATTAATTAAATTATCCCCCTAAATGAAACAAGGGATAAGCATAATAAAAAATAAGTATAACATGCAATGATGTATACTTATACAATAGACAATAAAAAAACAACTAATCCATATAAATAACAATAGATACCAATTAAGATGCGATCGAAAAATGATACCCACTAGAATGACTAAGATAAGCATGGGATATCAATGAAAAGACACAACATGATAGATACCTATATAAAAAAAGTATACATGGACTATATGTGAAAGAAAAGATTTAAAAACAAATGATATTATATATATAAATATGAAAAAGATAACAATGAAGCACAAGAACACACACATGTGTGTGTGTATAACTACCACATAAGACACTAAACACAATAATCTTTCCACACTCATATGTCATAAATTTGTCCAAATAAATATGTGGTAAACGGAGTGAAGGGTGTGAACTAGTTACAAAAGAATTATGACCCAATCACTTAAACATGTTCAATGGGTCCTTTTTTTATTGCAAAACTTTATCAAACTTAGTTTTAGCCTCATGTGATAAGATAAAGTGAACTCAAAGAACAAACAAGCATAATGTACAGAAGCCTAGAATTTTCATAATTCTAGAAATCAATAGACTCATGATATAATAAGCATAACTAGGATTCATTGTCATTATGCAAACTCCATTGATACTTCTATCCAAACTCAGTTATAAATAATAATTCTTTTCTTTTCAATGATCATATCAAACTAAACTATATTGGCCTTGGCTACTTTTTACAATGCCACACTTTTTAGGCTCTTGCCAATTGTGGCTTTCACGCAAAGGAGATTTTCTCCTTTCGTAGACCTTTCCCGTGCACCCTCATCTAATTTTTATGCAATTTAAATAAATCTCACGGGAAACGATTCTTACATGCACAAATCCTTCATAGTAAAAAAATATGTAGATGACAAAATTAATGGGAGAACATATCTCAAAGCTCAAATATACATGTGAAGTTAACATTCAAAAGAGCTCATGCATGTGTGTGAGAGGCATTTAAAAAGAGAATCCAATATGAAAATCAAAGTCAAACTACTTCATACAAGTATGACAAAGTAAATTTTAAGAATTGAATTTCATAACCAAATCTTGTAGCCACTTGGAAGCGAAAAGAGATATATGATTCAAACACAAGGTCATGCCACATAAAATGTTCACAACTAAAATACACAAAAAAAATCTTTTTTATTTTTCAAATTTTAATAAACAAAGATAACTCAAAGAACAAAAAAATCTTTTTACTTTTTTATTTTTCAATAAGAACGAAAAAATACAAAAGACACCCTTATCACGATTCTAGAAACACATATGTGATGAAGCATAAGCTAGAATATGACTAACAAACATACAACTAGAAAGAATGTATCGTGAAGCACTTCTAGTACATATATAAGCAAATCTAACAAAATCAACCTTTAGATTTATCATGGGAAGTATCATGTGCAAGGAAATAAGAATCATAAAGTCTATCATGTAAAGCCTCCAAAATTGGATCTCTTAACCCACGTAGGTGCAAAATGATGATCTTGGGTTTTGATGACCTTATTGACTCTACTCTTGGACTTCCTAGGAACGTTTCTAAGATCGAAACAAAATTTCCTAAGGTGAACCTTCCTACAACAATATGTGTAAGTGAAAAAGCGGTGAGAAGTATTACCTAAGGGTTGATCTTTTCTAGCGTTCCTAGTTGATTCTTTTGAAATTATGGTTTCAGTTTCATTAGCCAAAGCATTTTGAGTATTGAAGCCAATACGACACTTATTATTTTTAATTGGGACGTTGCCTAACATTTTATCCAATTTTTTAGACCTAGCCTCCAAATCAAAATTCACACGATTAGAGTCTCTTAATCTCTATTCAAGCTCCATTAATCTAGACTCAAGAAAACTCCTAGTCTCTTCAAACTCAAGAAGCTCTTTCTTCATAACCTCAATTAAACCTCGAAGATTATTTCTATCACCTTAAATATACTCTAGATTCTCTCCAAGAGTTCTCTCATGTGCCCTAAGATCTTTAATTAAAACACTTTCATCACAACCTAAAGCACGTTCTCTCATTATACCTTTCAACTTTAGGTTTGCCTTTTTTAATTTTAAGGATTCCTTATACAACTCCTGGAAGGCAACTTGAAGTTCACTCTCCTCTTCCTCCTCTTAATTTTAACTCTCTTCTCCACTCTCTGCACCACGAAACACAAAAAATGGCCTCGAAAGTGTTATGCGAAGAAATATCTTAATGGGAAGATTCATTATCAATGCTCATATAACTAGACATGAACACAGTGAAGTTGTACTAAATTGGGTCCCTCTTCCAATTCACTATCATTAAGGGTGGCATTATATGAAATTAGTTTATGTCCCTCATTCCTTAGTTTAGTGGGACACTTGGCTATCCTATGACCATAACCCTCACAACCAAAACATTTATTTGACTCGTCCCTCTTAAGATCATTGTTGATATAAAACTATACCCACTTACGTGGACCTATTAATAATATTTATGTGTTATCCATTATGGAAATAATCCTAGTCAGCAAGGCATAAATACCGACCATCATACTGGGATGCCGACCAACAATAGGAAGGCTGACCAACAGTAGGGAGGCCGACCAACATTGTCAGCAAAACGCCAACAACCAAAAACATTATGAATATTCCGTACTAATGTAAATGCTTGATTTATAAAGGCATTCCATCCTTTAACATTCCATCTCTTTGTCTTTCTACTAGTATATAAATACGTTGTAATCCCTTTATCAAGGGAAAGTGATTGAAAGTAAAATATAAGGCGATAACAAGTACAATGGACTTAGGCTTTTCTTTATGAGCCGAACCAATTTAAAAACCTTTTTCTTTGTTTCTTTTACTTACAAAATTATTTGTGATTAACTAATTAGACACAGTCTAGTTTTTTACATCAACATATTGGCGTCCTCTATGGGAAATGCATTGATAAATGTTTTTCACTCATTCATTCATCCAACATGACTGATATTCCTGAATAAAGTACTAGGAATGATGGCATCCCCCTGTTCCATCTCCTCCACCGATAAATAACAATCTGACTAGAATCCTGGCTAACCTCAATACAGGTCAAGAGGCTATGCAAGATACCATAAGGATGTTAACCTAAACACTGCAGGTCGGGTCTCTTGCCTTGTTTACTCATGGAAATATGCCACCACCCCTCTAAGAAATAACAAACATAGCCAATCCAGGACTACTAGAGATACGTCATACCGTACAGGAGTAAGTTCTTCACTTAAAACTTCAAAACCATATAATGAACAATCTTAAACTCCTGAAAGATTGAGTTCTTTGGAAAGGTTTAGTATAGAATCTCCCTTTGATCGCTTGGGACCCAGGTGGAACAAAAATGTTCTCAGGGCATTATCGAGAAATACTTGATGACTTATCGATCAATGCGAAGGCTCAACCCAATCCAAATCAGATGCCCAACGAATTGCTCATGCCGAGAAGAATTCATAAGAGGAGAGTTCAGCATAAAAAATTGGTCGGAATAGTTGAGCTGCAACGCATAGACCTGATGCTGGTAATAATGCATGGAAGGGATCTATTCAATGATTAGAAGATATGTTGGGAGAAATGGCAAAGGCAAATAACCCTTTGCAGAGAAGTTTTATAAAATGATCTTCTTTTATGCATACTATTATGGATTTTCCCACTCCTTCAAAGTTTAAGGCTCTTGTGGTTACGCCCAAGTATGATGGGAAGACTGATCCTGTTCTTCACATATAATAGTACTAAGCAACAACTGACATTTATGCCGTCCCCGATGAAATGAGATGTAGGGCATTCTCAGGAACAATTACACGTCCTACACATATTTGGTATAATAGTCTTCCTCGGGGAAAAATCTCTAGTTTCAACCAGCTTAACGAGCTATTCATTGGTAACTTCTACTTTGGAGCCAAACTTGTGAAAAAAGTAGCTCACTTGCTTAGTGTAAGACAAAAGGTGGGAGAAAGTACTAGAGATTATATTACTCGCTTCAACAATGAAAAGATGGAAGTCATTGATTACGAGGAAAAAATAGCTATTATAGCCCTCATGAGTGGATTTCTCCTCGAGAAGTTCTACTACACACTTGCCAAAGACCCTCCGAAGATGATGATAGAGTTAATGACTAAGGCAGCCACGATAGTAAACGCCGAGGAAGACTTGGCAGCTAAATAAACTCGGGAGTAAAAACTGAACTTAAAATCGGGAAAAAGGAGCAGAAAGAGCATAAGTAGCATAAGGAATCAAAGAAAAAGGGGAATGCTAATAGAATCAAGAAATAGAACAATTACACTCCATTAAAAATGGGAATCCACCATGTCTTGGAGGAAATAAAGCATATCAAGGAGGTACATTGTCCGGAAAAGCTGAGAGTACACGCTGGAAAGAGGGATAGGTCCAAATACTGTGAATTTCACAGAGTTCATGGGCATACAACAGATCACTGCTTGTCTCCAGAATGAAATTGAAGCACTTATTCGGAGAGGAAAACTAAACAGGTTTATTGATCAGCAGGACAATAGTGGAGCTTAGTGAAGGTCAAAGTCTCCATGCAATCCCAGGGATGAGAAAAAGAGAACTCATGAAGACGATCAAGAAGATGACCCCGACCTACCTAAAAGGCCCAAGCAACCAAAACATGAGGTATTCATGCTTAGTTTTGGATCTTTTGGTTATCAAATGATTACATGTGGAGATGTAGAAGGAGGATATCATATTACTGAAAGAAAAGCTTATCTCAATGAGGCTCAAGCATGCTCTTATATTCAGAAGATCAATCTAGCCGAGGAAGACATGCCAAGGAAAGTTAACAGAGAAAAATTGGTGATTGGGTTTTCCAAAACTGACCTGTTAGGAGTACTATATCACCATGATGACCCCTTAGTAATAAAAGTTAGAAGGAAAGATATAATTATTTCCAGGATATTGGTTGATAATGGTAGCTCGGCGAACATCATGTTCTACCCTTATTTTGACTATGTGAACTTGAAGCTCAACCAACTGGAGCCTTATCACAGGCTTGTAATAGGATTTTCTAGAGAAAAAGTATTTCCATTAGGCACAATCACGATGGAAGTGTTGATCGGTATTTGTATAGCAAGTCAAAAAAAGAAGATACGTTTCTTTGTAACGAATAAAAATATTCATTCTGCGTACAATATGATAATGGGAACGGTAGGATTGAAGAAATTTGAAGATGTGTCGTCTACATTCCATTAACGTTTGAAGTTCCTGACCAACTTCGAAGTAGGCCTGGTAAAAGGTGATCAGAAAGTAGCTCGTGAATGCTATTACTCCTCTATCGAGTACAAAAATTTGGAAGAGATAAAGAGGAAGACCACCACTTACCAAGTACACATCACTGAACCTAATAGTGAATCTGAGGTTAAAACTTAGATCCGAGGGAAGAAATATAATTGGTCAAAGGTAAGATAATAAAAGCAAAGGAGAGCATTGTTCTAGGTGATGATAAGAGGGAACAAACTACTTAAATATGAACAACACTGAATCCCATTTTTAAACATGAGCTAGTGACGTTCCTGAGATAGAGAAAGCACGTGTTCACTTGGAATCATGAGGACATGCCTGGGATTCATCCTAATTTCCTTTGTCATGAGCTCAACCTCAACAAGGATGCCAAGACAGTAAACCAAAGGCATATAGAATTTATCCTTGACAAGAACTAGGCTATCTAAGAGGAGGTAGAGAAACTTCAAAAACCCTCATTTATTAAAGATGTGAAATATTTAGATTGGATGGCCAATGGGGTTATGGCCAAAAAGAAAAAAAACAAGTGGAGAATGTGCGTGGACTTCATAAATTTAAATAATGTCTTCCCAAAGGACCATTTTTTTTTGCCCAGGATTGATCAACTTATTGATGCTACCTCAGGGCATGAACTATTGAGTCTCATGGATGCATATTCTAGTTAAAACCAGATCAAGATGAAGCCCAAAGATAAGGAAAACACTTCTTTCATTACTCCCTGAGGAACATATTGCTATAATGTTATGCCGTTTGGTTTGAAAAATGCAGGTGCTACTTACCAGACATTGGTGAATAAAGTCTTTGAGGAGAAAATAGGCAAGAATATGGAAGTATACGTAGATGACATACTGACGAAGAGTAAAAAAGCATCCGACCACATTCCCGACCTTAACCAAACCTTTGATCAGCTGGAGAAGCATTAAATGAAGTTGAATCCGACCAAGTGAGTATTTGTTGTTCAATAAGGAATGGTTCTCGGGTACATAGTAAACTAGAGGGGAATTAAAGAAAACCCAAACAAGTTCAAGACATTAATTGAAATACAGTCCCCTACTGGCAAGAAGGAGGTGCAAAGGCTAATTGGTCGAGTAACATACTTGAACAAATTTGTGCCCCGAGCTACTGACAAGTGTCTAGTTCTTGAAAGTGCCGAGGAATAGTTTTGAACGGAACGACGAATGCGAGAAAGCTTTTCTGGAGTTGAAAAAGTATTTGGGATGACCCCCATTGCTCTCCCGACCAATTTTTGGAGAAAAGTTGCCTTATACTTGGACATCTCTAAGTCAGTTGTGAGTTCTTCCTTGATACGATAACATAATGGAGTTCAAAATCCTGTCTATTACATGAGCGAAGCCTTTTGAGGAGCAGAAATTAGATATCCACGCTTGAAAAAATTACTGTTGGCATTGATTGAGGCATCCAGATGGATGAAACCTTATTTTCAAGCCCATACTATGCAAGTCTTATCGAAGAGGCATCCAGATGGATGAAACCTTATTTTCAAGCTCATACTATTGTGGTATACACTGACATGCCTCTTCGATAAGCCTTGCATAAACCGGAGAAATCTGGGAGATTAATGTATTAGGTAGTAGAACGGGGGGAATATGATATTTTGTATAAGCCAAAGTCCTCATTAAAAGGCCAAGCTGTGGCAGATTTCATTGCTAAATTCACTTATTCGGAGGTTCTCAAACAACGAAAAACTCAGGCAGAGCAAATCCAAATGGGGGATAACCCAACTGGTGTCATCAATGACCAACACCCTGAGTAGACCCCATTAGGGGAAAGATTAAAAGAAATTGCTGGAAACCTACCAGAGACGTGAACCAGAGCATAGGAGATGGACAAAATATATGAGGAAGCAAGGAGTAAAATATTCCATTATGGGATATTATCAGACCAAGCGTTTGACGAAAACATCCCTATATGGAACTTGAACGTAGATGGATCATCTTGTGCAATAGGAAGTGGAACATGTATAATACTCAGCACTCCTATTAGAATATATATTGAATATGCTCTACGATTCCAGTTTCAGGCCTCAAATTATGAAGCAGGGTATAAAGCTCTCATTATGGGCTTAAGTCTAGCTCAATCACTGAATGCCGAACAAGTTGTGGTACACGGTGATTCTCAATTAGTGGTGAATCAAATTCTAAGTTTATATGGAGCTAAATGAGAGATAATGACAAGATACTTAGCCAAGGCGGTGGAAGTCATAGCCAAATTGATAGTTGTTCGGGTGAGTAGAATTCTAAGATTAGAGAACGCTTGAGATGATGCACTTTCTAGACTGGCATCAACCACCAGAATTGAGCTCCGAAGAACTATTCCCATTGAAATTTTGGCCAACATGAGTATTAATAAAGACTTGATGATTAATTTCATCGCAGTAGGTATGGGGCCATCTTGGACAGATCTTATCAAAGATTAAATTAAAGAAGGAATCTTGGTAGTAGATCTAATTGAGATTAAGAAATTTAAATATAAATCAGCAAGATATGTTCTAGAAAAAGGAGTACTTTACAGGAGAGGATTAACAGCTATTCTGCAGTGTTGTGTCCATCCCATGGAGGTTCAAGACTTGATAAAAGAAGTTCATGAAGGGTCTTGTGGGGATCATGTGGCAAGAAGGTCATTATTGTGGCGAATTAATACCCATGGATACTATTAGCCAACTATGAGAGCAGACTGTATAGCTTTTGCAAGAAAATGTGAAAAGTGCCAAATGTTCTCCAACAGTCGCAAAACTCCACACGATTCTCCGACTCCTATAACCTCACTTTGGCCATTTGCTATGCGGGGAATAGACTTGGTCGGGCCACTATCGACCACCCGAGGAAGATTTAAGTACTTGGTCGTGGCTGTGGACTGTTTCACAAAATGAGTTGAGGCAGAACCATTGATAGGCGTGCCCTATGAGAAGGTCTACTAGTTTATCTGGAGAAATATCATTTGTAGATATGGGTTACCTTATGCCCTCATCATAGATAATGGCACATAGTTTGATAATGAATAATTTACTGCCTATTGCTCCCATTCAAACATTCAAAAACTTCACTCTGCTCCAGATCATCCTCAAAGAAATGGGAAAACTGAAGTGACGAACATGACTCTGCTCAATAGGTTAAAGAAAATACTTGATATAGCTAAAGGAAGTTGGATTAATGAACTACACTCCATTTTATGGGGATACCAAATAACTCCAAGGATTGCTACTGGAGAAACACCATACATGCTGATATTTGGAACTGAAGCGTTGGTACCAATTGAACTGGGTTTGCTAATCCACCGAGTGTTAAATTTTAATTCTCCTATTAGTGATTTGATGCACAGATTAGACCTGGACATGCTGGAGGAAGTACGTGAGGACGCATCCTTGAGAAACGCTGCTTAGTAATAAAGAACAACACGATTTTATAACAAAAGGATAATGCCGACCAACTTGAATGAAGGGGATTATGTTATCAAGAAGGAGACTCAAGATACCAACAAACTTGAAGCCAATTAGCACGGGCCATATCGTATCTCAACAGTTGTCCGACCTGGTACTTACAGAATTGAGACTCTGGAAGGAAGATAGGAATTTTAAGTCTTAATACTTGGTTAACACAATTAGGGGTAAATCTCTGTATAAAAATCAACAAGTTTTTATCCAAACTAGGCAAAATGGCATAAGAACATTGTGAAGATTCCTAAATAGTCATGTGAACACATATTCCACATATGCCTAGTCACCACTGGTAATTAATGCTAAAACTAAAAATTTAGGTGCATTAGTAGAACCTATGGAAATACCGTGGGTAAGTAGTATTAAACTTGGATTTAAAGTTAAGTCTGCCAGTAGAACCTATTATCACATCGATGGTAACTGATACCAAACTTTGGAATCTAAGTATATCAGTAGAACCTACGAGAATGTCATTGGCAACTGGTACTAAACTTGGGCAAATGCCTAAGTGTATTAATACAACCGATGAAAGAAAGAAGTGATTCACACCCATAAATTGATAAGATAAGTTAATCAAATATCTTTTCATTCATATAAATGATAATTATATGGAAATATTAATCATATATGAATTACAGGTGCAAACTACTCTACTGGATTCTTTCCTTCATCCTTAGAGGAGCTCGTTGATGATTCCATGCCCGATGGAGGATCATCCAATGTGTATGGGGAGTTAATGAAGTTAAAATCTTAAAGTATTTGCTTATTACACCACTCGGGGCATCTAACGGATGAGGAGGTCGAACTATTTATAGCTCATCATGCAGACCACAATCCCCTAAGTATTTGGAGATAAAACATTGAGGAATAGTTTTTACATGGATCCAACTGATATCCAGTATAAAATTAGGATCCTGACACTCTAAAAGCCCTGGATCATCCCAATATCGCAGTCTACTATTTTTATTAGCCTTCATAATTATTAGGCAATTGGTCTAACCCCACTTATAGCTTTGTGCTGAGCTTGACTAAAACGTTCATCAAAATGACTAAGAGCCTCATTGTACCCCTCCATCCAAACTTTTCTGGGTTGCTTGTGAAACTGGAGAGTTAACCTCTCAACCTAGTGTTGCAGCTTCTTCAGCACTCCATCCTTGATTTGCAGTTGAGAATACTAGGTGGCAAGTTTCTCGCCCTGGGTTTGGAATTTTTGGGACATCTCAGTAATGGTTAAATTCTTAGCCTTTATTTATGTAGCCTGATTTGCAAGTCTATGTTTCTAATTTCATCAGTGGTAGCTCGGCCAAGCCTTACCCTTGATCGGGAGGAGGTAGAAGGTCTGGATTTCTTCTAATCCTCCACTTCTTCCATGAGATTAGCATTTTCAATCTCTAAAAATGGCAGTCCCTCATTAGCAGTAACAGTATTTGAAGGAACCTTCAAATAGTTTAACTCCTCTCTCAAACTGTTATTTTCTTCCTCCAATATCTTAGCAATGACCCTATCCTCATCCACTTCACACTTCAGAAAAAACTCTTTCTTCTTAAAAGAAGAGGCATATTTCTCTAATTTTTCCTCAAAACCCTAAGATTCACTTATAGCTTTGTACTTCTTCTCATAATCAGCATGCAGGAGAGCCTTGGATTCTTTATGATCTTCTTGAAGCTCTTCAATCATTTCAAAGTAAGTTACATTATTAGCTACTTTCCAATCAAGAAGACACTTCAGGTACAAGTAAACTTCCTTGGCTTGATCTGAAATGTTAGCCTTGAGCAACTTTAACATATTTTCTTCGGACAAAGTCATGTGACCATCCTTGAAAAGATCATTGCATCTTTTGATTAGCTCATAGTTAGTAGAGGAAATTTTATCCATTTTCTCCATGAACTATAAAGAGTAAAGAAATCTCTAATCAACAACAGAATAAAGAGTTTGAAGAAGTAATCTAAAGAAGACAAGCACATAGACAGGAAATAGTCATTTTCATTGATAAAAGTCAGATTACAAATAGATTGAAAGGAAATAAAAAATAAATTAAGACAAAAAGGAAAAAGGATGATTGCCGAGCAAGTCTACACCTTCTCCTATCAGTAAAAGTTTTAACTTGATTGGAGAGAGTAATGGGTGGAGTGATTTGCTCAAAAGTTTGGGGGAGAGAAGACTCAATAATTGTTTGCAGTTGGTCGGCTGTAGGTTCTGGAACAAGGGTGGAATCCCCTGACCCCACGTCATCTTCCACTTCATCATCCAAGTTTGGTGGGGGAACCGAGGTCATGTCTAAGGAAGAGTTCAGACTCTTGAGGATTGCCAACTTCAGTAGTTTCTTCCGACCAACCATCCTTGTAGCATTTCTTCTTCATATGTTCAATTTGGACAGAAGTAGTTGTGATAGATTTCTCCTATCCTTTATTAAAATAGGCTTCCCTAGCCTTCACCCTCTTGGCCTTTTTAGTAACCAAGTTATTCCTCAACATAGATACTTGTCCCCAAGCTGCAAAAGCCTCATATTCAGCTTTCTTTTGAGCTTCCTTACCATCTTTCATTTTGTTCTCCCAAGACTGATTCTCAATTTACAATGCTTGTTGGGATTCAAGAAGGGACTTCTTTAGGCCTTCAAAAGCCTCTTTTACGTCATTTGAAGAAGAAGGAAGTGCATCTCCCTTATCCAACATCTGGTTGAGATCAACCAGGAACTACAAGAAAAGAGGCCAAATTAGTACAAAAAAATAAGAAAAAAGTACAGGTATGAAAAAGTAAGAATTCTTACCAAGGCAAGGCTTTGAGCAGCCCTTTCAAAAAATTTCAAATGGTGCATGGCAGAACTAGCACCCTTATGATCTGGAAAAGTACCAAACTTTATTAATTATTTGGATAACCTAGGACCTATAGCCATAGGAGAACCAGTGTCAATAATAGATAAATCGACCAAGTTCTATTGGTCGGTAATAACAGCAGTTCCTTTAGCAAGTCTGGAAGGAAGACCTTTTCTTATACGTTTAAGAAGGGTACGTTCACCCTTCTTAGCTGGGCCTTCTTCCCATCATCTTCTTTATCTGTGGTCCCACCAGTAGAAGATTTGATGGAGCTAGGAGCAAAAACATCTCCCATTATATTGGGGAATTTCCTTTTTCCTATAGCAGCAACAAGAGGAAGGTTAGAGTCCAAGGATGAAGAAGGACCAGAAACAAGTTCACCACTACCTGATGATGTGGACACTAGGTCCTGATTCAAGTCAAGCACAATGGTAGGAGCAAAAACTGAAGGTCGAGAAACAAAGGAGGTGACAGAACGCCTGTATTTCAGCAAGTATGATGCCGACCTACTATATTCCTCGCCAATTTTCTGATGAAGGCCCCAAAAAAAGTTGAGCTCGTTAAGCTTAATGTCACCTTCTTTGGGACACTTCCTCTTCGTATCAACTGCAAGTAAATAAACAACTACTGATTAATTAACATTTTAGCAGTAAAGTTATTAACAAAGTCACATAAGAATTTAAAACATCCTATCCCATGGCCTTCCCGAGGGAATTTGGCCCATTGTACACTTCACTCCCTATTAGGGTTACATATTGCCAATTTTTGGCAATCACTCCATGGTCGAAGTAATCCCTATTAGAGTCAGGAAGGTTAACAACTAAAGCTCTACTTATAGCCCTAGTTTTTAAATAGTAAGTACTATCACTAGTAACCCACTTGTAACAAAACATGATTTTGGGAATGCCTATGTGATTCCCATGGAGTTTATTGAGCTTATGAACACCATTGATAACCCTCCAAGTATTGGGGGCTACTCTAGGTACATGTAACACCCCGTATTTTGTGCATTTAATATTTAATTAATTCGAGAATTTAAAATTACTTGTGTGTCGTAATTTTAATTGAATTAAGATTGGAAAAATATATTTAAATATTAATCGGGGAGTGAATGGTTAATATTTAGGGAAATTTATTTACTAAGTGAATAGTAATAATTTTTTTACGTCATTTTGGGTATTAATGACGGGGTATGTACTTATCTCAACCGGGAGTCGGTATAGACTAATTTGGGTGTGAGACAAGGATTTTTACAAATTAATTCGAATGCCAATTCTGAGTATAAGGTTGAGTCCGGATGGGCTGAGATTGTCAGAAAAGTGTACCCGGGGGTAGTAAACGGATCACGTGACGTTTTTAGGCATAGCCGGGCCTACACGGGGGCATTTGGGTCACTTGGGCCGATTAGGCAAAAAATGGGATTTAGCCTAATTAAATAATTATAATAAAAAGGGGAACGACTGAATTGAGTTTAGAAAATACTTACCTTAAGAAGCAGTTAAAGGAAAAATTAGGGGACAAAGGAAAGAGCAAAAAAGAAGGAGTTTGTCTTCAACCTTGGGAATTAACAACTCCAAAATCAGACCTTACGAATCATAAGGCAAGTGGTTAACTTTTTGTAGTATTTAAATTGCATTTTGATTCATTTTATGTGATGTGGAAAAATCAAAATTCATTTTTGGGATTTAATGGGTACAAACATGGGGTTTTCGTAAACCAATAATTTGATTTCTAAATTGTGTAGGAATTCATGTATAATCTGAGATTTGCATATATATCTGGTATGATGTGTCGACCCGAATGAATTAGAAATGAAATTGGGATGAGGATTTGATGTTTAAATGGGTTTAAGATTAAATCGGATTTTTCCCCTATTCAAGAAAACAAGAGAGAAAGTAAGTTAATTGATGTTTGTGGATTTTATGGGTGTACCTTATAAGGTTTTTGGTATATATTATTGATGGGAAGGCTTGGTTTTTACTATAGAAGAATTTAGGGTTTGGAGCTTTTCGTCCATGGGTGAAACCGAACGGGAAGGAAGACACAAACCTGTAGGATCGATCGAGGGTTGACCATCGATCGATCGATGGTCCGAGAATTTTGACAGTTCGCCCAGTTATGTATATAAAGGGAAAAATAAAATAAATTCTTCCATGCCTTATTTAATTAGAAATAAATATGAAATTTTCAAGCTAATTAATTACGAGTAAGGTTAATTAGGATTTGAAGGAGATTTTGTGTGTCACATCATGATTAAAATTTATTGGGATTTGCAGGAAATTTATGTGTGACACTATGGTTAAATTTTGGGAATAATATTTCAAAATAATTAAATACGGATTGAGTGGGCAAGTCTGGGGTTATTGGTTGAGCGATACCAAGACGTTAAATTTATTTAGAATGAAGGATAAATAATTTGGAGTCAGGAATTTAGACTCGGATATTATTTATTTCAAGTCGGGAGAGTAAGTCTGAATATATTGGTTGGGGGTAGCACCAAAAGTAATTTAATTAATTAATGTGTGAATTAATTAATAATTAGAGTTGGACCATAAACTTTTAATAATTTGAATAGGCTTGTGTTACAGACTTAGTACACGAGATAACCAGGATAGTTTATCTTAATTATATACATATATACGGTGTGCGATAGTATATTTATATATATGGTGTGTGCATTAATATCAGTGGCTAGATATTATTATTACATGTACTCTAGTGCTATAGGGGGAGGTTGCACGGGGTGCCGATAAATATTATGTCTGATAGAGAAAATATTTTTGTGGCCCACTTTGGCAGAACTTTCAGGAGGCCATGGGCACGGAGTTACGTCTGAGTACAGCCAATTACACATAGACCGATGGGCAGACTGAGAGAGTCAATCAAATTCTAGAGACATGCTCAGGATGTGCATTTTAGACTTTGGGGGGAGGTTGGGAGAGATACCTTCCTTTGGTAGAGTTCGCATACAATAACTCTTACCAATTCACGATCGACATGGCCCCGTTCGAGGCACTATACGGGAGACTTTGTCATTCACCCGCTTGTTAGTTAGAGGTGGGGGACAACAAGATATTGGGGCCGGATATTGTTCAGGAGATGTTTTCCAAGATAGATTTGATTCGAGGGCGAATTCGGATAGCTTAGGATAGGCAGAAGAGTTATGCTGATGCTTCACGGAGACATGTGGAGTTAGAGGTTGGGTACCAGGTATTAGTCCTGGTGTCCCCTATGAAAGGGGTGATGAGGTTCGACGAGAAGGGTAAGTTAGCACCAAGGTATGTGGGACCTTTCCCTATTATTGAGAGGGTGGGGCAGGTAGCGTATAGACTAGGATTGCCGGAGAATCTTTAGCGGATACACTACGTGTTCCATGTGGAATTACTGAAGAAATATCGAAGGAGTGAGAGGGCCTTATGGCACATTCCACTCGAGGAAATTGATTTTCATCCAGACTTATCATATGAGGAGAGATCGGTGGCTATTCTGGACTGTAGTGAGCGGTAGTTACGATCCGAGGTTGTTCAACTAGTTAGAGTACAGTGGGCTTATCACAACGTTGGCGAGTCTACCTGGGAGCGGGAGGAGGATATGCGGGAATAATATCCAAAACTTTTCACCACAGGTAGGACCTAATTTCGGGGACGAAATTCCTTTGTAAGGGGGGAAGTATGTAACACCCTGTATTTTGTGCATTTAATATTTAATTACTTCGAAAATTTAAAATTACTTGTATGTCGTAATTTTAATTGAATTAAGTATGGAAAAATATATATAAATATTAATCGGGGAGTGAATGGTTAATATTTAGGGAAATTTATTTACTAAGTGAATAGTAATAATTTATTTACGCCATTTCGGGTATTAATGACGGGGTATGTACTTATCTCAGCCGGGAGTCGATATAGACTAATTTAGGTGTGAGATAAGGATTTTAATAAATTAATTCGGATGCCAATTCTGAGTGTACGTTTGAGTCCGGATGGGCCGAGATAGTTAGAAAAGTGTACCTGGGGGTAGTAAACGGGTCACGAGACGTTTTTAGGCAGAACCGGGCCCACACGGGGGCATTTGGGTCACTTGGGCTTGGCCCATTAGGCAATAAACTATATTTAGCCTAATGAAACAATTATAAGAAAAAAGGGAACGACTGAATTGAGTTTAGAAAATACTTAGTGGGTTATGAAACCCTAAGAAGCAGTTAAAGGAAAAATTGGGGGACAAAGGAAAGAGCCAAAACAAAGGAGTTCGTCTTCAACCTTGGGAATTCACATCTCCAAAACTAGACCCTACGAATCATAAGGCAATTGGTTAACTTGCTGTAGCATTTAAATTGCGTTTTGATTCACATTCATTTGATGTGGAAAAATCAAAATTCGCTTTTGGGATTTAATGGGTACAAACATGGGATTTTCGTAAAATAATAATTTGATTTCTAAATTCTGTAGAAATTCATGTATAATCTGAGATTTGTATATATATCTGGTATGATGTGTCAACCCGGATGAATTAGAAACGAAATTGGGATGAGGATTTGATTTTAAATGGGTTTAAGATTAAATCGGATTTCCCCCCAATTCATGAAAATAGTAGAGACGTAAATTAATTGATGTTTGTGGACTTTATGGGTATCCCTTATAAGGTTTTTGGTATATATTATTGATTGGAAGGCTTGACTTTTACTGTAGAAGAAGTTAGGGTTTGGAGCTTTTCGTCCATGGCTGAAACAGAAGGGGGAAGAAGACACAAACCTTTACGATTGATCGATCAAGGGCTGACCATCGATCGATCGATGGTCCGAGAATTTTGACAGTTTGCCTAGTTATGTATATAAAGGGGAAAATAAAATAAATTCTTCCATGCCTTATTTAATTAGAAATAAATATGAAATTTTCAAGCTAATTAATTATGAGTAAAGTTAATTAGGATTTGAAGGAGATTTTGTGTTTCACATCATGATTAAACTTTATTGGGATTTGGAGGAAATTTATGTGTGACACTATGGTTAAATTTTGAGAATAATATTTCAAAATAATTAAATACGGATTGAGTGGGCAAGTCCGGGGTTATTGGTTGAGAGATACCAAGACGTTAAATTTATTTAGAATGAAGGCTAAATAATTTGGAGTCGGGAATTTAGACTCGGATATTGTTTATTTCGGGCCACGAGAGTATGTCCGAATATATTGGTTGGGTGCGACACCAAAAGTAATTTAATTAATTAATATGTGAATTAATTAATAATTAGAGTTGGACCATAAACTCTCAATAATTTGAATAGGCTTGTGTTACGGACTTAGTATATGGGATAGCCAGGATAGTTTATCTTAATTATATACATATATACAGTGTGCGATAGTATATTTATATATATGGTGTGTGCATTAATATCAGTGGCTAGATATTATTATTACATGTACTCTAGTGCTATAAGGGGAGGTTACACGTAGTGGGTGAATCCCCTAGCTTGAGGAGTAGGGAGAGTATTTTCCCATGTCATAGCATCCGTTATATGGGTGAGGATCATCTCACTTTTAGGGAAGGAATATGACCGCCTCCAATTTTTACGTATTATCCAAGTTAGTGAGAAATTCTGACTTGGGGTAACTAGGTTATGAGAATATGCCTAGTGGGATAGCACTTTAGAAAATTTACATCCGGTGAGTTATTACTCGGGAGGATGTTCAATATTAATTATTATTCCAGCATGTTTGTGAATGTTGTAATATAACTATACGTATATAATGAGGTAAATAATTATATACGAGTAAATTAATACAAGCCGTGAATTGTATTATACATATAATGGGTGTGAAAGTTATATGATTTTAGAAAGGGAAATGATTAATTAAGTTAATGTTAATAATAACTTAGAAATCATAATTTTGTCACACTCGGTTAGAGTGGGGTGGTTGCAAGGGGTTATAAAAATTATCTAGTCATGAGATAAATAACTAGGTAAATTAATTAAGGCCTTAGTAGTGCACAGTAGAGAAGGGGTGAGGATGTTCTCAAGAGACTGCGACACTAACTAAATATGGAGAGCATGCATATTTACTTATTACTGCAAGTTAATCATTTGCTAAATCTTTTCCAAATGTTTTGGATACTAACCCTTGCTATAAAAGCTTTTAAAAACCTTTTAGGTGTCCAGCCACAGGGACGCCAGGCGTGACTCATTTCAGGGACCCATTGCTGCACATATGTGGATGTTGCGGGAGTTTGATAGACACCTCATTCCTTCCATTTCTTGTGTAGAAACTTCCTATCAGTTATTCGATCATGTTGCTCACCGCTTTATTCAGTACTTATGTCAGACTTGTTGAGATTTATTTGCTTGTCTTTATTTCTGTTGGATTTTGAACCGATGGTTTATTCGGTCAGTTAATTAATTGTGAATGGTTGAATTCATTTATTTGTGAATGTCATATTATTTTGTTTCCGCATGAGTATTTCATTTAAGTTAATGAAAGATAAAAATTGGCACCAGTCTAATTGTCTCACTTAGGTGGTTAGTAATTAAAAAGGCGACAGTGATGCTAAGAATGAACCAACTGAGAGACCTGTTCTAATTTAATTTAGGACTGATCTCCCGGGGTTAATTAGGAGGGGTGTCACAGTACAATGTGAAAATATTGACAAAATTACAGACAAAAACGATTTGGGGGAAGGTAAAATCGCATTCAGCAATAAATAAGGAAGGGATCCAATGACCCTAAGACAAAGAATAAACGTCTACATGGGGATTGGTAAACTCTAAGTCTACCCAGTCTGGTATGTTCCATTATTTTCCAAACTCATCTAAAGAGACAACAATGTAAACCATGATTTGATATGAAGAAAAGAAGAAAGGGAAAGAATTCTTGTTAAGCATTCAACAAGAATTAAAAGGCATGAAAAACTATCACACGAAAGCTCAAGAAATTACAGCAGAAAAGAAGAGGGTTTGGGGTGAGAGATGATCGGGATTTTATCGCCTTTTATAGACTACCTCGAAAATTGGCGAACGTAATGATTAAAGCGAAACAACGATTGAAATTTTGGCGGCTAAGAAAAAAAAGACGTATTTTCCCCAAAACGATTCGTTACATGTTTGGATATTTACAAAAATGCCATCAACAACGCTAATAATTTACAAGTGTGGGAAGTCGACAACCGACCAAGCATTAAATTTAGATCGAACTACTACCAGAACTAAATGCGCCATACTTTCAAGCAAGCATCAAGCATGGAACATTAGGGGCTTCTATTGATACAAAAAATTACCCACTTACGTGGGCCAACAAGAAATAGACATGTGTTATCCACTGTGGCAGTAATCTTAGTCAGCAAGGCATAAATACTGACCAAGGCCTAGAATGCCGACCATCATACTAGGATGCTAACCAACTTCAGGAAGCTCGACCAACAGTAGGGAGGACGACCAACACTGTCAGCAAAATGCCAACATTCCAAAAACATTATGAACCTTCTGTACTGATGTAAAGGACTAATTTATAAAGGCATTCCATCCTTTAACATTCCATATCTTTGTCTTCCTACTGGGCTATAAATACATTGTAATCCCTTTGTCAAGGGCAAGTGATTGAAAGGAAAATACAAGTCAATAAAAAGTACAGTGGACGTAGGATCTTCTTTATAAACCGAACCACTTTAAAAACCTTTTGTGTTCTTTCTTTTACTTACAAAATTATCTGTGATTAACTAATTATACCCCGTCTAGTTTTTTACATCAACAATCATCATTAGAATTTTTAAGGGGGTTTTCAGCTTTATTATACTTAAACATCTCAAACTTGATATAATCATTTTTAAGTTTCTCTTTATTAAACTTAAGAAATTTTCTTAACTTCTTAGCAAACAAAGCCATATCATCCAAAACTGATGTTTCGTCCTTCCGAGCTTTTAAATCTATACCCTTATCTTTCTTCTTCACATCCTCGGAGGTAAACATGCCAAGTTCATAGGTTCGTAAGACACCTACAAGCTCTTCATGTTTTATAGAGTTTAAAGTGTCTAAAGAATTTAGAATAGTCACTTTAGGATTAAAACTATTAGGTAATGACCTCAAAATTTTCTTTATGATGCGGTTATTGGGGGGTATCTTCTCTCCCAAATTAAAAAAAGAATTCAAAATATTGGACAATCTGCATATAACTCATCAAAAGACTCATTTTCGAACATCCTAATGGTTTCGAATTGTATGATGAGGTTTTGTTGTTTAGAAGCCTTAACAAAACTTGTACCTTTGTGGATGAGTTGTAGTATGTCCATGCCTCCTTAGACATTTCACACATCATAATTCAATGGAACACCTCCGGTGTGATCACACTTAAAAGAGCATTTAAACCTCGAGAATTGAAGCTTTCTAACGTAAGCTCATCCTCACTCCATCTTTCTACAAGTTTAGGAACACGAACTTCTCTTACTAGACACATTAATGGGGACCACCCTCTAGCAACCGAATGCCAAACCCTCCCATCTAACGATTTAAGATCCGGCCTCATACATGCTTTCTAATACACATAGTTAAAACCATTAAAAATTGGAAACCTCAAAAATGACAAATTTTCTATATTCAAACCCAAAAGACCTAGCATGATAAATTAGTGTTCCCGCTCAGATACCAATTTGTGAATGTGATTTCTTAAATTATATGCTCTGATATTACTTGATGGGATGTAAAATTACAATTTATAAGTTCTAAAAGGAGGGTTCACAAAACATTCCGTATTATAATTTCTTCAAATTAATTTTCTCTCCTTACACAAAAATTCAATTCACGTTCTAAATTATGCGAATCAAACCAAAATGAATTTTGCCAAATTAATGATTTCGACTTAAACTAAAGTAAACGGAAATTAACCAATTTAATTAAGCACCAATTAAATAACATTTTATGGTTAAATCAAATTTTATCTTGTTAAACTTAAGCATCAATCGGATGACCCAACCACAAGTCCACTAAGTATAGAATTAGAGAGGACACGATAGAATACTTATACAATGACTCGACACCCTCACAAGACTTGACATTCTTCGTTATTTCCACCTCCACCTTGTGAGAATATAGGAGTCCGCCGATGGGGTAATGATACTATCACGCACATGGAGTCCATCGTATGAAAATCCATGAGCACAGAATCCTCCATAAGAAATAATCTCTATGGTGTAGAGAATAAAACCCGGTTCCAAAAATGATCTGAAACAAATATCATGTTGAAACTTGGATCATACAAACAATTAGGTGTAAATATGTTTTTGTATTGGAAATTGTTTCATCAAGGATAAAAAAACTAAAGGACTTTTGGAAAAGTGTTTTTGCTCTCAAAGGATTAGAAAAGTCTCTTTGAAATCTTTAATCCTATACTACATAAAAGGTAGGAAAAAGTAGTGGGGAGTTACTAGAAAAAAACATCTCAAAACTATCCATTTTCATTAAAATTAACGTAGTCGTTCGAATGACATTCCATAGGTGTTGAAACGACAAATCGATCAAGAAGACAACAACTTAAAAAATAAAGTCTCTTTCAAACGAGATTTCAGTGAACACAAAAGGAAGCCTTCCTAGATACCTCGTTCGAACGACCTAGTAAACTCGTTCGAGGTCGTTCAAATGACTTTATAGGAAATAAAAGCTCAAATTATAATATGTTTACAAAATATGATACCCAATAAATATTTCCAATGCTCAACAATAATATAAGCATTCATACCTGTGAGATCCTTAAAATATTGATGACGAAAATAAGGCACGAAACACAACATACATGTGATCTTCTTGGACTTGGCCTCTACATCTCCAACAATAATGTCAAGGCTTGAAAGGTCACAAATAACTTTTATCCTATAACTTAAAGAGTTTTGTCCGGAATTAAGCCAATACAAACAAATTGACTCAATTGAAAAATTTTCCTTACAAAAGTGTTGATCACATTCTTATATTCTCTATTTTTCTCTTCCTTATCCTTCTATGAAAACTAATATTTTAAATACTTAAGATAACTAGTCTCGAATATTAATGATACACTCGTTAAATAAAGTAGTATCATTAAAAACATGTAACATAATGGAAGCAATAAATAAAGATAGAAAATATAGAGAGAGATAGTCATCATCCATCCATCCTTAAAAATAAATTCAAGGTGCCATCATTCACAACAACTTAGGAATGCCCAACTTGTTGGGACCCCTACTCAATAATGTCTAAAAATATGTATAATCAAAGTAACATAATAATAAAGATAGAAATCCCACATCTCTATGATAGATTATAGTAATTGATAAACTCTCAATAATTGATCCAATCCAACTCAAATGAGTAATGTGAAACATAAGGATTTGAAATTATGGACAACGAAGGCGAGTTTGGACCATAATAAGATATATCATTATGCAACCCAAATAATATTGTAACTAGAACTTAATCTCATAATTTCTTAGTTTGTTTAACCATACCCTAATCTCCATGAATGCTGTCACCTGTTAAAGTATCATAAGAGTATAACTCATACAAATATCATATAATAATATGTAACGACGCATCAACATACTCTAACTAGTGATTCACATATAAATCTAGTCATCATACTCATATCTACCAATTGAGTTAACACCCCCATGATGTCGTAAATGCATCATGTGACCCACACATAAAAATCTCATCACAACTAGTACACAAATTGAATTATTTCTAATCTGTGCTGCAAATGAACTATTTGATAGACACATAATTCTATCACTTCAACCAGCTTACTTTAGGAAGCTATATGCTCCTAATATAAAACGTATGTAATACCCATATAAATTTCATACTTAGTAACCATTCTCACGTAATAAATCCAACCAGGTTAAGACACGCTCTTTTAGCTATTGTTATATCCATTTTATGCTTTTTAGGTCTATCCTTTACCCATCAAGTTAAGGTTTAATTCTAATATCCTCTAGTAATAATCAGTGACCATAATTATTAGGTTCTAAATATTAGTCCCAACATGAGGTAGCATACTACGCGGTCCATATCTTTAAGTGGGTTTAAAAGTCGTATTTCTACAATAATTGTATTTCTCTAATCTATTAATTTATGAGGGTCGAATTTCCGTATTTCCAACTACATATTAGGATTATAATTGCTAATAAACCACTAAAAAATTCATCCAATATAATCGACATATAAAATAAAATTTTTAAAAGAATTTCCTTAATCTAGTAATAATATTAATTATATTTAACCCAAAAATTTACCAATGATTAGTTACCAATAATTCTACAATAAGTTCATGATATGAATTTAATAATTTACAAGAGAATTATATAATCATTAGTAATTCTCTAACATACTTAACATATAAATTCTACTAATTTAATTTTATGAAAATTTTCTCCATTACATAAGGAACAATCTTATCTAAATATTTTCAAGAACATATAACATGAAACCATATTCTATACTAAGATTTTGTCCATTTTAGATTAATTAGAACCATAAGTTTTAAACAAGTTCCGAGTCCTTAGATTATGTAATCTATTTTAACATTGAAGGTTCGTATTGGGGTGACAATTTAAAACATAATTACATTAAATGGGAGGTGTATAATATGACTTGCCTCAAATTTAGATATTTAAAATTATAGTAATGATTGTATTCTTATTATTATCTTTTTTCCTCTTGTGAAATCCATTGAGTATCCCCTGTAAATTGATCCAATGGTGGATCAAAGGTGCATGAGTGTCATGAGAGAGTTTGAGACAGTTTATGAGATTTTGGAGCGTCAATAGATTGAAAAAGTGGACTAAAATTTGTGCACATGTGTAAATTATTTCTCAATCAATTAGTTTTGAAATCCCATTAACTCTATACAATACTTTAATGCAATTGGAATACATCCTTGGTGTGAAGTCCTAATACACATAGCATTACCATAAGAATAATAGGTAGTTGATTGTGAATTTTTTATGAATTAAAATTAAGGTTAACTAATTATCAACTCCTACATCGATACTAAAAATAAGGCACGATAAAATACAGTACACGTGTACAAATAAGAATTTGACTAGCATTTTATTTCTATATTTCTTCAACCTAGGTTATAAAATTATCACTTTTCTCACAAGCAGAGGGAGTAATTCTCAAAAAACTTTATTTGATAAGTTCCCATGTACCTATAATAATTAATCACATATATGGTCATTTATAAAACCAAACCAAACCATAAGCAAAAAAAAAATTAACATATACAAAGTTAATACCAGTGAGAACATAATTTATGGGTCTTAATTAAGATATATCAACCAAAAAAATAAAGATTATGGTAAGAAATAAATAGATGAATCTTTATTTCTACCATACTATCTATTAGTATTGTTGTAGTGTGTAAAGTTATCTAGTGTATAAAGTTGTACTTTATAAGCTTTTAATAATTCATTTTCATTACAAGTCTAAAACCAAAATCCTTTTACATTCAAATCTCATTGATAATAAATTATGTCTAAATATAACCCAAATCAACACTCTTTCCAAAAACAAAGACAAAGACAGAATGTAATCCAACATAATGGTGTTTGCAATACATAAACATGCCTAAAAATATAGTTCATATCAATCTTAGTAAATCATTACCATGTTTTATTCATAATACACAAGCACAACAAAAAATAATTAGATGTTCTGATTTCAACCAATCCTAGAACAAAAAATAATAACAAAGTACTCTTAGGTCCCTCGCAAAGAAATTTAAACACTAAAGGAATTTTGATAAATTTCAAACACTTAAGTCCACTAATTCTCTTCTTGTGGAACTATGCTAGTCTCACAATAAGTGGACCTAATAGTAAATTGTACTTAACTGTTTAAAAATTATCAATAAGGAAACTAATTGTAAATTTCCTAAAAAATAATCAAATACATGAGATAATCATTACTCGAGAAGAGAGAGCAACGACGAAGATGGAGTCAGAGGGGCGATGGGTCGATGAAGGTGGTGATATGTGTCGAAGAGTGTGATAGGTCCTGTACCAAAGAGGGAAAGAATGGATGTCGATGAGGGCTTTAACTCTACCAAAGAGGTAATGCTATTTTTTTAACACTTTGTAGGCAAAGAAGGTATACATGAGACAATCACGTGTACTATATTCCATATTATTTTTATATTAAAATTTTTGTATAAGTTACGAACACTTATAAATTTCGTAAGTGGAAAAAAACAGTTATAAATTTTATAAGTGTCCCAAACACTTATAAATTATTTTTTTCAATTAGTCATAAAATAAAAAAATTGGTGTAATGACATGAGATTTTTAAAAGCTATGGGGGAATCCCCCAATTTAACCCTACTATCACGACTCAACAATCCCACCATAGAGGGTGCAACCTCTATGTCAACTTATTTGGCGTGCTATAGTGGTCCAATCCTACTATAACTGCTTTATTAGTCCGTTCAACCTACCTTAGCCATCTTTATTCCATTCTATTAATTTTCAACAGTATCCAAATCCTAAATATTAACTTTATCGCAATACAATTCAATTAAGTAAATATCATTTCTATTAATTTTATCCAAATCCATGCATACAAATTTAAATATAATTTAGTTTAATGTCACTCCAATAATTTTAATAACCAAATTGTTTTTCAATTTAAAATTAAGCACTAATTTATTTATTTATTACTCCAACCGTCCCAAATTAAGAGTTAACTATTCCTTTTTGGGTTGTCCCAAGTTAAGGGTTCACTTTCCATTTTTTGACATAATCAACGAAGAAAGTTCCATGTTGGCCAACACGAGTTAATCTTGACCATTGATTGAGCATCTCCTTAATCTATACAAAATAAAAATATAGACTCATAATATGGTATGGAAGGAGTAATATAATAATAAAGGGTATTGTAGTCTTCTCCATAACAAAAATAAGCATGTCCTTGGATTACAAAAATATACTTGACAAAAGAGGTAAGTATATTTATCTTATATAACATCCTCACGCTCCCTAATGTACTCAACCTCACTATGATGGCTCCACTATATACATATTAAGGTAATCACTTTAGATTGTAAAATATGTTCGATTCGATCTCTCAGATGAAAATATGCTCCTCATTATATGATGTATCGACTATAACTCTTATCTTATCATAATCTATATTTTGATAAATCACATCATCTCATAAAATCCTACATAAAATAGATCAAACATGTTAGGTTCTCTCTATAAATGGTTAGGAAGTTTTAATATATATGACAGAGTCTCGACACTATCTAAAATCATAAAAGGTACTGTGAACCTCAATGTAAACTTCCATTTCTTCCTAAAATGCATCACCCATTCACTAATATACATTTATAATTACTTAGTCCTTAACATCAAACTCCATCAATTATCATTATTTATTTTCGTAACTCTTTACCAACTCTGGGAAGTCTTGTTTTGATCCCAAATCAAATAAATATTCTTAAATGTATCATTGACAAACTAAGGTCCCAAAATATTACTCTCACCTGGGGTAACTAAAATATTAAGGAATAATATGGTCGCCCATACAAAATCTCAAAGGGTTCCATTCAAATTATATGTTCATTGAATTTTTATAAATAACTCAAATAGAGACAAGTAGAAATACAAACTACCATTGAATGCCAAAACACATACCTATAGTATATCCTGTTGAATTTGATTCACCCTCTTAGTCCACCTGTCAATCCGAGGGAGGTAAAAGGTGATGCAGTGTAACTCTTTCCCTAATACCTCCTAAAAAACGTCCTCAAACACAAGATATAGGTATAGTACTTATTGGAATTAATGGATAATGGAGTATTACATGGCCTTACCATCTTAGATATATTCAACCCCGTGTACCGATTGGCTAATAAATTTATACACACTGTCATTAATCGATAGAATATCATCTAAATTGAATCATATTATCGATAGTTAATCAATAATACCAAGATAAAATTCATAGATATTCTAACCCATTTCCATTCCAAGATAAGAAGTGGTTGCAAGCTACTTGGTGACCTATAATTATCCAACTTCACCATCAGACATGTGTTGCACTTGAAGACAAATGTGATTTTATCCTTCTTCACCTTTGCTCGCCACTAGTACCTTTTTATGTACTTGTACATATTGTTGGGGATCGATATACGTGAAATATTATTTTTTAGCCATTAAATCTTCTATTAATCAAATAATAGAAAATATAAATACCAAAACTAGGTTTGAAGAAAAAATCTAGGATTTCAAATACAATACCTTTACGGATCTGATTACAATCCAATGGGGAGAAAGGTATTTGGTAATGACGAGGGGATACCTTATTTTGTTCCTCTAAAAGCTTACTTGAACACTTTTAAACACTTATATCTTCTAGTATATGATCCACCCAAATCTAGGTAGGTTTATGGGTACCTGTGAAGAATAAACCTCTTGATTTTGAGTGAGATATGATCCTTTCTCTCTAGGATCATTCACCAAAATGTTAATATTATTTTCTCTTACCCCTCTCAAAACCTAATAATTAATTATGAGACTTATAACCCCAACTTAAACCAATATATAATAGTTTAAGTAGTGGGATTGGGACAAACTAGGTTCCTTGAGAATTTTGCCTAACTTCTTGGGTATATAGACTATAATGAGGGACCAAATAAATAGTTAAATTAGCTTCTAAATAAGTACTCAAAAATCCTAAATTACAAATTTCATAATTTATTTCCCTTCCGTATTTTATCATAATTAATTTCATTATATAATTGTGACTGCACTCCAGTTTAATTATCTAAAAAATCACTCGAATATAATGAGGTCTTATTTACAAAGTTGATAATGGTGCATAATATGATTCCCCTCTATGCTTTTGACACCCTATTGGTCAAATTATTTTCTCACAAATTGACTTTAACCAACATCTAATCAATTCCTTAATTCTTGAACTTAACTTATTTTGCTACTCCACCGAATTATGAAATAACCTGGTAATCAGTTTAACTAGTGAAAACAAATCTTATAAGTCTATAAAGGGAGTATCACAATCCAACGTATCCTCAAAAGAAAATTCCTCCAAATTATGATCTCAGGCTCACAAAATTGTCACCTAATATACTGGGATCATTTAATTTTATCTAAGATTGAATCACACACATAGCAATCAAAACAACAATCATACAAGCATTCTAATCTTCATAACTCTCATAATTAATAATCCATGAACCCTATGAAAATGGTATGAGATTACCTAAGTCTAAAGATAACCCTTAAACTTAAATCTCACAAGTGGCCTTTTCAATATTTTCCTATAATTACCAATCACAATACACTTTTTAACTATCGTATATGTTCTGGAACCATTGGAAAAGTTCCCATAATTTTAGATAAACTACTATGATTATATCACAACTATTCCGATAAGATGTCAACTCCGTGTGTCGGTTGTAAACTGTTCAATAATACTAAAACTGAAATACCGATCTCCAGTGATCAAGCTGAACTTAACGCACTAAAATTACTACTAAATACCATTGACTGCCATACATTTGAAATAATTTATATAAGACATAAATATAGATCATTCTCGTAAACATGATCGTCATTTCAAAATGAATAAGATAATTATTTGTTAATTGAAATATAATGTCTTTACATGGTTTTAAGAACGAAACCCCAACAATTTCCCACTTAGTCTTAAAGCCACGGGGCCATACTATTGATTCCCATTCCCTCAACATGATCGTCAAAAGTTTTAACTAGTAAGACCTTTATAAAAGGATCCATCAGGTTATCCTAAGGTGAAATCTTAGTCATGATGATGTCGCCCTTTACACGATCTCCTGAATCAGATGATACTTTTGCTCAATTTGCTTCGCCCTCTTATGAGTTCTTAGTTCTTTTGAAATTACAACCACGATGTTATTATCATGAAAAGTGTAATAGAAAACTGCCCTGAAATAACCACATCTAAGTCATTTAAGAAGTTTCAGATCCAAACAACCTTTTTTACTGCCTCTGAAGTGACAACATATTCAACTTCTATGGCTATCTCACCAATACATGATTTCTTAATACTCCTTAAATTTATGAATCCACCTCCTAGGGTAATCACATATCCTAATGTCAACTTATTAGAATACATATCCAAAATAAAGTCCAAGTTTATATACCCAGTTGGTACTAGACTATCCGCTGGTAAACTAACATATAATCTTTAGTCGTTTGCAATTCTTAATAGCGATCCAATGCTCCACAACTGAGTTAGAATGTAATCTACTGAACATTCCAATGAAATAAAATATATTTAATATTGTACACACCATAACATACATGACGATGCTCATCGCCGAAGCTTAAGGTATATTCCTCATCATCTCTATCTTATCACGTTTCTTAAGACATTGATCCTTAGATTCCATGTCTCAAAGGGAGAAACATTTTCTTGGAATCTTGCATGTTAAACCTTATGATCATATTATTGATATAAGTGGCTTAATATAAGCCCAAAATCCTATTTTTCGATCATATAAATCTTAATCTCAATGATGTGACTAGCTTGTCCTAAGTCTTTTATATTGAACTAACTCAAAAAACACACTCTTGTACTAAATAATACATTCACGCCATTTTTTATTAAGAGAATATCATCCGCATAAAATATGATAAATGCCACCACATTTTGTGATGCTTCTTATACATATAAGTTTCCTCCAAACATTGATCAACAATAAAAGATTTAATTGCCAAATAAAATCGAATGTTCCAAGACCTTGATGCTCACTTAAGTCCATAAATGGATCTTTTAATCTTGTACACCTTGCTTTCTTAGCCCTTTTCTATGAATCCAATGGGTTACATCATATATATGTACTCGTCAAAATTACCATTCAAAACGTGATCCTGACTTCCATTGTCGAAATCTTAAAATTGAGATGAGCCACAATAGATAAGAGAATCGGGATAAAATTTATCATGGTTACTAACAATAAGGTTTTCTCATAGTCAATCCCCTATTTTTAAGCGACCCATTTCACTATAAGCCTTAGGTTGAAAGATTTCGCCATCTCGTTTTACCCCTTTCTTCTTCTTATTGATTCACTTTTAACTAATTGTTTTAGACTATCCAACAATTCTATAAGTTCCCATATTTAATACAAATACATCGAATCTATCTCGGTGTCCATAATCTTTAGCTAAAGCTTGGCATCCTTATCTTGAAGTGCCTCATCATAGTTACTGGGATTCGATTCATTTTCATTTTTTGAGATCCATACACGAGGGTATTTATAGAGTTAGGATTTTCAAGTTAGAAAATTACACAACTAAGCTTGAGATGATTAAAATGTAATAACATGAGTCATTTGATGATTTTTATGCTAAGTTGTCATATATTGTCAATTCCTTGTTTAGTTTAGGTGAGCCTATCCCCGAGTCTAGAGTGGTTAGGAAAATATTAAGGTCGTTGCCCAAGAGAATTAAGGCTAAGGTCATGGTTCCAGATTATTTTAGTGGTGTTGATATTACGTGTGTCCAAGAACTTGTAGGTGATCTCTAAACCTATGAGATGAATATCTGTCCTCCTAAGAAATAAAAAAAGAGAAGGGTATTGATTTGAAAACACGTAAGGAGGATGTGTTAGATTCCGATAGTGAGATTGAATTATAGCATGAAGATATTTCTAGGTTTATTATGAAGTTCACTAAGTTTCTTAATCTTAGAGAAGATAATATGAAATCTAAGAAACTTAGCACCGATAATGATAGGAATAATAGGGATAACCCTAAGAAGGTGGATGGACAGGATAAGCGTTTCGAATTCCAGGGGCTGGGGCATTATTCGCATGATTATCCCGTTAAACTAAAGAAGTAATGTAAGAATCTTATGGCATATAATTCTACCCTTAGTGATAGTGAGTCGGAAGATGAGCGTGATTCCCCCGTGGAGTGTAACTGCAACACTTTTACGGCTATTCACGTGAGATGAAATTAAGAGTCTTTCGAAGTTTAAGAGGATAATGTCATGACAGTTAGAGGTTTGGTCTTGTGATTTCAAAGCGAGTGAGTAAGAAAGAGAAAGTTGCGATGAGGAGGATAGTGAGCTTCAAGTTGCATTTTAATTAGATATAAAAAATGGTTCTAGGAAGTTTAAGTCTGGTGTCACCAAGATTCCCAAAATTCAAGTTCATTGTGTTACACCTATGTGGGTTAGGAAATCAGATTTGGAGGCACTAAATGTTATAACTTGTTGATTCTTGCATGCTTACACACGATTCTTCATAAATTGTACCTTACGAGCGATTGTTTGTGCATGTTTTTCATACATTAGTTTTTTTGCTTAATGATATATGTTTTGGACTATTTTTATGATGCCTTTTCTTTTTTATTTTGATCTTTATTGTTTGGGTCTATATGAAAAATAAAAAATATATTTTTTTCCTCTTTTAAAGTTGTTTTTGAAAGATGTTTAAAAAATTCAAAAAGATTTTTGTTTTGTTTGTGTAGTTGGTTTTACACATTTTATGCAACATATGGGTGTGTTTGAATCCCATTTGTTTCATGTTTTCCATGTGGCTAGGATATTTGAATATGGTTTACAATACTTTGGGTTATTCTTAGTCATGCTTGCATGGAATTTTTTGAATTTGGTTTGCTTAATGGATTCATCTTTGCATATGCCTCCACACACACTTTCACGAGCTACTTTGGAATTTAACTATTTCTATTACATGAGTGAAGTGATGTGTTATCCTATCAATATTGTTGTATACATATCTATTTGATTGGGGGTTTGTGTATGTAGGAACCATTGCAAGTGAGATTGTTTTACTTTGAAAAATAAGAGAGTGCAATGGAAAGGTCTATGAAGGGAGTGATTCTCCTTTGAATTAAAGGCTACCATAGGGAAGAGCCTTTGAAAAGGGAAAAAAGATTCAAAAGAAAAAGAAAAGATTTATTAAGGACAAATTTTATCATTGGTCATCATAGTGTCATATCTTTAAAAAGAAAAGAGAAAAAAATAAAATATGTATATTTTTTAGGTTGTTATGTTGAAGATCAATGAGTTTGCACCATGAGTCCAAGTTAATCATTAAAGTTTGACATTATTTATTTGAGAATCAATATTTTCAAGGCTAGTGTTCATTGTGTACATTTCTCCATTATAAGTTCACATTTTTTTCACTTGAGTCTAAATCTAAGTTTAATAAGTGAATGTTGTCAAATAGAACTCCTTGAATATCTTGAGTGGTTGGGATGTATTTATTTTATTTTTAATTGATGCCGGTCACTCTGTACTACATTTGGTTGAAATATTAATGCTATACGAGTGTCGAAAGCTATTTTTATGTCTTGTGGTGTTTATACCTATATATGCATATGCATTTTTGTTATATATGTACTTGTATATATGGTATTTGTATTGAGTCTTTGCATTGAATTTAATACATGTTTGTCAAATGACTCATATTTGTGTCAAATTGTCATCTTATATGATCAAATTGGTATCATTTATTTCATCGTTTACATTGGTATTGTTTGTTTCATTCTTTGGATTATATGTTCTTGTATTGACGTGCTTGCTTATTATTTTCGTTTCACTTCACATCACATAATATGCTTGTTTCCTTTAGTTCCATTTGTGTTATATTATGAGCGATAAGTTATTTCATATTATGCACTTTACCTTTGTTCAGTCCTGAACAAAAAAAGGGAGAAGTCTAACCTAAGGGGAGATGTTTGCGAGAGTTTGTTTTTTATATGCGATTTATGTTTTTCTATTCTCTTTTTATTTGAAAGGTATGCTAAATGTGGAGGTTATGAGCGACAATGTGGTAAAGTTTTACAACAGCAAAATTACCCAGTTTAAATCAGTCAAGTGTCTGTACTTTACCCTTTGAGGGTTGGGATTGAGTCTATAGAGAGCTTGACATCCCAATAGATTTTTTATTTTTTGGTTTTGTCCCAAAATATCCAAAGGGGGAGATTTGTAAGGAAAATTTTCACATCGAGTCAATTTTTATTATTTATTGGCTTTATTCTATTTGAACAAAACCATATAAGTCATATGCTAGGATTTGAGTAGTTTGTCTTTTAATCCTATTATGCACATTGAATATCGTTGCCACCAAGTTAAGCAATATCATCATCATTTCAAGTTTCATGCCGAGTTTGTATTTAGCATCTGTGGGATCTCGATAAGGTATAAATGCATATTATGTTTGGTCCCTCGATACATTTTGGGTGTTTTTATTTTTAAAATTTATTGAGAAAATTTTTCGTAAAAGGTTTTTAAGGAAATTATTTCAAATTTTATAAGTTCTTCAATGGAAGTAATGGTTTTTGTTAAAATGAGTGATACAATGTCATTTGAATGACAAGTCTCAAATGAGATACATGGTTTCGTCTGAACCATCTTTAAACGATCTTTGAGTAAAAACTTTATGCCAAGACAATATGGTTCTATTTGACGGTTTCATGATTCCTATTCAAACGAGTTTTAGTGTCTCGTTCAAATGACATTTGGTATCTTTTGAATGAGATGGACAATGTCGTTCGAGTGAGTGTGAGTTTTGTTAGAAAAACTTTCCTCAAGTTGTGTGCTATCATTTTTTATTATTTTTCAATGTATAAAATGTAACAACCCGCCTAAAATAATAACGGGTGGCCAGCCCTATACTATATTAAATCAGGAATTCCAGATGGTCCAGTCTCAACATCAACTATCGGTACTATATAATATAGGACTAACTACCCGATATCATATAAGCGAGATGTTAATATAAATTAAAACTTGCAACATACAATAACCCAACACTATGAAACTACTAAAGAATAAGAGAGAGATGCAAGAAGCACTATAAGAAATGAAAGGTATCACTATACATGAATATGCCATAAATAAATAAACCCGAATAAGCTGTCGGGTCACAGCAAATACAATAACTGAAGGGAATAAATATAAACATGTAAGTAAATATCCCTTGGGTACAAACCCGATATACAACATGAATCCTACCTAGAATTTTAAAGAAGTAGGAAGCGGCTACATGAAACATCCCGCAACAGTCCGCACCTGTCACGGCTCCCAAGACTCTGGATAGAAAGTCATCCGGCATCCCTGCGGTAGGATACCTGTGGAAAATATATATGTATATACAAGAAGGAGGGAAAAGTAAACGGGTCAGAGCCCCGAATGTGTAAAATATTTAGCAAGTGTGTTAACCGTGCATAATAAATACCGGTGTACTTAATTTCATAAATAAGTGAGACCGCACTCTCGTGGAACCCCAACTCACCTCTCATCTAAAGGCGCGCACCTATTCGCGTCCTCGAATTTTAGTTAAATTACCCCGATTGGTTTTAGGACAACCTAACTTATCAGTCCTAGCCTATATCCACGAGAGCTACCTTCCCGTCATAATCTAAGGATCCACCCGTTTCTAATCCTATTAGATTATGATCGCAACAATTATGCCATAATAGGCTTAATGAATTCCGATTAATAGTCTTATGAATTATAATCATCATAATTCCTAAACATTTCCCCTATATATATATATATATACCTATATAGGCTAAAAACGTAAGAATTAATATACTTAATAGCATGCACATGGAATATTGGCAAGACTTCTCTCTAATCCAAAAATTGTACTACATTTCGTGCGTGGGGAGTCTCGCAAAGCGAAACCCAAACAAGGAACCGCCCCGTTACACTACTCCTGACAAGGTCAAGACCAGAGATCCGAGATGCCACCTATGGAATTACTTCTCTCAAATCTCGACATGGCACTGCGTTTCGTGCGTGAGGTGTCTCGCAAAGCGAAATCCAAACAAGGAACCACCTCGTTACACTACTCCTGGGCAATGTCGATCCTAGAGGTCCATAATCCTCAACATAAGTTAATACTACCATTACTACTAACTATAACTACTAAAGAAAGAAAGAAGAAAAGAAAAAGAAAACAAATAAAATAAAATAAAATAAAAGAACTTCCAATAATATCCTTGGGATGATGTAACCGAAATAATACCTTATGTGCGATACATCAACCCCCATCAACCTAGTACACCATAATCATCTAAGATGTACTTCATAAAAGTCCATATCCTTTCATCTATCGGATATATATATAAATATATATATATATATATATATATATATATATATATATATATATATATAGGTATTTATTTCTAACCGTATATATATATATCATCATCAATCCAATAGCCAAGTGTACATACTACATATGATGTACAAGGCCATGCACATAATATACCCGGCTATATATACAGTGCCCGGCTCACGTAGCAATACTGGGGCCACCATGGTGGGACTAAACGACACCCATCTCGTGGTAAACTCACGCACACGACGTCCCGGGAAGCGGTCATAGCTCCAAATCGGCAATGAGACGAAACATACCCATCACGTCTCATCCCAAAATAAATATATATATCATATAATAACACACGGGACGACTATGACCTGGGGAATATCCACACCCTGCTTTTCTAGCCAGGATGGTCACCCTCTACGCGCGCAACTTCCCAATGATAGCATGAGCGGGGTATGCTTAACCAATTAAGTATATATATCATTTACATGCATAATATATATAATCCATATGATCCAATCATATGATCAAATAATAAACCATCGTATACGGTTTAAATATACATACCATGTATGTCTACAACATGCAGATATCTATATATATATATATATATATATATATATATATCAACACATATTCACATATCCTTATCTATATATATAAACTAATTCTCGTTCATATGTATAAGATATATATAACTGGCTATAAGTATACATAGTCCTCGATATACAAGCCGTCACTACCATTTCCATTAAATTTATCTTGATATGTGAATATAATTCCATACTTGAAACATATTCAATCATCTTCCTATGATGAGTAGTCTCCCAAAACCATATGTTTATGTCTATACATATACATTCAACATTAGGGTTATCACCCAAGAATTTGTGTAGAAATCCATCACTACACCTTTCACCTCTAAATGTGAAAGTACATAATTATCTTTAGTACTATCTAACCATAGGCACTAACAGGACTTAATAGTCTAAAACTTCAATTTATTCCAACCTCATTTCAAGTATTGGAATCTCAATGGACATATCCCCATAATTGCGTATAAACTATCCTAACTAGAATTTACGCTACAGCTTATCCTAGTCGATAGTACACCCGCAAGCTGTTTCCCACATTTACCTATAGTTCAATTGTATTTTATGAATTCTTACCCCTATCGGGTTATCATTTATTCCTTAGTCAAAATATTTCTAAGGGTAGGAGGCCTCTCACTCTCTAAGAGTTCTCAACCTCAAACATATATATATATATATATATATATATATATATATATATATATATATACCTTTATCTATAATTGGTAAATTCCAACCTCAAAGAGTTTTCCCCCAATATCCGTATGTAACTCCAATACGTACATGGGTACATTTCTCCCAAGTTACCCTAAGGGTCCCCAAATCCCAATATGTGAGAAACTCCTTATATGACTCCAAGAATATATCTTTTACATCCTAAGAGAAAGCCCCCAAATCAATAAACCCAACCAAAAAGAGTTTGAAATCACTATGGAGAAAATATTTCAAAATGCCCTGTTTCCGAATCGATTCGGCCTCCCAGGCGAATCGATTCGGGTCCAAAGACCTGGGCTTCTGCAATAGGCCGAATCGATTCGGCTTGGGGTCCGAATCGATTCGGTCAATGCAGACCTGCCAATTTTACCAAACCGAATCGATTCGCTTGAGGGGGCGAATCGATTCGGACCTGCAATTTTTGAAGGGTTCATCTGTTTCTTCAAAACCCACGAATTCTAAATCCTAAATTTCTCATTCCAACCCCCAATCCTTCATCAAATCATGATTTTAAGCCCATTAACCAACCCAAAGTTGATCCCAATCATTTCTATGTCATTAATTCTCAATTTAAACATTGATTTCAAGATTTAAACCTAAAATCTAGGTTTTGACATTTATACCCAAAAACCATTTCTTTACCCCACAATTTATGAAATGAAATACACAAATAGCTATTTAGCAAGATTAAACACTTGCCTCAGGTTTGTAAAGGTTGGATCGTCCTTGTTGACGCGGTTGGGCCGGAAATCCCCAAGCTTTTCTTCCTCTTTCTCTTTCTCCCTCTAGGGCTTTTTCTCTCTTTCTCTCAAATGAGAAATGGCTTCATCCGTAAGCCTCATAAACCTTTAAAAAAAAATCCCAATTTTAAATGTTAATACACACTTTAAACGACTCGTTTACTCCAATTCGAGCCAAAATAACTTAAAACATTCCGGAGCCGAAATAAGACCCAATGACAGTCATTTTGACTATCTCGACCCTTCCGGGATCGATGGTACCCTCAAAAATATCATCCGGAATACTTTGAAACGTCCTCTATTTTTGGACTTAAATTCCCAAATTTTAAAATTCTCCAATTTAATTAAATTTAATTTTCCCGAAATTAAATTTCTCAGTCTCAAAAGTCTTGGGGTGTTACATAAAAGGATTAACATTATAGTTTTTAGATATTTTTTACGAAAATGATTTTTAAGGATAAATCTAAAGCCACCCAAGCCCTAGTTTAAACCCTTATATTTGAGATCCAAGAATCATCCTAATATGTATGTTTGAGATCTCATGTGTCTTGAACCAAGACTGTTTATTCTTCATTGAGTATTTTTTCGAGTGGTGGATTCCATCTTTACATTAGATGATGACTAGATCATTCAAGAATCAAGTAAAATTGGTGGATAATAAGACGTGGTAGGCACCTGCATTGTGATTGTCACTGGAAGGCTTTGAATCATGGTTGTGAAGAAGGTAGCAATGAGAAAAAGGAGTGCATAAAGGATTGAAGGCCCTGAGTCTGTGGGTAAATCTTATTTCTCCTTGTAATGAGACCTATATCATAGTGGATTTGTGTGGCTGGGTCATTCGAAGTTTTAACCATTGTGCATTTTTCTCATACATCGCAACGTTATGACTTGCTTTATTTTATTCTTGAACATGCCACCTAGATGCATGATTAGGGAAAGATAAAATTATTAATTAGTATTACACAACGTTTGGTTTAATTGGTGCAAAGATAAATTGGATTAATTATTATTTGACTAATTTACTTGGAAAATTAAAAGTTGGCCATAACCCAAGCTGAACTTGTGCGCCTTTCAAAATAATATATTTAGAATATAAATATAAAGAATTCTCACAAATATTATTCTCATTTCAAAATCAATAAGACAATATTTAATTAATTAAAATACAACGTCTTTACTTAGTTTTAAGAATAAAACCCAAATAATATTGCCTCCTCCTAAATGCACCGTAAAATAGGAAACCATGGTCCTCTGGCATCATATTATGATGAAGGACCTCATGGACTTAAACAATTAAGAGAACCTTTTATCGAAGCCCACTTACTCATCCTACTGAATAAAATGGTGAATTTTTAGGGTGAATTTCCTTCACTTTCTCCTATATAAAACATCCAATGCTTATGTATTACGATGCACACTACAATGAGCTGGGTAAGCACTACTATGAAATCTTGAACGAGGTCATCCCCTATATGTATTGACCTCCTACTCGGTCATTGATATGACCAATATGGTCCCCTATGGCGGAAGAGACTGACAAAAGGTTGTTGCCATTGAACAAGGTGGTCGTGACCTTATGCTTATATGGCTCCCCCTTTTTTGAGCAACTGGTCGTTGCCTTATCCCAGACAGGCCGCGACACTTTCCAGGTTGGTCTGCCCAGCAGGCCACGACATCTTTCGATCTGATGCTACCTGGGTACAAACAGGCCGCAACCCTTATTCATAGCTTCCGCATGGTCCCAAACAGACCGCAACGCTTACTCATAGCGGCTGCCCCATCAAAGGGATTACTCTTCAGACTTTTTCATATATCACGTGCTTCGAACACTTGAAAAAGCTTACATACCTCCTCTAACTAGATATCCACACCTCAAGGTAGGGGTTTCCAGGTTCTAGATCTAGATACAAGACAATCATTGTTGGTGAAGCCCTACCAAACTCTACACAACCCCAATACAGCTTGTGGGATACTCACCTACCTCATAGCCACCTCCCTGGCTCATTCATAACCACTACAAACATGTATTTTCCTCTCTTAACTCTATTGTACACCATTTATGGCTATGTAAACTTTCACTACAACATTTATATAATGAGAGTGGGGAAACAAAGTGGATGTAGGCTCATTTTAATAGTCGAGCCACTCTATATCTGGTGTTTTGTCTCTCTTTACTTGATTATATGTATTTTACACTTGACTTGTTGGTATGACAACGACGTGTGTCCGGTTTACCGCATCAACAATCTGACTCCGTATGTGGGAACAAGGTATTTCTATCACGTTTCTCTATATTTTGGGTTCTTAGCACCTTATTTCATTCACAGGGGCCCACCGAGTCATCATCCCTTTGATGAGGTTTTGTTATTGAACTCGTATTTTGCGCATACACCCGTAGTTGGGTATTACATATTTTTAGATCTACTCACTAATCTCATTTTTTATTACCTTACATCTATTTTGTTTACCCCAATGATGCTACATTACCTAGAAAGTGTTGAAAAGCCAAAGAAGGCTATAACCTTACAAAGGCGGGTAGTTAGGGATGACATTCTACCCGCTCACTGCTTTCTTAACCCATGATCTAGGATTTCAACCAAAATTGTGCAATTATTTGCACCTAAAGACTATTTTGTCCTTGGTAGACACCTAGTAGGTTTATTTTTCATATTACTAAATGGATTAAACCCAACTTGTGTCCTTAGAATCGCACCACACTGCAGCAAGAAGGATGCGGCATGGCAAGTAAATTGCCTGAGTGTCCCAGCCCTTTTAATTGAGGATGTTTCATAGCTTCATGTTATCACTTGGGAGATAACATGTTAAAACTGTCCCACGACTTAGCTCTGGTGAACTCCCTTAGAGAGGCCTCAACACTAACCTTATATGTTCTAAATGTTGCGACCACGGTAGTAATATTTGGCAAATCACCAAAAACTACATCCTTGCTACTATACATAGTTATCTCCTCTACATTTCTCTCATTACTCGATCTTGATAGTTTTGTCTCAGAGTATATATATATATTTTAAAGACTAATAAAGTAGAAATGGAAGGATTTCCAGGAAAAGTGTAGAAATAAAATATGAGATTGCCCAGATGTACAACCACCTCAACTATCTGTATGACAATCATGCCTCACTTTATACTCAGGTAAACTTTCTGACCTAAAGAGTTCTTATATTGGAAGTTGCATCACCCAAGGTTGTCGTTCCAACCGTTGTGGCTGTAGCCGTAAAATCCATCGCCTCAGAGGTCACAGACAATAACCAAAAGAGGAAGATGGAGAAGAAGGTAGAAAAAGGCTTTGAGGCCTACACCCCATTGGCCTGTCAAATTGAAGATATTTTTGAGTCCATCAAATAAGACAAATTACTTAAGTGGCCTAAAAATATGAAGTCTCCTTCCCACAAAAGGAACCGGGCCTAGTGGTGTGATTTTCATCGAGACCATATCCACAACACTGACAAATAATTTGCGCTAAAAGATGAAATTGAAAGTCTTGTAAAACAGGGAATTCTGCAGGAATACCTGAAGATAGCATGAGGGATGCAACAACTCTCAGAACCACTATGCTCAATTAGCTAACAGGTCACATGCCTCATATCTTCCTTAGTTTCCACTCTATGTTTTTGTTTTATCTTTAAGAAACTATATTTAGAAGTTTTCTTCAGACTTTGTATTTTTTTAACAAGGTCATGAATACACGAGTATACGAAATAGGGATTATTTTGCCATATCTAGTTTATTTTATTTTCATTATCTGTTACGTCATAAAAAGCTTTCATCCTAAACCGATTTTGAATGAAGACAACATATTATCTCGATAATGACTATCTTAATGGGCTCACAACGCCCTCATGGCGCCTATACATATGAAGGCATGCGATATTTAAAATCTTACAATGCCCGTACCCAGTATTAGGATGTTTCATTTAGCCACGGGGGCTTATAATACCCATACCCAGTATTGGGATGTTTCATTTAGCCACGGGGGCTTACAATGTCCGTACCCAGTACTAGGATATTTCATTTAGCCATGGAGGCTTATAATGCCCATTCTTAGCTGTCAACATGCGTCATTTAGCCACGGGGGCTTATAATGGACGTACCCAGTATTGGGATGTTTCATTTAGACATGAGGGATTAAAATTCCCGTTCTCAGCTGTCAGCATGTATCATTTAGCCACGAGGGCTTATAATGCCCATTCTCAGCTATCGGCGTACGTCATTTAGCCACGAGGGCTTCCAATGGCCGTTATATGCTTTCAGATGCTGTTATTAGCCACGGGGGCTTAAAATGATCATTATTAGCTTCCAGAATGCTTCAATTAGCCAGGTATGGATTGATACATATCCAATTATCGCTTGGGGAAGTTTCATAATACCTAGCCTAGGGAGGCCTGATAATAACTCAAGTAAAGTGACTAAAGGAAGTTATGGAAGAGTTTACATGAAATTAAAGTGACTAAAAGAAGTTGTGGAAAAAGATTCCTGCAATTAAAGCGACTAATAGATGCTACGGAAATGGCACCATGAACCATATTAAAGCTACAAAGAGTAAGTGTTTGCAACCAAGCATAAAGTCCACTAAAATATCACCTCAGATGCTGCGGCAGGCACACAACCCAGTCGCAGCCCTAAAATTGCCATTTGCACCAAGACTTAGAGGCTTAGGGAAAAAAAGATTAAGCCACAGCCCCAAAGTACATTTTCCTTTGGAACCACAACTTAGGGGCTCATTGTGAATTGAAAATTATTGAGAAAAAGTAAAGGCAAAAAAAAAATGGCCGCAACTCTTTTCAGGAATTCTTTTAGCAGAAGTGGCCACAGCTCGATATTCCATCTCTTCAATTTTTATGGGAATATAATCAAGTGCATCAAGTAGTCAAAACATACAAAGATGAAGAAAAGTAAAGTATGCATTCAAACATACAAGTACTCAAGGGGCAGAGACAAAAGAAACATGCGGACAAAAAATAAATATATTGATTATGGCTACAGTTAGCAAAAAAGGACGCAGTTCTATCTGGGAATTCAAGTTCAAAATTAGAAGAATGGTCTCATCCATATATAAAGTTTAGTTCAAGAAACAGTTCATTACAACCCAAAAATGATTTGAGAGATTACAAAATATGATGCTACATCATTGTTTTCATCTTCTTTTTCACCATCTGCAGTTGTCCCTGTCTCATCATCTCTTGTCGTAACCGTCGCTTCCACCTGCTACCTGGCCCTTGCTTCTGCTATAGCCCTTATTTCTTCCACGCATGCATTATTCTTAGAATCTCCCAACTTCCAAGACATGCTGAGTTCCTTGGAATTCGAGAAATTCTTCAATACCCTATGCCTGAACTCTTGATAGCCCCAGAGATGGGCTTTGTTATTTATTAAATAAAAATCCTTGAATTTCTTATATGCAACCACGGTAATGTTTGAAGAATAAGTTAAGGACGCTGTAAGAGACTCTTCCATTTTTTTCGCGACTGCGGTATGTTCACTTTCCTTTTATTGGAGCTCAAAGGTGCCGTTTTGCTCCAATCGGTCATACTTTTGTTGAAGATGTTTTGGTAGGCTCTTGAAGTTGACAGCATATTTGGCAGCCTCCGTAACCTTGGCTTCATAATCTTGAAGAGATGATTTATCCTTGGTAAAGTTCTGTTCGACTTAATCCTTGCCTTGATGGCAGCCTCCAAGTACATTTGTGCATTTGAGTGCCGCGCCAGAAGATTGTTTGCCGGCCTCAAAAGATGAAGTCTTGGCATCTTCCAAATCAACCATGTGAACTCTCTTCACGGCTTCCTTCATCTTATAAAGGCCTTAATATTTTAGCCTTTGGGACATGACAACGTCCGTGGCCTGAAAATTATAAATGTTAGAAAAAATATGAACTGCAAAAAAATGAAGTGAGGAAAAGAAATGGTCCTTACCCGTAACAGACTTTGGAAGGCATAATCCTCCAAGTGTTCATGCTCTTCATCCACAAGGCGGTCCAGGCCAATGTCTTATGATTCCCTTTGCGTCCTATGGATAGCCCTAGCAGTTGTATCCCAGGAAGACTGAGGGTTTGGAGTCCTCAGCTGAGGGAGTAGATGCCCATCAGAGCTAACACTTTTCCGACTTTGAGGAGATGGAAAGTTAGCATTCATGGCCATGATAGTCTGCGGAGGGGGATATTTGGAAGAAATAACATGTGAAGGGTTGCGTCCAACTCGGAGTTTAAACTCATATGGTAATAAACCTGCTGCATTCAAGTTATCGCTAATTTCATCATCAAATGGGCCCCCCTTGCCTTTTATTGGCTGCAGCATCTTCATCCTTCACGTTAGTCTGAGCCAAGGCATCCGTCTGAGCCTCTTTATTAACCACAACCTATTTCACCCTTGGGTTCTTTTCCTCTTTCTCCCCTTTTCGGCAGCGTTATTGAGGACAATGACATCCTCATCCATTTCTGCCAGCTGGGCAACCAAGAACTCTATGTCTATCTCCTCTACTGAAAAAATAGCAAAGTAAGAATCATATAATATTACGTTCCACAAAAAATTTAAGGAGAAGTATATATTGTTACCTTCCGCAGCCATTCTTTTTGGTAAATATTTGTTGGGGAAGTAGCTCTAGTCAAAGATAGATGAGGAAGTGACTAAAGAGCTGAAGTTATTTTCCTCACTGCTAAAGGTCGCGACCTTCCTAACTCTTCTCTCTTGCCTGCTATTAAGGGGTAGATTATCAAGGGATGCACAAATGATCAATGTTAGTATGTGTCACAGTAAATATCATTAAAATATATAACTTTAGAATAAGATGAGGCACAATGTAGAAGCTGGGGCATATACTCACCTAACATTGAAGGTCCTCCCTAGTGTCGCGGTATTCTATGAGATGTTTCTCTTTCCAATTCTTTTAGATGGATTTTCCATCCCTCTCCAAAAATATAAAATTATTTTCCCTCCGAGTTCTTTAGACTAAAAGGCCTCCTAGTATACAAAACCTCATCATTGTTTTGAAGGGAAAAATAATAATACCATGCAAATTTAACGAAGTTCTCCTTTAACCGATAGAAATGGAAGAACTTCGCGGGAGTAATATCTATGTTGAACTTGTCTTCCTAAAGTACCAACGAGAAAATAATTTCTCTCCAGCCGTTTGGATCCAGTTGGCCTGGGCTAACTTCATAGCACTAAAAATCCTCCTAATGGGGATATGTACAGGCAACTGTAACCCATAGACAAAAGCATGGAGAGGGACGCAAATACCATCATTAGGGATCGCAGAACACAGTTTTCACTCCACGGAAGGGGCTAAACAAATTACCCCACTAGGAAATTCAAACTACGCGACAACTTGATTGACCCACTCTTCAATCATTATACGCCGAACATTTAAGGCTCCAAGAGATATTTCAACTCTACCATATGGGCTAGCTGGTGCATCTCTGGCCTCAGAAGGCCCAACCGTTGCGACCTCCGATTCAACAGGATGATTGCTTGAGTTGGAATCTTCCGCCATAGCCGCAGACTCAGTAGTATTTCTATAGGTTGTGGAGTCTGCGGAGTTAGAATCAGGAACGAGATAGTTGGGATAATATTTAAGCAGACAGGATCCAACATCCTTCAAAGGCTTTACAGAAGGGATATCTGAAAGAAGAGGGTCGAAGTGAGTTTTTCAGAAATCTTCCAGAAACTCTTGGGGGTCCAACTTATAGGGCTGCAGTAGGACCTGAAAAGCAGAAAACTCTCCGCCGTTAGGATGTCTCAAACCCTATGGTCAGAAGCTTAAAATTGAGGCCGCGACGTATATTATATATTGTACAAGTACATTGACTTTGAAAGGCTGTAGGCAATTATCCTAACTACAAGCTAAAGACTGCAGCCAGGTGAATTATAACTACTAAAGAATTGATCTAAAGCTACAAATTGTATAAATGGGAGTTAAATAACCTAGTCAAAGGCAAAACCCACAACAAGAATTAAGGGTCGCGACCAATCAGTTCAGAACCAAAGACTGCAGCCAAGAGAATTATAATTGTGTTGACACAGCCACAGCATAACAGGTCAAGTCTTGCTGCCTACCGCGACCAAAAGTAAAAATAGGTTTGTATTCAACTATGAATTCACCAAAGATCGAAAACCTAGAATTCAAAGATTTTGGCCAAGAACACGAAGAAAATCAAGAACAAGCCCAACGAACGGTATGTTTTTAACCTAAGAAAATCAAATTCTACAACATAGTAGATTGTTCAACCCAAATCCTATCCAAATAATTACACATTTGGTTCAAGACGAAAGGGATTCATTTAAGATAATTCGTTTATTATAGATTCGGATGTTTCATTTATCATGGGTTGAAGCATGAGAATCAAAAGAGTTTATCCAAATAAGAATTCCAAAAAATACTAAAGAGAAATTGAGAGTTAATTCGAAAGATACCTGGAAATCGGCCGATGATGATTGCTCAGCCTCAGACCGCCACAAACGGCTGTCAAGAAACTCGATAGGAAACTCAAAGAGGAAGGACAAAGATTTACTCTCGATTCTCTCTCAAGGATTTGGAAAAAAAAATGAAGGCCACGGCCAGACCCATTTATATAAGAGGGCACGGGAAGGTGAAACGTCACTTGATAAGCGGTTGCACTGTAAAGATTACACACCGCGACAGTCATGACATCACATTAAGCCATAACACCAAATCACCCCATGGCACTACGGCTTCGGGGCTTATTGATATGACCAATATGGTTCCCTGCCGTAAAAGAGACTGACAAAAGGCTGCTGCTATTGAACAAGGTGGCCGCGACCTTATGCTTATATAGCTCCCCCTTTTTTGAGCCACTAGTCGTTGCCTTGTCCCAGACAAGCCGTGGCACTTGCCGGGTTGGTCTGCCCAACAAGCCACGACATCTTCAGATTAGTTGCTTCCTGGGTACAAACAGGCCGCAACCCTTATTCATAGTTGCCACTTGGGACCAAATAGGCCGCATCCCTTACTTATAGTTATTGCCCTATCAAAGGGATTACTCTTCAGACTTGCTCACTTATCATGTGCTCCGGGCACATGACACAGCTTACATACATCCTATATATAGAGGTCCACACCTCAAGATAAGGAGTTTCGGGTTCGAGATCCAGATCCGAGACAATCACTCTTGGCGAAGCCTTGTCAAACTCTCTACACAACCCTAATAAAGCTTAGGGGCTACTCACCTAACTCGTATCCACCTCCCCGGCTCGCTCGGAACCTCTATAAACATGTATTTTCCTCTCTTAACTCTATTGTATGCCATTCGTGGCTACGTAAACTTGTACTACAACATGTGTATAATGAGAGTGGGGAAACACAGTGGATGTAGGCTCATTTTAATAGCCGAACCACTGTATATCTTGTGTTTTGCCTCTCTTTACTTGCTTATATGTATTTTACACTTGACTTGTTAGCATGAGAACGACGTGCGTCCGATTTCTCGTATCAACAATCATTGCTAATGCTCATAAGTTGATCTGAGGTCAACGGCTTAAAGAATTTGCCACCACATTGGTCTTTCTAAGATGATACTAAATAGTGAATTTGTATCCCTTCACAAACTCAATTTACCTCTGAGGCCTCATAGTGAAATATCTCAGAGTAAACAAATACTAGAGATTCTTATGATCATTAAAGTATCATAAATACTCCCCTAACAAGCAGTTTTTTAAGTTGTGGAGTGCGAATATTACCATAACTAACTTTAAATCGTGGATTGGGTAGTTGATCTTGTTTGGCTTCAACTTATTATAGGCATAGAAAATTTACTTACCCTCTTTCATAAATACTCCACCCAATATCTGAGAAAAAGTTCCTATAAGCCAAGTATTCAAACCCACTATTAGGAAATTATAGTATCGGCGTTCTATTAGGGTAGTTAGAGGGGGTTTATGAAAATTATGAAAGCATGGAGGCGTGACCCATGAATATAAAAAGAACAACACGAGACTAATTAAATAAATGGTAGAATGAATGGATTAGAATTGTCCCTCTAATAAATATTATCAGCCATATAACCAAAGTACAAAAATGATAAGCAGTAATTAATTACAATAACTAACAATAACCCTTATTTTAAATTAATTGGACTTTATAATGATATGAAATCTATAGGTAAGAGGGTGAAGAAGTAATCGCTTGAATAATGAGAGAGACGTGTGTTGAGAGCACTGCTAGTGTGATAATGGTTGCTGAAAGCTTTAACTGTTACGTGAGAGTGAAAATGCACAACATCACAAATTTAAGTTATGTTTTAAATAATGAATGTGCTAATGAGTTCTACTATTTATAATCACATTCAAGGAGCTTAAGTGTACTTTTGTGCATTAACGTTACATACTATTTTTATTTGCATTAAATAACTCGAGAGACTATTTTCTCCACTCCCACTCATTATGGTCAAACTATTTCCACTCTGAGTGGGTTAAAGTCTATTGTGATAGTGACATTAATGGAATTTTATCTTCGTGCCACTTGTTGACAACAAAAATTCATGTTATACTATGTACTTTTGTACTAAAAGGTCCTCTCCCAAATCACGTTGTTGTTACAAAACTTGTTGTGCACGTGCTAATACAATCATGTGCGAGGGAATGGGATGGTCCCCCATTATAAATTATGCGGGAAGAAGGATTATTTTGTTCCCCCATCCCCTGTGTATTATTGTTCGCTGAACTAGTTTTCTGCGAGGGACTGAATGCCCTCACAAGTTTTTAAATGCCTATATATTGTGGCTAGCTTACTGTGAGGACTTGGACTCCCTTACTGGTCTGTGAGTGAAATATTTTGATTATCCTATTTGATCTCTCACTAGTTGTGATGTGTGACTGATGCGTTCGAGGGATTTGGACTCCCTAGTGTGTAAATGCTCTCCCATCTCATTTATATTGAAGTGGTTGAGTTTTAGACTCCATAACAGGTCATACTCTTAGTCGCTTAGCCAAAGCGCTCAAGGATTCGAAATGATACTTACTGGACCAAAGCAACCTCCTAGTCTAACCTACAAACAAACTAATCTTAATTACAGCCTTTAGTTAGGCATATATTCTTGATAATCATATTTAATCAAGATCCTAAAAATTGATGATCTATAATATAGAAGTTTCATGCTAGATAATGACTGTATGAATAATTAATTAATTAATTCATGAATCATATGCGTAGATCCATCCACAAATATTTATTATGTTCTATTAATTTTAATTGTTTACATCTAATATCATATCAATATATTAGTTATCACAAGATTATCTATTAAGTTTTGTCTATGAAGTGGTTAACATCATTGAATTTCACAAGGCATCATGTAATGCTTGTTGTATGTATTCCATGATTAAACCCAAAATAGAATTTGATTGAATTTGACCCAAACTATATTAAAAATATACATTTAGTCCCCGAGGTGGTCTAGTTGTTGCAATTGCCATTCCCACGGAGATTAATTTGTCATGCCGAACATAAAACTTGGTGCACTTGAACAAAAGAAGTCAATAGCATTTTGCTCCTAAATTATATTGTTTAGAACAAATTTATTAGTTTTCTCCATGATCTTGAGAACTAAAATCGCAAACTTGTTAGAGAAACATGTCTTGGATATGGTAGTGTGAGCATTGTTATACGTATAAAGTTTTGACCCCCAAAATAAGTTCCAAATGAATTAAAGTTTTCTACATTTTCTAGTGTAACTCAATATTAGTGATCCCTATACTTGAAAGTATAATAATTAATGAGTATAAGATAAATTTAGGAGTCAGAGAGTTTTTCGTATATATTATTGATGATAAAATATTATAAAATGTATCATTCTAATCTAATATATTAAGAAAGGAGCCTCCCCTCCCGTTTTGTGATACAAGGCCCTTATTATTGCAAGCCATGAACGCTTTTTTTCGGTTGTTAAACCTAGGCCTCAATATCCTTACTCCTCTCTCTCTCTACCCTTGCAATTATATATTGATTATCCCCCTCCCCTTCAGTGACATTACAAACAGGGGTGAACCCAGGAATTTATGTTGGTGGGGACCACAATTTACGGGGGGTTCGGGGGCGGGAGCCCCCAAGGCGATTTTTTTTAGGGTTATTTACTATTTTATGCAATATTTTAGCACTAAAAATAAATTAACCATAAGCATTTTTCCAATAATATCTTATATATTCACCATCAAAATATAATAGTTGCAACACATACAAAACACATTTTTTCACCATAACTAATATCCAACATTACAAAGTAATTGTTGGAACATAATACAAAAATCTAGAAAATCACATGTTTTGAGATGTATCAGAATTGCACACGACGTTCTTTCAAATCGCGAAATCCATCTAAGATTCATTCCGCATTAAACTGTGTCGCAATATCTTTTTCAATGTAGATAATAAGAGAATTTTTGAGATAATCATTCTTGATCTTTTTTCGAAGCTCGGATTTGACATGACTCATTACCGAAAATGTACGTTCTATAGTTGCAGTTGATACCGGAAGAGTTAACACAAGCCTAATCAATCTATCAATTAGTGGATAAAAACTCGACTTTCTTATTTTTACTAACCACTGACATAGATCGGAAAGAGTGGATAACTTTTGAAATTCCAAATGTTGGAGAACATCAACCTCATAATGTTGCAATTCTATTTTCAAGTCATCTCTTTCATGCTCAGTGTAGTCTTCAGGATAAAACTCATCAACAAGGTTACAGATATCATCAACATTAAAAGTAGTATGCCCATCTTGAGGATCTAATGAAGAGATAAGAATAAGTAGCCTCACCGTATGATCATTAAATCTATAATTTAGCTCAAGTAATTGAGAATCAATTGTAGCATTAAATATGTCAATCAGATAATGGTCAGTAATTATAAAATTATCTTTTTGATGTCGAGCTCGGCCCCGTCTATCAATAAATAAAGCATTCATATCTGGTACCTCTGTTGCACGCTTTTCACAAAAAACATCACCTTCCCAATCAAAGTGTCACACCCATCATCTCTTAACTTCTGTATGAGTATCTTTGTAATTTTCACAAGTTACATTGCATTCAAAATGTCTTGAAATTTTAGTTGCAACGCTTGGGAAAGCATATCGGTGATTTCAAAAATGTCTTTCATAAGATGGAAGACGAACACGAACTCGAAAGTAGTAAAAAAACTATAATTTGTATCGGTATCGCCACTTTGTTCCCGGCCTCCATCATCAATGATGTTTAATAAAACTTGACAAGTAGCACTAAACATCTTTATCAAGATACAAAGAGATCTCACATGAGAACCCCATCGTGTTTCTCCATCTTTTTGCAAATTACCAACTTGATTCAATCATGTACCAGCCTCAAGCTCTTCAATAAAAATCAAATAAGCAATATCAGAGGCATGTGCAACTTTTAATTCATCGTTACGCTTACAAGAATCCTCCACCATATTAATAATGAAACTCAATTTTGAAAAAAAATTGGTGTACGTGAGAAACTTTTCGAGATGTTGCAGCTAATGCCAATTGTAAACGATGAGCAAAACAATGGACATAATATTCATATGGACAATCTTTTGCAACTAAGGCTTGTAGGCCTTTCCATTCAACTCGCATATTACTTGCCCCGTCATACCCTTAGCCTCGAATATTTTGTTTTCCAAGATTATAATGAGAAGGTATGGAAAAAATCACATTTTTTAGAGTTAATGCCTTAGTATTCGATACATGTACAACACCAAAGAAACGCTCCCGAACAAGACCATTTTTATCAACAAAACTCTAGACAATGGCCATTTTCTCCTTTTTTGCAATATCTCGAGATTCATCAACAAGAATACAAAACATTGAATCACCAATTTCCTCACATATGACCTTTCTAATTTTCATTGCATAAACAAATAAGATCTCTTTTTGGACATCAGAAGAGATATATAAGGCATTTTGAGGAGCCTTTTCCAGCAAAACATTTGCAACATCTTTATTATAATCCGCTAAAACCTTAATTAATTCAAGAAAATTACCGCGGTTGATAGAACTTTTACTTTCATCATGAGCTCTTAAGAGCAAACCTTGAAGTATAAGATAGAGAACCGATGTAATCGAGGCTTTGAGTCGTAACCGGTTGTTTGTAATTTCTTCCGAACTTTGTTTCTCAAAAACTTTGTCAATATGTTTTGATTGATTCATTAAATCATCACATGATTTTTGAGCAATTTTATGTAGTGAATTAGGATCTTTCCCTAGATGATATAAAAATGCACAATTTTTCCCATTCCTTACTTTCTTCCAACTATTAAACCCATCCCGTGAAAAAGTATATTGCCCATGATGTTCCCCTTCCTTATTAAAGAGATAACAAGGTAAACAAAATGTTGCATCCTTTGTCGGGGAATACTCTAACTAAGATGGAAATATGTTGAACCATGATGCTTGGAAACGACGAGGATGTTTTTCATGTCCATATAGAGGGTAGTTAGGAAGAATGCATTGATATGGACCGAAGTTAATGTACGCCCGTCGAACATCATTAGGTAACTTATCGGGATACCTCCATATTTCAATACATTTTCCAGGATCACGCCCTAAATTATCAAAATCAAGCCCCTCAACTTCAATTCTTGGAGATTTTAAAGTTCGTTGTTCAAGTGTTTCACGTACCAAATTTTGAACATTAGACTCAGGATAAACTGGAGACTCGCCGACATTTTCACTTTCAACATGTTTTCTCTTGAAAAATGAATCGAGGGTCTTTGATTTTCCCATATTTCTACAAAAAATAAAACAATTAAAATTTGTCATTTTTCCTAAAAAAATTAATTACCAAATATTAATTGAACACTAGAATATCATATAAAAATTAACAGTTACAATAAGCTTAGTTAACAATTAACAATAAATAACAGTTAACAATTAAGTTTAGCGGATCAAGGGTCTTTCCGTTAATACTAATCTATTAATTAAAACAACAATTAACGATAACAGTTATTGTCAATAAAGAGATAACTTTGGTAGCTTTGAAGAAGCATTAAAATATTAAAATATAAAGAAAGTCATTAAAATAATCATTAAAATATTAAGCTAACAATGGAGATACCTAACCTTTGATGCTAGCTTTGAAAATATGGAAAGAGTCTCTTTTAAAGAGAAAGCTACCTTTTCCTTTAATTAACCTAACTTTAGTTAAAAGAGAAAAAAAGGTTTGGGCTTGGGCCTTGTATTTAAGTTGGGTTTAAAAATACACACCTATGATATATAGGGTATTTTTTTTCCAAAGTTTGGTAGGGGCCATGCCCCCCCCCCCTCCCCCAGCCATGGCCCAGCTTCGCCCCTGATTACAAAGTTGTTACATTATATCCCCTACGTTGCAAATTGATATTCATGCTTTCTTTTTCAGTCTCTTTCAGATTAATTGTCATGTTTTCAAAAATTATATATAATACATGGTGAGATTACAAAGTTATGCATTCAAAAAATATCCATGGGAGGACAAAGATCCAAGATCATATCTTAAATTCAAAGGTATTCATCAAGTTTAGGAGGATAAATTTAAAAAAGTATAAACTTTTCTTAGAACATTTTACTTTTAAAAGGCAATAATTAAATTGGGACGTACTGAGTATATCTTTATCAATCGTTTCTCCCTCCCCTCAATGACTCCCGAGAATCCCTTATACCATTTTTACTTCCCAATTTTAAGGGTATGTTTGCGATGTCTATTTTAAATAGAAAGAAAAATAAAGGAGGGAAAATATTTCCTTTCCTTCGTTTTGGAGTTTAAATAAGAGAGAAAGGAAACATTTTGTATCGTTTGAGAGTTTAAAAGGAGATAAAAAAGATTTTTTTTAAAACTTTATTTTCATTTCTCTGCAAAACTTTCTTTCCAAATAAAAAATGAAGATAGGTAAAGGAGCTATCTTTCCAAACCAGTTTTGATGTAGCGAAATTTTCTAAGTTATTGTTGCGGTGTATTAATGAGCTATCTTCCGTTTCCTTTAATTCTAAATTGTTGATATTAGGTTAATTGAAATGGTCCAATACATGTAGAAATGAGTACTAAATGATTTTGTTCTTTGGTTACATATTTGTATAATGAAAATTCCAAAGATACTCTAAATACGAATCATATAGTAACATTTCACAGTAGTATTAGGGCCACGTTTCTTCTTATTTCTCAATTAATTACTCTAACTTTCTATTTTTTTTTTGCTTGAATCATATGATATAAAAATGCCATTTTACCTTTGACCCCCATTAATTATGACGTATGTCACTTTGGGTACCAAAGTTTCACATAATAATATTTTGGGTACCATTCTGGATGGAAACCACCTAGACAACATTTTGACCGCTAACTTACATTTTTGTAAGCATTAAAGTTTAAAACGTTCCCTACATTGTTTAAGTTATATGGACTTTGGCCCCGAGTTTAGATACATATTTTTAGGAACTTTAAAAAATAATCTTCAATGATTAAAAATAATTATTTATCCAAAATAAAAAAAATTGAATTGATTTTAAAACATCACTTTTAATAGGTTATAATGGTGCATCAATGCATTAAACAATACTTTAATGTTATTATAGTTTAGGTTTTCACACTTTTATTATTATTATTATTATTATTATTATTATTATTATTATTATTATTATTATTATTATTATTATTATTATTATTATTATTATTATTATTTAATTAGTTAAACTCTCCTAACAACTAAAAAACAAAAAAAATAAAGTTTGGGTATTTAATTAAAACAAGTCATTAATCTCAAAAGATTAAACCTAATAGTATTTATAACTAAAACTTCAGCAATACACTTTTATGATTGTATAAATATATGCATCAATAATTATTTTGTTTATCTTCGAGGGTTATAAGTAGATATGGAAAATGGTTTAAGAGATTTGTAAAGTTAGTAGGGGGAGAGGATGTGTCTACTGGTGGGAAGGTGTTATACATGTGCGCGCGCACACACACACACACACACACACATGCACACACACACGCACACAAATATATATATATACTAGTGGATGCCCGTGCCCGAGGGCACGGCGATAAATTTGCTCCTGTAATAAAAAAAATAGAGAATTTTTTTTAAAAATATAAATAAAAAAAATTAAAGAAAAAAAATATAAATATAAATAAAAAAATAAAATTAAAGAAAAAATTAAAAATATAAATTAAAAAAAAATTTAAAAAAATATATGCATCAATAATTATTTTGTTTATCTTCGAGGATTATAAGTAGATATGGAAAATGGTTAAAGAGATTTGTAAAGTTAGTAGGGGGAGAGGATGTGTCTACTGGTGGGAAGGTGTTATACATGTGCGCGCACACACACACACACACGCACACAAATATATATATACTAGTGGATGCCCGTGCCCGAGGGCACGGCGATAAATTTGCTCCTGTAATAAAAAAAAATTAAACAAAAAAAAAATAGAGAATTTTTTTTTAAAATATAAATAAAAAAAATTAAAGAAAAAAAAATAAAAATATAAATAAAAAAATAAAATTAAAGAAAAAATTAAAAATATAAATTAAAAAAAATTAAAAATATAAATTAAAAAATTAAAATTGGAAAAAAATATTTAATAAAAAAAATTAAATTTACACGTATTTAAAAAAATACATGTATTTATAATAGTATAATAGTATATAATGGTATATATAACACAAAAAAAAAAGAAAAAAGAAAAAAAATAACTTTTAGCATGACATTCATGTATGGGCATGAAAGAGAAAAATGTCATGCATGCCAAAGGGGAGATATTTTGGCCAAAATTTTCAAAAACCATGCTCCTTTATTATATGGATATATATATATATATATGCACATATTTAAAAAAAATATATTTTAAATTTCATGCGGATGTTTATTTTTTTCGCTTGTAAAAATATCCAACTTCCCGTTTTGGTGAACAATTACGATTAGTACCCATGCAAGCAGAGAGGGAATTAAGGTGGTGAAAAAAAATCATGAAAAATATATTAATGGACCAATTTGAAAGTATAATGAAATGTCTAAATTTAATGTGATACATAATTTTTTGAATAATATTTGCAAAATATTAATTTAATAAATTTTTAATTGAGGAATTATATTTTTTGAAAAGGAATTTTCATTCTAAAAGCAAAAAACTAAAACGATATCAAATATTTTAGAAATACATAGGTTAATAATAATATTGTCACCCATTTATACCCTCCCCCCCCCCCCCCCAAGTATCTCTTTTCACCACAATACCCCCTCCCAATACCCACGCTCCATAAATTCCCAACTTTCATTTTTTTTAAATATATAAAAAAAGTTTTCATAGGAAATTTGACAAAAACTTTTAAATAAAGATTTTGACAAAGACAACCGAAAAAGTAATTTAAAAAAAAACGTGTGAGCATAAATAGTTTGGAAAGAAAAAAGGATAGGGGTTAAAGGCCAAAGAACATTAAATGATATAAGGGCATTTTAGGCTTTTATGAATAAAAAAGGGAATGAAAGTTAATGGTCAAACCATTCAATAGATGATTTCCATTCAAAATAGTACAAAAAAAGATATTAGATTCAACTTTCATACCCAAAGTGCTATAAGCTATAACTAATGGTGGTTAAAGACTAAATGTTCCAATCTAAAACCTATTTCGACCATATAAACTTAATTAAGCATCCATTACGTTCAAGATTGAGTGAGTTCCCATTATTACTATAAATGTTTGATATTTTTTGATAATTTATGTTTGTAATTATGTTTTGTAGCTAATATCTAAGTGTAGTCCAGGTTGAAATTAATTATGTAGTGAATAAATAATATCTAAGTGTAGTCCAGGTTGAAATTAATTATGCAGTGAATAAATCATGGGATTATTATATTTGAGTCCTACTTGAAGAATTTATCCATATCTAAATCCCATTGACTACTCAACCATCAATTATGTCCTATTTTTTAAATATTCACTACTATGTTTACCAAAATACCCAAGTCAAAACTATTTAACACAACTTCGTCTCTCCCCCCCCCCACCCCCCACCCCCCATGTGTACCTCCTCTCCATTTGAAGATTTTTTTTGGCCAATTTTTGTTTGTTCGATTGATAAGATGCTGTGAGTATGACTCAAATAAGAAATGGTGCGATATGGAATGATGGTGACAAAGGTAGGGATTTATGGTTTGGGTGAAAGGGTTTGCGATCTATTTTTTATGTGTGGTGTATGAAGATTGTTAATTGTAACGTGGTTTACTATTATGTTTCTCTAAAAGTAAATATTTACTCTCAATTCATTTTACAAATGACCTAATTTACTGCTATGTTGCACATATAATAAATATTAATTGTATGCTCATATTTATTATTATGTTCATTTTTCTTTTGATAATTTTTTTTACATTCGTAGTAAATATTTATTATCCGAATAATTATTTTCTTAATGAGTTAAGGAGCCTTAGAATACATATTATTTTTCAATTTGATAATTTAATTCTCTTTTTCCTCTCGTCTACTCTATATATTAATTACAAAGTGAGCACTTAAACAATGTGGCTATTTACTGTACTATAAGGGCAAATGTTTTCTTACGTATTTAATGTGTAATGTTTTTTTTTCTATATCATTATATAAAGTAAATATTCACTCTGGCAGTTAATATTTTACAAGGAGTGTAAGATATTTATCATGAAAGTTTTTTTATATAGTGTAGATACTTATTGTTAGGTGTAAGATGTGGGTTCTTGGAATACAGTTAGTATCAAGCGAGACATAACCCCTTATTAAGATCGGGATTAATAAAAAAGACAATATTTAATATTGATGATAAATATAGGTGAGAGACATAATAACATTCAATACTCAAGTTTGTATAAAGTGTGATCTTTACACCATAAATGCTTTGTAAATACAATACATAGATTGGACCAACAAACAGTTTGGTCGGAGGGAGAAATAGCAAGTACTCCAGACACAATAAAGATAAGGTAGGAATATTGAGCTCAGTTAATGATCAATGATATGGGTATTAATGGATGTAAGGAGAATGTTTGAACAATAAATGTTCTCTCGCAGAAGCTCTCGTATATGAGGAAAATCCAACAACAGTTCGGGATGAATATTATCGTCCTTGTAAACTATTTATATGAAGGCAAGGTTACTTGAGTAACCTTGTTGGTATTGAATGTAATTGACTATAACTAAATGGCAAAGTATTGTCGCATTAATATCCAAGATACTGCATTAAATGCATGGGATATTTAATTTTGGCGAGAAACTGCCTAAACTATTAGAAGCATGGTGGCATTAATGAGGGACGTGACGTAACAGCTCAAAGGATTTCTTTAGAACGGTTATGAAATTAGGTTTGGTGGACAAGGTCTTCAATTATAAGGACAGTCTCAATTGAGTGCTATAATTTTTAGTTCCCCAATGTCAGACAATATGACATCATAAAGTGGATGACTAATGACTCCACTAGACGTGTGTCAATTTAATCAAATGGATGGTGTATAGATTGAGGTGGATCGACTGGCAGGTGGCTCGAGACATTTAATATGTTATTTGTTGGATAAAAACCATTTTTAGGCCAAAGATACAAGATTGGGATTCTTCGAGGAGGTTTCCTCGAATAGGTTTGAATCATGGTAGCTCGACTATAAGTGGCTCGAGCAACCATTTGTACTGGATGAAGTTTTTACCAAGTGTGCCAAGATGATTTGTTATTGCATTCCCAATGTTGCCTTTCTCTCAATCCTCTAAACCATGTCCCTGCGAGGTTTCCAAGAGGAGGTCGTTCGATAGAGTATGTAAGCTCTCACATGCCTTGCCGGGCATAGTCCTTTGAGGGTACCGAACAACCTCGCCCATAGTACTAAGTAAGATTTCTCAATAAATGAAGTACAATCAAATACATTATGCTCTATATTTTAAGATATTATTATTCGAATAAATTTGGCCTTCGAGGGGAGTCCTTAGAGGAATGTCTATGGAAGGTCTTTGTAGGAGATCTCTCGGGTGATCCTTGTCTTGCTTATTTATTTCACAAGTATGGGATCAATTTAGCTAATCAATATTTGGTGGGGATACCCCCTACATTTTCCCCTTCGTAGAGATATTTGTTTATTGCATGAAGAAATAACTGTACGAAATACTTGGTTAATTTTCCAACTTTTCTACAAGAATAAGTAACATCCATATGAAAATAATCATATCACAATAAATATTAAGCTGTTTATCTAAAGAGAATTGTGTGCGAGGAACTCATCTGGTCCTTCTTTTCTAACTACTTCCTTCTTTTAAATGCCTTCAAATATTTCTGATAGCGTTGTTTCTTAATGGTACGTTTGTGATTATGTGTAACAGCTGTCTTGGGGGATGTGAAGAGACTTTATTCAAATTTCCCCCGTAGCGCTTCATATCCCCCAAGTTAAAAAGACTCCAAGAATGGCCCATTTAGTGCTCTGGCCACATCATAATTAATGATGTTGTCGCTTGTAATTGTGCGCTTTATATGTGGCGGTATCAGGGCTAGCGTGTTTCCTTACTCGATGATATTCGCGCATTGCTTCTCGAAGCCTCATCATTACATCCTTTGAATCTTACCCCTATGCGCGTGTGCTGGTCACGCGAGCCCACTCGATTGTCGCTACATTTCCCAAAGCGTTGTCATTTGCCGCCTTTGGGGTTTGTGTTGACCCTATAAAAGGGAATATTTGCATTCCCAAACCTTCACCCCTGGGTTTGTTTGCAATCGTGCATTTTTTGGAGAGAAAATCTAGTGTTTATCCTTTTCTTTCTCTTCAACCCTAATAAAATACTTTCTTCTCTGTACCCATGGCACCCATCATGAAAAGAGCTCAATTTGCTAGAGGCCCCTCTCCCTGTACTTAGGCGCGTCAAAAACAGTGGGCATGATATCATCGTGGACTATACTTTGGTGAGTCCGATCACTTTTGGTCGGTGGCTGAACATTTTGTCGGTGATCTTGTGCTAGTGGAGCCTACAAATTTATTAATGGAGGAAAGTGATAATGCTGAGGATTTCGCTTACATCCTAACTGACACCTTCATGTGGTTCCGTATCGAGCGATGTGATTACCCCTTTTCTAAGGTGGAGATTGAATCCACTTCAGGTACTTGGGAGTTATTGGGTCCTTGGACCAACTACATTCATTCCAAGTATCCTGTGCAATTAGCTCTTATTGGTTTATCCTCGAATAGTTGGTTGGGTGATCTCAGCCTTGTGAAGAACAACAGTACTCTCCAGTTACTTGTATCTCGCTGGAGCCACAGGTCCCACACCTTCGTTGCCTCTTAGGGTGAGTTCATCATTACCCTCGAGGATGTCTGCGAGTTATTAGGTTTGGAAGCTGTAGGTTTTCAAACCTTCTTTATGGAGGTTGTCTCTAGGGCTGAGAAGGCTACTAGAATAGAGACGGAGGCAGTTATGAAAGATTGTATGGTGACATACAATAGGTGTACTTACTTATGGGTGATAAGGTATTTCTACTTCATCGAAGATGAGGCCGTGATTAAGGCGCGCGAGGTGACCAAGGAGAACCCAAAAGGGAAGTAAGTATTCGAGTACCCACCAGCTAGGAAGGGATTTAATTCAAAGGTTGAGCTTACGGGTTACATTTGGGTTGTGATGTCGAAGATATTTCTCCCAGGGAAACCTCATGACTACCCTAGGAAGGATGTGATCAATATGGTTTTTCGCATGGAAAACGACATCAATATTCTCCTAAATGACATTAATCTTGTCTCATTATACACTTGGTTAGATTGCGTGCAAGATGACTTAGATCAGAGCATCGATAAGTTTGATTCCTCCAATTATTCAAACCATGTTCTGCTGACAAACTTTGTATATGCCTACTTTCCAGAGTATGCCCTAGTAGGCAGTTATCCCAGCTCTCATCCCATCAGAGTCCCTCACGTTTATTATTGGAATCATAAGAGTTCCAAGAAATTGTTCGTGTCTTTAATTGACAAGGTTGAAAAGTTTATACCTCGCCCTTATGTTGGGGTTGATTAGTTTTTTACTCACTTCTTTGCAGATGAGGAGCGTCCCATCGCCCCCATCGAGGAAGCACTGGCTAGAAACTTTTCGACGAATAATATTCTTTTGTTGTTTATTCCCTCTTACCTGCCTTCTTATACAGAATGATCATATCTTTACTCCATTTATAAACCAAACTGTGTATTTATACAATTTGGCTACGATCAGAGCAATCCCATGTTAAGCCACTTCACCTGAGAGAAACCCACCAACTTCTCTTTTGCATGCAACAACTTTCTCACTTCCACCATTATGAATCTTTGTTCTAATTACACCGCCAACCTTATCATCACGAGTAGATGAGCTCGAGGGGGTAGATCTGCGATGTAACTGATAGTGTTTTGGACGAATTAACTGGGTTATTTCCAAAGCAATCTTCTCAAGGAGACTCGATATCCTGATATTAAAAGGTACTCTCCGACGGAGTTGGGGTTAGGGAATTGCACTACTTCGAGCTCTCTGTTCCCTCTCAGGACTACTAACAGTCTTATTCCCTCTGAGTTGCCTCCTCTAGATCCTGTGGATTAGGCTGTGGTGAAGAAGAAGAAAGTGACCCAATCTTCCCTTCCAATCGAAGTAGCTGTCATTGCCCCTGGTCCCTCGAGGGCAGTCAAATTGGGTGATACTAGCTTCGATTGGATCATCAGTGAGGGCTACTAGGAAGGCCCCAAAAAATAATCTTAAGGTTACCCAAGAAGTCTCACCCAACTGACTCCTGATTCCTAGATCACTCAGCAAATAAACCTTATATTTGAACAACTTTAGCAAACTTGGGATAATATTTATGTGGAAGATAGGGCTTTTATGTCAGCTGAGATGGCCTCTCGAGGGTTTTACTCTGATCCCCAGTTGCTGGAGGTAGCAAGAAGAGGAAGTTAGTTAGCCCTGTAACGATTATGTTGGAATAAATAGTTGAGACGAGAGAGGAGGAGCATTCTAAGGAAGAAAAGGAAACTATTGGTGAATAGTTGGTAGGTGATGAAGATGATGATGAGGAGGAGGAAGGAGAATAAGAGAAAGCAGTGGAGGAAGAAGAAGAGGAGGAAGAAGAGTTTTCTCTTCTTCGAAAATGCAGGTTGAGGAAATTGGTTTCTTCTTCTAAGCCTGCTTCACCTCCTAAAGATTATGAAGTTTGAGAGGATGTTTTGGAAGAAGAGGGAGGTATGTCTGTTATTCTCCTTTTAAGTTCTTAACTTTTCCTATTTTCCCTTATAATATTGAATCATGTTTCTCTTTTCAAAATTTCATATTCGAGGTAATGTGCACGACGATGTTGAAGGCAGTTTCCTATTGGAAGAGGTAGCTGAAGTTTCACCTGCTTTGAAGGAAGTTTCACCTAAGGGGATAGCTTCCCCTACAGCCTTGCAGGTAACTAAAAATTTCCCCTAAGGGAAGTTATATCTCTTTGTTCTACTGAATCAAGTAGTGGATATTCGCTTGACTCTGCCTTCTTGTGTGGGTAGATTGGTCTCGAGGCGGGTGTTCCTGATGCTGTTAAGTCAGTTAATAAATCCCCCGCTATTATTGTACCGTCAATTATGGTAAAAAAATTATTTTCATTTTCTGAGATCCTTTTGCCTTGCTTTTATTTTTCTTATCTTATTTTTTGTTTTTCCTCTCAGGTTTCACTTTCGAAATAAACTGCCCTATTAGTCCCTGCCCCCCTTCAATGACCAGGTCCTTGTTACTCTCTTTGGGCCTTCAATCCTCCATCTAGATGGGGTTAAGGTTGCTACTATGGGTCAGGGAGGAAGGGGGAAGGAGGAAGTTGCTGAAGTGGGAAGTAGTTTTGTTGTTCCCTCATAGCAGTGTTTTAGTGGACCCTGGAGATTTGTACGAGGAAGAAGATTTGATACAGATGGCCACCTGGAAGTTCATGGATGATTCGTAGCCGGAGGTATGCTATTCTTTTTGTGTAACTGCTGCATTTAAATATTGTTAGCATTGCCTAATAAATAGGACTTTGAATATCCCATAACTGAGGGTCAAGCGGGCCAAGTCATATTGGTCTTAGAATCTCCCATAACTGAGGGTCAGGCGGCCCAAGTCATATTGGTCTTAAAATCTCCCGTAATTGAGAGTTAGGCGGTCTAAGTCATATTGGTCTTAAGATCTCCCATAACCGAGGGTCGGGCGAGCCAAGTCATATTGGTCTTAAAATTTCCCATAATCGAGGGTCAGGCGGACCAAGTTATATTAGACTTTAATCTACTTCCAAGCCACCTTGTATATATTTATGACTTGGTAATTTCTTGCATTTCAAGATGGGGTTTAGCAATCGGCTGCACGCGACCTAGGAGTTGAAGGTGTCACACATGAAATTGTGCAGTCGAGGATGGTGGATGGTTTAGCAGCAGTGGCTGAGGCCCCTGATGTGAAAGTTCAAACAACGGGCCCAAGTGTTGGTGGGATGCCGGAGGTGGTTATTTCTCGAGTGTAAGAAAGTGATAGTGCTTTGCACACGCGATGCCCTTCTACAAGTGATATTGTTTTTAGTGTGCACCTTCCGAGACAGTCCCCGAAGTGGTTGTAAGGAAGACCTCACTCAATTTCTCCCACATCCTGACTGATGGTCCTCGAGCATTGATTGAGCAACTATTGACCTGATTTCCTTCGATATTTGGCCCTCACAGCATCCAATCCATACCCATGATGATGGCCTACAGACTGTTTATCCTGGCCACCATTTTGGATGAAATTATCAACACTCCTCCGAAGTCTCTTAGCCCTAATGTAATTAAGGCTTTGTTGGGGAAGGTGAATGTGCTTGTCAATGATGGGTTTTTGCTGTCTTGGTTGGTGAAGATGCTGCGTGACTTCAAGAAAGCTAACTTGCCTTCCCTTTATCACCGGATACAGAGTTCTCATCATTCATAGGTAGCCATCTCGAAGGAATTAGTAATTTTGGAGATCGATTTAGCTATGTCTGAATAAAAGGTAGATAATGCTCGTGATACGATTGCCCGAGCAGAGACTGAGTTACTCAAGTCTGAGCAGGATCTGGATAATGTGAAATAGAGAAGGGCGCGCTGCCAGAAACTTTGTCGATCTAGTCTCTGATTAAAGCATTAAATATTTCCTCAGCATCAAAACCAACTTCTTGGCCCGGCCAATCTGCACTTTATAATGGACGCGCCCTAGTAGCTTTTGTTTAGGTTTCCCTTTGTTTGTATCTCCCTTTTTTTCAAGTATGGAACCTATGTGGCATGTAATTACAGATGTCTTTATATAAATGAAATTCTTGGCATATGGTTCTCTTCCTTTTCTGCCTCGTTTAACTATTGGTTGAGTTAATACATCAAAGAAATTTAAATGGATAACTCAACATTTTTTAGAACAAAGAGACTTTATACCATGTTAAATAGATAACTCAGCATTTGTAGGGAACATTCTCCCAAACAAATATTTAACAAGACATAAAAAATAGATGGAAGTGTTGGGTGAGAATCGAATATATTCAAACATAATAAGTTTTGAGCCACTTATTGTTTAGTTTGAAAGTAACATCATCTTACACTTTTGATATCTCACAGTAGCCCAAATCAAGAGCTGCTCGAATGATGTAGGGTCCTTCCCGATTGGCTTTAAACTTAGGCAATGACAATCGCCTAACCCTAATGTGCCTCGTGCAAGCATTTAAGACCAGGTCTCCTTCTTTGAACTTCCTTGGATTCACCATTTGATCGTAGGATCTAGACAACTGTTTCCTATACATATCGAAGTGCCTCATTACAGTTTCTCTATGTTCCTCTAGTTCTTTAAGTTGTACATGTTAGCTGTGAGGAAGCATGACTCTTTGTAAGTTGTATCGAGAGGAAGGTACCTCGAGTTCTACTGGCAAGACAGCTTCTACTCTAAAGACTAAACAAAATGGGGTAAACCCTGTTGGTGTCCTCTTTGTCATTCGATAAGCCCACAGAACCTTAGGTATCTTGTCATCCCATGTGCTCGGGAAATCTTCCAGCATTTTGTCCAAGATGTTCACCAAAGTCTTGTTAGTAGCTTCTGTATGCCCATTGCACTTCGGATATGCTTACAATTGACTTGTGGTGGATGATGGAGTATTTATCTGTGAGCAAGCTTACCTCATTATGCATAAAAGGATTGCCATTATCTGATAGGAAGAGTTTCAAGAGTCCAAAATGGCAAATAAAATTCTCCTTCATGAATCAGGCGACCACCCCTGTTGTGGATTTCTTTAGCGGTATGCCTTCTACCCACTTAGTAAAACATTCGGTGGCCACGAGTATCAAAATCTTTCCTCTCGAGTAGGGATTTATTGCCCCTACTAGATCTAACACCCAAAGTGTGAAACATTAAAGGCGTGGAGAAAGAATGCAAGTCCACCAAAGGAGCGTGGATCATGTCCCCATACAGTTGATAAGCCTTGCTTTTACGAACAAATTTCGTTGAGTCTTTTTACATAGTAGGCCAGTAATACTCCAAAGTCAGAAGTTGATCATAAAGTTTGGCGCCACCAATATGTCCTGACTCATGAGCTTATTTCAGCACTTCCTCATCCTTTTCCCCCCGATGCACCTCAGAGGCCTGTCGTGATAGCCTCGTCGATACAACTTCCATTCTTAGACATAATATCTGGGTGATCATCTTTTTAGATTTGTAGCATCATCTTTATCTGCTAGTATCACTCCATCTACCAATATGTCCGTGTATGGTTGCCACCAGTCATTAGGTTGATCGATGAAGTTGCATTTTACTGCCTGATAAAACAATTGACATTTCCCGTAGTCCCTCTCTACTACTTTAGCATCTTGCCTAATCGAAGGACAAAAATAGCCCGCTCTTTGGACCTTTCTATATAAGGTAACCACAGTAGTCTCGCAACTGTCTTCATGTACTTATGTCAATCTCCTCTTGTCTTCCTCAATGTCTACACATATGGATAGCCAACTTCCTTAATTTTTATAGTATAAGTTACCTTTGGAAATAAAATATTATGCGAGATCAACTAAACTCAATAGGACCTTACCTGTCTCCAATTGTTTCCTGGTTTTGCCCCTCCAATCATCCTTGTCATTTGTTGGAAAAATTTCTAGTATGTTCGAGGGATATGTCCTCTTAGTGATTCGAACAACCTTTGATTCTCCATCAAAAGAAATCTTCTAGGAAATGGTGGCATAAGAGAGTCATATCTAACTCTGCCTTATACATTCGAGTGGCTTGATTTACTGGCACAAGCATCAGATATACACAACTAAATTGGGTGCTGGATGGGGACAATGAAGCTAGTTGTAAGCAACCTTTGAACCTCTTATTTGATCTTCAGATCTAACTCTTCCTTGTATGTTTAAGTGAACTGCTTCACTGGTATAGCCGACGACAAAACATTCAACTTATGGCAGCTCACTTATTTGTCCACCCCAGGCATCTCTATATATTTCCACCCGAAATCATCTTTAAATTCTTGGAGCAACTTGATCAGATTCTCTCGAGGCGATCCTTTTAGGTCATTCGGCATAAGTATGGGGCTAGGGTCATTGCCCTCCTTAGCCAAGTTTATCTTCTATAATTCTTGAATTTGCATCTTGGGTCTGTCCTTCATACACTCAGGGTCCTCTTCTATAACTTCTTGAACGTTAAAGTTATCAATCACCAAGCATTTCCCCTAGTTGTCTACCAAAAAGCATTCATAAATCGGGTTAGCCTCATCATCTAGGCCCTAATCTACCCGCTCACACGTACATAACTTATAAATGATTCTGCTCTTAGGCAACACCACTCTCTTGAACTTTCGAGAACTTTGCTCCCTATGAGGACTCTTTCGACAGTTCTCTTCTAACTCTATCATAGAGTGCCTACTAAGAACACTCTGGGTCTAGACTTGGTGTTCGGTTGGATCAATACATGGAGTCATTCGATCGCATAGTTGCCTAGACAAACTTGGGGCGGTCCTCACTGGCTCCTGATCACGTGTTTCTTCATATGCCACTACTGGTCAAGTAGGTGCCCGAACCCTCTCTCGAGTGCTTAGAATTCTTATTCCTTTAATATAATTTATTACCACCATGGCCTCCTCGAATCACTAGGTGTAAAAGGCGGCATTCACCAAGTGTGCTTTTTCCTTCGCGAAGGGCTTCTTAGATTCTCAAATAACCACCTCTTTACCCTTTATGTTCGCCTTGTCACATTGATGATATGTGGAGGGCTCCAACTCATGGTTGTGCATCCACACCCTTCCTACTAATAGCTGGTATGATGGCTCGCAATCTATGATGTGGAATTCAATGTGGGAAGTAATATTCCCCATTGTGATGCTCATACTGACATATCCCGTAGACTTAGATGACTCGTTATCGTACCCGAAAATTGCTAACGAATGCGGTGCTATTATCGTTTCAGATAAACCAGTAGCATAAAAGACCCTATGGGCATTATGTTAATGGATGCCCCTCCATAAAAAACATACAAGAGAAAACATAATAATTTACAGGCGTTGTAACATAAAGTGGTCTATTGTGAGGGTACCTGACCAATCTATCTGCTTTTGAAAATGTGACTTTAGAAAGAAATCTCCTCACCAACTTGGCCATAGACCCCTTCCATTTCAAGTGTGGCGCCATCTTCGTCTTATCAATCTCCAGGATAGCGTGAGTGACCTCCAGTCATGAGTGCTCGGGCAGCCCAACTTGAACGAAGAACCAACTAAACTTCTACAAGCTTGCAACTACTACGCATATAACCCAAGGATCTATTTATTCTTCTTCGAGTTCATAAACTTCTTCTATGTCTCTGTAAGTAGACTCATCATAGTCTATCACTGCATTTACTATCTCTAGAGAACATGCCCCCATTTGTCTACTAAGACTCTCTATAGGGTCATCTTTATCTTCATCGTCTTCATCTGACTTATCTTCCAGTTATAGCTGAGCCATTTCGAAGGTGAATTCTTCCAAAGACTCCTCAAAGTACTTATTGAGGAGACACTCCTCCTTTAATATCTTCTCCACCTCTTTGTCAAAATCACTAGACATGTGGGACCCATGAGCCGATAGAGTATTATCGTTCATATTGCCTTGGGGACATTCAATGTCTCCCTTCTTCACATGGTGATCTATCAATCGCCTCAGCGAAAAATATATCTTGGTTGGGTGATTTATCCTATTATGAAGCGCACAATAGTTCAGTTTCTCCCTATCCTCTCGAGACTGTTGCATTGTACTGACGTTGACTGGTTTATAAACTTTGTCTCGAACCATGAGATCATATAGGCTTAGATCTTTCTCCACTAAATATAGAAATTTGGGGGGATCCTCCTCGCCTTCAAACCTTCTCTTATTGCCTTAACATCTCCTTCCTCAGCCGCCATTGCCTTCCTCTCTACCTCCATCGTTTGCATAATTTACCCTTGATGGTATTACCCTCCCTGAGGTAACTGATGGCCTTTGTAGTAAACTTGAAAGGCAGGGGGTGGTGTGGGTTTTACCACCAAGGCAATATTCCTTGCTTCTTTCAGAAATGTTGTGAATGTACCCTCTCACATTTCATTGATCAGATGCAGATATATTCTGGCAGCAACCCTTCTTCACATACTTATAAGATCTTATCTTCTCGCATTTCACTGATCAAATTAAGGACATATGTGCAGGTGGCTCGAGAGATTTAGTATGTTATTTGTTGTCTAAGAACCGTTTTTAGGCCAAAGATATGAGATTGGGGTTCTTCGAGGAGGTTCCCATGAATAGGTTTGAATCATGGTAGCTTGGCTATAACTGTCTTAAGCAACTATTTATACTGGATGAAGTTTTGCTCAAGTGTGCCAAGAGGGTTGGTTATTGCATTCCCAACTTTTCCTTGCTCTCAATCCTCCAAACCATGCCCATGCGAGGTTCCCAAGAGAAGATCGTTAGATAGAGCATGTAATCTCTCCTATGCCTTTCCATGCATAGTCCTTCGAGGGTACTGAACAACCTCACCCATATTACAAAGTAATATTCCTCACGAAATGAAGTACATAATCAAATACATTCTACTCTATATTACAAGATATCATTATTCGTATAACTTTGGCCTTCAAGGGGAGTCCTTCGAGGAATGTCTGTGAAGGGCCTTCATGAGAGGTCCCTCGGCTGATCCTTGTCTCCCTTCTTTATTTGCCAAGTATGGGATCAATTTAGCTAATCAATCTTTTTTGGGGACACCCCCACATTAGGATTGTGAATTAGTTATTTATAAGTATATACTTTGCCATTTAATTCAATTTTTCCTCATCTCCTTTTCATTCTTGCATCTTTTAGTGTTACTGTCTTAATAAAAAGTAAAAAAATTATAGTTTTGATGGAACTTATCTGATAGATCTCGATGAGTACATTTCAAAAATATCATTTTTTTTAAAAATGGATTCATAAATCAAAGTTATAAATTTTTTAAGTTTGCAAAGGAAGAAACATAAATATAAATCGTTTGAAAGATAATCTACCAACAATTACGAGTGAATGGTTATGAAAGGGTATATATATCTAATGAAACTCTGAAAAATAGGAATACGACCTATATAATGGTTGATTAGTCAACAAAACTTATATATAATTTTTCTTCCAAATAGGTTCTATTTATAAATGCCCCATAAATTATTTTATTCATGGAGAGGAGAATAATGTTCTTTAAACCATGTTTTTTGCCTTTTTTAATTTACATTTTGATCCCATTTAATATATTAGTGAGCAAATCACTTGAGTGGTAGTTTTTTTTATACAGTTTCCAAGGTGGGTCTATTTGATATTATTACTTTTTCATGTGACAAATCCTATTACTTTCATATTTTTTTAGGGATTGGGATAAGAGAAGCAAAAAGTACTTATAAGTATTTTTTATGATAAGTGGATTAATAAAAGAGTCTTATATAAAAATATATATTTGATATAAAAAAATTAATACAAATAAGAGTGATATTTAAAAAATGATAAAAAAATAAAATTTAAGAAACTAATCGTATATAAAAATCGGATGAAAAAAAAAATCTGACATTATTTTTTTAATATACAATAAATTGGTTCTTTGCAATTTAGGTGCCAATAGTTATTGTTTATTATTGGTTGGGTATCAAAGTTTATTCTATTTGATAAATAATATGACTTTTAGTGCGGATATCCACACATCCTCTATATTTATTGGGTTCCATGTATATTGAAATACCTCACCATGTTCTATAAATAGAATGATCCTCATATGAGTTTATAGACATACTAGAGAAATAACATATTATCTCTATCTAAATTTTCTCTATATACTTTATTTTATAACACGTTAATACTAATATTTCTTGATGTTCTACAAAACAAACATTAGTAGCTACTTCTTTTAACAACTCTGAAATTTCAGCCCTTCATGAAGCTAGCCGTGAATGTGTATGGCTGAGATCTTTAATTCAACATGTTCGTTGTTCGTCAATTGTCTTCAATTGTCGATGTTCCTAGTATCATATATGAAGACAATATACCGTGCATAGTCCAATTTCAAGACAGCTTCATCAAAGAGCACATAAGTAAACACATTTCACCAAAGTTTTTGTTCACTCACAATCCTTATAATAAAAATGAAATTGAAGTGAAATAATTGCATTCGCCTGACAACTTAGTTGATCTATATACCATGTGACTTCCGAAAGAAACATTCCAAAATCTTATACATGGGATTGGAATGCGCACTCTTCACCACTAGTCCATTTGAGATATGCAAATCATGGGGATCTCCTTGTGACACCCCGCCTAATAAAATATCGGGTGATCACTAATTTATTAAATTAAATCAGAATATCCCGTTTGTTCAGAATATGCATCACTGTCGAAAACTTATTATTAACACTAACCACCTAATATTTAAAAAGGTTAATGTCAAAATTTTATCTTTTAATTAACTTAAAATCGAATTAATCAATTATTAACATACACCATTCAAACTAATGTCATATGGAATAAAATGACTGATAATAATGTGACTAGAGTAAACACTTCTAGCCTAAATACCGAATACAATAATCCAACAAAATAAACCAATAACTAAAAGGACTAAATAAATAAATCCACATTCTCTGACTGTCTAAATAAATAAAAGGGTCGATATGCCCTAACAGAAGAAAATAACTCAAGATGGAGAAGCAAAAATCATGGAAGCGTCTACAACCAAGACCCGTGACTTCCACAGCAGCTATAGGTCGTCAAATGAATGGAACTCTTATACTTGGGTGTCCCTGTGACTAGGAACCTAAAATAATTTGACACAAGAAAAGAAATTTGCAATAAATGGGTCAGAGCCCGAATTGAAAACAATTTAAAAATCAGCAAGTGCTTAAATGAAAACAATAGCACATATTGTGTACATGTTAGATTTTCGTACTCTCATCTAATGTACACATCTAATGCATATATTTAACCCATCATAGTCATGCTACCACGCCTAACTACCACGAAGATGACTATTATCGCAACAATAATCTCATGCGTTTACCTATATCACCTGTATCCCGTATTACCTTATGTTTAAGGATATTTATTCATATACACAACAGTTATCCTCATAAGTATTCCTTTTTATCCCTACGAATATTTTTAAGTATCGTTAATTCCATACATAGTAATCACGTACAGTAAAATAATTAACAGATATACATATATTTATCTATTTATATATATATATATATATATATATATATATATATATATATATATATATATATATATATAGACTAGGGTGTACCGGTGCCAATGGCATGGCGATAAATTTGTTCCCGTGATAAATTTGTGCCGGTACCGGTGCCGATGGCACGCTCATAATTTTATCCCGGTGCGTTTCTATTAGCGACCTATCCTTAGGGTGTACCCGTGCCGATGATACGGTGATAAATTTGTTCCCAATTAGGGTGTACTTGTACTGATTAAATTTCATCATATTTAATAACTACGTTACATTTTGTAACATTTTATAGCTACACGTTTTGTAACATTACATGTCACGATTGCACGCTATAAATGCTACTTAACTTCCCATGACGCCTCGACTCACTCAAAGCTCGTATCCGAGTAAAGGTATAACACGAAGTGGATGCACATTACACGTGCAGTTGATACATTTATATTATTTTATTTTTTCCTATATATTTTCTAAAAGTGAAATTATAATATTTTTGTTAAAAATAATTTTTAAGATAAAATTGATATAATTTTTGTTTAAAAATATATTCATATTTTTTAAATGATTTTTTTTAAAACACTAATTCCTATTGATTATTTGAAATTCATTTACCTATTATTAACTTGGTTTAGGTTCAATTTTTATTTTATCTTTGTTTTCATCCTGATACTCTAGTTCTCTGAAATTTAGGCATTTTTTTATGTTGATCGAAGTTACAGCTATAAATTCCATCCATTTATTACCTATTCGGTCAAATAATAAAAATGTAAGGTATACCATCCCTTTATTATGAATCTATTTACTGTTGGCTTTTTTTAGGATTCTATGTTGGTTTCGTCACTTAGTGTGACTTGACTTAAGCCTAGCTTTCCACCATTGCTTACATGTTTACTATTGTTAGAAACAGTAGCTTAATATTGTTATAGGTTTACTTATTTAAATTATTAGACATTTAATAGCTTATGCCTAGCTATCTTGATGTGTCTGAATTGATTGATAGGAGGCTAAGACATTTTAGACTTCACTTTTGGTTGTAACAATTAATAGCATCATAGCATCATTTCAAGCCATGGGATTTTTCGTGCTTAGATGTATGTTTAAAAACATTTCTGATCGGGTAGACGTTAGTAAGCTTTTAATTGAAATGGCTAAAGTAAAAAAAGTAGACTTTTTAAGTCTAATAGATGTCATTTGAGTCCAAGCATTATTTAAATTAACAAATCCAAATTGCTCAAGGTAGTTTCACAACAATAATGGTCAATGCAATTCTAATACCCATCCCCAAATGGAAATCAAAGAAAATATGATTTTTCTCAAAAACTTTTAAAACCTCTTATATGTGTAACTTCAAAATAATATGTACATGTAAGCAAATCTGCCATAAAAAATGTTGAAAAAAATGAAAAAAAGGGTCTAACAAATTCCAAATTCCTGAAAATTGGTAATTAAAATGGGAGAGTAGCTTCTGAGAGTATATTTTAGTAAAGAGTTTTAAGAAAAAGTATTATTTTGAAGACATAAATTTTCATTGTTGGAAACATTAAAAGAAATCATTTATTGCATAAATATGATAACAAATTTCAAGATATTGATTCAAATTCAATTGAATATGAACTCTCAATAAAAAACAATCATGTTTGAAAAAACTTAGTAGGTACAAATTTTCAATGACTCCATATTAGTGATTTTGGAATGAGTTGCAAGTTCACTGTTTAGAAAAAAAAGATTAATCTGTATCAAATCTATAATGCATTTGAAGGCAAGAACACATGACAAAAAGGATATGCATATAGTGCCTTCCATTTACTTTAATATCATCCATACATCTTTGGGTCTTAAATCTGTTTATGGATGTTTCTAATCACAGTTTTTTTATGTTTGGGTCTTACAATATAACTGAAGAAGATGAAATGAAAAAAAAATGTAAAAAGTACAAATCCAAAATCTAAAATCTAAAACATCATCAAATAGGTTCAGAAATTTATGTCTCGAACCATTTCCAAAGAAATCTTGAATATCACCGGAAAAGAAGCCAACCAAAAATATTGTAGAATCAATTTCAAAATAAGAGGTTGTATGATTGATAAATTATACTACTTTATAATATGAGTAATACACTTAAATATGAAGAAATAACATTTTCAAACAACTACGAAGACGAAATCTAGCATCTTCAACAGAATGTTCCAAACATTTCAAAACTTCCAAACTCTCTCACACCCTCTTTATTATTATTCATTAAACACCTCAGCTACACGCCACCCCCTGTGAAAATCCATCTACACGCCACCCCCTATGAAAACCCATAAGAGCTATATCTGAAGAAAAAAAGGGGATCACATGAGAGAGTTCTCCAATAGGCCTTAGAAAAAAGGAAAAAGCATATAAAAAAAACTTACATAAAAGCGAAGATCTACCCTGTGGTGTTCTTGGTGGAGCAGGAGCACCCGAGCTCCGTTGTATCGAGCCACCCCACCCACCAGGGCTTGCCGATGCTATTGCAAGAACAATAAGTCAGATATTTTGAAACGATCATCCATGTGTTAGAAAAGTCTCGTCACCCACCATGAAGAAATTGGACCGAGTTCTTGGTTTTCGTCAACAAATAAAATCGAATTAGAAAAGTCAGATCTTTTGAAAAAACAAATCTTAAAAGAAAAAAAAATATAAAACTAAACAAAAGTCGCGAACGATATGAACATACAACAGACCCACAATATGGAAAACAGGGGGGAACCAAGGCATAATGCATATCTAAATATGGAAACGAAAATATAACATACCCACAATATAGAAAACAGGGGGACCCAAGGCAACAATCTGATAGTAGTTATTAGAAACCGTGAAAAGAACCATGAGATATACCTTGATCTTCATAAAGAGAGGGAGAGAGTTTGGAGATAATGCAAAACATGGGCGTTCAAATCCAGAGAGAGAGAAAGAGAGTTTGGAGTTTGGATATAGCCAAGTTGAGGAACGTTCAAATCCAAGGGTGGTAGGTGAAAAGGGGCTCTCTCGGTTTAAGAAGAGTGAGGGTAGTGAAAGGCCCGAGGTTAATTGAAATGAGTGGGTTACATGGTATTGAGAGGCTCGAGGTACCATAAGTGTGTATTAAGAGGCTTGAGGTACTATAAGTGTGTACAATAGTCAGATGCATTTGGTCTCGTGGCTAACTTTCCCTTTTAGAGATAAATGCAGAAGATTTAATCCCATCAAACTTAATCTCAACCCTCAATTGATAAAGACCAAACCCATCAACTTTCGATCTCAGCCATCAGTTGGGAAAGACAAAAAAGCCCTTCTCCTTTATTATATATATATATATATATATATATATATATATTATTCCAGCACCCCTGGGTTAGGTTTCCCTTGGTGTAATGCATACTCTGCTATCATGTCCCGGTGCATTGCTAATTGCATGAAGGACTCTAGGTTCAATCTCTTGCGAACCATAAAAAAAACACATATTAAAGGCGAACATAGTTCCAAGCCCATGGGTTATGCACATACCCACGCACCCATATGACCATCAACATTATCGTTCTCACTGATAGCCCATACCTAGGTTCTATGTTCTAGTGATATGAATCAAAATCCCCCCGAAGGCTCCTCAAGATATGATCATCCACAACGCGCAACCTCCACCCGTTAATAAGCAACGTAAGTATGTTATACACACAATATTTCAATCAATAGTTACATACATAACCTATAATAATCATTAGGTATTCACACAACCCAAATCTCTGAATTTATACATAGTATTATAATCTCTAATACTCACGTTACTCTATTCGTACGATTAATCTCTCTATCGTAAATATTTCATAAGTCCCTCTTATTCCAACATATTCCCTTAGTAGTTACATAATCCTCTCCCCAATAGACTATGTAATGAAGTCACTCAAGAATAGCGTAGGTCATTCTCTCTCACTCGAATCATCTTTATAAGGTTTTGACTTGTCTGGGAAAAAAATTGAACTTCTGAAATCTCGTTATAAGCTGGGGAAAATCTCGTTTGAATGAAACTTCGAACGAATTAAGGACAAAATATTCGTTGGAATTCTCGTTTGAACGAAGTCATTCGAATGAAACTTGGAACGAACTACTCTCTGAATTATCGTTGTATGGGTTGCTGGAATTCTCGTTCGAACAAGAATACCGCAGTTCATCCCTGTCCACTAAAAACTGCATTTTTCCAACTTTTACATATCCCAAATCATTCAAAACTTATCCTAACTAAAATCCAATGATTCTAAACTATACTCCCTAGTAATAGGATGCTTTCTAACACGATTTTAACATCAAATCCTTCAAAGTTATAACATGAATTTCGATTAATTCCTCAAATCTTCAAAAAGCCCTAAATTCATGTAATCACCATTAATCACAATTAAACCCATATTTAAATTCATGATTGCAACATATAAAACCCATATTTCTTATCCCCAATATATGGTTCTCCGACTACATGAAAAACCTATATCATAATCATGGATTAATACCCAATTTCAGTCCTAAATTTCATAATAACATGAATAAATAACCAACTAATGTAGCATGGACATTATATGCTCTAAATGAAGCAAGATAAACAGTTACCTTTTCACGAATGTCTGATTCATCGCTTGAAATTGGTATAGATGTGTACTTCTCTTCTCGATCTACACGTTGATGATGTTTTTGGTGAAAGGTGACTGAGTTTGGACTTGGAACTCATAGGAACCTCTTCTCATTCTTCCTCTTGGACTCTCTCTTGGGTTTACCAGTTATTTACCCTAACTCTCCCACGCACATGCAAATATATTTCTCCAATTTTCGTCCATTAAATAATCCCAATTTTTTAAAAGATAAAAAATACCCCTCCGGGGTGTCGGGCTGGCCTAAAGTTTCTCCGGACTCCAAACTAAACCCCTGAGTAGACTTTTCTAACTATCTCGACTCTTCTGGACACACTGATGTACTCAAAGCCGCCATCTGAATAACCAAAAATAAAATTATATTTTAATTCCTCATTTAGCTCTCGACACGACTCACATGTGCGTCTCAACTAAGTGTACTGTAACTGCCGTATTTTCCACACACGACAACTATATAATGTTCTCATTATATATTACTTTACTCGCTAAGTAATCTTCAACATAATTCTCACTAATAAATTCTAACTCTCATCATGCTAGTAATTGTTTACTTAAATCCAGATTAATTATAATGTTTCCCTTTTAAATTAATTAATCCCATAATTAAAATAAAATCTTTCAAAAATACGAGGTATTACATACTTCACCCTTAATAACGGAATTTCATCTCGAAATTCGAAAAAGTATCAAAATACCTAGTAGGAACAACTCTAGATACTTATCGCGCATCTCTTCTTCGCGCTCCCAGTTAGACTCCTTGATATTATGATGCCTCCACTGAACACATACTAGCAGCACTACCTTTGACCTAAATGTCCTCTCGCTATGGTCTAGGATAGAAACTGGCCCCTCATCGTAGGAGCTATCGGACTTTAGGTCAATATCCTCTAAAATAATATGAGTGTGGGCCATGTCATCCCGAAGATATCTCCTCAACGAAGAAATATGGAACACGTCATGAATCCTATGCAAGTTCTCTGGTAACCCAAGTTTGTAACCTATTGGCCCAATCCACTCAATAATAGGGAATGGTCCTACGTATCTCGGTTCCAACCTCTCTTTCTTCCCAAACCGCAACACCTTCGTAGGAGATACTCGTAACAATATTTGGTCCCCCACATTAAACTCCCTGAAGAACCTCTTGGCATCAGTGTATCTCTTCTATCTATCATGACCAACTCGAATATGGCTCCGATTCATTTCAATCCCGATCGAGGTATCCTGAATCATCTCTGGCCCAAGTGGCTTGTTGTCCCCCACCTCTAGCCAATATGCTAGATAATGACAAGGCCTACCATATAACGCCTCTAATGGTGCCATGCCAATATTAAACAAATAGGAGTTATTATAAGTAAACTCCACCAGTGGAATATATTGTTCCCAATCCCTGCCAAAATCAAGGATACACATCCGCAACATATCCTCTAACATATGATTTGTCTGCTCTGTCTGCCCATCCGTCTGTGGGTGATAGGACAAACTCAATTGTAACTCCGTACCCATGGCCTCCTAGAAGCTCTCCCAAAATCTAGACACAAAACTCTTGTCCCGGTCAGACACAATATCAAGGGGAACCCCGTGGAGTCTCACTACCTATGAAATAAAGATCGGAGCGTACTGCCCCATATTATAGTCGGTCCGGACTGGCAGAAAGTGAGATACCTTGGTCAACCGATCCACAATCACCTATATTAAATTTTTGACCCCTCTGCGATGTAGGAAGCCCTGCAATGAAATCCATGGAAATGCTGTCCCATTTCCACGTAGGGATCTCTAACGGATGTAGGAGCCCTGGCGATCTCTGGTGGTCCACTTTTAATAAATGACAAGTGGCATATTTTAAAAAAAAACTCTATGATGTCCTTCTTCATTCCACTCCACCACTACTATCGCCTCATATCCTGGTACATCTTATCCCCTTCGAGATGTATCGCAAATCATAAACCATGTGACTCGGCCATCATCGCATGTCGTAATTCCTCCCCCTCTAGAACTACTAGTCTTCCATTAAAGCGTAATCCCCCATATAAGCTCATAGAATATAACTCTGCCTCCTCGGTTAGAAGTTGTACAATCTGATCCTGACATAATCAGTCTGCTTCCTGAGCCTATATCACGCTAGTAACGATCTCGAGTGTAACTATCATCATTGACATTAATGAGTTGGCCTACGACTCAATGCATCTTCTACCACGTTAGCCTTCCTTGGGTGGTAATGGATGTCGAACTAATAGCCCTTCACAAATTTAAGCCACCTTCGTTGACACATATTCAACTCCCTTTGCGTGAATAGGTACTGTAGTGACTTGTGATCTCTGAATAGGAGAAATTTCTCCCCTAAGAGATAATGTCTCCATACCTGAAGTGCAAATACGAATGTCTCTAACTCCAAGTTGTGGGTGGGGTATCTCCTCTCTTGAGGATTAAGCTTACGGGAAGCATAAGCTATAACCTTATCCTCCTACTGAAGCACACCCCCAAGTTCTAGTAAGGACGCATCATATAAACCAAGTATTCCACCCCCATCCTGGGTAGTGCTAGAACTGGTGCAGAAGTCATCTTGTCCTTTATCTCATCAAAATCTAACTGGCAGGCATCATCATATATAAATGGGACTCCTTTGCGAGTCAAATTTGTCATCGGACCTGCTATCTTCGAGAATCCCTGAATAAATTGCCTGTAGTATCCTGCCAACCCCAAGAAATTATGTATCTATGTTGGCATCATGGCCTATCCCAACTCCCTCACCATTGACACCTTCCCCGGATCTACGGATATCCCTTCTTGAGAAACAATGTACCCCAAAATCAGTAAGTGCCTGCCAAGGTATATCTTGGGTTCTTACTTCTCTTTCCCTTTGAATGAGTTTCTTATTATTTTCCTTTATTATCATTTGAGTTATACACGAGAGATTTGTGGGTTCAATATGAGTGTTTGTTATATATAATATTATGTGTTCAATAAGTCATCGTTAAAGAGTATTTGGGTTATCGTTTATTACCATAAGTATAGGGGTTGTGCCTCTACTTGTATTACTATACTTTCAGGTTTCAAGGGAACTACTCTCTTACAGAAATAAAACCATATAATTGAAAATGAATGAATAATCCTCATGCATAAATAAATAAAAAGAGTGAACCGAATAAACCATCAGTCACCAAATAAAACATCCACAGTAACTAAGTAAATTCAATAAATAAACTGAGTACTGAAATTTAAATGTTAGATAGTAAAAAAAAAAAGCAGCATGCCCAAAATTGAAACTAAAATGACTGAACGCATGTAGATTAAATAGATTAAGGTAACTAAGCAAAGATGTAGCCTCCACAGCGGCTTCATGTCAAGAATGAATCTATCCCTGCATTCCTTAATGTTGCTACTTCATACCTGGGGTATTAATAAACAAGGAAAACAAAATCCTACAAGTAAAAATCTAAAGAGTAGAAAATATTTTTCAAGTAGATAATTGTTTTAAATTGATTAAAATAACAATATATTACTCTTAAAATTAACCGGTTGCACTCAGATGAGATAACACATCACCTCTCAACTATAGTGTGCACCTAACGTGTTTTTTTATCCAAATTAAACTACCCGATCTAATTTGGACATATAACCGCTAGTTAAGCCCAATACCACTAAAACTCTTTATTAGCCAAGTAAAAATACCATCACTAGGTGATTATTCAAAGACAATATTATAGTGACACACTTGCTGTAAATAATTGTTCACGTTGTACACATAACATATCTACACTCTTGATATATCGTATAAACATAAATATATATATATATATATATATACACACACACACACACACTAGGGTATGCCCGTGCTTGAAGGTACGACGATAATTTCCCAAAGTATCAATCATGATCAAGTGATAAAAGTTTTGTATTATCGTATTAATTGTGGTCAGTTTTCCTGAAGGCACGACAAATACTTCCCAAGTATTGAATTGACTATTTTTTTTGTAAAATAGTTTATTATATAATAAAAAAATGTACGTTATTTTAAAAATTTTAGAAAGAAGTTTTTTTACTTATGCAACTGTCCACCTGTTTTAAGGACCAAATAAAACCAGACAACACTACTAAAAGTCCCTCCGGAAGATCATATAAAAAAATCATTGATTAAACATTACATATGGACCAATATCATATACATTACTTGTGAATAATCGATCTATCAACCCACTCGTGGAAAGATTGTTATCTTCCTTTTAAACACTTTTGTCATATCCACATGTCTTCCCTTCAACCCCAACCCTTGCCATAAGAAAGAATAATAAGCTGAAATTATTTCATAGTAAGAATTAGTATCCCCCATACAGATATAAACAGTTATAAGACCATAAGTAACACTAAATTCCATTGAACTTGCACTAACTTGAGAAAAGTTATATATAAACATAACAATAAATGTTTCACAGCTATAAAAGCAAAAAAAAATATGTACTTACAATATAAGAAACTAAGTCTCAAGACACCCAACTGGGCATTATTCAAATCGCATAAATGGGCTAAAGCATGAGAGGAGTTATATTTTCACTATAAACATCTCTAACTGTAAACTGCTAAACCACATAGTAACAATAACAACACAAATTTGTAAACTAACATAACCATAAAAAAAGTTAAAAATTCTCCCTGAAGCCAAAGTAGTTATTATAATATACATCCATAAAATATAAAACATAAAACATAGAACAGTCACTACATAAATTCCTCTACTCAAATCTTGGATCTTACGGTACATTTATGACATGTCAAATACATTTGTTGAAATCTTCCCATCCACTTTGTAAGCGCCATCACCACCCTAAATGAGTGAAATCTGAAAATCCTATTAAATAAAAAAACACATGAGAGAAATAGTAAGTAGGAAAATATCAATCACCATGATTCCAAAAAAATAAAAGATGCAAAATAGAGAATCTAATTAGAGAATCATCGTACATTCGTTTCGATAAAGACTAGAGGTCAACGCAACCAAATCGAATGCTGATAATAAGAGTACCTACAAGAAAAAGACCAATCATTACTTACACATATAAATCTAAAATAATTAAGCCCCTCCTGATATATCACTCATTACTTTCACATATTTAACCCTGCTAGATAAGACCTGCTCGATCCAGAATAAAAGAGATCAAATATGTTTTAGGTCCAAGATTAAAAAAAGGAAATATAATTAGCGCCTACTCGATCCAGACCTATTCAATTCATAATAACATTAGTTTTTCGTGACTGATGGCAATGTTATCACGGAAGAGAAAGAGAGGTCAGATTGCGATTGGGACTGAATTGGAAGTAACTATTCTTAAATTATGTTCAATGATGATATACAATTGGCTTTGTAATGATATTAGAACAACCATCAGATGTTTGGAGATGACTAAGTTTTAATCGGACCTGTAATGATATACAATTGGCCGTACAATGAAAATGTCTATTTAAATCTAGAAAAAATGCCTATTATGTACAGTAGGAAAAAATGTCTATTATGTACAGAAGTGTGATCGTAATGATATCTGAACAATCTCATGGCTAAATCCACAAAACTCTGCATTACTAAAGGCAAGGATGGATATCGGTGTCTTGGGCACACGACTTTGAATTTGAAATAATACCATGGGTATTAGAACTATCGACACAAAATTAGTTAACATTTTGTCTAACAAAAAACTCAGCATATCCCATTGACTCTGTAAATCATATAAATCTTGAAGGAACAATACAATTCAAGTCAATAAGACAGCCACAAAAATTATATTATTACAAAAATGATATTATTACATTTCGTATTACATTTTGAAGTATAATGAGTCCCACCTACGTTAGATACCATGCAAAATATTTGATCATATTCCATTTGGAAAAGGGTGCTGGTGTTGATATTGGGTAGATTGGTTCAAATAGGGATCTCTCATACATATGCGGTTGTGGGAGTGGTTGTGCGTTTGAGGAAGTAGGTATCACTTGTAAAAGATTCACCCGTTCTTATTGTGATTGAACAATATAATAATTTCTTCCCTTGCTCTTTCTATAGCCTGTAATGAAAAAGAGCGTAAGAATTAGTTAGTAGGGAAACGATGCGATCCAATAATTCAGAACAAAAAATAAACTAACAAATAATTAGTTGGTTCACTCATTGCATTTGTAAAACACAAAGAAAACTTCGAATGCATATCACTTTATGTATTCATGATGATAATAACTAGACCTTCTTTTAACCATAAAATAATAATGAATACAGAGTATTATGAAACATTTTATCACGAAAATGTAGAGAAAAGAATAACAGGACCTGCTTTTGACCATGTGTGGTTAAATAAATTCAAAATCAGAAACCTTGATAAGAATTAACAAAGTGTTTAAATTTGTTCTTGTGCATCCATCAAAGAGATAAAAGGAAACGTTACCTTGAATTCAAGGGTCAAAGACCTAAAAATCAAACTCACAGGCATGTGAACAAAAAAAGTTGGAAGATCAGATGAATCGATCTTAGCTAGCACGTTGGCAATTGTGAGCTTGGGTTTCTTTGGCTTTGTATGATAGGTTCATACGAACGCATTGTATTTGCATGTTTTCCTTGTACTTGAGCTAAAATGGCGTCGAAGAAACTATAGGAGTCGTACTCCAAGTGCCTCATCGATCAATTCCAGCGATGGGGCGCTATGAAACATACTGGAATTTACCTCCACTACGTGACGGAGTTCAAGTTTATAGACACTCATAGGGATCTTCCTATTTGCATCGCCGGGAGAACTATTGAAATCCAAACACTCCCTTACAACTTGTCCTAAAAACCCGTTGTTTAAAGGTGAGAGATCGGTAAAAAAATTCTAACTCAACTTTCAAGCATTCTAAAATAAATAGGATACCTATTATTAACTAAATAACCACACTTGCAAAAATATATTCAAGGAAGTAGAGCTGATATGAGTTAAACACTGCCCAAGATAGCTTTGATTTAAATTTTATAGTTGTTAGCACGCGTGGCCCAAAAAAGTAGAGCTGATACTGAGTTTTGTTTAAAAATTGTATAAAAGTTATTGAGTTTTGTTTGCAAATTTGTAAAGGTGACTCAAACAAGGGAAAGAACTTGATGGAGTGGAGAATTATAGAGTGGAGAGTGGAGAAACATACCTTGCGATGGAACATCGATTGAATCTTGATCCAATACAGGCTTGTCAGGTTGGTTTGATGAAGTTGACTCTAATTGTATTTTGGTAGCTGCATTGTTGTTTACCATAGGGTATAGAAATTTGAAGAGTTTCAATTTACTTGAAGCCACTCGAGCCCTGCCAAAGAAAAATCGCCTCACCATTTTTGTGAATTGCGGTATCCTGACTGCCTTTCGAAGAGATATCTTGCTACTTAAATCCATAATGTAACAATCTTTTCAAGCTTTTTTTCATTGTTCCCACCATTGCTAATATTCGTAACCTCATGTTGTTCCACAGAATAATCAATCTCTTGGTTGACTTAAGCTCCACCTACATTAAAAATCTCCCTATCGAACATCGAAGAATCCCTTCCCTCTTGCAATGCCAATACAAATTCTATAGAGGCCCCGACCTCAACCATTGTGGGAATTTTCTTTGATCGATAATGAAATCACTGATCTAGAATTTTAGCAAACACAACCTAAGAATTTCGTAAGATTTGGCATCTCAAACTCGGATCAGTAATCTCATGTACTGTTCCATTTTTGATACATTGTATGAGTTAAACACTGCCCCAGGCAGTTATGATTTAAATTCTATAGCTGTTGGCACGCGTGGCCCAAAAAAGTAGATCTGATACTGAGTTTTGTTTGAAAATTCTATAGAAGTTATTGAATTTTGTTTGAAAATTTATAAAGGCGACTCAAAAAGGGGAAAGTACTTGATGGAGTGGAGAGTGGAGAGTGGAGAAATATACCTTGGGATGGGACATAGCTTTCATCTCGGTCCAATACAGGCTTGTCAGGTTGGTTTGATGAAGTTGACTCTAATTGTATTTTGGCCCCTGCATTTTTATTTACCGTAGGGTATACAAATTTGAAGAGTTTCGGTTTACCTGAAGCCACTCGAGCCGTGCCAAAGAAAAATTGCCTCACTATTTTTGTGAATTGTCATATTCTGACTGCCTTTTGAAGGGACATCCTGCTGCTTGAATGACACAATGTAACAATCTTTTCAAGTTTTTTTCATTGTTCCCACCATTGCTAATATTCGTAACCTCATGTTGTTCCACGAAATAATCAATCTCTTAGTTGACATAAGCTCCACATACATTCAAAATCTCCCTATCGAACATAGAAGAATCCCTCCCCTCTTGCAATGCCAATACAGATTCTATAGAGGCCACGACCTCAGCCATTGTGGGGCTTTATTTGATCGTTAATGCAAGCACTGATCTGCAATTTTAGCAAACACAACGGAAGAATTTTGTAAGATTTGGCACCTCAAACTCGGATCACTAATCTCATGTCCTGTTCCATTTTTGATACATTGTCGGTCCCATCCAACAAAAACCCATCTGCTCCTCAGATAGTCTTAAATCCATTGGTCATCTTCCACTTAAAACTTAAAGCAACACAACCCCAAAAGAGTAAACGTTGGATTTCCTTGTAAGTCTACGCCTCCACACATTCTGGATCCAAATAACCGAATGTTCCTTTAAGAGTTACATTGAAGTTATGAGCAATAAGAAATAATCTAATCTTTATTAAATCAATGAATATCTAGTACCTGAACCATTAATCTAGTCTTTATTACACTTTGTTCATCCCTGAACAATTAATCTAGTCTTTATTACATCAAGAGGGGTTATTATAGCACCGGTGATTGCATTCATAAAAGCACCAATTAAATCATTCTTGACATCATTCAAATCCAAAGTTACTCATATATGCAGAACTGAATGGCATGGTACATGAACAATAGAAGCAGCCCCTACAATAACACCTGCAGGCAAATGATCCAACGCACTAAGGTTTGTAAGATTTTCGGCCAATCCAGAATAGAGACCCTTCAAAATAATTTCACCCCCACCGCAATTATCAATAGGGTATAAAACCACTTCAGAAAAAACACCAGTGGTAGATCTAGCCACAACACCCTCAAATAGCACTTGAAGAATATCAAATGGCTGATCTTCATATACGCTGATCAATGCAACAATCTTCTTCAGTTTACCTTGGAAACAACATTAAAGAATATCCATGCATTTTGAAACAAAAAATAACATTTTAATAAGAGTAAATGCGATAATTACATTAAAAAATTCGTTTAGATCAAATCCATTTGTACCGCAATCATATAATTCTCCACAACTATATCTTATAAATAGAAGATAATAGTAGTTGAACTACTTAGTTCCATAAGTAGAGGTGGCAATCCTTAAAAAATGCATTGATACAATCCTTTAAAAATGAAAAGGAAAAAAACGATATAGAGATAGTTGTCAATAAAATGGTATCTCCCTAAGCTGCATATAACCAACTTATTATTAAAAAATACTCAATAAATAAGACACATACTAACCGCAACAACTCACTAATCCAATCCATGCTCAATTTGCATACCAAATGACTTATGTCTTCCACATTAGACCGTGATTCGTCAAGGGTGTTAAAGAATCCTATAGTAATGAGAAATATGCATCAGGCATATTTTGACTAACCTACACATCTTTTGTACATAAACTATTCTTAGATTGGTCACGAACCTATCAAGTTGCCAAAGTGTTTCGGCATTAACACTATCAATATCCACTAACGAATTTTCTTAAAATCCAATGAAATTTATGCTCACCACTGTGTCTAGATTAATATCATGTCTGCATTAATATCGAAATTGGAACTATTCTTGAAAGTGGCAGCATAATCTTTGCTGACCTGCAAAATAAAATTCAAATCAAAGCTATTTTGCCATGTATATGAATGGAGTATGGCCAGGCCAGGGTGGAGTTGATGTGCTCTCATGAATCTCCTACTCACGGTGTGGATGGGCGTATTTGAATGGACTCCGAAACCAATCGCCAATATTGCCATTAATATTCCCCTCATACTCGAAAAGAATTGGAGGATTCTACGGACATTCATATGTGAGAAGCCATTTTAGTACGGCTGAATGTTGCAAGTTTGAGCAGCCATTCATAACAACGAAGTGTATTTTTCACTAAATATAAAGATGAATCTCACAATTGATCATCAAATTAGAAGAACAGTAAACAAAAACTTACCACCAATAGCAAAAATGAGCCCTGAAACCTCAAGCCGCTCCTCCTACTTGCCATTCCACATTATACTCTTCCAATACCACTCAAGCCACTCCTCCTACATGCCACAAATCCAAAATGAGCCCTGAAACAATAAAATTCCAGCATTCAATTTAAGAGATTGTAATCCAAAATGAGCTCTCAAGCAATAAAACTAATCATAACCTAACTATAATGGGACTAATCACCATAACCTATCCTAAATCGAAGACCAAGCTTATACATTCTAAAAAATGTCAAACAAAAGTGCTTAACTCAACAAAAAGTTCAGTAAGAAAATAAGTAACATTAACATTAATCATACAATTAATAAAAGAGTAAAATAGTCAACTAAAAAGAAGGGCATCCATACATTCACCGCAACCAAAGAAAATTACGCATATTGAGCATTTCTCAAACACATGGGTTGCACATATCCCAACTATAACGATAACACTTTGATAAACCTTAATAAACATTAATAAACCCATAAAAAATTAATAAACCCATAAAACATCACAAATGTAAAACCAATACCCATTACCTGCTGATAAACCTTTGTGCACTTTCAAAACATTCCTCCCAATAAAATCGATACTCATAAAATAACCCAAATGTAAACCTAAACCCATCCCCATAAAACAACACAAATGTAAACCCATTGATAAACCTAATTCCATTACCTGCTGAACAGAAGAAAGGAAATGGACAGTTGTTCCAATTGAGATAGATAGATAGATAGATAGATAGATAGATAGATAGATAGATAGATAGATAGATAGATAGATAGAGAGATAGATAGATAGATAGATAGATAGATAGATAGATAGATAGATAGAGAGAGAGAGAGAGAGAGAGAGAGAGAGAGAGAGAGAGAGAGAGAGGAGGGAGGGAGGAGTGTACTCTAAATAACAAATGAAGAAAGAGGTTGAGTTGTTCTTCCCACGATTGATAGAGAGAGAGATAGAGGTTGAGTGTAATCAGGTAGTGTCAGATAAGTTCCAATATTTTAATTTCCTATTTTATCCATGTATTTGAATTTTGGGTAAGAGAAGGAAAGGAAATTAAGGGTTAAAAAAGGTGGGAACTTAAATATATAAGGGAAAAAATGGTAAGAGGATTATTTTAATCTCAACCATTGGATCATTGCCTTGTTGGCTTCGATCTCAACTGTGAAGTATCTTCCCAAGCTCTAGGGAGGACTTCGCAGATACATTCCTTATGTGTTATTAATCTATAGGCATCATGCCTCACACCGAGCCTTTGGGTCAGAATCTTACCATAAATCCCAAATGAATACATATATAATGGAGGAGGTTGCTGACATACATCCGTAGATCGCAACCATACCAAATCACTACCGTACTCGAAGCTACTTATCCTCACACACTAATAGTGTCCATGAAATAGTACTATGACCTGAAGAATCAATCCAACACATGTTGGTCAATGCTAGGGTGAACTGCCCATTACGCGTAACCTCTTACGATAGCACCCCTGAGTAGGTATGTTTAAATAAATAAATAGCATGCATACATACATATATATACACGTCACTCTAATATGTATATATAATAGGTACATAACTCGTACGCATGTCCCACCGTGCATGTTCCACCTAATCCCAAAGTTCGAACCAACTTCCCGATTAATTATTTAAATAGTTCCTTCCCTAAGCACCCTAGTTAATTATTAAATTTTCAACTAATAGATAGCGGCACAAAACTATTTTTAATTAAATATCCGCTCACTTGGATAATCTCCCACATACTCACTTGAGTTCATAAAAATCTCCGAAAAATTTCCATGATCCAGACTTGACCCAAACTCGCGGGTCATTCGAACGCAATCCTCTCTCGTATGAATGATATCATCTTGTTCGAACGAGGTTCGAACAAGATTACAGAAACCCAGATCTGAAGAGTTTTCCCTAGGCGAGTTTCAACCCCATAAATCCATTTTCATTTCTAGTGTTCTTTCTACAAAAATTTCAAGAACCGTAACCCGAACACCATAAAGAAAACATAATTTCATCATTGTACATTCGATCCTCACATGGTAACCCCCATAAATTCAAGATCGCACATCATTTATCTAATTAGTCTTTAAAGATTAAATCTTTCCATCTACATTATACATATTATTTCTTTAAATCTAGGATTTTATTTCTAATTAAAATTATAATCAATCCAAATTAATCATTAGTTTAAGATCATTCATCCCATATCATTTAGGTTTCTACATCAAATCATCAAGTTATGATCTTTTATCTTCAAGATCTCCAATTTCTATTTTTAAACCAAGAAAGTAATAAACTGCAATTAAATTACGACATAAATAAAGTAGTCACTTGCCACGTTGGCTTAAAATCCAAAGTATTCTACGAATTTGATGATGGGTTGAGTCCTCTTTCTTCTCCTCTCTAGGTTTCCTCTTCTTTCGTCTTCTTTTTCCCTTTTCTGGGGCTCTCTCTCTCAATCTCTTGTGTAAAATATGAAAGGTGGGTTTCCATCTACCTTTCCTACCTCTTAATTATCCCTTTAATTAACCTAATCCTATTTTTATTCTTAGCCCTAAGTGAAAAATGATCTTCCTACCCTTATACAGCCCCCGTTGTGTCTAAAAAGCCCCGAAACCCAACCATAACACCCAGGTACCTATTTTGGACAATTTTGACCCTTTTCGGATTAACGGTGCACTCGAAAAGGTCATCCGGGTCACCTAAATCTAAATAATCTACCATCTCATTAATCGGGACCGATACGTGTGTACTCTACCCATCGCCCATAAATTCTACCGATCTGCCAATATAACACTCTATCGATATATAACAATAAACCATATCTATCACTCATACGCGACATATAATACATCATATAAGTATTTAGTTATCACCACAAATAAATAATTATTAATAACAAATATAATCCTTTATCTCGCTAATTAATATTTACTAAAATCTAATTTAATTTCCCAAATTGAATTAGTAATATAAATCACACTGAAATTAATTAATAATAAAAGTATGGGGTATTACATTCATCCTCCTAACAACGGAATTTCATCCTCATAATTTGAATGCATCTGCCACAAAGAGATCTAAATATTTTTTTGCACGACATCCTTGCACTCCCATGTTGACTCGATGACATTGTGGTGTCCCCACTGTACATGCACATTAACGATACCACCTTTGACCGAAGCTTTCGCTCACTATGACCCAAAATGGTAACAAATCTATCCTCATAGGAATATACTACTGTAAGTCAGTCTCCACCAATGTTACATGCTGACACACCATGTCATCCTTAAGATACCCCCTTAGCAACGACACATGAAACATAGTATGAATCTTATGCAATTGTTCTAGTAAGGCTGGCCTATACATAACTGTCCCTAACCTCTTGCTAATGGGAAAAGTCCCTACATAACTAGACGCCAACTTCCCTTTCTTCCCTAAACAGCATAACTCCCTTCCTGGGAGGTACCCACAACAACACCTAGTCATGCACGTCAATCTCCAAAATCTTTGGTTCATAGTGACTTTACTCTTCTGCCATTATGAGCTACCTGGATAGGACCCTTGACCAAGTCGATCTTTGCTGACATATCCCAAATCAAATCTGGCCCGAGCAGCTGGTTATCCATCACCTCTAACTATTAAGAGGGTGAATGACAAGGTCTCCCATACAAAGCCTCAAATGGTTCCATGCCAATAGGATACTGGCATGAGTTATTATATGTAAACTCTACGATTAATAAATACTTATCCTATACACTCTTTTAAGTCTACAATGCATATCCTCCACAACTTCACCCTCTCTATTTTCCAATCCGTTTGCGGGTGATATACCCTGACCAATAGTAACTCTGTCCCCATCTCCTTCTAAAAAACTCTACTAGAAGTGGTATATAATGATCTCATCTCAATCCAAAACAATATTGGGTTATACCCCGTGCAAGCTCACTCTCTTTCTATAATGAAAATTTGGGCACATGACAGATCGTGTAATTTAGTCTAATTGGCCCCTGTCAGCCCACTAATACTTCATCCTCACATCCTGGCACATCTTATTTCCCCGCGATGCACCAAAAACTGTAACCCGTGCACCTACTCCATATTTGCGCCCCGTAAGTTCTCATCATCTGGAACAATAAACCTCCCATTGAGGCATAATCTACCCTCAACACTGACTGTGTGAGACTTTACCCCACTTCCCAATAATTCCTATATTTGATAAGGTGAATCTTGTGTTTGTGCCTTCACAAACTTCAAAATCATCTTATGTGTGATGGTAATCACTACCATAATGGCTCGGACTACTTCCTTATCTTGATGAAACTCATCCCACTTCGCCTTTACAACTTCGGGCAAATATCCTACATGTATATGTCTCAACATATCTTCCCCCACGTTATCCTTTTCCTGATGATACTGAATATAGAACTGACTAGGGTACCCATAGACCCTATATTACATGATTATATGAACAAATACCACAGATGCAACTCACATATATCAAAAACTAACCACACATGACCTTCATGATCATACAATAAAGGTATACTTGATTATCCCGCTAATTATGACTCAACTCTTCTTGCTTTTGTCTCACTTATTTATCTAGTGGTAAAAATATCCCTGAGTGCTCTCTACATTGCACTCTTTGGCCCCGCTGGCCTACAGTCATATAATAGCTCTCTACTCAAAGGATTATATCTACACACGTGTAATGACTAGCATATTAAACCAATGCCCTATAGCCCAAACGTCTCGCAAATCCCAACACTTACTATGCTTCATGTGTGGGATGTCTCTCAAGAAAAATCCAAACAAGGAAACCTCCTGATACACTATTTCCTAGATTTATCAATTATTGAGAGCCTTAGGCGCAAGACACAGTACTAGGGTACCCAGGGTGATGCGCTCCTACAGACAAAACCTTATCACAATAGCTGTTGAATATGAACTCTCGACTCCCGTATCTCTAAAGGAGTCATAAAATATGGCACTCGCACTAATACAGTACGATGCTCTCACTATCGTCTAGTCCCCAGCACTAAGTCAATCATAAACTCAATCTCCTGACTCGACAGTAACCCTGGTATCTCTTGAATCTCATTAATTAAGTCCCTAAACACAGGAATCGAATCTAAGGAGACAATTATACTATCCTAAGACTCATCCACAATATAAAATATAAATGCATGCTTGATCCTCCCTCAGGACGACGCATTTCCATAAGAAACCTGTACTGCCCTTGAATAGTAACCACGATGGTCCTACTATTATAGTCTACCATCATTCTAACCATATCTACCCAGACCATACCCAGGATATCATACTTGTACATCATTAAAATTAGTAGATCTTCTAAAAACATAACCTCCCAGTGTCCACACCCGCTCCCCTGAAAATGGAACAAATGGGAGCCTAACTACCCAATGGTAAATATACAATTATAATAAAATCTGATGCTATATCCACTAACCCAGTCTCATGTTCAAATGTAGTGTAAACAAAAATATGATGCACTCATGCCAAACAACACCCACTCTAAGTGCTCATAAACAAAAAATATACCATCAATCGCTAATGGTGTTGGCTGTAAAACTGGTGTACAGATCTGTTACACTTGCCCAAACTAACCCTACAAAGGCAACAATGTTGGAACTGTTGGTGGGGATGAAAGGTGTTATAACTATTGCCTTGGATGGGCCTCCTACTGCCAACCCCTAGTCTTGTTTAAGCATGCACGCAGCATGTGGCCTTTCTCTCCACACACGAAACACCTCACTATAAAATCTTCATGTCTCTAGCTTAATTGACATTGACAAGGCTGCCCCTATCCCTGGACCTATTGGCCCTGGGGAATGTGGTGGTGTACCTGATGGCTCTTCCTATAACTACTATTACCCATGAGAACACATTATATGGTTGACTTACTTGAGTCAGTGCCATATAGGAGTTCCAACTAGTTTGGATATTAAGATAAAATAAGATTTGATTTTTTATGAGTTACTCTCTCTCAAAAAGGAATCCAAGCTTCATCAAAGGAATCCCAGTCCAAGAACTATAATGCTCTGCAAAAAGGGAAGTATTGATCTCTTGAACCACATTAGGACACACACACACTGCATATCTATGTTTTTATATGTGCACAAATTCATATAATGGTTTAGTATCTTCAAACATTTTTTTAATTTATTAACACATTTTTTTAAAATGATTTTTCTGTTAATTAAAATATGGTTTTTAAAATGTTTGAGGTTAAAATCAATTTTATTTATTTTTGGATTAAAAGTTGGTTGGGTAGGAATTAAATCCTCTTGGAATTTTTTTGGGGTTGTTTTTAAATTTTCAAAACCCATTAAACACCTCATATTTGATTTAGTTGTTGTGGCCAAATGATTTTTGTGTTTCTTTACAAATCGGAGCTGTGAGGCAAATTGATCAGCCTCAATCCACGTCATCTCCCAAACACCAACCAATATATGAGTTTCTCCACTAATTTCAAGCCCTTAGATTACAGTCCGTTTGCCAAAATCTTATCCGAACCCTAGGTTTATAACCGTCCTTAGTTTGATGAGTATATAATGTTATTAGGGATTGGTTTTAGTTTTTGTTGAGAGAATAGAGAGAGTAGGTCGGCGACTTATAAACAATATAAAATGAACCGAGATAAGAAAGAAATAAAGGGAGAGTAGGTCGTCGGCATCTCAACTGAGAAATAGAAATCGATTGTTCGAAAAAAAAAGAGAAAAATAAGAGGGGTTGACGACGCCAAATAAAGAAATAGAAATAAGGGCGTTCTTCGCCAAGAGATCCCGTCAAAGTTGTGAGTGAAAGAAGATAGAGAGAGTCGTCGCCGCTCTTAAAGTAAATAGAGAGTAGAAATAACCAAAATCAGACCTTCATATTACACGATCTCTTTAACAATATGTCTATCTAGGAACCATATTCTTCACATAGAATATTTTTAGGTTCTTTATATCAGTTTTGATTAGATCTTGTTGTTGATATTTGTTTTGATCCAAGTTTGTTATCTCAAATACATTTGAGAAACAAGACTTCTGATTGTGTGTGTATATTCAGATCTGTAAATACATTTTCTATTTCAAAATATAATTTCACATTTAGTGAAATCAGTTTGAACATAAATAAATTTTGAAACAATTCTTGATTTAAAAAGAATTTATTCCAGATCTGAAATATATTGAAGTCTATTATTCAAAATAGATTTGAAATTACTTGCATATCATATATATTGATTTGTAATTCGTAAGAATTTATTGTATAATTAATTGAGAAATGTGAGATGCATTTCTGCATTTAGATCACTTCCCAAACACTTTCACTCTCACACAAACACTTAGATATTATGGTTCTTGGAGAGAGATATTGTTTGTTGATCTGCTAAAATCAAGTGGACATGGAAAAAGAAAAGAAGCTACTGGAGTAAGATTATATTAAGTCAGAAGCCTTTGAGAGTGAAGTAACTCGTGTAGGTAAATGTTTTGTACTTAGATTTAGGATCTTGTATTGCATGCTTAGTGTTGTAACTTGTGCCTTGTGATTTTAGTGGATTTGGTTTTTCTCCGTAGAGGGGGTCGTGGATGTTTCCCTTATTTTAGGGATTTACCACATAAAAAATCGTGTGTCAAATTTGCTTGAATGTTCTTAATTGCTTTTGTGAACAATATCTTATTTAAGACTTAATTGTAGATTTTAGTTTTAAAAACCTAAGGTAATCAAACTAACAAATCTAAAGGACATATTCAGAAATGTTTAACACATCTTCTGTTGTATTTTGAAAAAAGTTTTGTTCAAAGATTTTGTTATCGAAGTTTACTTAATCTATAACAGTTTGTTATTAACTTAGTAAGCATTTTTTCAACACGACCTAGAGCTCTTAGTTGACCTCTGTTGGGAATCGCGCTCTTGTAATCCACTCAGTTGCAGAGGCACCCCGATGGCACTATTACCCTCAGTCTTGCCCTACTGTCTCGACTTGATTCTCCTATTTTCTCCACTTTGACGAAAGCGATGATCCTAGTAGTGAAGCAACGCGACATTAATGACATCAGTATAAGTCCTCAATGTTGAATTCCCTAACAAATGATGGAGGATCCTTCAAGCCATCCCATATATAAACTTGATACTCTTCTTCTTATTAGTGTCCACTACATATGGCACAAATTTCGTCAGGTGCATGAACTCTTTCTCGTACTCGCCAGAGTCAGAACCTTTTACGAAAGGTCTAGGATGCCCCTCCTTATCTTTTTCTAAATTGCTGACGGAAATAACGTGTGGTCGAACTGCACCTAGAAGTTCGGTATAGTCATTGTATCTCTCTCCTCTGGCATGGCAATTGACTCCTACCACTAAAGAGCTTCCTCGACTAGTTTGAACATATCTAGTACCTGCTTCTAAGTGTCACTTCACTCAACCATATGCAAATTCCTCTGGATATCCTTCTTCTATTGGCTATCTTTTACAACGTTCGCACTCCCCTTAAATTCCAACGAATGGCCTTTCTGAAAGGCCTCTCTAACTTGTTCCTGAACTGACAGTACTGGGTCAGCTTAAACTTACGCTTCCACTAGTGGTTGTGGCTGTTTCTGGGGAAAATGCTATGCTAGGGAGGTCATAGCGATGTTACCCATCTATACAACAATAACTATGACCTCTGTTGTGATCACAATCCCCTAAGTGGCATATGGCTCGGGATGAGCCTCTTCCTCAACGTCCCTCCTTTCACAACATTTTGGTCTACCTCTTTATGCATTTGGCATATGAAACCAAACCGACGTTTTATGAGATTCACTTCAAATATAAATAATAGTAGAAGAACATAAGAGTGAAATGTGAAACAATAGTCCTAATCATAGGGATTTATATAAAAAAAATGCAATGCTGACATCAAAACAAGTTTTCACAGATCTTGAGCACATTAAAAATTGATGCTCTGATACCATTTGTGACTACCATCTATTCGAATACCGGATGGCCAATACTTTCCTAAAATAAAATAGGAATATCAGTGTGGTTCATTCTCACCATCACTGTCACAATCATAATATAAGATAAATAATACGAATAAAATCATAAATTAAAAAATGGATGGATAATCCTCATGCATCAATAAATAAAAAGAGTGAACTGAATAAACCATCGGTTATCATATAAAACATCGAGAGTAATTGAGTAAACTCAATAAATAAACTGAGTACTGAAAAAAATGAGAGATGGTAAAAAATAAAACCTATTTATTTATGCGTAATACGCCCAAAACTGAAATGGAAATGACTAATCCTATGTAGATAAAATAGACTGAGGCTACTAAGAAAAGATGTAGTATTTATAGCTACTACACGACAAGAATGAATATATCCCTGTGGTCCTGGTTGCTGCTAGTGCGCACCTGGGGTATAAAAAGAAAAATAAGGAAAACAAAAGCCTACGGGTGAAAGCCGGAAGAAAAGAAAATAATTTGTGAGAAGATAATTATTTAAAATTGATTAAAATAGAAGTGTATTACTTTGAAGATTAACTGGTCTCACTCACGTGAGATAACACCTCACCTCCCAACTATAGTGCGCAACTAACTATTTGTTGTAATTATCCTAATTAAACTACCAGGTCTAACTGGGACATATAACTGCTATTTAAGCCCAGTCTCCCTAATACTATATACTAGCCAAGTATAACTACCTTCACTTGGTACTCATTTATAAACAATATTGTAGCGACACAATTTCAATAATTAATTATTCACTTTGTAAAAATAACATAGCTACACTCGTGCTACAAATAGATATATCCACTATATCGTTTATATATATATATATATATATATATATATATATAACCGTATTCCTAGAGTTTGGACCTCGCAGATACATTCTGTGTTACTATCTGGCTCCAGGCATCATGCCTCACACCGAGCCACCGGATCGAAATCTCACCATCGATCCCAAATGAATACACATACAATAGAGGTGATCATAGACATACATCTGTAGGTCGCAACCATACAACATCGCTCCCCACTTGACTCGAAACTAACACTTATACTCCACACGGATAGTGGCCATGCAATGGTACAATGACACGGGGAATCAACCAAACACCTGCTAGCCAACGTCAAAATGGACTGGCCAGTACGTGCAACCTCCTATGATAGAATCCTAAAGTAGGTATGTTTAAATAAAACAAGTAGCATGCACACATACATATATATACACATCACTCTAATATGTACATATAACAGGTACCGAACTCGTACTTATGCCGTATCGTGCATAGTCCACCCAATCCTGAAGTTCGAACCAACTTCTCGATTAATTATTCAACTAGTCCTTTACCCGAGCACTCTAATTAATTATTAAATTCTCAACTAATAAATAGCGACACAAAACTATTTTTAATTGAATATCTGCTCACTTGGATAATCTTCCATATACTCGCTTGAGTTCATAAATTTTTTTGGAACATTTCAACGATCAAAACTTAACCCAAGCCCATGGGACGTTCGAATGAAATCCTATCTCATTCGAATGAAAACAAAATCTTGTTCAAACGAGGTTCCAATGAGATTACAGAAGCTCAGATCTAAAGCCTTTTTCCTAGGAGTGATTCATCCCCAAAAATCTAATTTCATTTCTAGGGTTCTTTCAACCACAATATTAAGAACTATAACCCAAATACCATATATAGAAACACGATTCCATCATTGTATATTTGATCCTCACATGGTAACCCCCGTAAATTCAAGATCACACATCTTTTATCTAATTGGTCTTTAAAGGTTAAGTGTCTCCATCTACATTCTACATATCCTTTCTTTAAATCCCATAATTTTATTTCTGATTACAAGTGTAATCAATCTCAATGAATCATTAGTTTAAGATCATTTATCCTTTATAATTTAGGTTTACACATCAAATCATCAAAATATGATCTTTCATACTATAACTATCCGATTTTAATCTTTAAAACAAGAAAGTAATTAAGTACAATAAAATTGTGATATAAAGTGATAAACTACTTGCCTAGTTTGATTAAAATCCTAAGTCTTCTATAAATTTGATGACGGGTTGAGCCATCTTTCTTCTCCTCTCCAAGTTTCCTCTTCTTTTCTTTTCTTTTTATCTTCTCTAGGGCTTTCTCTCCTAATCTATTGTGTAAAATATGAAAGGTGAGTTGTCATCCACCTTCCCAGCCTCTTAATTATCCCCTTAATTAACCTAATCCCATTTTTCTTCATAGACCTAAGTGAAAAATGACCCTCCTACCCTTATATGGGCCCCATTATGTCTAAAAAGCCTTAGAACCCAAACATAACACCCAAGTATCTAATATTGACTATTTCAACCCTTACCAGTTCACTGGTGCATTTGAAAAGGTCATCCGAGTCACCCACCTCCAAATACGCTAGCATCTCATTAATCGGGCCCGACACGTGTTTACTCTACATGTCGCACATAAATTATATCGATCCGTTGATATAACACTCTATCGACATATAATAATAAACCATCCTTATTACTCCTATGCGACATATAATACAACACATATCTATTTACTTATCAGCCACAAGTAAATAATAATTAATAATAAATATTAATCATTTATCTCACTAATTAATATTTACTAAAATTCGATTTAATTTTCTCAATTAAATTAATAATATAAAGAACATCAAAATTAATTAATAATAAAATTATGGGTTATTATAGATACATGGGCTTTACATTTTTCATGACCCTCTAATGAATATTGAAGATCTCTCATAAGACTAGCCACATTGTTGGTCAAATCAATCTTCTTGTTCATAACTATAATCAATTGCTCACATGAAGAAACTTTTAACTTCTCGAGTTGACTAACTAATGCCTCACAGTCTCTTAAAACTTTCACCTCCTTTTTTATATCAAACATCCTAAGAATCAAACTTTTATTTTATTGTTTTGTTATCAAAGACTCTTTTTAAAGTTCGTGGTAGACGAATTAAAGATCACCTTCTCCCTCACTCAAATTCTCATCATCATTCTTATTCCCTCCAGAGTGGTTCAATAAATTATCAAGGTTATCATGTTTAGAAATGTCCTCACCAGTGTGGGATGAACTTAAAGTACTACAATGATAGGACATGGATGCAAAACAAGGTTCATATGGCGATTCATCCGCGAAATTCACCGACTCGATGTCACTATCATTAAGAGTGGCTTTAAATGAAACTCTGCCTTTGCCATATCTCTATAGCCTAGTGGTATACTTATGGGCTTTGTGTCCATTATCCTCATATTCAAGACATATCACATGATCATTCTCAAAAATGTTCTTGCCCTCATTAACATTTTTATTTTTCTCAAAACTTTTGTTTTCTTTCGAAGAATTTTATTTGTTAAATTTGGGAATTTTTTGAAGTTTTTTACAAAGACGAAAAGATCATCAAGCTCAAAATCAAACGAGTCAGAATCTAAAACCTTTTCTTTTTTCTTAAACTGAATTTCAAAACAATCACTATTTCCTTTTTCTTTTTACTTTTGGGAAACATATCAATTTCTAGGTTTGAAGGCCTACTACGAGTTCTTCTAACCTAAGCGTAACTAAAATTTCAAAAGAATAAAGGACCGTGAATTTAGAGATAAAATGGGATGGAAGAGATCTCAAAATCTTATTCACAACACGCGTCTTAGGAACTCTCTCACTCAAATTAAAACTAGAATTTGTTATATCAGATATCTATCACAAAATTCATCAAAAGTGTCAGATTCCAGTATAATAAGAGCTTCAAAATGTCTGGTGAGATTTTGTACCTCTAAAGCTTTCACAATGTTGGTACTCTCGTGAGTGAGTTGGAAAGTATCCCATATTTCCTTATATAGTGTGCATGCCATGATGTAAGGGAACTTATTAGGGGCGACAACTCTAGAAATTTCACTTATGTCTTTGGAGTTAAAATTACCCCATTTAAAATCATTCTCTATTCAGGTAGTGATAAGTTTATGACTTTCGACATTGTCGTTAGTCATAGTGGGTTGTGTTCACCCTTTTTCATAGGGAAGCCAAACTCTCTCATCAATTGACTTTTGTACTAACCTCATTCGAGCTTTACAATATGCAAAATTTGACCCATCAAAAATAGGTAGCCTATTATACAAATTATCCATATATTCCCCAAATTAAATATCACACAATAAATTAATGTAACCAACTCTGATACCAATTTGAGAAATTGGTATCCAAAAGGAAGTTCAAATAATATCGAGATCACAAAATAATTTAGCGTAGCTAGCTCAGATACCAATTTGAGAAACTAGTATCTCAAAAAAGTTAAAACAAATTTAGGATCACACGATAATTTAGTGCAACTTTCTTTGATACCAATTTGATAAAGCAAGTGAAAGGGATATATGGATTTACTTGCATCTTAGGCCAAACGAACAAATTCACTTTTTACCAAATTTTATCTTATTAATAGTAATGTAAACATGCAGTAGTGATGTGAAGTCCAATTCCAAATCAAAATAAAAAGAAGAAGAAATAGAGAAAAAATCTCCTTCGTGCAAAACCTATAATTCAGACTATTAAAGAATTTGAAAGACATATAATGATTTAAAATCTACTTAGATATAAATTATATATAATGAACAAGGGTATTGAAATTTTCAGTAGAAAATGATACAGTCTAGCATCACCCACAACAAGTAGCTCCTCGGTATCCAACGATCAGCCTTTGGAATATGCAATTCCCTTCTTATTTAGGAGTATAGCCTCGACTCCATAAATTAGTAAAAAAAATTTCTATAAGGGTTTTAGAACTTTGATTGTGTTCATCTTGATTTGAGAAAGTAATCTTTAAAAATCCAAGGGGTTTGGATGAAAAAAGAATAGAGTTTGATTACAAAAAGAACTCTAAAATGGCTTAGTGAAAAGTCTAATCCCGCATATCTATTTATAAGGAAATTTGTTGAAAAAAGATAAGGATTAAACATTAGAAAATATTTTTTTTAGAAAACAAAAATGCGCGTACTTGTTCGAATGAACTGCTATCTCGTTCGAATGAACTGCCTAATCTCATTCGAATGGCTTCTAACAAAACTTTAAAAGACATTCGAGAGAAAAACCAAAAGGCATCATTGAATATCTCGTTCGAACGTGGTAACCTCGTTCTAATGACCCTAGTAACTCGTTCGAATGACATGTCAATCTCGCTCTAACGAGTTAGTTAGTTTTTCAAAAATTCTTTAAAAAATCATTTTAAAAACATTTTGAAAACTTTAAATGAAAACTATTTTAAAACAACTCTTCAAAATTTAAAGCTTTACCAAACCAACTCCTAACTCTTTTTGGGTAAAGTTGTGATGAACAATATTCAATATTGTAAATGTCACCAATGTTTCTTAACTTAGAAGGCTTGATAATGGTCTTCAAGGTTCAATGGGGTGTAATGGGATAAGAAAAAAAAAAAAAAAAATGAGAAACTATAAAATTTCTCTTTCACCCTCAAAAAGTGGGGATTCAAAGATGGAGGTCCTCTTTTTTCCACTCACACGTTCTTCCTAAGCTACTACGGATATAAATCGGTCATCCTCTAAAGGGGAGAAAAATATAGAAAATGGAGTCGATAACCTATTTTTCTCAAAAAGAGAAAAAGAATGTAGCCCTATCGCATCAAAAAAAATAAATTGATTCATACAAAACCAAATAGATCGGGGGTCCATGGACTAAGTTAAGGAATGGAAAGGTGTTAGGAAACCATTCCTCCCTTTCGGTCTCTTATATGGTATAATATTTTTTACCTTTTTCTCCAAAATTTGACTCATGTGTATAATGTGCGTGATATGGAAATAGGTGAGAAGAAGAAATCATCCCGCTCAAGTCATAGGAAGGATGGAGAGGAATCATTCTAAGGAGTATACAAAAGAAAGAGAATAATATGAGTATACGATGTTAGTAACCACTCAATCATGGTTCACTATAAGAAAGTGAATGTGGATTTTGAGTGGGAGCATTAATATGTAGTCAGAAACATCCATGCAATAGTAATAAATATGAGATTTAAATGAAGTAGCCAATAGGCAAAATAAAACTTAAATCTCGATAATAATTCAGGACGCCTACGTAGCCATAATAGGAATCAAAGACCACATAATTCAACAAATCACAAGGGTGGGGTTTAACTTAGAAACCCAAAATTGGGACTCCTCTTTAGTTGGTTTTGTAGAAAATATGATCAAGTGTAGAAACAATGATGAAATCCTTCTTTGGGGTTTATGAGTGAACCCTCTTTTTAACTTTTCTGATTTTATGAAAATAGGTTTTATGAGTACTAATAAAAAAAAATGATGTTATTTAATGTGATATAATGGAACAAGACTAAACATGGAATAAGACTAAAAGATTTCAAAAATAGAATAAGGGTAAATAAACACACTATTGGAATGAAGTAAATAAGGATAAAAGTAGAAATTTTAGAATGTTTTACTACTAGTTTTTAAATAAGAGTAGGATGATTGTTTGGTGGTGGGATGATGATAAAGTAGTAATGAGGTAGGCGGAAAGAGGTGGTATGAAAGTGAGGTAAGAAAGGTGAGAAGAGTGTGGGAAATTTTAATTTTTTAGAATAACTGCAAACTGATTTCGAGATAGAGAATGTTCTGATTACTGAAAAGGGATTCCTAGGAATGAGACCATGACCTCCTCAAATAGAAATAATTAGGGTTAAGGTTCTTTTGATCAGCATAGGACCTAGCCTACCTATCGGCATACCACTAGCATCCTGATGAAGTAAAGTACACCTCTGCCTATAGGTAGAGGGTCTGGGGTGCTTATAGGCAGTCCAAAAAGGAATTTTTCAAAAAAGGGCATAAAACACAAATTGTAAGTCCAAATTGCATAGGTTAGTACCATTGTAAAGTAAATTTAGATCCCTATGAGAATGTATTGGGCCAGTCTCAGGTCTGAGAGTTGACCAAACTCAAATAGGGCTTGAAAGTGCTCGATGACCTATCTCAGAGTAAAAAACGTACATGTGAATCGTAAGATTGATTCATGCATAGTATTGACTGTTGAAAATGGAATTAAGACCCCTACAAGAATCTAATAGGGATCTTAAGAACCCGATGACCTCTTAACGAGGACTCTAGGAGTAAGAAAAGAAAGTATGGGCGAACCATAAGGCCGATTTGTGCACGGTATGTACAGTTGAAAAGGGAATTTAGAACCCTATAAATGTGAAATTATCTTCTATCGCATTGGAGAACTTACCAAGGTCAAATGATACTCGAAAGCACCCAATAGCCTCTAGATTAGGGTATAGAGTAAGATCTGGGTTTTGAGGGTGTTAGGGACCTAAAGGGGGTATCTGGATGGTACTGGGATGGGATGTTTACAAGAATCTAGCCAACTATAATATATTACAAATTTTACATTTTCAATGAAGTGTCTTATCCTCAACAGAATCACCATTGTGGTTACACTTAATTGAAAATTACAGGGCATGTGGAGTACTTTGGAGATCACAAGCTTCACTTTACGATATACATATGAACCTTGTGTCATGGTGTGTGATGTAAGGGAATGGGGAGAACTAATCTATATTAACTAAAAATAGACAAAAGTGAAAATAAGGACTTTTAGGAGTCATAAAGTTCTGATCAAATGTCATGTAGAAATATGTGTTTGGACACTACATTGTAGAGAAGGAGAGTATAAGGAACCTTATATGATCTTTTAGCCATTATAAAGAGTGAACATAATATTTAATCATGGTCATTTACAATTGCGTAGTTTGTGGCATGGCATGAGATAAATTATGTATAAGTGTTCAAGTAACTGAACATGTGGAACATATGTACAAATGTGAAAATAAGAAAATATTTGCAATATATGTGAGTGTGTGATACAGAGTGTAGCGATGAATACATATTTTATAAAATATATGTTCAAATCTAGGCATTGTTAGGCTCTTTCATCATTAATAATTATCTTTTATAACCATGAGTGGAAAATCGCAAGAAGAAAAAAGTTAGGGTAAAATGGAATGTAAGAAAAAAGGACATTTTGGTCATTTTATATATGTTTTGAGCTAATATTTGTCAGAAGTGTCATTTGTCTATTATTTTTTGCTTGAGAAATTATTATGAAGAGTTCGACGCTAATGAAATTATGGAAAAAAAATTGAGGAGAGCAGAAGAAGAAGAAGAAGAAGAAGAAGAAGAAGAAGAAGAAGAAGAAGAAGAAGAAAAGGTGCGACCTCACAATGCATGCTGACCAAAAAGAAATCCTCACCCAATGCGCAGCCTGTCGAATATCAAGGCAGGATTTTAAGTTAGTAAAGGAGATAAAAATTTGTTTCTTTTCATCCTATCAAAATGAGGACCCACCCATTCAACCCAAACCACAAAATTTCATCCCCAGCACTTTCAGGGGCTCCCAAACCTCATTTTAAATTCCATTTTGACTAACATAAAATTCAAAAAGCCCTCCGTTATACCATAACAAATACCTTTAAATAAATGGTCACTCCCACCATCTAAAATGGAGAATTTTGGAGTCTAAAATTGATGTCAATATTAAATTCTAGAAAGATAAATATGTAGAAAATTATATGAGGATTTATTATCGAAGAGTAATTGTAAAGTTTTGGATCCAATTACTCGCATGTTTTTATTAGTAATTAAAATTATTATTTCTTCTTGCATGTTTTTTTTCGATATGATGATGCTAGCTTAGATATTTCTTATGACTTGGTGAAATTTATAATGCTTAGTTAACTTTCTATATTGATTTAAGTCTAATGTATCTGCCCACATGTTTTAATTGAAATAAAAATCCAGTATTCATAGCGAAAGTAATGTTTTCACCTTCAAAATTAATTTTGATTCACACTTTATGTTTATGAGTGGGTAATTTTTTATTATCTATACTTTAATTAGTTAATTAATATCTCATAGTTATATACGAAGCTTAATACTTAAAATTGATAATTTATTTAAGGGAATAGAGGTTTAAGATGTCTAAGAAGAGATGTAACAAAATATTTTTCATGAACATCAAATTCTAAATTTTTGGAATGTATGCTTCGAGAGTTGGTGCATTTTATGTTATAAAATTGAAAATATAAAATTATATTAAAAGTCCTAATTAAAAGTGATAAATGGATCCCGTGGTGACAATTATTGTGCAACACAAATAAATATGAAAGAGGTAATGACCAAGAAAGAACAAATAAAACGCCAATCACACAACAACAGGTATACGTGGTTCAGCAAAGATGTGCCTACGTCCACGGTGGTGTAGTCAGTATTATTTCTCTATATTCTGAAGAATAAGTACAGAGAATACAACTTGTCCATTGCCCCGGACCTAGGGTTTAATTTATATATGTGTCGGTTAGTTAATGGAGATGATGGATTCCTCCATATTAGCCATCTTCCCTATAACTTGCCTTTATGGGACCGTTCTCCCCTATAACTTCCCTTCATGGGATCGTGGGGAAATCTGATCCATACAAAAGGTGAGGGGCCTGGACTTTGGGCCGCTTGGGCTGGGCTACTGGTCCAGGCTTATAGCACTAAATTCCGGGTATCCACAATTGCCCCTAAATTTGTTGTGCCTTGCATGTGGGCCCAACAGATTTAAATGATTATTGCGTTGCAATTCCTTGGGAGCTGTACAGTCGATTTCTAGCGGCAGCCACTTCGCTTACTGTGCAATATGATTAGATTTTGAAGGTTTGTTGGAATAAGGCACATTTCTTTTCGTCGTTCCAGCTTTTCCAGTAATTTTCTATCTTCTGAGAACTCTTGCGCTTTGTACCTTCTGCTTTCGATCTCCACTCCCGTTGCTTCTTCGTCATTTGACCTGATCTTCTGTCTTGTAAGTTTCTCGTGCCCTTTGCATTTTCTCTTTGGTTTGTAATTTTTCTTGTACTTTCCAATGGCGAAGATTGGAAATAGGTCAGTCTCGGAATTTAGAAAATTCTACAACATTCCTGAGTGGGTAGAGATTGAGTGTTGTGCCTCGCCTCCTAGGAACATTAGGGATATAGAGGATACCCACTGGATTCACGTCTTGTTGCTCTCCCAGGGGGGACTTACCTTTCCCCCTAATGATCTGTTTCTGCATTTCTTTAGCTACTTTAGTATTGTACCTGCACAATGTTCGCCCAATGTATGGAAAATAGTGAACGGCGTGCATAGGATAAATCAATTGTATGGCACCAAGTTGAGGCTTGCCGAGGTCTGCTTTTGTTACTCCTTCTCTCGAACTAGTTCGGGCGTCCTGTATCTTAAAGCTAGGAGCCATGATAGGGTATTGGTAGTAAATCTACCTGATTCCCATAAGGACTACTGGCAGGAAGGTTTTCTTGTTAGGAATTGGCAATTCTCCCCCCAATTTGAAGGCTCGAGGTCTGAGAGGTTCACTGTTCCCTTTTATGGGGAAGAATATATAGGTAGATATCATACTATTGTTTCAATCTCTACTGATTTATGACTTTTCTAACCTCTCTTTGCGTTTTCTTTTACAACGAGGTCACGGAACTTGGAGCCTGCTCTTAACGAGGTTCGGATTTCTGAGTTGGTCAAGGCTTGGAACATCAGAGAGCCTTTGGGTGACGACGAGCATCCTTGATCTGCCTCTTTCTTGTTAGAGTATAAGAACATAGGCTCTAGCTTTATAGCACGGTCTGTGGACAGTGTTCCAGAGTTTGCTTCCTGCGAAGAGACTACTGCCGAGCTAATCCAGTTGGACGAGGAGGAGGGGAGTTCTGAAAGTGAGTCCGCAAGTAATCTCGATGAAGGGAGCTCTGATAGTAGCAGCTCTTCTGATTCTGAGGAGGCTTCTAAGGCCCGAGGATCTTCGAGTACTTTCAGTAGCTCTGGTGAAGATATGCCTCCCAGGAAGAACCTGATCAGAGATGATGATGATGATGATGATGATGATGATGACCATGTGCTCCTTGCACAAAGGTCAAAGAAGTAGAAGACTGCATCTGGGGTTGTGGCTACAAGTTCTCGACCTTCCTCTCAGGAGCAAGAGAGGAAGAGGAGGAGGAGAGGAAAAAGGTGGAGGAGAAGAAGAAAATAGAGGAGAGGAAGAGGATGGAAAAAGAGAAGGAGGAGGAGAGGAGGAAAATGGAATCAAGGACCAAGGCAGGTCAAGCTTTGGTCCCATTATCTGCCTTGCCCGAAGGGGCTTCGGTGTCCATTTCTCCTCAGCTAGCTCCCGCGCTGCTTGAGAGAGCAATTCTTCCTGCGGATCGCCAGAGGGCGCTGGGGTCCGATCAGCTGGCCCTGCAAGCTAGTCAGAGGCTGGCCTTGGTAAGATTCCCTTCCCATTCTTAATTTTTTAACAAGTCTTGATTATTTTCTCTTCCTTATTTCTTCTTTATTCTTTGTAGTTTGTGACCGACTTCGCTGTGCTCTACCATTTTCGCGACGAGCTGGTGAAGAGGAACGGTGAGTTGGAGCAGCAAAAGTCTGCTCTGGAGGCCAGGGGTTCTCAACTGGAGGCTGATCTGAAGGCTGCTAATGCAGCTCGAGCTTCGTCTGATCTGGCCCTCGTCAATTCTGCCCGCGAGAGGGATAACGCGGTTAAGGAGATGGGTGAGCTGAGGAAGGCTTATGACTTAGTGTGCTCGAGCAAGCTAGAGGCGGAGAAATCCCAGGCAGCCACCATTAAGGAGGACTCATACAACTCTGGGTGGGCTGCTGCCTATGATGATGCTGAGGTTAAGATTGGCTACATCAGCCATCTGAACTTCAAGAAGGGCAGGAACAAAGCTCTTCTAGATGTTGATGTGGATGCTGAGTCTCCCCTATTTGACGAGCACGACCCGGGCCCCAAGCCAACTGTGGACGAGGAAGCTCCTGCTCGAACCATCGAGGGTGCGGATCTTCCCTTGGATACAGTTCCTGCTGGTGTTCGCCCTATTCAAGCGACTGAAAGCATTCCTGCTGAGGGGGATAGCTCTGCTACAGCTGATAAGGGGAAGCAGCCAGACACCGTAGGGCAATCTGAGGTTGCTAGTTAATCTCTTCTTAGGATTTACTTTTACGCTTTTTGCTTGTAATCTCCCAAGTTTTTTTTTTTTGCTCGATGTACTTTGTCTTTATTAATGAAATGAGAAGATTTTCCTTTTGTTTACGCTAATCCCTTTCTCTCTTCTATCTTTCTTTTATCTGTAGTTGGTTAATGTGGATGACTATATTCCTGTTACCTCCCAACTGGGTAGGACTCTTGGTCCTAATGCAAGCCTTGCAGTTCCCCAGGCCTTTGCTAGACTTTGCAGGTTTGCTAAGTCAAGGAACCAAAAATATAAGGATCAGTCCGAGCTAGTGGCCAAGTTGAAGGACAGGCTCCAGGAGATGGAAGAAATCGGTGCTTCAGTGCAAGAAGAAGTCAGTGCACTGAGAGCAAGGTTGCTGGAGGCCACCGAGATTAACCAGGTTGGGGAGTTCCTACAGCAGGAGAATGAAGACTTGAGGAGGGAATTCCTAAGGCTTAAGGATCATTCGCCGAGCATCATTTTGGCAGTCCTACAAGGCTCTTCTTCGTCGCGAGTTTCTCGGACTTCCCTCCCGTGTGCTCGTAGGAGTGCCAGGGGTAGGAACAGGTAAGTCGAGGAACATCGTGAGAGGGAGATGGAGGAGCTGCGCGATGATGTTCAGCGAGCTTATGTGACTGCTGCTGGGCTCCAGAGGGACGTCACCCGACTACAACATTTGTTCAAGAACGGTCCTCGACAAGTGTGGTCCGATGGATACGATCAAGGCTGGCTGGATGCTCCGACGAGACTATCAGAGTTCGAGGAGCTCTCCTTCATCAGAGGGTGATTGAGTGCCCTCGAAGAGCTGCAGGTCCCGAGGAACTCGACGTTGTGGTATCGACACGAGATGTCCTCCTCCACTCTGATGCCCAATCCATTCAGGCGGGATGATCGATGGATCCCCATGGATGCTATTCCCCAGCAACTATTGGAATTGGACGCAAATAAGGTCGTGGAGGAGCTCGCCCCTGCTCCTGATGATGGAAGGAGAGCTAAAGTTGCTGATTATCTTGCTCGGAGGCTTCCACCTCCTTGAGATTTTGTTACTCTTTTTCTTTTTGATAATTGTAAATGCTTTGGGCGAGCTTCGCCGACTAAACATGTATTATCATTGTTTGTAAATATAAAAGATTAATGAAAAGTTCGAGTTTTGGGCAATTTTGCCGACTAAACGTGTTCATCCAATCCTTTTATATTTTTGCTGCTTCACAATCCTTTTTATTTTGTCATGTGAGTGTCCGCCCAGTCCAGTATAAGAATACCATTGTGCCCTCACTTTACCTTTTAGGTTGTGTCGTCACACTCCCTCAGGCCTAAGTAGGGCAATTGGCGAGGACACACCTGGTATTGTATGTCTTCATCCGATCAGGATTTTGTTCAACCAAAGTAGGTTTCATGCCTAAGAATACTCTGTACGGCTTCATATATTGCCAGGGGCAATGCTAAGAGGTCTGTCGTGCTTCATGATGATGACCTGAGGAGGGGTGTTCCCCTGCTATGTCGACCATTATGCCTGTGATTTGGAAGGGATGTGTAATAAAATATGATCGTTACTAATTAGAGAGTGATTAACTGAGAGATTTTCATTAGTGAAATGAGAAATGAACTATCACATAACGAATACAATAAAAGATTTAATAATAAAGTTCCTAAAAATATAATTTCTTGAGATTAGCCGCGTTCCATGCTCGTGGTATCTCCCTTCCCTCCATCGTTTCCAAATGATAGGCACCTTGTAGGTCGTCTCTAATTATCTTATAAGGTCCTTCCCAGTTTGGGCCCAGTTTGTCGTCTGATGGCTTCACTATGTTGCCCAGAACCTTTCTTAGAACGTGGTCCCCAACTTTGAATTTCCTCGGATTGACCCTTTTGCTGTAGTGCTTCGCGAGCTGTTGCTGATAGCTCGCTAGTTTCACTAGGGCAAGTTCCCTGCGTTCGTCGATCAGGTCGAGTTCAGCGATCAAAGCCTCATCGTTCTGGCCTTGTTTGATAAGATCGGATCTCATTGTCGGTAATCCTGCTACTAGTGGGATGATCGCCTCCATACCATATGTTAGTGAGTATGGTGTTTCTCCTGTTGCTCGCCTAGGGGTCGTTCTGTATGCCCATAGGATATGCTGTAGTTCGGTTGCCCATGCGCCTTTGGCTCATTCTAACCGCTTCTTCAATCCAGCAATCACTGTTTTGTTGGAGGCTTCATCTTGTCCGTTGCTTTGAGGGTAGGCCACCGAGCTAAAGTGGTGCCTGATCCCGTGTTCATTGCAGAAGTCCTAGAAAGGGCCACTCTCGAACTGTGTTCCATTATCAGTGATGATGGTTCTGGGGATTTCGAATCGAGTGATTATATTTCTCCATATGAACCTTATCATGTCAGCATCTCGGATGTTCGCCAGTGGTTCTACCTTGATCCACTTGTTAAAGTAATCAGTTGCAATCAACAGGTATTTGCGATTGCCGGCAGTGGTCCCACGATGTCCATTCCCCACTGGATGAAGGGCCAGGGACTGGTCAGGGATTTTAATTCGCTACCGGGCTGGTGGACCATGGGAGCGTGAAGTTGGCAATTTAGGCATTTGCGGACATATACTGCGGAGTCCTTTTGCATGTATGGACACCAATAACCTTCCTTCATTGCCCGAAAGGCTAGAGACCTTCCTCCGATATGACTTCCACAGATTCCTTCGTGAAGCTCGTATCTAAGGTAGGGTCCTGGGTGGACGCATCTAAGGTAGGGGCTGGAGAAAGATCTTTTATACAAGTCACCTCCTGTGGATAATTGAAAGCGAGTAGCTTTGACTCTTATCTGGTGGGCAGTTCTCTTGTCCTCTGGAAGCATTCCGTTCTTTAAATAGTCCTTCAAGGGATCCATCCAGCTGGGGGCTGATTCTAATTGGAGTATTGGTTTTGCTTTTGTCAGTTCGCAGTTGGGGTAAATGTTTGGGCAACTGAGGAAATTGATAGGGATGACCCTTTTAAGGCTAGAATCAACTGCCGAGCTCAGGGCTGCTAAGGCATCAGCGTGGCTGTTTTACCCCCTGGGAAACTGTTGGATGTTGATCTCTTCAAAGCTCGTCATTAAGTTTTTTACCAAGGAGAGGTAAGCTGCCATTCTCTCATCCTTTGTGTTATAGTCTCCACTTATCTGATTGGAAACTAGTTGTGAATCACCGAATACCTGCAAATGCTTTACTCCCAGAGTTTGCACCTTTTGGAGACCTGCTATTAGGGCTTCGTATTCTGCTTCGTTGTTGGAGGCTGTAAATCCCAGCCTGACTCCTTGCTCAAGGACTGTATTTTCTGGAGTGATGAAAACAATTCCTACCCCTTCCCCCTTTGAGTTAGAGGCTCCATCAACGAATAGTTTCCAGCTTTCCACTGTAGCTTGGTTGTTTTGTTCTGTTGGCTTACGCTGGTCGAAGGGTTCTTCGCCTGTGAATTCAGCTATGAAATCAGCAAGGATTTGACCCTTGATAGCTGTCCTTGGTTGAAATTGGATGTCAAATCGGCCGAGCTCGACTGACCATTTAGACAGTCTGCCCGACAAATCCGCCTTCCTTAGGACAGCCTTGAGGGGGTGTGATGTAAGGACGATGATCGTATGAGCTTCGAAGTAATGCTTCAGTTTCCTCGAGGCCATTACTAGGGCGAATGCAAGCTTTTCCAATGGTAGGTAGCGCTGCTCGGCATCTAATAAGGTTTTTCTCGCGTAATAGACTGGATGTTGGATTCCTGTAACTTCACACATTAGCACTGAGCTGACAGTATGACTGGATACAGAGAGGTAGAGGTACAAAGAGTCCATTTTCTGTGGTATAACAAGCAATGGTGGAGAGCTTAGGTAGGACTTGAGCTCGTCTAATGCTCGCGAGAAATCTGGGGTCCATTATACTGTTTTGCTGCCTTTTAAGAGTTGGAAGAAAGGCTTGCATCTCTCGGAGGATTTAGAAATGAAACGATTTAGAGCAGCGAGCATTCCAGTGAGCTTCCGTACATCTCGGACTGTGCGAGGAGGTTGCACTCTATTGATTGCATCAATCTGGTCCGGATTAGCCTCTATGCCTCTCTTACTGACCAAATACCCAAGAAACTTTCCTGACTGGACACCGAAGGAACACTTGCTCGGATTAAGTTTCATTCGGTACTTCCTGAGGATTTCGAAGGTACTTGACAGGTCCGAGAGGTGATTCTTCTTCTCCTTGATCTTGACAAGCATGTCGTCGATGTAGACCTCCATTGTGTCTCCCATTTGATTCTTGAACATTTTAGTAACTAGCCGCTGATAGGTTGCCCCTGCATTTTTTAGCCCAAAAGGCATGACCTTGTAACAGTATAAACCAACCATCGTGATAAATGCCGTTTTGTCCTGATCTGGGGCATACAGGGGAATCTGGTGATATCTTGAGTACGTGTCCAGGAAACTCATTCGTTCGTGAGCTGCGGTGGCATCTACTAGTTGGTCTATTTTCGGAAGAGGGAAGCTATCCTTGGGGAAGGCTTTGTTGAGGTCAGTGAAGTCTATGCAAACTCTCCACTTCCCGTTGCTTTTCGGAACTACCATTGGGTTGGATAACCATTTGGGGAATTGCACTTCCCGTATGGATCCTGCATCCAGCAGTTTTTTGACTTCTTTTTCTATTGCTCTGGCTTTCTCGGGAGCAGTTCACCGTGCCTTCTGCGCTATCGGCTTGAATGTGGGATCGACGTGCAACTGATGGCAAACCATATTGGGATCGATTCCTGGAAGCTCATAGGGTTCCCAAGCGAAAACATCTATGTTGCTTCTGAGTAAGGTTGACAAATCCTTTTGCTCTTGTTCGGTGAGTGACGCTCCGATCAGGAAGACTCTACTGTTGTCTCCTTCTTTAGCCGTCACTTCTACCAGGTCCTCGATGACACGCTCGGAGGGGAGGAGCCTGGTCTCTTCCACTCCAGGCCTTCCATATTTTAATTGCTATTTGGAAGGAATTGCACCTTCCTCCACTTTCTCACTGGGTTGAACGGCTTTTTTCTCTGGCTTTGGTCTGATGGCCGCTATGAAGCACTTCCTTTCCATCGCCTGGTCGCCATGTATCTGATGCGACACAAATATTGCGTATTTCACCCGTTAACATACGTGTTATTAGCCCCCTCGGGTATCTTATTCCCTATATTTATGCTCGTTAACCAGACAACCCTCGGATTTCTATGTTAACATGTTTTGCAGGGGTTAATTGAGCTTTTGTAGGTGTTTGGATGCTTAGTGTGAACTTCGGATGCGTTTCGCTCGATTTCCGTACACTATCGCACGCGTAAGGGCATTTTAGTCTTTTGACAGCTTGGGCACCTGGCCCGACATCTACACGAAAGTTGTAGCTCTCCTCGCTAGCTTCGTGTGGCCGTAAATGGTGTGCGATTCCGATGCATAACGACAAAGTTACGGCGATTTGAGCGACGTTGGATTGTATGCCAATGCCGGGGGAATTGCAGGCTGCCCCTGCTTGATCGATCGATCGAGCCTGGGGGTCGATCGATCGAGCATTATTATTTTTGCCACGTTTTCCACTGTCGGTCGATCAACACCAGGAGTCGATCGATCAATCCCCTGTTTTTCCCCTGCAGATATTTTCTTTCTTTTATTCCAACTTACTATATAAGTTGGTTTTTGTTGTAATAATAGAAAAAAATACTTTTTTTTGGAGACTCACATATTCAGATTAGATAGTTTTAGTTAGGTTTTGGTTTTGGAGAGTTCCTTTCTTCTTCTTCTTGGATTGACAACCTATGTGGTTTGTAAGATTGAACTATTCACTTCCTCTCCATTAATATAGTTTGTTCTTCTTCTTCCCTTGCCTTGTAATTTAGTTTCAATGCTTTCTAACTAGTTTACTTTCTTTAATTCTTTCTTTCTTAGTTTAATTAGCATAATTTAGTTTAACTCACCATGCACCCTTAGATAAATAGGGTCGGGATTTCATTTTCGCCATTTTTGGGCCCCGAGCTCCGAAAACTAGGTTTAGTGCAAAATCGCGTTTAATTGAAACCGTGCGTATCAAAGTTGGATTGCTAAGCGTTTATCTTTCTTTGTCACGCAACGTTAGAGTTTATAGCGACAATCCGAATTTAATCCGCGTGTGACCATTTTCAGTTAAATGTTTTATCTCGCAACTTTGGGTTAAATTCCTTCTTGTGTGATGTTTATGCTTAATTGTAAATGCTCGATTAGATTGCTTTCGAGCCTTAACTCTAGTTAGTAGTTGTTTCGATCCGTTTGGTAGAATGCGATCCCGATCCTCGCTTTACTTTATTTTAGCTTTAACTTCTCTTTTCTTTTGTCACCATAACCACCCATCACCTTTTCTTATTTCATTTACACCATTTTTATTCTTGAAGTTTTAAAACAATTAACATCTAAAATTTAATCACTCCCTGTGGATTTTCGTTACCCGACTTACCGCTGTACTTGCTTGTCAAGTGTAGTAGTATATTAGGTTCTTTTGGATCGTGGCGGCGAAACACACAACGATTGTGCACTTTACACGCGCACACTTTTTCCGCCCGCATCAGTATCTCCATTACTCCCCGCTCGGTGACATATTTGAGTTTCTGGTGGTAGGTCGAGGAGACTGCCTTCATTGCATGAAGCCATCCCCTACCGAGGATGGCCTGATACGGTGAATCGATGTCGACCACCAAGAATTCAATCATCTTGGAAACATTTCCAGCGCGCACTGGCAGTACTATTTTGCCCAGAGGCATGGTCATTTTTCCAGCGACGCCGACCAGAGGGACAGTGGTTCCCTTTAGGTCGGCGATGTTCAACTTCAATTTCCGGAACAGGTCGATGTACATTACTTCGGATGAGCTTCCTTGATCGACGAGCAACCTCTTGATGTCAAAGTTGTCTATCCTGAGTGTAATGACTAAGGCATCATGATGTGGGGTCCTTACTCCCACAAGATCTTCATCCGTGAAGACAATATGCTTGTTGTAGTTGATGTCCTCTGCTCGCCGACGTTTTCCTGACTGTGATTTTGCTGGGTCAATCTGAAAATCTTGCATTACCGCTGTCAGTTTCTTTACCTCCATTCGAGCTGAGTTACCTTGGATTTGCTTGACGTCAGATACTCCGTGGATTACTGCGAATTGGTGTCCGGCGTCATCTTCCAATACGTTGTCGGGTTTCGTCTCTTTGTGGGCAGCCACTTTCTCTACCTTCTTTTCCACAAAGTCATTCAAATGTCCGTACTGGGCCAACTCCTCGAGGTGGGACTTAAGAGCCTTGCAGTGCTCGGTCTTATGCCCTCCCTCTTTGTGGAAAGTGCATCTTAATGCATTGTTTCTTTTCGAGGGGTCTCCTCCCATTTTCCGGGGCCATTTGATGAACGGCTCATCCTTGAACTTCGCGAGAATTTTGTAAATTGGCTCTTTGAAGACGGTGTTGACCGCCTGGAACGATTTTGTTACGTCAAGGTTCCCTCCGCTTTTGGAGCCATTCTTGCCCCCACTCTTTCCTCCTTTCTTCTGGTTTTCAACTTTCTCACTTCCCTTGGTAGTGAGCTTGGCTCGACCGTTCTCTCCTACATTAAGGCGGGTGACGTCTTCCACCTTTGTGTATTTCTCAATTCGGGCCATCAGGTCGTCAATGGTCATAGCTTCCTTCTTCGTCAAGGACTGGTAAAGGAGGGAAGAGCTAGGTAATTCGATTTTGAAGGAAGCCACTGCCACCTCTTCCGCGCAATCCTCAATTTCGTTGAATAACTCCCAGTACCTCTTCACATAGTCTCGGAGTGTTTCTTGAGGAGTTTTCTTCATGGTTAATAGAGCATCCATCCTTTTGGGATGGGAGCTGCTGGTGATGAACCGGGCCATAAATAGCTCGGCCAGGGATTTGAAATTTCTGATGGATCGGTGAGGGAGTTTTTCGAACCATTTTTGAGCCACGTCATGGAGGCTCGAGGGGAAAATACGGCACATCAGTGCATCCCAGTGATTCCAGATGGTCATGGCCTGCCAGTACTGCCTGACATGATCAATGGGATCAGTCTTCCCGTCGTAAATCTTGAACCTTGGAATGGCAAATTTCTTAGGAGCCTCTTCCTCTTCAATTTCCTTCGTGAAGGGTGACTTCATCTGGGTCTTGAGAGCTCTCCTGGCGAGTTCTCTAGTCGACCTGGTGCCGCGGTGAGCTGGATGTTGGTCCATTTCTCTGCGGACCAGGTTCCGTATGTTTTCATCGCTGCGAGCAGGGCTCTGGTAGCGACGAGCTCTTATTAGTTGCTCGCGGAGGTCGTCGTCTGAGTTGCCACCTTCAACCCTTTGATATTACTGCCTAGGGCTCCTTCCTCGGCTGCGAGATTTGCTCGCTTGAGGGCTAGGAGTGCGATAGAGACGTCTCCTGGTATCGGGACGTAATTCCTTCTCCAGTCTGCTTTTCAAGCAAGCATTCTCAGCCTCGTATCTGCGCGAAGACTCCCTCTGCTCGTGGAGCCTTGCCTCGTATGTATCAATCAATATGGATATCTGCGTGGACCTTACTGGTCCTTGACTTTCTTCTGAGGATGGCCTTTCCAAGCGAGCCTCACGATCTGAACGTCGAACCTCAGACCTAATCCTGCGAGGAGCAGGTGGCTCTTGAATATCTCCTCCTTGAGGAGCGTTGCTGTTGTGACCAGACATCCTATATTCTTTTCTTGGCGTGGGCTCTTCTCGGGGAAAGATGAACGCTTCCCACATACGGCGCCAATTGTGGTGACAATTATTGTGCAACACAAATAAATATGAAAGAGGTAATGACCAAGAAAGAACAAATAAAATGCCAATCACACAACAACAGGTGTACGTGGTTCAGCAAAGATGTGCCTACGTCCACGGTGGTACAGTCAGTATTATTTCTCTATATTCTGAAGAATAAGTACAGAGAATACAACTTGTCCTTTGCCCCGGACCTAGGGTTTAATTTATATATGTGTCGGTTAGTCAATGGAGATGATGGATTCCTCCATATTAGCCATCTTTCCTATAACTTCCCTTCATGGGATCGTGGGGAAATCGGATCCATACAAAAGGTGAGGGGCATGGACTTTGGGCCGCTTGGGCTGGGCTACTGGTCCAGGCTTATAGCACTAAATTTCGGGTATCCACAGATCCAATGTCCTAGTATCCTATCATAGTTTTTTCAACTCTTGATCTCACTTTTATCTTTTTAGTTGTTTAAGTTGTTGAAATTTTCTCATATCTCAAATAAAAATAAAAAAGTATGTCTTGTTGAAAAGTTGTAAATTAAATGATCAAATCGCCTCATGTGATTGATCCATATGTGCACATATTTAATGTACTAACCCATGCACTTGACAACAATTTTTTAATTTTTTTTACATTTTATTTCATAAAACTCTCTAAAATATAAAAAAGATTAGAAACATTAGAAAACTTTGTTAAAAAATTGGAAGATTATTTGTTGAGTTTCTAGCATTAAAAAAAATTCAAAAATTAGATTTATTTCTAGTAGCTTAGATTTTTTATTCTATTTATAGAGAATAATATATATATATATATATATATATATATATATATATATATATATATATATATATATATATAAAGAAAACAACTTTTTAAAGGATTCGGAGTTAGCGTCCTAACTCTAAAGCAAGTCTTTGAATTGTTCTAAGTATATATATAATAATTATCTCTCTTATTGGCTAAATTTATTTATGGTGTAATCTACCCTGGTTGTCCGAGTGGTAAGGTTCGAATCTCACCAATGAATACATGATAATAAGCGGGGCGTGTGTTAGGGTGGCTCTGACAAAGTGTCTCCCTGTTTAGCTCGCATGGGAGAGTCTCAATGGCTCGTTCGTGTGGAGGTTTAAGGTTGTAAAAAAATGTGTTTATTGCCTGACGTATTAGCGTTGTCTTTTGGTTCAAGAAAAAATACTAAATAAAGTCTATACTTACTTGGTTTGAACTAGTGATGGATTGGGGTACGAGTCACGCAAGCCAACTCTTCACCTTCTATTTTAAAGAGATAGAACACTTTAAGTCTAACAACATCATTTTGAAACTATTAATATTTCATTATCCTACAAATATCCTCAAATTCATGTTTTTGCAAATATGGGTAATCTTTTTTTGCACCTCTAAATACGGATAGCATTTGGATGGTGCCTAATTTAAATTCAAAGTTGTTGACATTTTAGGTAGGGAGAAGAATGCACGAGGGTTGATTAGACCTATTTGGGTATATGTAGCCCTTCAAATACTAAGTATTTGCATATTTGGTCATTTCAAAATAAATAGATACTCTTTAATTAAAGATGATTGTGAATCGGTCGATTCTTTACTCGTTAATCTATTAGTAGTATCTTGATATCAATTATAAATGTACAACATGCCTCACTCAAAACATTTTCTCTATTTTTTGATATTTTTATAAATAAAATGGAGAAAATGACCCTAATATATAGTCTCAAAGTTTATCCACGTAAAGAGAGATCAAAGTCCACATACTTAATAGAGAAACAATGGTCATGGGTTAATATCATATATCCTATTGGGTTGCGAGGAGACTAGTATTGAGAAAATCCTATGCAACCCCTTTTTTAGGTGATTTTTTTAAAACAAACTACAACCACTGCCTAATTGAACATATGACCTAATATTTATTATTTTAGGTATAGACAATGGAAGATAGAATTATGGATAGTTCATAAGTAGAAATATAGTTGTGACATAACGAACAAATAAAATTTGGAAACTAGTGTACTTAGGTGCTAAAGTGTAAAATGAAAGAATATATAAGAAAGATAATGATGTCAACGGATACAAAGGGTGAAGAAAACTTTTAAACATCAAATTTCATGACACAAGTCCATCAAAGTAACAACTATACACGAAGTATCCAAAAATGAATCACAGAAAGAGTAATAACTATCCTTCATTTTGGGGCTTTGTGGAGCAATGGGACAAAATGGTAGGAGACTAGAAATATGTAAGAAAATACAAATTAAATGAGATGAGTATTCGATTTAGGTTCATCATCAAAAGTGAGGAATGGTTTGTCAATAATTCTTTAGAATTCATTTCATCAAATTTAAAATGTAGGTATAACATATTATCTCTAGGAGAATAAGGTAGATAGGAAAAACATGCTTTGCCTTTGGTAGAGGAATATATCACCACCTTTTATATAAGGGTGGGATTTTGAATGACAAAGGGAAAATTGTATGAAGGTGTTGATCAATAAAATTCGAGATTATACATAGTTGAGTGTTCCTATTGGTCTGGTATATTAGGATCGATCCACACCTCTAGGATGGGATTTACAAGCACATCTTCAGAGCTAAGGAATGATAAAATTCAATAGAATAATTCACCATAAGTACAAATCAACACCTTCGGAGCTAAGTTACAAGCACATCTTCGGAGCTAAATCACCATATACTCAGCTATAAGTACGAATATAGCTGAGTATATGGTGATTTATAAGCACATCTTCGGAGCTAAGTTACCATTCCTAAAATACAAGCACATCTTCAAAGTTCCCTTGAGATACCTATGTATCCATTTTATAGCTGCTTAATGTTCTGTACCTGGATTTAAGAGAAATTGGCTAACAATACCTATCGCGTGAGCAATATCTAGCCTTATACAAACCACGGCATACATCAACTAACCAACAACTAAGGCATAAGGAATTTTGTGCATCTCTTTCTTATCTTTATTGCTTGTAAGACACTGACTTTTACAGAGCTTCAAGTGCCCTACAAGTGGACAACTTGCAAACTTTACACTTTTTATACTGAATCTTTTAAGAATCTTTTCAATGTAGTTTTCTTGAGATGGCCAAATTTGTGCTTTTTTATCACGAATAATTTCATACCAAGAATTTTCTTTGCGGGCCCCAAGTCTTTCATGGAAAAAGGCTTTCTCAATTCCAATTTCAACCTCTTAATTTTGGAAGAATATTGACCAGTAATTATTATAACATCAACATAGAGGAATAAGATAATAAATTTCCCATCGGGAAACTTCTTCACAAAAATAGTCCAAATTTGTGTGAGAATACCCATTTTTAGTCAGAAAAGACTCAAACTTCTCATACCATTGCCTCAATGCTTGCTTCAATCCATACAAACTTTTCTTCAATTTGGAGGCAAGATTCAGTTTCCCTTTGTCTTCGAAACCTTCAAATTGTTCCATGTAAATTAATCCTTCAATATCTCCATGGTTAAATACGGTTTTAACATGAAGTTGTTCAATGTCTAAGTTCATGCTTGCAGATATGCCAAGCACAACCCGAATGGATGAACATTTCACAACTGGTGAAAAATCTCATCAAAATTAATACCCTTTTTTTTCCCAAAGCCTTTCACAACAAGGCATGACTTATAAGGTTGTGAGTTTTCCTCATCATTCTTTAATTGATAAATCCATTTGTTTTTCAACAACTTCCTACTATAGGGTAACTTCATAAGTTCAAAAGTGTGATTTTTATGCAACGACTTCATTTTTTTCTTTCATTTCCTTCATCCATTCTTGCTTATTTTCATGTTCCATGGTTTCTTGGTAAGTTTCAGGCTCACCCTGATCAGATAAGATGGCAAATTCATTAATATGATATTTTTTAAAAGGTTTTCTTACTCTCGATGACCTACTCAACTCGGGTTATGGTGGTTGATCTTGTGGTTATTGTTTCCCTAGTTTTATGCTTTAACATCAATAGGAGGATCTTCATTATCATCACGAAACTCATTTACTAATATAACATCTTCATATGGCATCTCCATAGATGAAGAGATATGATCCATATTAATAAGATCATCAACACTAGTGGACTTTGGAGTACTGTGAGACTCGGGTTGAGCACCTATTTCAAAATCTACAAGTGTTTGTTCTTTAATAACATAAAATCTCTGCTTCTCCTAAGTTTCTTATCTATTGGGTCCCATAATCTGTAGCCAAACTCTTCATGTCCATATTTAAGAAATATACATTTATTTGCATTATCATTAAGTTTGGACCTCTCATGTTTTGGGATGTGAACAAAAGCCTTGTAACAAAAAAAAATTAAATCATCATAAGATGGTTATTTACCTTTCTAAAATTTATCTATCATATCACCTTATAGAGACGCTGAAGCAGACAAATGAATTAATTCCATGGCTGTTTCATAACCTCTCCTCAAAAGGATCTTTGAAATTTTGCATGTGAAAGCATACATTTGATTCTTTCAACAATGGTGCGGGTCATCCTCTCAATAACTCCATTTTATATGGGGGTGTTCTTCACGGTCCTTTGATGAAAAATACAATGAATCTTGCAATAATCATATAGGGCCCAATATACTCACCAGCGTTGTAACATGTTTTAATTTTCTCCCCGTTTCTATTTCAACTTTGGCCTGAAAGTGCTTAACACATTCAACACTTGATTTTTAGTTTTCAAAGGGTAAGTCCATACTTTTTTGGAGTGATCATCAATAAAGGTGATAAAATAGAGAGAACCACCATGCGTCATAACTTTCATAAGTCCACACACATCGGAATGTACCAAATTGAAAACATTTGATTTCCTTAATGCAAAGTTTTTACGAATGGAAAATCTATTTTATTTACCGGCTAAACAATGAACACAAGTCTTAAATGGGGTACCTTTCATACCTGCTAGAAGCTCTTTTTTTACACAATTTTTAGTTCTTTTTCTCTTATATTTTCGATCCATTTGTGTTATAATTCAGTAGAAGAATCATCTTCTAATGCATTCACAACTCCCTCCCTAATTTTTGCTTATGTTGTATAAATATTGCAACTCTTGATCCCTTTAGCCACCACTAAAGATACATTTGATAACTTCTACCTTCCATCACTAAATTGGTTACTTAAGACTTCATCATTATAATTAACGGTAGATATCAAATTCAGATGGATATCTAGTACATGACTCGCGTCTTTAAGAAGTAACATGCATCCAATATTAGTTTCTAGACAAATATCTTCCATACCACTGATTTTATATAAACCTTCATTTCCCATACAAACACACACATAATTTGCTTACGTGTAGGGGGTGAAGAAATTAGCTCTTGAAGTGACATAAAATAAAGCACTAGATTCAATCATCCAATTGGTATTTTGAGTTATTGAATTAACAGAAGAACTGTCATAAAAAATCATACGATCACCATCAGAAGAAAATGCAACTTTGTTTTCATGCTTCTTCTTATCACCTTTGTCTTGGCCTTTTTCTTTGAACTTGAGATTTCTGTATTCAATCTTTATGTCTCATTTCTTGCAGAAATATTAAACTCAAATTTTTTTCTTCTAATCTGTTGTTCCTTGACTATCATGGCCTTTATCACTATTGTTACGACTTTTTCTACGATAGTGATATGATTTACTTTCACCTCTCCCCCGATTTTTAATGATAAGAGCTTCGAACTGATAAGAACCATTTGATTGTCTCTATGTTTCTTCATTTGGCAAAATTCTAGTTACTTGACTCAAGGATACAATCCATTAGGCGATGAATTACTAACTATTACCATCAAGGTCTCCCACCTTTCTAGCAAAGAACTAAGGAGCATTAAGGCCTGTAGTTTCATCATCAAAAATAATTTTTCATTGGACAAATCTTGTTAGTAATAGTATTTAATTCATTCAAATTTTACGCAATTGAACTTCCTGCCTTGTAGTTCAAATTTAAATGCTTTAAAACAGGAAAGCTTTGTTGGCGGCAATCTTTCTATCATATAAATTTTCTAACTTCTTTCGAAGAGCATTTGCTGAATTTTTGATGGATACATGATGAAAAAAATTATCTTCAATGCGTTGTTGAATAATTCTGGTAGCCTTTCTGTCGAGTTTGTTCCAATCAGCGTCCGTTGTGCCTTCTGATTTTGTCATGACACCTTCAATGGGTCCATAAAGATCTTTGCAATACAAGAGATCTTCCATATTAGTTTTTCAAGTCATCCAATTAGTTCAATTGATAGTTGTCATTTGACCAATATTGACTTTCATGATTTACACACAATTCTACAAACAAAATTCTGATAATAGTTATTGGGTAAATAGAGTAATTCCCCATAAGTGTAAATTTAATAAAATAGTGCAAAAAGATAAATGAGACACATATTTAAGTGGTTTACCTACAAAGTATAGGCTACAACCCTACGGTCAGTTTCTTCACTATCACAAAGTTCAAACTACAAATAGATTACAAGAGATTCGAATATATCACTAACAAACAAAATAAAAACATTTGTAAGTGTGTAAAAATATTCAAAGAGGAAGGATATCACAATATAGGTTTTCAAAGAACAGTAGCCAAATGAGACTAGAAAATAGCACAAAACTATTTCTCACAAAACTCAAATAATCTTATGTTGCTTGAATGAGCAATCTGCAAAAGGAGAACACTTCTTATATTGTTAATTTCATGACTTTCATGACTTTCATGATTTACACATTGCGTGATTTTGCAAGAGTTCCAAGATGTCAATTCCCAAAGTGCATGTACTGGTTCATAAACTTTGTAATATGGAGGGACACTAACATGATCTGAGGACCAAGAATTCTTATGTGTGTAAATGTTATAAGATTTAAGGAAAGATGATTCTCGGGGCCATAAAAGTGGATGATCTAAAGGATTTAGATGATAAACATAGTAAGGCATGTCACTTAGAGGATTAATTTGTTAGGGCCAATAATGTGATTAAATGGATGAATTTAGTTACTAAAGCTAAGATAATGGATAATTTAGGCGATAGAGGTGTCAGAGCCAGAATGGTGGGCTACCCGAAGGATTTAAATGGAAAATTTAGAAAGGTATGTTACTCAAATTATTTAGATGCTAAAGACAAGAATGTGTATTACATAGAGTATTTAGATCTCAAATCACGCAATGTGTATTACCTAGAGAAATCAAAATCCAAATCAATAAACCTTGATTACCCATAGGATTTAGATGCCAAAGTGAGGAAGTTGGGGTAACAAAACTATTTAGACATGATACCCAAATGTCATAGTGACAAAGGTGAAGTGCCTAAATAATTTAGAGTCCATAATCAAGATAAAGGTTTACACAAAGATCTCAATGTTGGAGCCCAAATTATGAGTTTGAGGATTTATTTTCTACCGTAGGGTGTGAAATATGTAGAACGTGAATTAAGCATAATACACACAGTTTAAACAATTAATTTGTTGAAATATGTACTTATTTCAACAATATGAAATATGTACTTACACTATAATGGATCAATAACACTAACTTTGTTCCATTAACTTCGAATTTGTTAGAGGTTCATCTCTTGAGTTCTTGATTAGTTGCTCCATCAAATCCCTCTAAATTGCACTTAATTGGAATTTCATGACTTTATCTCTCTAGCCTAATATATTTTTTGTTTAATATAGATTATTTTATGGAGAATATCCTACTATATATAAGGTGAGAGAAGACCCGAATTTCCTACTCAAACCATAATTCTACCATCCATCATAATTAGACTTGAATTAGGAAACTAATCCACTCAACCCCTTAGAAATTTCGATGACTGATTTAAAGGTCTCCTAATCAATTCTGTTTACTTATGTCTACCACATTAGGTAGGATAATTTTATTTAACCTATTAATTATTTCTAAATTAGCATAATTTAAAAATTAATAATTGGATAAAATATTCCTAACAGTCTCCCACTTGGTCCTAATAAGAATTCACATAATGATTTGATTAAAGGAACATAAGGCTTGCAATAATATTGAGAATAATAATTTACAATTATTTACCTTAATTAAATACTCCAACAATGTGAGTCATAGAGTTTCTATACTAATTCAAGAGCATGGTTCCTTCCATGTCCATGCAACTAATATCATATTTAATTAGGTGTATAATGTGGTTGTCATAATGGTCACATAATGTCTTTATAAAAAGACTATTCTTATTACAATAAATCATTACAATATGTATACAATAAAGAGAGAAATGTCGATATCAAAAACACTTTATTGATATTAAAATATGTAGTGTCAAATAACTAAGCAAATATCATCTCTACATAAACTCTTTAGTATGTTGCACAAATATATTTGGAGCTAGTCCTTTTGTAAATGAATCTTCTATGTTAACACTTGTACTAATGTGTTCGATTGACACTCGTAGTTTTTGAACTTCTTCTTTGACAGATACGCATTTTATCTCAATATGATTGGATTCTTTAGTATACCTATCGTACTTAGAAAATGAATGCAGTCAAACTATCACAATACATTTTCAGTAACTTATATATCGAACCCAAAACCATAAGTCCTGAAATAATTATTTGAAGCCATAATCTATGATTTGTAGCTTCGAAGCAAGCTACGAACTCAACATCCATAATGGATAAAACAATAACATTATACTTAGCACTTTTCCATGAGATGACTCTTCCTGCTAGAAGGAACACATAACTTGAAGTGATCTTTATGCTATCGAGACATCCCCCAAAATATGAGTCTGAATACCTAACCACCTCACAGTGATATGTCTTTCTATAAGTGAGCATGTATTCCTAAGTCCCTTGTAGGTACATTAGCACTTTTTTTATGAATTTTCAAGGATAGTCACTTGGATTACTTTGATATCTACCTAATCACCCCAATGGAAAAACTAATATCCGGTCTCGTTTAAACTTTCAAATACATAAAACACCCTACAATTTGTTTTGTGGGCATTGAATTAAGATGAACATGTCCCCTTTTGAGTTGGAACATTAATGGGACTACAAGTTTTCATGTGAATCTTTCTATAACTTTGTTAATGTAAGATTTCTGAGACAATCCCAATAATCCCTAAATATATCTATCCCGGTCACGAAGGATGCCTCACCCATATCTTTCATTTGAAAGTGATTTGAAAGTTATTTCTTGGTTTCCTTTATCAAACTAAGACCACTTCTAGATATAAACAAGTCATCAACATATATCACCAAAAATACAAACCTACTCCCACTAATCTTTAGGTATATGCACTGATCAACGGTGTTTTTCTTAAACTCAAAGGAGGCGATGGTGTCTTGAAACTTAAGGTACCATTGTTGGAATCTTATTTAAGTACATATATGAATTTCTTAACCAAATAAACCATGTTTTCCTTTACTTCGTTTATGAGTCCTTTAGATGGTACCATATAGATTCTTCTTCTAAACTCCTATTTAGAAAAGTTATTCTCGCATCCATTTGTTACAACTCTATATCATAATGAGCCACAAATGCTAATATGATTCTATGAGAATCTCCTTTTGAAATAGGTGAGAAAGTCTTTACATAATCAATATCTCCTCTTTGATTAAAACCTTAGGAGACAAGTTTAGCTTAATGCCATTCGATATTACTCTTTGAGTCGCGTTTGGTCTTAAAGACCCATTTATGATTGACTTGCTCGTGTCCTTCTGTCAATTTAACTAGCTCCCAGACTTGATTTAAATCCTTAGATTTTATTTTCTAATTCATAGAATCAATCCATTATTTGAATTTTTACTATTTATAGCTCATTCATAAGTAACCGGATCATCAATATCCCCTATGTTAAATTCAATTTCTTGTAAATAAACCATTTTATCATTTGAAATAGCTAACCTTCTATTTCTTTAAGATTTACTTAATGGTACTTATAGTATTTTTATATTAGGTTCAGTGGCTACAGTCTCGTTATCTAGTTATTCGGTTTATTGATCATTCATATCCTATTCTTCATTGTTAATCAGTTCAATAATCGGCTCAGTAAATATATTGGTAATAGTGGGAACATTATGAACTCGGGGTAAGTAGAATTGTACCCCGACTACTTGAATGATCACATCCCTACCTTTATAACTCCCACTAACTTTGCCTTTTTTTTTAATGAATTTGGTATTTTCTATTTTGATAATTTTTGTAGCATGATCAGGACAGTATAATATATATCCCTTTGACTTTTATTGATACCCACAAAAATGAAAATCCAGCATTCTAGGGTATACTTTCTTTTCATGTGGAATGTAAATTCTTGCTTCCGTTGGGAAACCACAAATACAAAAATAACATAAAGCAGGTTTCTAACCATTTTACAGTTCAAAAGGGATCTTTGAACTTCCATACTCTAACTTGGTTTAAGTTTTGCACAACGGTGATAAGATCATGCATATATAGGAATATAGGCAAATTAGCTCTATTTAACATACTCCTAACCATTTTCATAAGGGTACGATTGCTCCTTTCTACTAAACCATTCTGCCAGGGTGATCCTGGCATTGTGTATTGTGACCATATACCTAATCGTTCAAGGAGTTTAGCAAAAGGGCTAGGGAGTTTCCCCGACTCATCATATTTTCCACAAAATTCACCACCTTTATTCGATCTAATAATTTAACCTTTTTATTAAATTGTCTTTCAACATCAGTAGCATAAATTTCAACAGCATTAATAGATTAAGATTTATAAAGTAATAAGTATATAGAGGAATATTATGAATAATCATCAATGAAGGTAATGAAATATTTTTCTATACCAATAGATGGAACATCGAAAGGTCCACTTATGTTTGTATGTATTATTTCAAGAAGTCGTGTACTCTTTGTCTCTTCTTTCTTTATGTGTTTGATTTTTTTCCTTTAATACAATCCACACACACATTATAATGGAACCAATCTATGTTTGGGAGAATTCCCTCTTTATTAAGACTTTAAATTCTTTTCCTAGATATGTGTCCCAATCTTATAAGCCATAAGTAATAAGATTTCTTAGTTAATGAGACATGTTTTGTTCCAAAATTAGGATGCAAGTATAATAGGAATTAAAACAAATCACAATTTATTTGTTATAAACCATTCACAAAAAAATTCATAACCAATTAAAGAAGCATTTTTAAATAAACTAAAACCATTAAGTCTAAAATAAAAAAATGAAGCCATTAAGAGCGTGTTTTGACATGGAATGACATTTCTAGAAAATGTAGGAAAAAGTGTTTCCTTTAAATATAAATAAAAAGCATACTCTAAAACTAATCTAAAAACTCCAATGGCTTCAACTCTAGCTTTTTCTCGGTTCCCCGTGTAAAGAAAGGCCTTATTTTGTTTTGTTTTGTGGGTTGAAAGGTCTCCCTGCATCGAATTTGAAACATGACAATTTGAACTATAATCAATCCACCAAGTATTATAAGAAACCTCAATTAAATTTTCTTCAAAACATACTAAAGCACAAGGATCACCTTTTTTTTTGAACCAAGCTTTACATTTATGGAAGTCTTTTTTATAGTGCCCCTTCTTTTTACAAAAGTGGCACATATCTTTCTTTTCCTTCTTAGTAACACGTGGGGAAGTTGAGTATGATTGGAAGGGACTCCACTCTTAATTCCCTTTCCAAATTTCTTCTTTCCAACTCCTTTCACCATCACATTAGCCACATGTAATTTAGACACATGTCCATTATGCTCCTTCAGTCGTACCTCATCTTTTACCAATATACCCTGTAACTCATTAATATTTCACTTATCCTTTACAGTTTTGTAATGAATCTTGAAGGGTCAATACTCAGGCGGTAGAGAGTTTAGGAAAAATTGGAATGAAAACAAATTATCCACAGTTATACCCGACCTCTTTAATTTAGCATCGACATTGATCATATCAATAACATTCTCATTCATTGTCCGATGACCATCGAACTACATAATGGTAAGATCAACCATCGGTTTCCAATCTAGGGACTTATCAATAATGTGAAAAAGTTATTTAATTTTATTAACATATTCTCGTGCATTAAGTGTTGAAGGTTGGGATGTTTTGATATTAGTAACAATTCACATGCTTATGAACATAAAAGCTAACATATTGGACCTGGACCATGCCTGATGAATGGCCTCAATGTCCTCGCTAATTTGTTCAGTATATGGGGGATATTCTTCCCTAAGAAGTGTTATATCTATATCCAAAATAACAAGAGTGAACTCAATTTTCTCACTCCATTTCGAAAATTTAATACAATCGAATTTAGGAAGGGATGAGGCGTGTGAAAACAAGTTAATTGGGATTGCAAAATGTGATAACCCGAGATCCGAGATAAGGGGTGGCCAGCCCGATACCCAAATGTAACAAGAATCATGGATGGATATCATTCTCAGCATCACAACATATAAACTGAGTATACGGGAAAACCGCCCAATACATCAGAAAACGGGTTGCCAAAAAGTTTAGAAATTTAAAATGCAGTTAAGAAATTTAAATTTAAAACAACCCCATCTGATCAGCAAGTGGAATTCCACACGAATATATATAATACAACTAACATGAAAGTAACCGACAGGACCGAATAGGCTGTCGATCCACAGCAACATACAATAAAATTCAACCATTAAATATCTTACATAATACATCCATTAATAAAATACAAAAGTTTGGGCCACACGCCCGAATAAATGACCCGGTCATATCTAGAACACAAAGATGAAAGCGTCTAATTCAAGATCCTATAATAACCCGCAAAATCTTACAGCTCGTCGAAAGCAAAGGAATGGGAACATCAAAACTGGCGTCCTTTCGGGGGAGCACCTGAGCGGATACAATAATATACACGACAAAGAAAGTAAACCGGTCAGGGCCGGGTTCTATATAATCACCAGAAGAAATAAGAAGCATGATAGAAATGAACAGTTATGCATGAATGATAAGGATGATAAATTTTACATTACAATTTAACTAAATGATGAAGTTTCATTACATAAAAGAAAGAAAAGTAATAACTGAAATTTAAAACCCTTCCCCATTTATCAAATTTCCATTTACCTAGTGTATTCCTTAATAGGAATAAAACCATATATTAACTTTCATAGTTAATTATCTTACCATTTCATCTTTCCATTCCTTAATAGGAATACCATTAATATCAAGTGCACTTTATGGCACATATTTCATTAATCTCATTCCCGTGCTCTTTATGGCACATATCTATGCTCTTTGTGGCATTTATCATATGCTCTTTGTGGCGTTTAACAACCATCAAGTCCCACTTGATGAAAATATAGTTATAGTCATATACATATAACGATATCTAAGACCGCCCGTCCGGGTTTCCCCACTGTGCGCGCCCCTAAATGACCATCATCTTCCAGGGCCTACCATAAGACAACCTGGGATCCTACAATGCAAGACGTCGGGAAGCGGACATGTGCCTACGGGATAGTCAATACCACACCCGGAATCTCCTACCCATCGCAGAAAATATATATATAACCAACGCTCACATGTCCTAGGACTATATCCACCCTGCATTCATTAGCTAGGGGGCATCACCATACGGGCAAACTTCCCTTATGATGTCATTTAGAGAGGTGTGTAGCAGTAAATTAACATTTACATTTTAAAATCTCATTATCATATTCAATGTTCATTAGCCATTTCCATTTCCATTACCCGTGTGATTAGTTTTTTTTATTTGAACCTATCATTATTAAACAACTGGGTTCCTTCTATTTGAACCAATCATCCTTAACACAATTTGGGTCCATTTTAGTTGAACCTATCATCTTTAAGCATTTGGGTTCATTATACGAACCTAGTTCCCCTCGAATATCGTCATTAATATTCCTCAATTTATAAGTCCCGACTAAATCTCCAAATGATCATTATGATCCTACAAGTCCCCAAAGTTCATGAAATCTTGATAAGCCCTTAAGTCTCCAAACATGGGCCTACAACCCCTATCCTCCTATTAAGAAGTAACAAAAAGAGTGAGGCCTAAACATCCCTTTGGAACACCCCCTCCTCTGGACTTAACCCCAAGTGAAATACATTCCACTCTAGGGTGACAACCAGACTCAACTAGGTCTCTAAAAGCCAAAGTTTACTTCACTCAAGAAGGTTCCTAAGTCCCTATGAAAAGAAAATATTTATAAGAAAAAGTAAAACTTTGGGAAGAAAACAGGGGACCGATCGACCGGTCCCAAGACCGCGGTCGACCGCGCCTCACATTAGTGCCTTAGAAGAGAAGCAGAAATCTCACTTCGGCAGGGCCGGTCGACCGATAAGGGGACCGCGCCTCAATTTTATGCCTTTGAAAGAAAGCAGTGTGCCTTCTCCCGAATGCCCGGTCGACCGGTCTGAGAAACGCGGTCGACCGGTCATTGCAGACCTAGACCAAAACTCTCCATTTCTTCTTCCAACAACCAAATCCCATATCATTTAATGGGACTAATACATCACAAACATGTCTAATTACCATTATTTACAATATTAATCATCCAAATCAATGTCTAAAGGTTAGTACCCACAAATCCAACAAAACCCTAAAATGAATAAACACAACAAATTCATAACTATCACAACTAATTATTCTCCTTAAATCATATAATAGCAAGTAGATAACTTGCCTTGATGTAGAAAATCAGATTTGATTTGGTGGAGGCAACAATCCAAGCTCCAATCTCTCTTTTCTCCAAAGTTCTCTTCCTCTCTCTACACTCTCTAGGGATCAATTTGGAAAGAAAAGGAAGAGTAGAAATGGGGTCGGGGAAAAATAAAACGGGGCTTAAGTCTAAAGAGCCCACTTAAATGTCTAATACGCGATAGGATAAATCGCACTGCACTTAAGCTATAACCAGTCATAAGTGCCCAAAATGCCAAAATGCAATATGACACTTATCCTGACTGTCTCGCACCTACCGGTACGAACTACACCCTCCAAATTATCATTTGGAAATTTTATAACTCATTCTAAGTTCCGGTTCCTCATTAAACCAAAATATCATTTTATATCTTATGACACCATAATTCACCACACGGATATTTTTACCTACTCATCAGGGAAACATACAACATTTCAGTAAATATTTACCTTTCTCATATTAAATTAATATTTACTCAACATCTAACATTTATAATTAATTACTACACATAGTAAAGAAATATAAAATATGCTATCAAACGTGAGGGTTGTTACACAAAATATAATGCTCACATTAATTAATAAACACACATGACAATGATTTGCAAGGGGATGAATATTAAAATGTCGATGTTTATCTTTATATATTATAATGACAATTAATGAAATATATTTTTGATTTCTCATGACCTTATTATTAAAAATAATCCCACGCTTTAATTTTCATTCAATCACAGTCCCATAATTGTGACATATATGATTGATGTCCCCCAATTTTAATAATCGTGATTAAATGAACATAGTATATCGATAATTTAACATTCACATAATAAGTCTAAAGTTATTATGTTTTAGACTGTATCATGTGTTTGGCATCTAATTTGACATAATAACAGGCCTTATAATGAAGTAAAACATTAATCTAATATTCATTATCATGCATCGTTGGCTTATGTTTGACACATAATTCATAGTAACATGACCACTAGTATTAACACGTAATCATACATCTAATATGCACCCATATAAACTACTGGGCTATTTTTGGCACTCAATCCAACTAAAATAGGATCATTAAAATAAGTATAAACAAATAGAACAATTGTTGTGATGTAAAAGTACATAAAATTTGTAAGAAAAAAAACTTAATTTTTCCCAAAAAGGAAAGCTTGAGTTAACACCACAAGGTTGTTACAAATTACTCCAGGTAGAATTTTTTTGGAGTGAGATATGGCCACCTACATTATCAAAAATGACAAAGTTGGGGTTTTAAGGACCTAAACGGCGTCGGATGGTAGAAAAATAAGTGTTGTCACGACCAAAGGTCATGAATATTGATCTTTGGGCCATTTTCGGTTAGACTACAAAGTTTCAGATAATTCCCATCAAGTTAGTTTTGAAATCTACTATGCTAGACAAGTGGCAACAAAAATATTCTCCCCGAAAACATCCCAAAAAATCATGGCTTACAAAGTTGACTTAGAAAAGAATTACTAACATAACTAAATCATCACAGAAGGTCACAATGCATGCAAAAAATCGTTTTTCATGTCAAAAACATAAATCACAAGGAAAATTCCATTAACATATATACAAGTCGTAAACATGCAATTTCGATTTTTTTCAATAATGGTCGTGTGCAGTTTTCACAATGGAATAATATGCGATCCTAAAGACTAAGCTATGATATCACATGTAGAACATGACTTTTGAACAACACAAATAGTTTGAAAAATTAATTTTTTCTTAAAAAATAGGATTTTGATCTCCATGCATTCACGAGTTATACCTACATTATAACGAATTAAGAACACTAACATTTTTTTATTGATCTCAAATTTGTTTGAAGCAGAATTTTGTCTCTTGAGTTCTTAATAAATTACTCCAACAAATCCCTTGTTTCTTTAATGTAAAATAACACTTAATTGGAATTTTAGAATTTTTTCTCTCTACCCTAATATGTTGTGTGTTCAATGAAAATTATTTGATGGAGAATAACCTACTATATATAAGGTGAGATGGGAGAGGATCTGAATTTTCTACTTAGACGATAATTCTACCACCCATAATAGTAAGAGTTGAATTAGAAAACTAACTCACTCAATCCCTTAAAAATCCAGATAACTTATCTAAAGAACTCTTAAGCAAATCTATTTTTTTAGGTGGATGGCATTAGGTAGGACACTTTTATTTAACATATTAATTAATTTCTAATTAGCATAATTTCAAAATTAATAACTGGATAAAAAAATTATATTCGAGTAAAGTGAAACGGAATAACACTAAAAAAGTGTTGATTGTCGAGTAAAATAATATGGGAGGCGATATGTAAAGTCCAACTAGTACAAAAGGTTTAATCCAATTTACTTTATTCCTTTATCTCATATTTAGAGTAACTCTCTACAAGTCAATCGTTCATTTAAAAAAAAATTATCGTCAGTTAAGAAAAAAAATCATAGAAAGTGACTCAGCGAGCTATTAAAATTTTATCTCTAAAAATAAATTACAGGGAAGAAAGAAATCATTATTTTAAACTTAAGAATATTCGAGTATTATATCCTGAGTCCAACCATACAATCTCATACCTGGGTATGTAAGCCTTACATGAACCCTTAAAAAATGATGGACTTAAGATTATATATTAAAGTATAAAATATTAACATTATGCATATGATACAAAAATGCCACTTGATAATACAAAGAGATATTTTCTTAGGTAAAGACACAACATTTATATTTAAAAACATTTTGAAATGATCAATTATTGTGTATGGGTTGTTAATATGTTTATAATATTTTTTAGTAAGTTTTTTCCAAGATATACGCTTTGATCATTCCTTACACTAAATTAAGGTTTGGTAGAGCTTTGGAGTATAAGAATTTATTTTTTACTTTATTTTACATTTCTTTATCATATCGGAATATATAGAGATATTGTTTATTCACATAAGATATTAACTAATCCATTGTGTTTATAAGTTTATTCCACCCACTGATTTTTATGACGTATCATATTTGGTTTGCAAATATTAGATAAATCCTTTAACTTTTAATAAGTTTATCACACATAGTCATTATGACTCCAAAAATTGATTAATATGTGGTTTGTCTTCAATCATAAGAAAATGCACTAGCATAAAATCCGTGCGATGTACGAACGATGTACAATAAATAAATATGAAGATAATTAAAAAAAAATTAGTATATATCACAAATTCAATATCTTATCTTAAAGCAATTATATTGTTGATCCGTTTTCTCAACTTTTGCATTCTTAGAATAAACTAAAAAAATATCATATTTGCAACTAAAATAATATGATGCAAACTTTATTCATTGTTTTAAAGTTAAGTAATTAAACATTGTTGTACTACCTGTAGAAAATTCGTTCCAAATATAATATCTTCTGTGAAGAAATAACAAAGATAATGCTAGACAAAAGAACCACATTTTTTCAAAACAAATTATTTTAAACTGCCAACAAAACATATACTTAAATATATATGTAAAAATTGATCCTACAGTGGATCTTGTTTTGAAATACTTCTACTTTCAACAAAAAATGGAAGAAATGAGAAAAAAACTATATGTAAAAACTATATCTCTATTTTTTGGGAAATATTTCACATATGTAAATTTTTATCAAACAGTTTGCTATAATACCTCGTATTTTTGAACAATTATGGATTTAATTATTTCTGATATTTTAAACTACACATGTGTAGTAATTTAATTAAAATAAAATGTTGCATATAATAAATATTAATTAGGTGAGATTAAAATTAATATTTATGTGGTAAATTTACTAAGTGTGTTTATGGTAAATAAAACACAGTGATTTGGTAGAACATTGTAGTGGGTAATAATGACGGAATTGTGACGGTATGTCAACCGGGGTTGTGAGTATACTATACTAAGGTTGAGATGGTAAATTTATATGTAATGGCTCGGATGGTGATTTCGAGTTCAAGTTTGGTCACGAATGGGTCGAAATAGTCAGAATTAAGTATCATGGGTAGTAATAGGATTCTGGGGCCTTTTATACTAATTTGAACTCACGTTGGGTTTTTGAATTATTTGGATGTAGCCTAATAACCTAATTTTGGAATTAGTGTTTTAAACCATAAGGGATTGGTGGGCGAGGTAGCCATATCATTATTTCAAAACACTAAGAGAGAAGGAAGAGAGGAGAAAGTTGAAAAAACAAGGGAGAATGCTAAAGGAGGCCAATTCCAGAAGGGATTCGAGAAAATTCGAGCAACAACCCATCACACACGAAGTAGATCAGACTCTACAAACATCCCAAGTCAATTAATTGACTTGCTTAATTGAATAAGTAGTCGATTGTATTCATATTATGGTAGGTGAAGTGAAAAATTATTTTCTAGTGGGGTTTTCACATGTAAAAGGCGATTTTGGAAAATTATCCCATAAATTGTAGAGTAAATACATATTTGATGTTACTAATTGAATTATACCTATTGTAAATTGGATTTGGTTAAATATTCATAAGTTTATCATGGTTAATTGTGGGTTTGAATAAAAACTAGGGCTAATGGAAATGTTCATCATGTAAACCCATTTTTATGGATTAATTAAGTGATTGTTAGTTAATCTTTGAAATTTAATGATTTCTAGATGATAGAATTATGTACAAAATGTTCCTTCATATTCTATATAAATTGTTGAACGTAGTATAACTTGTTGATGATGTTTGTGATGGATTTAAAGAAGAAAAATAGGGATGGAATTCGCTGAACTGGATCAGTGAACCAGTTCGCCTCTAGGCCAAACCAGTTCAGAATTCTGGGCAGCTTTAGTTTGGGTTTTTGGTCTGTGGGGTGGATTCGAGAGAGTTTGAATCGATTTAAAAAACCCTTAAAAATAGAGGATATTATTAGGAGTGACCAAGGAAGTTTATCTTACCTCAGGATGATTGAGTAATCGAATTTTATTAGAAATTGTGAGAGAAATAAATCTCGAGGATAGTAATTAACGAATTGGGATAAATTGAATCAAGGACTGGGTGGATAGGTCTGGATTTTTCAGCTGAGTGACACTATATTATTAATTCAACTATTGTATTGACGGGCTGGTTGGATAAGTCCCGGCATTCCATTAAGGTGACACTACATTAATTATTTGATTGGTGAGAACTTGAATCAATTAAGAGTCAAGAATAAACTCGGGATAAGTGGGCTAGTGCTTCGAGCAATAGGCACGGGTTAGAAAAACATTATATATATATATATATATATATATATATATATATATATATATATATATAAGTGTAATAATATCTGTGTGTATGATATTTTTGTGAACATACCCCTGTAATGCTATTAGTGGAGGTTATGCGATGTGGGTGATCTTCCCTGGTGAGCGAAAGCAGGGTAAGTATAGTCCCTAGGTCATAGCCCCATGTTTATGTTTGTGTGATATATATTCTAAGTGAGACGATTTATGTATGGTTAGGTCTCACTTTTAAAGGACTATGACTGCCTCCAATACATTTGCAATTTTACCAAGTCGGTGTGAGAGTTCGACCATCGATAATTGGGATCAAGTAAGTATGCCATTACTTTTGATAGCATTGTAGGGACCCTCATCAAATGAGTTATTACTCGGGGGATGGCCCCACTCAAGGGATGACCACTTACGTGACATATGTGTGTTTGTTGTATAATACCCCGAGATTTTTGGGACAATAATTTATTTATTTTGGGAGAAATAAATAATATTTTAAATTGAGAATTATTAAATTGACATTTGAGGTCAAAATTTGAAGATGTTAGAAAGTGATTCGAATGGTGATTCTGAGGGTGCAGTTGTTTCCGGAAGGGTCGAGATAGTCAAAATGACTGTACTTGGGGTTTATTTAGGTTCCGAAATATTTTAAGTTCGTTTGGCTCGAATTAAAGTGATCGAGTCATTTAAAGTGTGTATTATCATTTAAAGTTGTGTATTTTGGGAGATAAGGCTTATTAAGACTATGGGAGAACAATTCTCCTTAGAGAGAAAGAGAAAGAAAGAGAGAAAAGAAAGAGAAGAAGAATAGAAGAGGAGAAAGAGAGAAAACTTCGGATTTCCAGCCAATACGCGATCTCGAGGACGAATCAGACTCTACGAATTTGAGGCAAGTGAATAAACTTACTAAATAATTGTTGTGTATCATTTATTTCATAATTGGTGGATAAAATTGTGAATTTTGGGGTAAATTGCTAATGCCTAGATTTTGGGTAAAATATTAGATTTGATGTGTATATATGGATTGGAGGTTATAAATTAGTTGGGATGAGTTAATCTATATATATATATATATATATATATATATATATATGTTCGGATTGATGAGGAAGGGTTAGAAGATGATTAAAATTGATTTTTTTAATTTTGGGTTTTGAAGAAAAATAACCCATTCGTAGCTTGCTGACCAAACCGAATCGATTCTCCCCTTCCAAAACGATTTGGTAGGAAGCAGACTTACAGTTCTTTTGGACCAAATCGATTTGCTAGGGCTGAATCGATTCGCTGATTGGGACCGAATAGATTCGGAGGGGCCGAATCGATTCGGAAATGAGGTTGTTTTGAGAGGTTTTCTGGAGTGAGTTTCGTTTGGTTTTGTTTGAGTTTGTCGATTGGGAACCTCTATAGGAGTTATAAGAAGTGTGTTTTGGAGACTTTTAGGGAGTTTCCCTGATGACAAATTATTGGAGTCATATTGACTTATTCCGAGAGAATATTGATTGGAGATCAATGTACCGATTAGTGGGGAAGCCCACTATCTTCGAGATTTCGAATTGGAGATAATTATGGTTTTATAAGAGATAGTTGGGATGTTCTTAGTGATATTGGGTTTTGATTTAATCCTAAATGGGATAACTTTAAAGGTTCATATGATTAATTGAACTATATTATGGATTGAGAATTATAAATGCCGATCGATGTGCATATGAATATAGAGAATATTTTCAACGTAAATAGAATTGAGAGATGATTCGTACAAATAGAAGTGAGGTGTGAATTTCAAGTGAGAAATAGTATAGTGTATACTAAGTGGGGAAGTTATGTGAGCCGTTGACGAATAGTATATCGACAGTAAAATATACTAACAAATGATATTATTTCATTTACGCCTAAGAGCGTAATAAGAGCATGTAAATAGTGTGATATATATATATATATATATATATAAGTGAAGCATACCCCCTCCTTGCTATCATGGGAAGTTGTGCGATGTGGGTGAGGCCCCTAGCTTGAGGAGCAGGGCGTATATAGTTCCCAAGTCATAACGTCCATTGTTATTGTGTGATTGTTTTTATTAGGGGTGAGACGTGGTGGGTATGTTTCGTCTCATTTCCGGGGAGGAACTATGACCTCTTCCCGTGCGTTGTGATATGGTTTTTGCCAAGGCGGTGTAAGATTCCGACCGTTGGTACCCAGGATGATATGTGAGTGATTCCTTGGTAGATAATAGCATTGAGAACTTTCATCCTTGAGTTATAGCTTGTTGGGATGGTTATTAGTATACTTGTGTGAATTGTATATCATTTGTATATGATTATGTGATATCATATTTGTCTCTAAAGTAAAGAGACATAAGAAGATTGTTTGAATCTCATTCCGGGAGATTAAATTTGGACTAAAATGCGATGAAAATATTAAAGTTAAAATGAAGAATATATAATTATATGAGTATTTATAGTACTTTGGGTATCGAGGGCATAATGGACCTCAAAGACCAACATTGCCAAGGAGTAGTGTATCGGGGGGGTTCCTTGTTTAGATTTCGCTTGTGAGATGTCCCACGCACAAAACGTAGTGCAACGTTGGGAGTGAGGAGAAGTTAGTCCTTAATGCTCATATTTATATATTAATATATCTCGACGATCGACAGTGCCAAGGAGTAGTGTATCAGGGGAATTCCTTGTTTGGATTTCGCTTGAAAGACGTCCCACGCACGAAATGCGGTGTACTGTTGAGAATTGAGAATAATAAATTAATTAATTATATTAAAAGAGAATTTGGGTTTTACGCGTCATGAATTGAGGGCATAATGAATCTTGATAATCAATATTGCCAAGGATTAGTGTATCGGGGGGGTTCCTTGTTTAGATTTCGCTTACGAGACGTCCCACGCAAGAAACACAGTGCAATATTGGGAGTGAGGAGAAATTAGTCCATAGTGATCATATTTATATATTAGTATATCTCGATGATCAACAGTGCCAAGGAGTAGTGTATCGGGGGGTTCCTTGTTTGGACTTCGCTTGCGAGACATCCCACGCCCAAACGCCATGTACTGTTGAGAATTGAGAATAATAAATTAATTAATTACATTAAAAGAGAATTTGGGTTATACACGTCATGCAATGAGGGCATAATGAATCTTGATAATCAATACTGCCAAGGAGTAGTGTATCGGGGGGGTTCTTTGTTCAGATTTCGCTTGCAAGATGTCCCTCGCACGAAATGCAGTGCAGTATTGGGAATTAGGAGAAGTTTAGTCCTTAGCACTTAGATGCTAATAACTCATATATATATATATATATATATATATATATATATATATATATATATATATATATATATAATAAAGTATAAAACTTATGTATGTCATAAGATTAAAAGATGATGTCATCTTTATGAGATTTTTTGTAATACCCATTTTACCCTTGAAATTTTTGGTTTCCCCCTCTTTTTAACACACTCTAATTTGTTCCCCCTTCTCTTCAAAATTCAAACACAAGGGTAAAATTGTATTTAAACCTCTGACCGCCCAAATCTCATACCAACCAAAGCATCGGAGGCAGCAATACCTCTACAAACTCATTTATGTGAAGCTCTTCACCACTTCTTTCTAATCGAGTATGTCTCTCTCGGTCACGGGGTTTGAGTTGTTTGTTTTAGATCTCTGCAAACCCATGTCTTTAATGTTTTATTGTTTGTTTTCCAGATATGAATATACCATCCAGTACCAAATCATACTGTGTCCCTCTCTTGCACACACCCCTACAGGTACCACTTCGAGCCTGGATTTTTTTTCATTTTGGTAACTACTGATGGTTTGAGTTTTGGGGTTTGGATTTATTTTTTGTAAGTTTTGGGTCCATTTTCTTTCTTTTTTTCTTTTTCAAATCCGGTTTTGTTCTAAAATTTGATTTTGACCCAAATAGTGAAAGAGAGAAAACTGGGTTTGTTTTTCAAATCGGGTTTTGTTCTAAAATTGGATTTGCATGTATACAATAGATCTTGCAACTGTAATGTTTTGATTTGTTAATGCATTTTTCTTTTTAAACTTGACGTTTACTCTTTAATATATGGAGAATAAACCTCTAAAATAGATTTTGTGATTAACTGTATTATTTCAAAATATGAAATTGATTCTTATTGTTTAAGAAATAAAGCGTAGACGATTTTTAAATTTTATTAATGATGGAGAAATGAATGGTGTTGGGTTGATTTTGATAAGGTGTCATCTGTTGTTAAGAAATAAAGTGTAGGCGATTTTTAAATTTGATTAACGATGGAGAAATGAATGGTGTTGGGATGATTTTGATAAGGTGTCGTCTGACAAGAAAACTGAAAAGTCGATGGCTAGCAGGATAAGGTTTGAAAAGTCGTCTGACAAAGAAAGAAAAAGTTTAAAAAATAATTTTTAAATTTGTCTAAAGTGAACTTGAAAAGTTATTTCTGATTTTTTTGTGTCATGTTGGCAGGGGAAATTCCTCCACGGTACAATCTTCAAGCTCTGCTTCTGTGGAAATGGAGAGAAGCAGCAAATGAATTGGGGGATTTTTTGGGAAATACCAGGTGCTTTAGATCCGGATGGAAATAACCTTGCCAAGATAAAGGGTTTTCAGGTAGATGTTGAGAAGAATATAAACTTTTTAAGTGCTACAATAACCCAGTCATTTGAGCAAAAAATGTGTGGTGGTGAAGATGGCATCATTTTTTGTGAATCAAACAACATGCTTGACGACCAAGAGCAACCTAATCATGTTTGTAGATACATGTTTAAGGTTTGCGGTGAAGACATGTTACTCTTTATTGGTGGGTGAGTGGCTCTTCCCTTTGAAAGCTGTGTGGCATGCGCGAGGCCCTTTGAAAGTAGCATTCTTCACTTGGACGGTTGCTGGAAGAGCAATTTTCACCATTGATAATCGAAGGAGGAGGAAGGTCATTGTTAATTTTTGTCAGTAGTGCTAACGAGATGGGAGTGAATCATTTATTACTTCATTGCGCATTCACTATAAGGTTGTGTGAGGCATTTTCTTCTCTTTATTCTGAGTGAAGTGGGATATGCCATGTTCTGTTGAGGAGATGTTGAGGGATTAGAAGGTTGCGCCAGAAAGTAAGCATAAGCGGGTGTGGGTATCCCGTTTTTATCACCATAAGGCCTGGACAAGTAGCCCCTCTTCAGCGGCCCAAAGCCCAGGCCCGTCACCTCTGGTACTCATCCATTTACTCCACGATCCCATGAAGAGAAGTTGTGGGGGAACATGATCCCATGTAAGGGAGATGGCTAATAAAGAGGAACCCATCACCCCCACTACACCAACATACACATGTATAAATTAAACCCTAAGTCCGGGGCAAAGGACAAGTTGTATTCTCTGTACTTACTCTTCAGAATATAGAGAAATAACACTGACTGAACCACCGTGGACGTAGGCACTTCTTTGCTGAACCACGTATCTTCGTTGTTGTGTGATTGGTCTTTTATTTGTTTTTTCTTGGTTGTCACCTCTTTCATATTTATTTGTGCTGCATAATAATTGCATCTATAATTGGCGCCGTCTGTGGGAAACGTTTATCTTTCCTTGAGAAGAGCCCACACCAAAGAAAAAAAAATCTAAGATGTCTGGTCACAGCAGCAACGCTCCCCAAGCAGGAGACATTCAGGAGCCACCCGCTCCTCGCAGGATCAGGTCTGAAGTCCGACGTTCCGATCAAGAGGCTCGCTTAGAAAGGCCAGCCTCAGAAGAAATTCAAGGACCAGCGAGGTCCACTCAGATATCCAGATTGATCGATGCATACGAAGCAAGGCTCCACGAGCAGAGGGAGTCTTCTCGCGGGTATGAGGCTGAGAATGCTCGCCTGAAAAGAAGACTGGAAAAACTGGAAAAAGAACTACGTCCTGATAACAGGAAACGCCCCTATCGCACTCCTAGCCCTCAGGCGAGCAAATCTCGCAGCCGAGGAAGGAGTCCTAGGAGGCAACATCAAGGGTTCGAAGGTGGCGACTCAGACGACGACCTCCGCGAGCAACTGAGAAAGGCTCGCCGCTATTAGAGCCCTGCTCGCAGCGACGACAACATACGGAACCTGGTCCGCGGAGAAATGGACCAACATCCAGCTCACCGCGGCACCAGGTCAACCAGAGAACTCGCCAGGAGAGCCCTCAAGACCCAAATGAAATCGCCCTTCACAAGGGAAATTGAAGAAGAAGAATAAGCTCCCAAAAAATTTGCTATTCCGAGGTTCAAGATTTATGACGGGAAGACTGATCCCATTGATCATGTCAGGCAGTACCGGCAGGCTATGACCCTCTGGAATCACCGAGATGCGTTGATGTGCCGTATTTTCCCCTCGAGCCTTCATGACGTGGCCCAGAAATGGTTCGAGAAACTCCCTCACCGATCCATCAAAAATTTCAAATCCCTGGCCGAGCTCTTTACGGCCAGGTTCATCACCAGCAGCTCCCATCCCAAAAGGATGGATGCTCTATTGACGATGAAGAAAAATCCTCAGGAGACACTTCGAGACTACGCGAAAAGGTACTGGGAGTTATTCAACGAAGTCGAAGACTGCGCAGAAGAAGTGGCAGTGGCTTCATTCAAAATTGGGCTACCTAGCTCTTCCCTCCTCTACCAGTCCTTGACAAAGAAGGAAGCAACCACCATTGATGACCTGATGGCCCGGATTGAGAAATACGCAAAGGTGGAAGATGTCACCCGCCTTAACGAAGGGGAAAACGGTCGAGCCAAGCTCGCCACGAAGGGAAGTGAGAAAGTTGATAACCAGAAAAAAGGAGGAAAGAATGGGAGCAAGAATGGCCCCAAAAACGGAGGGGGCCCTGACATTGCAAAATCGTTCCAGGCAGTCAACACCATCTTCAAAGAACCAATTTACAAAATTCTCGCTAAGATCAAGGATGAGCCGTTCGTCAAATGGCCCCGGAAAATGGGAGGAGACCCATCGAAAAGAAACAATGCGCTGAGATGCACCTTCCACAAAGAGGGGGGACATAAGACCGAGCACTGCAAGGCTCTTAAGTCCCACCTCGAGGAAATGAAGGTAGAGAGAGTGACTGTCCACAAGGAGGCAAAACCCGACAACGTGTTAGAAGACGACACCGGACACGAATTCGCACTAATCCATGGAGTATCCGATGTTAAGCAAATCCAGGGCAACTCAGCTCGGATGGAGATAAAGAAGCTGACAGCAGTAATGCAAGCTTTTCAAATTGATCCAGCGAAATCACAGGCAGGAAAACGCCGCCGAGCAGAGGACATCAACTACAACAAGCATATTGTCTTCACGGATGAAGATCTTGTGGGAGTGAGGACCCCACATCACGATGCCTTAGTCATTACACTCAGAATAGCCAACTTTGATATCGACAGACTGCTCGTCGATCAAGGAAGCTCATCCGAAGTAATGTACATCGACCTGTTCAGGAAATTGAAGTTGGACATCGCCGACCTTAAAGGAACCACTGTCCCTCTGGTCGGCTTCGCTGGAAAAATGACCATGCCTTTGGGCAAAATAGTACTACCAATGCTCGCTGGGAGTGTTTCAAAAATGATCGAATTCTTGGTGGTCGACATCGATTCACCATATCAAGCCATCCTCGGCAGGGGATGGCTCCATGCAATGAAGGCAGTCTCCTCGACCTACCACCAGAAACTCAAATATATCACAGAGCGGGGAGTGATGGAGATACATGGCGACCAGGCGATGGCGAGAATGTGATTCATAGCGGCTATCCGATCGAAGCCAGAGAAAAAAGACATTCGAACCAGCGAGAAAGTGGAGGAAGATGCAATCCCTTCCAAATAGCAATTAAAATATGGAAGGCCCGGAGTGGAAGAGACCAGGCTCCTCCCCTCCGAACGGGTTGTAGAGGACCTGGTAGAAGTCATTGCTAGGGAAGGCGACAACAGCAGAGTCTTCCTGATCGGGACTTCACTCACTAACAAAGAGCAAAAGGATTTGTTAACCTTACTCAGAAGCAACATAGATGTTTTCGCCTGGGAACCCTACGAGCTGCCAGGGATCGATCCCAATATGGTCTGCCATCAGTTGCACGTCAATCCCACATTCAAACCGATAGCACAAAAGGCACGACGAACTGCTCCCGAGAAAGCCAAAGCAATAGAACAGGAAGTCGAAAAACTGCTGGATGCAGGATCCATACGGGAAGTGCAGTTCCCCAAATGGTTATCCAACCTAGTGGTAGTTCCAAAAAGCAACGGTAAGTGGAGAGTTTGCATAGACTTCACTGACCTCAACAAAGCCTGCCCCAAGGATAGTTTCCCTCTTCCAAAAATAGACCAACTAGTAGACGCCACTGCAGCTCACGAGCGAATGAGTTTCCTGGAAGCATACTCGGGTTATCACCAGATTCCCTTATATGCCCCAGATCAGGACAAAACGGCGTTTATCACGACGGTTGGTTTATACTGTTACAAGGTCATGCCTTTCGGGCTAAAAAATGCAGGGGCAACCTATCAGCGGCTGGTTACTAAAATGTTCAAAAATCAGATGGGAAACACGATGGAGGTCTACATCGACGACATGCTCGTCAAAAGCAAGGAGAAAGAAAACCACCTTTCTGACCTGGCAAGTACCTTCAAAATCCTCAGGAAATACCGAATGAAACTCAACGCGAGCAAGTGTTCCTTCGGTGTCCAGTCAGGAAAGTTCCTTGGGTATTTGGTCAGCAAGCGTGGCATAGAAGCAAATCCGGACCAGATTGAGGCAATTAAACTGGTGCAACCTCCTCGCACAATCCGCGATGTACAGAAGCTCACTGGAATGCTCGCTGCTCTGAATCGTTTCATTTCTAAATCCTCCGAGAGATGCAAGCCCTTCTTTCAACTCTTAAAAGGCATCAAAACGGTAGAATGGACCCCAGATTGCTCGCAAGCATTAGGCGAGCTCAAATCCTACCTAAGCTCCCCACCACTGCTCGTCATGCCACAGCAAATGGACCCTTTGTACCTCTACCTCTCTGTATCCAGCCATACTATCAGCTCAGCGCTAATGTGTGAAGTCACAGGGATCCAACATCCAGTCTATTACGCGAGCAAAACCTTACTAGACGCCGAGCAGAGATACCTGCTATTGGAAAAGCTCGCATTCGCCCTAGTAATGTCATCAAGGAAACTAAAGCATTACTTCGAAGCTCACACGATCATCGTCCTTACATCACACCCCCTCAAGGCTGTCCTAAGGAAGGCGGATTTGTCAGGCAGGCTGTCTAAGTGGTCAGTCGAGCTCGGCCGGTTTGACATCCAATTTCAACCAAGGACAGCTATCAAGGGTCAAGTCCTCGCTGACTTCATAGCTGAATTCACGGGCGAAGAACCTCTCGACCAGCCTAAACCAACAGAACAAAACAGCCAGGCTACAGGGGGAAGCTGGAAGCTATTCGTTGATGGAGCCTCCAACTCAAAGGGGGCAGGAGTAGGAATTATTCTCATCACTCCAGAAAATGCAGTCCTCGAGCAAGGAATTAGGCTGGGATTTGCAGCCTCCAACAACGAAGCAGAATACGAAGCCTTAATTGCAGGTCTCCAAAGGGCGCAAACTCTAGGAGCAAAACATTTACAGGTATTCGGAGACTCGCAACTAGTTTCCAATCAGATAAGTGGAGACTACAACGCGAAGGACGAGAGGATGGCAGCCTACCTCTCGTTGGTAAGAAACTTGATGACAAACTTTGAAGAAATCAACATCCAGCAGTTCCCCAGGGGGCAGAACAGCCACGCTGACGCTTTGGCAGCCCTGAGCTCGGCAGTCGATTCCAGCCTTAAAAGGATAATCCCTATCGATTTCCTTAGCTACCCGAGCATTCACCGCGAGCTAACAAAAGCGAAACAAATACTCCAATTGGAACCAACCCCTAGCTGGATGGATCCCTTAAAAGGCTATTTGAAGAACGAAACGCTCCCAGATGATAAAAGGACCGCCCACCAGATAAGAGTCAAAGCTGCTCGCTTTCACTTATCCACGGGAGGCGACTTGTATAAAAGATCTTTCTCCGACCCCTATCTTAGATGCGTCCACCCAGGCGAGGTCGAGACAGTGCTTCACGAGCTCCACGAAGGAATCTGCGGAAGTCACGTCGGAGGAAGATCTCTAGCCTTCCGAGCAATGAAGGAAGGTTACTGGTGGCCGTATATGCAAAGGGACTCCGCAATATATGTCCGCAGATGCCTAAAATGCCAGCTTCACGCCCCCATGGTCCACCAGCCTGCCAGCGAATTGAAATCCCTGACCAGCCCCTGGCCTTTTGCCCAGTGGGGAATGGACATCGTGGGACCTCTACCCACCGCTGCCGGCAATCGCAAATACCTGTTGGTCGCCACCGATTACTTTACCAAGTGGATCAAGGCAGAACCTCTGGTGAACATCCGAGATGCTGACATGATGAAATTCATATGGAAAAATATAATCACTCGATTCGGGATCCCCAGAACCATCATCACTGACAATGGGACACAGTTCGAAAGTGGCCCCTTTCAGGACTTCTGCGACCAACACGGAATCAGGCACCACTTCATCTCGGTAGCTTATCCTCAGAGCAACGGACAAGCTGAGGCTTCCAACAAAACAGTGATCGCTGGATTAAAAAAGCGGTTAGAACGAGCAAAAGGCGCGTGGACTACCGAGCTACCACATGTCCTATGGGCATACAGAACGACTCCCAGACGAGCCACAGGTCAGACGCCATTCTCACTAGCATATGGTATGGAAGCGGTCATCCCATTAGAAGCAGGATTGCCTACAATGAGATCCGACCTTGTCGAGCAGAATCAGAACGATCAGGCTTTGCTCGCTGAACTCGACTTGGCCGACGAGCGCAGGGAACTTGCCCTAGTCAAACTAGCGAGTTATCAGCAACAGCTCGCGAAGGACTACAGCAAAAAGGTCAATCCGAGGAAGTTAGAAATTGGAGACTATGTCCTAAGAAAGGTCCTTGGCAACACAGTAAAGCCATCAGATGGTAAACTGGGCCCAAACTGGGAAGGACCTTATGAAATAATTAGAGACGACCTGCAAGGTGCCTATCATTTGAAAACGATGGAGGGCAGAGAGATACCACGAGCATGGAACGCAGCTAATCTCAAGAAATTCTACTTTTAGGAGTTCTATTGTTAGATCTTTTATTGTACTCATTTTGGGAAAAGACAGTTTATTTCTCTACTCACCAATAAAAATCTCTCAGTTGATTACTCTCTAAAAGTATAACAATTATATCTTATTGCACATCTTTTTCAAATCACAGGTATAATAGTTGACATAGCAGGGGAACACCCCTCCTCAGGTCATCGTCACGAAGCACGACAGACCTCTTAGCATTGCCCATGGCAATATATGAAGCCCAACAGAGTATTCTTAGGCATCGAACCTACTCTGGTTAAACAAAATCCTGACCGGATGAAGACATCCAAAAACAGGTGTGTCCTCGCCAATTGCCCCTCTTAGACCTAAGGGAGTGTGACGACACGACCTAAAAGGTGAAGGGAGAGCACAATGGTATTCTTAATACTGGACTGGGCGGATATTCACATGGCAAGATAAAGATTGTGAAGCTGCAAAAATATAACAGAGATTGGATAAACACGTTTAGTCGGCAAAAACGCCCAAAACTCAAACTTTCCATTAATCTTTTATATTTACAAACAATAATGGTACATGTTTAGTCGGCAAAGACTCGCCCAAAGCATTTACAATTATTAAAAAACAAAAAATCAAGAAGGGGGAAGCCTCCGAGCAAGGTAATCAGCAACCTTAGCTCTCCTCCCGTCATCAGGGGCAGGATCGAATTCCTCAACAACTTCATTTGTGTCCAACTCCAGTAGCCGCCGAGGAATAGCATCGATAGGAATCCATCGGTCATCTCGCCTAATTGGATTGGGCATCAGAGTAGAGGGAGACATCTCATGCCGATACCACAATATCGAATTTCTCGGCACCTGCAGCTCTTTGAGAGCACTCAACCACCCCCTGATGAAGGAAAGCTCCTCGAACTCTGATAATCTTGTGGGAGCATCTAGCCAGCCCTGATCATAGCCATCAGTCCACACTTGGCGAGGGCCCTTCTTAAATAAATGCCGCAGTCGGGTGACGTCCCTCTGAAGCCCAGCAGCAGTTATGTAAGCTCGCTGAACATCGCCGCGCAGCTCCTCCATCTCCCTCTCACGCTGCTCTTCAGCTTCCCTACTCCTACCCCGCGTACTCCTGCCAGCTCGCGGGAGGGGTGGCCGAGCAGCTCGCGATGAGGAAGAACCTTGCAGGACTGCCGAAGCGGTGCTCGGCGAATGCTCCTTAAGCTTCAAGACCTCCCGCCTCAGTTCGTCATTCTCCCGCTGAAGAAACTCCACGACCTGATTGATCTCGGTAGCCTCCAGTAACTTTACTCTCAGCTCGCTGACTTCTTCCTGCACTGAAGCTCCGATCTCTCCCATTTCCTGGAGCCTGTCCTTCAATTTAGCCACCAGCTCGGACTGATCCTTATACTTCTGGTTCCTTGATTTAGCAAACCTACAGAGCTTAGCAAAAGCCTGGCGAACTGCAGGGCTTGCATTAGGACCCAGAGTCCTACCCAATTGGGAGGTAACAGGAATATAATCATCCACATCAACCAACTACAAAGAAAGGAAGAGAACAAAAAGAAATCAGTATAAACAAAAACGAAGCCTTTTTATTGATAATGAGCGAGGTTACATCAGAACAAAAAAAAGGGAAAAAATTACAAAGAGATCCCTATCACTTAGCAACCTCGGTGGACGGACCCTCGTCCTTATCAGCATCATCAGGGGCGTTACCCTCTTCAGAGGTGTGCACTGCCCCCTCGACCAAGGAAGCATCAGCAAGAGTCGCCTGAGAAGCAGGATTGACCCCTTCAGCAGTTGGGGCTGGCTCCTCATCCACAACTGGCTTGGGCCCTGGATCATGTTCGTCAAAAAGTGGGGATGCAACATCCACCCCTGCAGCCACAAGGGCCTTGTTCCACCCCTTCTTGAAGTTCAGACGGCTAATATAGCCTATCTGAACTTCGGCGTCTTCATACGCAGCAGCCCAGCCAGAATTGTATGAATCTTCTTTAACAGTGGCTGCCTGGGCCTTCTCCGCTTCCAGTTGATCGGCAAGAACCCTGTTCTTCTCCACAAAGTCCAGCTTGCTAGAGCAGACCTGGTCGTACGACTTCCTCAGCTCACCGAGCTCCCTGACAGCATTATCTCTCTCGCGAGCAGAATTAGCAAGGGCCAAGGCAGAAGAAGCTCGATCCGCATCAGCAGCCTTCAGATCGGCCTCCAACTGAGAACCCCTGGCCACCAGAGTAGAATTCGCCTGCTCCAGCTCGCTGTTCCTTCTCAACAGCTCGTCGCGAGAGCGATATAGCACGGCGAAGTCAGTCACAAACTGCAAAAAATAAGGTAAAGATCAGAAAGAAGAAACCATCAAAGAAGATTAGGAGAAGTTGGGAAGTAGAAAAGAAACCTTACCAAGGCGAGCCTCTGGCTAGCTTGCAAGGCCAGTTGATCAGACCCTGACGCCCTCTCCCGATCTGCAGGGAGGACTGCCCTCTCAAGCAGCGCAGGGGCAAGTTGAGGAGAGGTGGCCACCGAAGCCCCCTCAGGCAAAGCAGATACTGGGACCAAGGATTGACCAGTCTTGGTCCTCAGTTCCATCTTCCTCCTCTCCTCCTCCTTCTCCTTATCCCTCCTCTTTCTCTCTTCCACCTTTTTCCTCTCCTCCTCCTTTTTCTTCTCCCTCTCCCTCGCCTGCTCCTCCTCTCTCTTCTTCTCTTGTTCTTGAGAGGGAGGCCGAGAACCAGTAGCTATGGCCCCGGAGACAGTCTTCGATTTTTTAGACCTCTGTGCAAGAAGCACATCATCATCATCATCATCATCATCATCCCGGATTAGATTCTTCCTGGGAGGCATTTCTTCACCTGGACTGCTGGTAGTACTCGACGAACTGCTACTATCAGCACTGCCTCCACCCAAGTTACTCCCAACACCTGCAGGCTCGCTCTCCGAGCTGTTCTCCTCCTCGTCCAATTGGATGGGCTCAGCTGAAATCTCTTCGAAAGAGTCAAAGTCCGGAACACTATCCACAGGTCGGGCTATGAAGCTCGAGCCTGTGTTCTTGTATTCAAGCAGAAAAGCAGCAGACCTAGGATGCTCGCCGTCACCCAAAGGTTCCCTGATGTTCCAAGCTTTCACCAGTTCCGAGATACGAACCTCGCTGAGAGCTGGCTCCAAGTTCTTTATCTTCGCTGAAAAGGAGAAAGCAAGGAGGAGTTAGACAAGTCACAAAGTCAGTAAAGGTTGAAACAACAATACAACATCTACCTATATATTCTTCCCCATAAAAGGGAATAGTGAACCTCTCAGACCTCGACCCTTCAAATTGAGGGGAGTATTGCCAGTTCCTAACGAGAAAACCTTCTTGCCAGTAGTCCTTATGGGAATCAGGTGAATTTACTACCAATAGCCTATCAGGGCTCCCAGCCTTAAGGTACAAGACACCTGAACTCGTTCGAGAAAAAGAATAACAAAAACAGACCTCGGCAAGCCCTAACCTCGTGCCGTACAACTGATTTATCCTGTGCACACCGTTCACTATTTTCCATACATTGGGTGAACATTGTGCAGGCACAATACCAAAATAACTAAAAAAGTGCAGAAACAAACCATTAGGGGGAAAGGTAAGACCCCCCTGGGAGAGCAACAGGACATGAATCCAATGTGCATCCTCTATATCCCTGACGTTCCTAGGCGGCGAGGCACAACACTCAATCTCTACCCACTCAGGAATACCGTAGAATTTTCTAAACTCAGTTACCGACCTATTTCCAATCTTCGCCATTGGAAAAATACAGGAAAAACTATAAAATCAAGAAAAAGGGCACGAAAGACTTACAGGACAGAAGATCAGATCAAAAGGCGAAGAAGCGACGAGAGTGGAGACCGAAAACAGAAGGTACAAAACTTGAGAGTTCTCAGAAAATAGAAGATTGATGGAAAAGCTGGAACGACGAAGAGAAAATGTGTCTTATTCCAACAAGCCTTCAAAGCTAATCATAACGCACGGACAGCGAAGCGGGTGCCGCCAAAGTAACTTCACAGTTTTCAAAGAGATCAACCATCATTGTTGATCATTTAAATTCATCAGACCCGCGAGAACGGCCCAACAAATTTAGGGGCAATTGTGGGTATCCCGTTTTTATCACCATAAGGTCTGGACAAGTAGCCCCTCTTCAGCGGCCCAAAGCCCAGGCCCGTCACCTCTGGTACTCATCCATTTACTCCACGATCCCATGAAGAGAAGTTGTGGGGGAACATGATCCCATGTAAGGGAGATGGCTAATAAAGAGGAACCCATCACCCCCACTACACCAACATACACATGTATAAATTAAACCCTAAGTCCGGGGCAAAGGACAAGTTGTATTCTCTGTACTTACTCTTCAGAATATAGAGAAATAACACTGACTGAACCACCGTGGACGTAGGCACTTCTTTGCTGAACCACGTATCTTCGTTGTTGTGTGATTGGTCTTTTATTTGTTTTTTCTTGGTTGTCACCTCTTTCATATTTATTTGTGCTGCATAATAATTGCATCTACAGCGGGTATGGTTAATTATGGTGCAGCCTAGCATCTTCATTGCCTTACAAAGGAGATTGATTTTGTGACCCCTTTTTTGTTGGCCCATGGGTCCGCCAATTTTTTTGTGTATACTCCATGTAAGGGTTCCAACTCCTTAGCAGTCATTTAAAAAAAAAGAGTTTAATAGGGGTGAAAGTCAATGTGTTAGTCATTGAATTAGGAAAAGGGGAAGATACTTGAAAATGGCTATTTTGAACACAATTGATCGAGTAGTGGACCAAGAGCAACCTAATCTTGTTTATAGATACATGTTTAAATATAAAAAGAGCCTTTTTTGTTATTTTGAAAAGTCGTTAACAATATTTTGGACGTATTGCATTGTATAAATCTTGGGTAAAGTGAAGAAAACAAGGCCTCTTCAGCCTCAATGGCTTTACACATGAGGTGACGACTAATGGGACTAGACACATGACATAAATAGCAATAGAAGAAAAGTAAGACAAATCTCACGCCTCTCAATGAGAGAGAAGAAAGGAACAACTTTTTTTTTAAATAACTCTTATAAAGAGGACCTAATCATTAAAACAAATGATAGATCAAACAACTTTCGGCTATAGATAAATTAATATTTCACATTTAATTGACATGGAGAATCGGAAAATATTTCATAAGGTAGTCATAATTGTTTGGTCACTTATAAACACGAGGATTTTGGCGATACTTGGTAATAGATTGTAATTAGTTGAGATGGAGAACGGGTGGCCCAAGAGGCATGTCAACTGACAAAAGTACAAAATGCCTATCAAAGATGACTGTTGCGTGGCTCAAATTTTTATAAATATAAGAAATTATGTTTTAATTTTTAAAGACCAATTTTTTTAAATTACATTTTATTTTGTTTGGGAACAAAATGTTTTTCCGCTTTGCAATTATGTACTTTGAAAATTTTCGTTATTTTGTAATTACGTAGCTTTAAACTTTTTACCGTTTTGTAATTCTGTACTTTGAATTTTTTGTCGTGCCTTCAAGTAAGGGAATACACGTGCTTACCCCCGTATATGAAAAGGCTTCTCCCATGTCTCGAACCCTAGACCAATCGTAGCTTTGGCGAGGTAACTTGCCATTGCACCAAGGCATGACTTATGTTTTTCAAAATTATTAGCGTGCCTTCAGGCACGGGCATACCCTAGTATATATATATATATATATGTCAATAACTAGAATACGAGAAATTCTAGTAAAAGAGAATGTTTATGTATATTTTATATGTTTAGTAGGTGAGCGAATAATTGAGATCATTAATAATCGAAGTTGAGGATTACTATTTGGCTAGATTTTAGATGAGTATATATTTAGGGGTAGGTTAGATTATTGCCCTAGATATATTTGGGCAATTATTTGGAGATCTTGTGCATACGCTTAGTTGCGCGCTTTAGTTGAGAGGTGAGTTGGATCCATTTATATCATGTCATAATCCATTTATAATTATTATGAATTTTAATGCACTTGCTAAAAATGTTTTCACACCTCGGGATCTTACCCATTTATATTTTCTCTTGCTATGTATATATATTTTGTTATTCTAGGTGTTCCTACGCAAGGACACCATTGTTGATTTCCATCCAGTGAATTCGTGGAGCTATGGTAGTAGTGGTCTGTTGCAGTATTTGATTTTAGTCATTTCCGATCTTTCTTCTATCTATAATAGGATTCAGTTTGTATATCGGGTTTATACCCAAGTGATGTAGTGTAGCACTTTTATATTTTCTCTCTCAGTTTATTGTATTCTCTGTGACCCGACAACGTATTCGGGTAGTTTACTTTGTATATTGTGTTGTACTCTTTTATATATTATTTTGAGCATGTGTGTGTCCCTTATCACATTTAGAAGTTATGTTCTTATATGGTTTGTTTTAGAAATGTAAATAAAATGTTTAAAAAAAATTTTGATACCCTCTTTTTAGGGTAATGGGTAGTTAGCCATGTTTATTTTTAGAATCGTTAGTAGATGCTGAGAATGATCCACTTGAGATTCCTGATTATTTTAGGCTAGCCACCTGTTATTATTCTAAGAAGGGTGTCACAGGTGGTATCAGAGCATCAGGTTCTAGTGTCCTTAGGATCTGTGTGGGTTACTGCGATCTTCCATAATCGTTCTTGAGTAGAGCCCTATTATTAGTATTGTTGTGTTCATACATCCATATTTTCTTCTGTGATGAGAAAACAATTGAAAGGCATTCTGATACACTTGTTCTTGTTTCAGAAGCCAACGAAGAGAGGTCATCTAGGTAGGGAAAATAAAGGGGCTGAGAGTGTGGAACCCCAAATGCCTCAAAGGACAATGACTACAGATGAAGTTTCCAATATTGTGGCACAAGCAGTAACTGCTGCCATTTCTGCGATGGTACATCAACCTATAGTTCAAGCAACCCAAACCCATTCAATACCGTCTTTATGGGAAAGAGTGCGGGAAGATTTTAGTATGGGGCATCCTCCAGAGTTTTCAAGGGGAGTTGATGCGATGGCTGCAAGTCGATGGAAGAATAGTATGCAAAGGCAACTTTGTATGGTTGAGTGTAGTGAGGTGAAGAAGCAATTTCTAGCCACCTTTATGTTAACGGGAGCAGCTCTCCATTGGTGGGAGTATGTCACCACATCAGAATAGAGAGATACATTACCCATAACAGATTTTTGGTAACTCTTTGACCGAAGGTATTTTCCTTCCGCGATTCAGAAGGAGATGAGGAGGAAACTGATGGATGTGTTTTAAGGCAATAGAACGATGATTGAGTATGAAGAAGAATTTACTCGATTGGAGAATTTGGTACCTTGAGAGGTAAATACGGAAGAGAAGCATCTATCTAAGTTCATGCGAGGTTTAGATTGGAGAATTCGGTAGCATTTGTTAGAGAACCCAGCGTTAGTGACTTTCGTCGACGTGGTGAGTGCGGCACTATTACAGTGTCATGAATATCGTCTTCGTTCACAAGGGGGGTAAGAACTTTGGAGACTCAGGTTCATCAAGTAGGTCTGGAAAAGAGAATGCCAGAGGGTATAGGCAGGATTTTAGAGGGTCACAACAGCGTTATGTTCCTCAAGATGGGCAGAGAGGATTTACGGGTAGATGTTTCTTTTGTAAAGAATTTGGTCATAGGAAGAGAGATTGTCCTAATAGAGGTAAGGAACCATGTTTTGAGGAAGTTTTGGATGTGCATCCCCTACAGCAGATTCGAGGTCATTTTAGGCCGGGGGACTTTGTGTGGAAACCCAATGATGAGGAGATGAAATCGAACTAGAGAGGTATGATGTAAACTATTTTTCCTATGTGAATCGGATTGTGCTATATGAAGTCTTGGGAGTATTGTATGTGGGATAGTTATGAGAGGGTAGTGATATAACCCTATTATGTATGGAATGACCCGAAAGGGAATTTTGAGCAAATGAGTCTCTTATGTTATTATCTTTTGAGAGAATAGATTATCCTGTGATGTGCTAAGAGAGAGCTATAACTTTGTTGTGAATGCAAGAATTGTTAAAATCTGTTGATTAGTAATGATAAAGCTACTTCTATTTATAGTCGTGCTAGACTTATATATTTGTTATATTCCAGTTATGGAAGAACCTAGTGTATGACAATATATTAATATGATGCGAGAGATTATTACTGAAATGATTCAGAATTTAGTAGATTATTATTGAGCGAGAGAATTTTAGCTCATAATTATGTAAATTTTGAGAGTTATATATTATTGTGAGTATGATGATTGTTAAAAACCTTGTGTCATGGGCATAAGGTATTTTATATAAACGTCGAAAGACATAAACTGTTTTTAAAATAAATTGTTTTCAAAATGAACTTTTTATAGGCCTTTGGGCCATATCCAAAAATGATTTACACAAAAATATTTGTAAACTCTAGTCCCGATCTAACACACTCTCAATCCCCGATGTCGCTACATATTAGTGTATTGGGAGGGTTCTTTGTTTGGATTTCTCTTGCGAGACCTCCCCTGCATAAAAGTAGCGAATGTCAGGAATTGAGAGGAGTTAAATCCTTGGACCTTTCAAAATTATTATATTATTAGGATGTTAGTATATTTTTAGAATTATTGTACCATTTGAGGCAAGTGAAGCCTAATTTTGTTTATACGAGTAGAGATCGAATAAAGGGTGTATGGGCGCCCTAGTTGTTATAATTGGTTTTATAAAATAATTCTTCGTGAGAAATGGGAGGATTGGGTATAGTGTTAGTGAGGATAAGTGTAGTAGGAACTAGATGAGCTTTGGAATATCAGGCTTAGCTTAATTTCGAGGACGAAATTCTTGTAAGTGGGGAAGTCTGTAATACCCCGAGATTTTTGGGAAAATAATTTATTTATTTTGGGAGAAATAAATAATATTTTAAATGGAGAATTATTAAATTGACATTTTAGGTCAAAATTTGAAGATGTTAGAAAGTGATTCGAATGGTGATTCTGAGGGTGCAGTTGTTTCCGGAAGGGTCGAGATAGTCGAAATGACTATACTTGGGGTTTATTTAGGTTTCGAAATATTTTAAGTTCGTTTGGCTCGAATTAAAGTGACCAGGTCATTTAAAATGTGTATTATCATTTAAAGTTGGGTATTTTGGGAGATAAGGCTCATTAAGCCTACATGAGAATAATTCTCCTTAGAGAGAAAGAGAAAGAAAGAGAGAAAAGAAAGAGAAGAAGAAAAGAAGAGGAGAAAGAGATAAATGTTGGGCTTTCCTGCCATTACACGATCTTGAGGACGAATCAGACTCTACGAATTTGAGGCAATTGATTAAACTTGCTAAATAATTGTTGTGTATCATTTATTTCATGATTGGTGGATAAAATTATGAATATTGGGTTAAATTACTAAAACCTAGATTTTGGGTAAAATATTAGATTTGATGTGTATATATGGATTGGAGGTTATAAATTAGTTGGGATGAGTTATAAAATGCATTTTGATGATATTTATATGTTTGGATTGATGAGGAAGGGTTAAAAGATGATTAAAATTGATTTTTGGAATTTCGGGTTTTGAAGAAAAATAACCCATTCGTACCTTGTTGACCAAACCGAATCGATTCGCCTCTTCCGAATCGATTGGGTAGGAAGCAGACTTACAAGTCCATTGGACCGAATCAATTCACTGGGGCCGAATCGGTTCGCTGATTGGGACCGAATTGATTCGGAAATGAGGCTCTTTTGAGAGTTTTTTATGGAGTGAGTTTCGTCCCGTTTCGTTTGGGTTTGTCAATTGGGAACCTCTATAGGAGTTATAAGAAGTTTGTTTTGGACACTTTTAGGGAGATTCCCTTATGAGAAATTATTTGAGTCATATTGACTTATTCCGAGAGAATATTGATTGGAGATCAATGTACCGATTAGTCGGGAAACCCACTATCTTAGAGATTTCGAATTGGAGATAATTATGGTTTTATAAGAGAGAGTTGGGATACGCTTAGTGATATTGTGTTTTGATTTAATCCCAAATGGGATAACTTTAAAGGTTCATATGATTGATTGAACAATATTATGGACTGGGAATTATAAATGCTGATCTATGTGCATACGGATATAGAGAATATCCTCAACGTAAATAGAATTGAGAGATGATTTATATAAATCGAAGTGAGGTGTGAATTTCAAGTGAGAAATAGTATAGTGTATACTAAGTGGGGAAGTTATGTGAGCCGTTGACGAATAGTATATCGAGAGTAAAATATACTAACAAATTATATTATTTCATTTACGCCTAAGAGCGTAATAAGAGCATATAAATAGTGTGATATATATATATATATACCTTGCGTGATGGTATGCATTTATATGATGTGATGATGTATGTATATCTTGTGTGTATAGTATATATATAAGTGAATCATACCCCCTCCTTGCTATCATGGGAAGTTGCGCGATGTGGGTGAGGCCCCTGGCTTGAGAGGTAGGACGAGTATAGTCCCCAGGTCATAACGTCCATTATTATTGTGTGATTATTTTTATTAGGGGTGAGACGTGGTGGGTATGTTTTGTCTCATTTTCGGGGAGGAACTATGACCGATTTTCGTGCGTTGTGATATGGTTTTTTCCAATGCGGTGTGAGATTCCGACCGTTGGTACCCAGGATGATATGTAAGTGATTCCCTGGTAGATGATAGCATTGAGAACTTGCATCCTCGAGTTATAGCTTATTGGGATGCTTATTAGTATACTTGTGTGAATAGTATATCATTTGTATATGATTATGTGATATCATATTTGTCTCTAGAGTAAAGAGACATAAGAAGATTGTTTGAATCTCATTCCAAGAGATTAAATCTGGACTAAAATGTGATGAAAATATTAAAGTAAAAATGAAAACTATATAATTATATGAGTATATATAGTACTTTGGGTATCTAGGGCATAATGGACCTCAACGACCAACATTTCCAAGGAGTAGTGTATCGGGGGATTCCTTGTTTGGATTCCTCTTGCGAGACGTCCCTTGCACGAAACGCAGGGCAATGTTGGGAGTGAGGAGAAGTTAGTCCTTAGTGCTCATATTTATATATTAGTATATCTCGACGATCGACAGTGCCAAGGAGTAGTGTATCGGGGGGGTTCCTTGTTTGGATTTCGCCTGCGAGACATCCTACGCACGAAACGTCGTGTACTGTTGAGAATTGAGAATAATAAATTAATTAATTACATTAAAAGAGAATTTGCATTATACGCATCATGCATTGAGGGCATAATGAATCTTGATAATCAATACTACCAAGGAGTAGTGTATCGGGGGGGTTCTTTGTTTGGATTTCGCTTGCGAGACGTCCCACGCACGAAACGCAGTGCAGTATTGAGAATTGGGAGAAGTTTAGTCCTTAGCACTTAGATGCTAATAACTCACATATATATATTTATATATATTTATGTCAATAACTAGAAAATGAGAAATTCTAGTAAAAGAGAATGTTTATGTATATTTTATATGTTTAGTAGGTGAGCGAATAATTGAGCTCGTTAATAATCGAAGTTGAGGATTATTATTTGGATGGATTTTAGATGAGTATAAATTTGGGGGTAGGTTAGATTATTGCCCTAGATAGATTTGGGCAATTATTTGGGGATCTTGTGCATACGCTTAGTTGCGCGCTTTAGTTGAGAGGTGAGTTGGATTTTATGGAGAGCGCAACTCCATTTAAATCATGTCATAATGAATTTATAATTATTATGCATTTTAATGCGCTTGCTAAAAATGTTTTCACACCTCGGGCTCTGACCCGTTTATATTTTCTCTTACTACGTATATATATTGTGTTATTCTAGGTGTTCCTCCATAAGGACGCCATTGTTGATTTCCATCCAGTGAATTCGTGGAGTTGTGGCAGTAGTGGATTGTTGCGGTATTTGATTTTAGTCATTTCCTATCTTTCTTGTATCTAGAATAGGATTCAGTTTGTATATCGGGTTTATACCCAAGTGATGTAGCGTAGCACTTTTATATTTTCTCTCTGATTTTATTGTATTGTCTGTGAACCGACAGCATATTCGAGTAGTTTACTTTGTACATTGTGTTGTACTCTTTTATATATTATTTTGAGCATGTGTGTGTCCCTTATCACATTTAGAAGTTATGTTCTTGTATGGTTTGTTTTAGAAATGTAAATAAAATGTTTTAAAAAAAATTTGATACCCTCTTTTTAGGGTAATGGGTAGTTAGCCGTGTTTATTTTTAGCAGCGTCAGTAGATGCTGAGAATGATCCACTTGAGATTCCTCATTATTTTAGTATAGGGCTAGCCAACCGTTATTATTCTAAGCGGGGTGCCACATGTTGTAGTATATCTTTACGTATATAATAGTGTAGTTATTTATATACAGGCTTAATACGTTACGAGTGAACATATGTGTGTTTATTGTAGTATCTCATTGCACATATAATAGTATAGTTAATTGTATATGGGCTTAATACATTAAGTGTGAATGCTTATAAATAACTGGAGTAAAGTTATAAGAATGATTAATTACGAGATGATAAATTAAGCTAATGATTAAACTAGCTAAGAAACAATGATAGATAACACTCGGGTTAGAGTAGGGTATTGGTGAGATTTGCAACAGGACTAGTTAAGCGGATAGCGTAATAGGTTAGTTAAAATTTATGCACTAGGTGTGCACTATAGTTGAGAGGTAAGGGTTATTTCATAGGAGTGCGACACTGGCTTAAATATGGAAGGTTATACTGCATGTTTATTAATTCATCTTAATTACATGCAAATATTTTAAAAAGGTTTTCAGCTCTAACCCAAGTCAAATTATTTTTTGAAAACCTTTAGGTGTCCAGCCACAGGGACACCAGGGATGACTATTATTTCCATGGACATGAAGCTGTAGCTGATGTGGAGGCTTGCAGGTTATTGAGTAGCCACTTTATTCATTGTATACTAGAATAAGTTATTTACTTCGGTTATCAGTTGGGCGTGTTACCCCTTTATTTCCAAACTCATCTACTTTTAGTGATTATTTCATTCAGATGTTGTTTTGGATTTTGGTAACCGTTGGTTTATTCCGTATTTTGTCTTATTATATAATGTTTAGACTTCCATATTGGTGTGATTGGTTACTTTGCTTTATTCTTGTGTTGATTTTAGTTAACAATTTACTTGTCGGATTTTAAATGAAAGATAAATTTGGCACCAACTTATTTAACTAATAGGTAGTTAGTAATTTAAAAAAAAATCGACAATTATGCTAAGAATAAACCAAATAAGATTTTGATGTTGTTTTAGTAGAGGACTGATCACCCGATACTTAAATAGGTGGGGTGATACATTTGTCTTTGTAAATTTTATATTCACCCAAGAAATCTATTAGTTTATCTTTGTAAATGCTCCCTATTCTATTATCTATAAATTTTATATTCACAAAATTTCATATATTAATTGAAAGTTCTCATATGAGACTTAGCTATTGGGGTATATCCTGAAATATCTGAGATTTTGACAATGTCATTTTTTCAATATGTTTCATGGTTAATTTAAGTTTTTATGTGAAAAATTTATATCGGAGAGAGATATTTTTGGTTTCCAAAAGACTTTTGGTTTATCTATTTTTTGGCTTCAAAGGAGACAATTTTCAAGAAGACTATTGATTTATCTATTTTTCGTTTTAAAAAATACAATATTCAAGATGAGAGAGTAAATGATAACAAGTATTAAAAGCTCATTAAATCTTCTAATACTTCCATATTAGAGGTATAATATAAATATTAACTTTGTTATTGCACAAAACTACAAACACAAATTTGTTTAAACAACGAGCAAAGTTTCTCCTACCAATATTATAATCTTTTTTCCATTTCATTATTTTTCTCTTCACCATTGTTGCAATTTCCTATAACAATTATGCTTGAAATGCCTTTCAATAATTTTTGGCCGACATCCAAAATGTGGTACTTTTGGTCCAACACCCTAACGTGTTGCATTCGTATTTACTTATGTTTGAACTTCATTATTAGTGGGTTCGTCCATGAGCCAATGTGGGTGTGACGCTTGAGGATGTCTTCCCAAGATGTGTCGATTTTCAGTGTCAACCTAGAATGACTCAATTCCTTGGGTTGTGATTGACAAGGTCATATATACTCCAACCCCTAAAAATCCATTGATAATACACATTTTATAAAAGACAAAGAACTCCAACACGAGTTGTCAAAGGATTATTTTCTTTTTGTATAGTAATTATTCACTAACCTTATAAACTAAAATGAGAGAAATGAGAACAAAATTCAAGAATCCACGTGAGAAAACTTATAAGTCACTCAAAATTAGAATTAATTAAATCATGTTAATGTCTTAATGTGGCCTATAATTAAGAATAGTAAGAGCATCACAATGGCGGATGTTCTCTATATGTAAAACAACCAGTTGCTTTCAAAGGTTTACCTCTGTTCATACACAAGTCTTACAGTGGTGATAGCTATAATTGAATGTTAGAAAGAGAATGAAACTTAATACTACCTACATTAGTTCTTAAGAAGTTCCTACAAATTTATATAATTTGTAAGAACTAAAATATATAATTATTTTAATACAAATATAGTTGATACAGACATCATTTGTTTAAGAGAACTCATAATATTATCTCTTGTTTGTATCAACATTTACAAATTCTCCAGGCATTCGACAAAGTTAATTTCCTACCTTTTCCTTAACAATCGAACATTGTTTTGCCCATAGGTGTGTACACCATTTTGTAACACTACAACTTCTCTAGCCCGCATCTCCCACTGTTGGAGATGCTCTAAGAGTAAAGCTTGGTTCATAGATCGGTAATGTAAATACTAAGAGCCTTTACTTTGAGATGGTTAATCAAATAAAATCTTTGATTGATAAATTGTGGATGCACAATTAACTTTCAAATTATGTGAGTTGATCTAAAATTAGCCAATTAAAATTGTAGCAACATTTCTAAACTTTTAAGAGAGTTTAAAAAACTATGGATCGATATATTTAACAATTTATTTTTGCTCCGCATGGTATGTGAGTGGTTATTATATGTAATTAAAATACAAAATATAATTGATGGTGCCAAAATTTGGATGACTTTGACTTCACCTAGTATGAAATGCGTGTGAGTTGGATTTATGATATAAAACACAATAAATGAATTTTGACACAATTATTTAACGTAGTTCAACCGGAGGGGTTGGGACTACGTCCACGGTCGGAATGAATTATTTCTTTCTTTGTATTAATATGGGGCTAGAAGGACAAATTATAAGTTCCCGGAGGCTCAGTTACAATTATCCGGAGACTAAATATATCATATGTTGGAGGTTAGAGAATTAAAAGTAGATCAAGAGAAAAAAGATAGAGAGAATGGGGGAGAGATATCATACAAGTGTGTAGTAAGGTGAAGCTCAACCATCATCCTGATTTTCCTTAGTGAAGTGTTAGATATTTTATATCCTTATAGATTTACGCGGGAAGGATGCTCTAATTGTGGTGGTTGGGAGGCATTAATACCCACCTTTTCCGAGGACATGTTAGAGCCATTGATGCTCACATTATCCAAGGACATGTATGATCCATTAATGCTCACCTTCTCTGAGGATATGCTAAATCCATTATTTCTCACCTTCTTCGAGGACCTATCATGCATTAATTATGTCACCTGGGTTTTATAGACTTTGTATTTGAGGCCTTGGATAAGATATCTTGGATCCCTTTGTTAAGTTGGGCTAGTCATGCACATGACATGGTCATGTGGAGGACATGATCATGTGTTGTACTTAGTCATGTGCAGGACTTGGTTATGTGTGGAACTTTGTCACGTGCAGGGGTAAGTCATGTGCAAGACATGGTAATACACAAGACATGGTCACATATATGGGTAAGTCCTGCACATGACTAGGTCACGTACATGGATAGGCAACGTGAAATACATGATCACGTACATGGATATGTCATGCACATGAAATAGTAATGCACAAGACATGGTCACATACATGGGTAGGTCATGAGTAAGGCATGGTCATACTCATGGCTAGGTCATGCGCAAGACATGGTAACACGCAAGACATGGTCACGTATAGGGATATGCCATACAAATGGCATGGTCATGTTCACTGGTAGGTCATGTGCACAACATGGACTTGGTCTTTTCTTCCTGTTTGAGCCTATTGTATATAGCGGGGGTCCCACACCCTACGTAAAATCATGTAGCCAGTTTGCGTGGTATTCTTTCATAAGGCGAGGGGCCCACAAATGTTGATTTACAAATGCATATATATATATATATATTTTAGGGGTCCCACGTTTTTGGCTCATGTAAGTCCTGAACATATTTACACAGGATTGTATATTGTGGACTTATCTCCACGAGGCAAATTGGAATTGTGACAAATTCCATTATTCTTGAGCCCTTGAGGTGGCCTGCGCCTTGACTCAGTTTAGTGCTAAGTTTATACATATCAATAATTAAAAAAATTGACAAGTGAATGTATATTCTAAATAAATGAACAATTAAATAACTTTAAATACTTTGGGACAAAAAATATAAAACATAAACATATTCATATCTCAAAGATAAACGAAAAAGTACGTATTAGTGATCTTTATATACATGTGTTAAAGGAAACATGTAAGTATACATGTAAAAAAACAATTTAAGCGTCGGTGATAATTGTTATCCAACATAATTTTTGGTTAAATTATAGAATATATATATATGCGTAATAATCTAAAATGATGCAAATAATTTTATAGTGAAAATATGAAGAAGTATTGGTTCAGAATATCACCTTGACCCCAAGTTTATTTCATGTACTAGTTCAGAAAGCCACCTCAACCCCACTAATGAAATGTTTATGTATATATATTGGTTCGGAACTCTCTCATCCCCACCCCAATTTACTATTACCATATATATATATACATCAGGTATTCTCTCCACTTAAGTATCTATATAATTCAGTAGGTATACATACAACCTAATAATAGTGCTCGTACGTAATATTTTCTCTTTAATATTCACCGTATTTATTAATTTACGATTTATCACACTATCACATATTAATTGAGTATCCACACAACTCTAAGGGTACTAGTTACCCCTCCATTCATTTCAGTAGCTAAACTATCTCTAACCTACTGATATTAATTTGGATTGACATTAACTTCCCTCGTAACTCGAAAATCTAATCCCCGATACACGACACGGTTGGTTTATCTTCGTCGGTCCATCTCTCAAAATCTTACACCCATGATTATAACGGACGCCCAATAAATACATACTGGTCTTAAATAAGTCCATACTTAGGTATAATATTATCTCTAAGGTCCTTCTGAAGCAATGACAATCGATTAGAACTCAACCAACAAAAGAACCCAAAATCAACCAGGGTCGATTGATCGACCATTTGCATCGATCGACCGAACAGTAACAACCGCAGTTCTCTTCTTCTTCATGAGTGTTTCACCATTTTCAATTATCCAACTCCCATGATAATACACCAACCTTACAACTAACAATACCTAACCATTCATACGTACACTAGGATGATTTCCAACGATTTAAGCATAACAAATATTTGCAATTTAGCCCAGAATAATTAAAATCTTCTAATTATTCAAAAACACTAATATAACATGTTCTTCCCATATTTTCAATCATCAACCCAAATTTTAATTCGTATTAACAATCATGGTTCCTCTAATTTTCAATCCTTTACAGATATAAATCTAACTACATGCTATTTCTACCCAAACATGCAATTAATCAATTCTTTTTCTCCAAGAATATTCATCAAAATCAATTATTCATAAATCCTACGCATGGATATTATAACTCAAAATAATTTGTAAATAACCACTTGCCTTAATTACGGTAGGGTCTAATTTTGTGATTGTTGGAGGGTTGATGTTCTTCTTCTCCTTTTTTTCTTCACAAGATGCTTGTGGTGGAAGAACACACTCCAATCTCCTCTAAATCTCTCTCTTAGGCTTCACAATAGCTCTCTCTATCTCTAATGGTTTTTGTGAGTTTTTCTATCCCCTAACCCTAGCCTCTAACTCTTATAATTTGATTTAGAGTTTGTAATTTCGTAAGTCTACTCACCCCCAAATGCTAAAAGACTAAAGAGCCCCCGTATGGTCTCGATTTAGCCCAAAAATGCCCCAACACCCGACTAGTACCCTCGGGATACTATTTTGACTAATTTGGCCCTTTCGGAATCATCTGTGGCCGCTAAATTATCATTTGAGTCACTTAAAAATATATTTCCTATCTAAACCTCAATTTAGTCTACACGTGACACCCGGTTGAGATATAATCAAGTACGCCTATATCACTCGCTATGTCGTACAAATATATTATCAATATTTACTATTCACACTTAGTAAATTTGAGTCATAATATTAATTAGTGCATATCTCTCGATTAATATTTAATAATCACGATTATTATTTAATCACTTAATAATCATAATTATCATTAAGTTGTATTAAATTACTTCACTCGCGTAATTTAAATATTAAATCACAATAAATTACTCCACTCACGTAATTTAAATTAAATCGTATTTTCCTATTTAGTTACTCAATTAATTAAATTCTAAGTACGCAGAAATATGGTGTATTACATGTATCTTCATAAGTTATGTTCCTCTTCATTTTGAATCCTCACTCCCTAATTTTTTTCATCTCACATTTCATTTACTTGATATGCCTTTATAGTTTTCAACACCTAATCAAACAAAAAACACGAAGCAGAAAAACAGATGTTATAGAGAAAGAGAGGTGGGGAGATAATCTAATTATCTTAAGGGCAATACATAAAATAAAAGGAAACCAAACATTTGGTTAATAACATATATTATGTTATTGCCTTGGTAGTTGCTCTTTTTATGTGCTGATATATTACTGCTTTGTATGGCTACTCACTTCCCATTGTCAATCATTCCATCAGAACTTGCACTGTTATCGGCTTCAATAAATGGACTTTACATGAATTCCAACTTTCCTTGTTTAATAATCCCATCAAAACTTATGTCTTTATATGCTTCAATAACATGACTTTATTATTATTCTTTTGGTAACAGGGATTCAAAAGAATTCTCCATAGTCACACCAAGTCTGTTGGGGCTACTGATAACTTGTGTAAGGCTGATTTCTCTAACTTCATCCATTTACTCTTCCATAATGATAGGTAATGAATCAGTTTTTCCCTTTTATTAGAAGATTACAATAGCTTTCACCCACATTTATTGTGTTTGTATTGTATTCATAACTTAAATCACATCTTCTTAAACTATATTACTAGGCCCAACTTCATCAATATCTCCCCTATTTGTTTCCACACTAACTTTCTTCCATAGTTGATTGATTTATTTAACACCTTTCAACCCCTCATCTCTGTGCCCAAATATTTTGCATTCAATACACCTTGTTGGCACTGATTCATATTCAACTTTTTGCTTAAATTTCACTCCTTCGTGGTCAAATGGTTTTATTATATGGAAATTCACACCACATGTCAATATCCACACATACCCTAGTAAAAGTCAATCTCTCCCTCTTAGCAGTCATTCTATCTATGAATAGAGGTTTACCAATTAGACTAGATAACTTGCTTAAGACATAGTCAAACCATAGAAACAATTTTAGACCTAGAAGCCCAGTTCGTATTGGTAGTTTTTCCATACCTTCCCTTTCCAAATTCATATTACTACTCTGTAGTTTGACAATTAAAGGCCTATTATCAAAAGACCAATGCCCTAATTCGATCACTTGCAACAGTACCTCTAGGTTATTTTAAGGAATAACGAAAACCCCTGTTTTGATCATGACAATCTTAGAATTTCCATATTTATTCCATTTACGCATCATATACCCCTTTATAGCACCAAATGATACTTTTAGTCCCAAAGCATAGCCAATAACAGTATGTTTCCATCTCTATATTTCACTTCCCACCTCAATTGGATAAATATTAACATAAATGCTTTTTTATTCATCTTTGCAACATGGAAAAAATTATAGTTTATTACCAGAATCTCTATCTTGATTTGATATAGTAATATTTGCCCGCGATTTTATATTGTTATTGACATTTGTTTGCATTCCATTCCTTATAATATCTCCATTAGTGATTAACTTCTTTGAAACCAGTAATTTAGGGAATTGATCATCAATTAGTATTTTATCATCTCCAATTGGTTCATTCCCTTAACGATGCATAAAATCAACAAATCTATAATTATCAACAACAGATCTAGGTTTTCCTTTATCAGGAATTGGTATGAAATTTTCTAATCCATGATTCTCAATCTTTGTAACTTTCTCACAATTATAAACGCTATTAATATCTTCAATTTTCCTCAGATGAACGTCTGTGGAGACAATAGTTTTATAAATAATTTGCACTTATCCAAGGGATAACTTCGCATCTTAATCTCTGTTAATAGTACTCCTAGCATTTTTTAACTCTAAATTGTGATTTGCAACAATGAGAATAGAAAACTTATCCTTCTCATAATTATGATTAAATTTTTTCTCATTATGTTCCAGGTAATCCCTATAAAATTGTTAGCAATACAATCAGCGGGAGGACCTCTGATCCTAGACATTCTCCACATTATGCCATTATGGCCCTTTAGGTCCTTAGGAAAGATCAAGAATGATTAAAGAGAAAATATAAGATATAGAAAGATTTTCTTTAAAGTTATCCAACCAACATTCAAAAGGATATAAAATATGTCTTTCCATTTATCAAAAATGTTTCGTAATAATAGAAAAGTCAAGACCTAAAAACCTTATTTCCTTTATAAATTGGGGAAAGTACACTTAGATACCTCACAAACAAATTTTAAACACTAAAGAAATTTTGACAACTTTTAAACACTTAGTTCCACTAATTCTCTTCTTGTAGAAGTTCACGCTAGTGGCATAACAAGTGGACCTAATAGTAAATTATCCTTAAATATTTAAAAATTGTTACCAAGGGATCTAATTGTAAATTTCCCTATAAAATATAAATAATTATGCTCAGATAATCAAATTGATGATAATTTTTGCAATTTCAAACACAGTTAGAATAACATAAATGGTTATTTTGATAGACATAATTTGTCATTACATACGATTAAAAATGTTGCAAATGAGGGATTTTTAGACTTTACGTGGCTTTGATTAGCACAATTTGTCATGGAAATTTATTTCATCCTGCATGTCATTGGACGAGCTTTTCTCACTTTTTGTGGAAAAAATTTCCTTTCTTATACTCACTTTGTATTTGTTAAAGTAAAGTTTTTATTTTCTTTATCAAAATCAAATGTTTGTTTTTATATCAGATTTTTTTATTTAATATTGTTTTTTCATCTGATTTTGTTTAACATCAGATTTTTTAAATAATATATTATTTTTATATAAGCTTTATTTTGCGTTATTTGTGATTTGGATGTCACTAGTTCTTGTTTATTATTGATTGGGTGTCGAAGTTTTTACTATTATTAGTTGAGTGACATTTTATAACAAAAGTCGTTATCTTAAATTTGCCCCCCCCCCCCCCCCCTCCCCTCTCTAAGAGAGAGTGACAAAAAGAGGTGTAAGACCGATCATAATTGAAACATATTTTAGGATTCATTTTCTGAATTGTACTAATGCTTTATAATTCCAATACGCATGTACTTTTACTGGGGTTTCTTAATTAACACTAATAATCTAAAGTGATGTTATAACAAAACCACACATCCATTAAAATAATGTTTTAATACATTTTTATATGAAACCCTTTATATATAAAAAGTTAAAATAATATTCTTTAATATAATTATTTTTTATAAATTTTGTTTTTATGCTCTTTTATTATACTTTTTAAAATTTTGAATATTACAATATTTAAATAAATACATTTTTTTAAATTTCCAGAATATTATTGTCTTGTATTTTTCAAAGTATGAAAAAATAAAATTTCTAATATTTAAAATATAATGGTTATTGTAGGTGGTAAAATCCTACTACATTAATTTAGCACGGTTAAGCCAAGTTATAAAGGAAAATCACAATCACACAACACAAAATATACATGGTTCGACAATGAGCCTACGTCTAGAAGGTGTTTAACTCTCTTTTTATTGATAAGTTCTTGATAACAAAGATTACATGCCCCTTTTCATAGGGGTGTGGCTTATATTTATAGGAAACGTAAAGAGAATGAGTCGAGTTGGACTTTATTGCCATGGAATGTTGTTTTGATATGGTCGAGATAATTTTATCCCGAGATTTCGTTGCTTGACTCCTCTCTTATTCTTATCTCCAAGACTTGATCATTAGTTAATATTGCCTGATACGTGCCACTTCTCCCATTAGGTCGGATAATTCCTCCACAATTGCCATTAAAACTTTGCAGCATGAATCGGGTGCATAGGTTTTATTACCTCTTGATTACCGTTGTTAGTCATTAGTGATGTTTGATAGCCCATAAAATCTATGGTCAGAGAGTAGCAACACTTGGTTTTAAGTGGTGACTCTCATTTAAGATGTCACATTGGGTCTCGTTTCATATGTTGAACCGTCTTAAAAGTTGAACCAACCAGTTTAATGACTTCCCCTACCGCCATTTTTCAACACACTTTCACTTTTTCTTTATTCAAAAATCTCACAGACATTTTTCCGTCTTCACTTGTTTTAAATCTTCTTCTCCTTTATCTCTTATTTTTCTGTAATTTTTTTCTTTAGGCAATCATTTTTTATTTTCTCATCATTTTTCCATTTTGAGTTGAAAAATCGTTTATCGGGTGAGTGAGAATTTCATAGGAGAGTTTAAATAACATATATTTATCCCTGAGTGGGTTTTAATAGAGTTTGGGGAGAGACCTGATGTGTGCATTATTTTGTATTAATTATGCCCAAATCTATACCCTATTAGGCCCATTGTGTCATAAATAATAAGCTTTTAGAGTCAGTTTAGTAATTCGAATGAAAATTGCAATTTTAGCAATCCAGAGAGTAAAATCATAATTTTAGAAAATTTATCGGCCAAAAAATAATTTTATAATATTTATCTAACAAAATAAAGTTTTCTCTGAAACTGGATTGAATTTCGGGTTAAAATGAAGAAGCTAAGAAGTTTAGAGGCTAAAATGCAAAGAGGGGTATATCATGAAGAAAGGTAAGGAATGGAGGTCAAATGACGGTGTTTTGAAGCTTCGTTATCTGAAATGAAAATAGAAGAAAAACCTCAAAGAATGAGATTAAGAATTAATGAGGGAACATTATTAATAACATGGATGCTTGATTTAATGAATAAGGAGTGTGAAGGTTGACCTCCATTGTAAGGGGAAATTTTTCATCATTTCCCCTAGTATGTAGGATTTAAACATATAATCTAGATTACATCGAGTATGGTGACTCCCGATTACATCCATCAAGGAAATTATCATTCACACGTTCAAGAAAACAGATCTGATGAAAAGTATATTTGGTATTTCGTGGATTTTTTACAAAGCATTGGAAAAAATTTATAAAATGTTTTTTACAAAACAAGACATTTTTAAACAATTTTTAAACTTATTTTTTTTTATAGTCTCTTTCAAACGAGATTGATATCTCGATAGAATGACATGCACATGCCGTTAGAAGCTCGTTGGATGCATTTATCAAATGTACCTCAAACAAGGGCTTACTGCCTCGATTTTTTTCATATCGTTGGAAGCTACTCAATGTCATTCGAATGACATCTCTATGTCATTAGAACGACTACTACTTCCATTTGAAAGAGATTACGCCACCTTGAATCTTGTGACCACCAATAAATACCTATTTTTAAGAAGAAATTTATTAAGACTTTTTATTTACAAAAACTGTAGAACGATTGCTTTAAGTCTTCACTTTTTATAAGGAAAAAACACTTTTTGATTCAGACAATCGTTCCCAATTACTTTTGTGAATCATTTTAAAAACCCAAATCACTTATATATTGAAGTTACTCTTGTAGAGAAGGAGTCTCTACTAATGTTCTTGTGATTCTTACAGGAATCGTTGTTGATGACTGCGGTCTTTGTGAGTTCTTACGGGAATTCACCAATGAAGGAAGATTGCGATATATATAGTTCTTGTGGAAACTATTGCTGAAGAAGATGAGAGTCACCTGGGGGAGATTCATCGAGCTGTATTTCTCTATTATATTTATAAGTTGCGATTTGAAAACTATAGTGAAATAAAATGTTTTTCCCTTTGGATTTTTTTCTTGAAATTGTGTTTTCTTTACAACCATGATTTGAATCACGTAGTTCTATGTTTAGGGTTAAGAAGATAAAATTGGGTTAATTAAATTGGTTCACATATTTGGTGCATAATAAAATTGAATAATTTTTTAAAGCATATTGTCTTTGCATAAAGCATTATTCGTAAGGGCCTTCTCATCCACGTCTGGGGTTCGAAACCCATTAGACCTAATGTACCAACTATACTCATCAGAAACCCATGATTGTGTCACATGTGGTAGATTTATTTTTTTTTAAATTAAAATTTTAACCAATTAAAAAGAGTTTCATTCCTACCAAATTTCTCACATCTTGGCCTATAAGACTCTTGGTCTCAGTCTTTGAGAAAAATTTTAGAGAGAGAATTCTTGGGAATTTATTTTAGGAGCACTCAAAGTAATTATACTTTGTATTTTTATATTTTAGTGTTTGTGAGGAAGTTTTTCGTTCAAGTTTGGGGGGAGACTTTGTGTATTGGCATTAAAGATTTGGATTCAAATTTTTGCAAGTGAATATTTATAAAAAAAAAAAAAAAAAATATTTAATGAGAATTGATATTCTTTCTTGCATTACAATTATGTCAATTATCATGTTAGCCTAAAATCATTGCTAGGACCTGGTGACAATTATTATGCTTATAATTTAATTCTCATATAATTCCCAACATGTTTTAATTGAAATACAAATTCGGTATTCATATACAATGACATGACAGTGTGTTTTATACCTTCAAAATTAATTGTTTATTCATATTTTAAAATTATGTGCGAGTACTTTGTGACATGTTATGTTTTTATTATAATAATGGGTTATTTCACTTTACTAGCCTCAAGTTTAGTCACATGTTCACTTTAAATCCCAATGTATCAAATTTAGAACATAAAATTCCAAAATTTTCACATTGCTGCAACCTAAGCACTGCTATTAAATTGACTAAAAGAAAGAGGAAAAAGTAGGTTAAATGTATCAAAATGTTATTTTCCATCAATTTTTGGGGTTTTATGTGCCAGTCTTAATACATTAGAGTTTGAAGTTCAAAAGTGACTAAACTTTAGGGTAGTAAATTAAAAATAATCCATTTTATCAACTATATATATTATTTAAATTTATTATAAATAATTTTAATTTTTCACATTTGTTATAAAAAATTATTTATATTATCAACTATATTAAGTTTTATTTTTATTTATTAATGTTATTAACAGATAATATTGATTTCGTACCAAATTATTTAATAAAGAAGTGATTATAAGCTTTCAAAACTATGATATTTATACCTTAAATATATCTTCGTAATTAATTATTGTTAAAAATGACCTCTATGTGTAATAGTTGAATTTGTCTGTCAATGCACACAAGTAATATTTTTATCAACTCTTTCTCATTTTCTTAACGACACTTTTTTCGTCTCCAAACATATTAGTCGAAAGCATCATCTCACCAATTCCAGTATAATATATCTTTTCATTTGTCTCTTTTAATTTGTTTGGCATTTTGATCATTTATATATAAAGAGAGTCCTTCAAGCATGGACATTTATTAATGTACCTAAAAATATACACTTTATTTTAAATAGTAAAAAACTTAATTTTACAACCAAACTTGATGGAGATGATCTCCGACTTTGCACTTCACCAACTTTCCATTTTATTTTTTTCTAATTTATATATGATGATACTAAATTTACAAGGGCTTTTTCGATATGACAGTGAGATTTGTTTAACTTTCATTCACGGTCTTTTGGATTTGATTAATTATATTACTTGACATACTTTAATTGTAATTTTTTAATAAATAATATAGAATCAAGGTTTTAATCTACAAGTGTATGTCTAGACCTACAAAATAGACAATTAAACATATATATTGGATATATATTACAAATATCTAATAATTAAAAGTACAAAAATTAAGACTTAAAAATGATTATTTTTTACAATAAATTTAAATAACTAATATAGTTGATAAAAAGGGTTATCTTCACTTTACTACCCTGAGGTTTAGACACATCTTCACTTTATATCCCAATGTATTAAAATTGGCATATAAAACCCCAAAATTTGCGAGAAAGATCATTCTAACGCAATTACCCTCATTTTTTACTTTTTCGATTAGTTAAACCCTATTGGGGATCCAAGAGATCAAATACTTCTATTCGTGGGTGCAAATGAACATTAACACCTACTACTTAAGACAAGGGGAGAGAGAGTACTAGTCATGAACCTTGATGACTCCAATGAAGGTTATTAGTCTAACGATTTGTTATAAAGAACTGGGAACACCTTCCAATTACCATGAGAGGTGAGCCCTATAGGGGTTTTGGGTTCCCCGGTGGAGGGTACGACATAGGACGATTATTGTTTCTAGATGTCTTTTTATATTTATCGACCATATTTTACATGATTCTTTGCAAAAAAATTCTCTCTTTGGTTTGTACAGAAGCTTCCAAAACAAAAGAACCCGATTAAACTCATATCAAATTTGGTGAGCTTAGAGTGAGAATCCTGGGTCGATATCCTTTTTGTTGGATTAATCCCATACTACCATTTTTTATGAGCTCATTAGATAAAGTACCAAAAATCCCAATCCCATCTCAAATTGAAGATTCTTTAAGTTCAACTACTTCAAGTTCCTTTGAATTCGTGGACATCTACTATATCCCTATTGTAGTTCCGTCTACTTTGAAAGAAGATATGCCACCGAGAAGAAAATTCCCCACTATGTTGGATGAATGATAAATCTCCAATTTCCTAAATCTCAGTCCACTAAGAAGAAGGATATAGAGGGAGAATCTCACCCCGTCAACTTGTCGAACTCTCCCGATAAGGCACAAGCCCAGCTTATGAAGAAACGTAAGATTGGTACCACTCTTGCCATTGCTATTGTTTCTTCTACTGATCCCACTAATAAGGTGGATTCCCTCAAGAAAGGAGAGGGAAACGATGTGATATCAGTGGCTAGAAATTTTAACTTGGTCGGTGTGTTGCTGCTAAGGGGGGCCATCTTAGACATTGACTAGGAAGAGGTTGACATACTGTCGATCGACTAGCTAGTCTCTCATGCAATCAAAACATTATATTTGGTAATTCTATATGTTTTGATCGAATATTTACTTAAATTTTACTCTGTTGTGCAAAATTTTTTATCGACTTCTTCCTTACACTTCCTGGTAAACTTTGTCCCCATCTAGGACAAGGCTAACGCTGAATTGGGTCGTGATTTGGATGAAACCCAAAAGGATTAATTGATATTTAGAAGGATTGTGACACTAAAAATAAGTCCAATGACGAGTAGGTGCCCAAAATGGTGGCTAAGAATGAAAAACTAAAAAAGGTGGTTGAGAAATCTTCTCAGACCTTATCGACGGTTATCAACAAAGGACCAAGCATACGACCAAGGGTAAGGGTGATTCCTTTAGCTAGGACAAAAATCATATGGAAATATCCTCAAGTCCAACTTTAAGAAAGGATATGATGAAACATTGGTTAAGGAAGAGTCCCCTGTAAGCTGGAATTCTCTAATGAGCATAGGCTCCCCTAAAGTTAGACGAGGAGGAGGGTGATGCTTTAGGCGATGACCAAAAAAATGGAGCTAAGCAAGAAAAAGAGGGTAAAAAACCTAAAAAGGGTCTGACCGACCAATAATGGATGAAAAAGCAAGAAGTCCAAGCTAGTTAGATTATCCTAGGACCTCTAATTCTCTATATTTTCATGTCTTTTATTTATTTCTCATTATAAGGGATTGCCAAACCTTGTTCTTTAATAAGAGAGTTTTGTTTTGGCCATGTTGGTTTCTTCTTACTTCTCTATGATAATTAGTTAATGTTTGTTTTGTTTTCCCATTCCTCGATGACTTTTATTTTTTATCTTTGTAGTCTGATGACAAGTTGGACTTAATGCCAATGAGTTAAAAATATGAAGATCTTCACTTGATCCTTGGTTAGGAGGCTTGTGGATGAGATCATGAAGCGTTCCTATTTATTCATCAAGCACTCTAAAAAATGACTTCGAATGGGTCCTTGTGCAGTCTTATCAGAGGGGTATGATTAGAATTGGATTGATGTTTTCACCATAATTGGATAAAGCTAAATAGGACGCGTATAAGCACATATGGATGAATGCACTGGCCATTATTAGGGTTCACGATGACTTCCACTTTTTGCTTTGGTATGGAGAAGATTTACCATTTGTTTTACTTCTCCTTCTTCAGAACAAGGAGTCGTATATCCTTCCGAAAGCCATTTCGATCCAACTAATAAGGGACTATCTAATCGACCATGATAGTGATGATGAGTTTCGTCCTAATCTGGATGATAATCGTCACGCTAGAGTGATTGTCGAGCTAGAATGCCGATGATGAATTTATTTATTATTCCTTTTGCATCTCACTTTATGTATTTTTCGACCTGGCTACTTCAAAATAACTTGATATTAATCAAATTTCTTAATTAATAAAATATCTTGCATTTTTCTATTTTCAATGTCCGACATGTTTTATTAGTTGCCTCACCTTTTAGGAAATACCTTCAACGCTTAGCATTTTTTCTTTTCATGCTTTCATTCTATCGTCTTCAGAGTTTTAGAGAGAGAAAAAAATCCATTTTACCCATTGTTAAGTTCTTCTCAAGATTTTCTTTGCCAGAGCTCTTTCTTCCCTCTTTCTTTGCCACCTTCAACCACCGCTACTATGTTTCCCTTAAATTCCTTTATTACCACAAGATTTCTACTCCAAGCTTCTCCCATGTCTTCTTCTAGCACACCAATTGTACCAGTTACTCCCACCACCACTGCTCCTCCTTCCACCACTATTATCTCCGCCCTAGTTTAGGATGTCGTCGCTCTACTGGTAGCTCGCTAAGAGAAACTTTGCTTATATATATGATCACCCATCTTTGGAGAAGGTGATGACTTCTTCGGTACCTACAAGACTTACAATTTTTGTGTCAAGTATGATCCCTTGCTGCTGGGTGATGAGGACGAAGATCCCACTATTTGGGGTTTCTTCCCCCCCCCCCCCCCCCCCCAGAGGGAATTATAAGGTTCCCCATTAATCGAAGTGACTTCCCTCATTATCACATTGACTTTGAAGGTCCTAGGGGTTCTCTATCCCATTTCTCTACCTGGAATGCTTATATGCAATCCACCTACGCTGACGCCCATACTAAGGTTGGGCTTCATCGTGCTACATAGTTTGGGGAGTTTACTTTATCCAAACACAATGTTGCACTATAGGTCTTGGTATCCCGTTGGAACATCACAACCCACGCTTTCATTGCTTTGTGATGGTAGTTCACTGTTACACTTGAGGACGTCTATGAGCTACTTGAGCTTGAGCCCATAGGCACTTCGCCCTATAATGATGCGGCCTTAGATGCCGAAAAAACAAAAGCCCAGTCAAACTTGGACCGAATATACAAAAATGCATTGGTTCATCGAACAAAGGAAACTTTAACCCGTTTTTAGATACTTCTTTTGTGTCCCTACTTCTTTTAATTTTGGCCAAGGAAAAGGTACCTTGAGTTGCATGCATATGTACTTGTAATTATTTCCTATTTTGTCTTGCCCAGTACGCCCAACGATCAACCTTGTAAGGATCTTATCAATATTTATGTTCAATTGGCCAGGGGTACAAGCTCCCACGACAGCTATGGATTTAGGGCCACTTTATACTTGGATGGATAGGACCCACCTGAACATGGAACGATCTCTTAGTCGTTATAACTTGACTAATATTCCTAATTCCATAGTCCTAATGGGTTTCCTGTATACCTGCTATCCCGAATAACACCCAATGAGAAGACTTTTCCATCTGGAGAACTCATCAATCCCCATTGTCTATTTTGCTTCCATAAGAAGAAAAGCCAAAAGTACATCCTTTTAATTTTTGACAAACCTAGCTTCTTCGTTATGAGGTCTTACAGTGAAAATAATTTGGCCAACACTTGGAACATTTTTGCTCATGAAGCTAGAGTGGTTCAACCTACTTCTGAGGATCTTATCATTGAGGAAACTTTATTTGTAGTTGTTCTTGTTCTAACCCCGAGTTACCTACCCTCTTATACTGAATGGGGATATACCTCAGAGCACTACAACCCCAATCTCTACAGTCTCCAGTTTGGTTATGATCAAGTGGTTCCTCACCCCATTTTTTAGGAGTCTCGTGCCAGAGCCACTATTTCTGAGGCTTGTGCCTTCTACACCGTTTCAGCTTCCTCTACCATTTTCTCGACGATCAGCGGCCGAAGTACCATTCTTTACCTTACAAGGAAGGGCGATGTGACTTCTGACTTTGCGTTGAAGTATTGACCAACACAACTAGCCAAGATTGAAGAATTTATTCAAAGTCCTCCTATTTATCTAGTTGTTCAAACTTTCCCACCCTTAGAGTTGGGTCTCAAAGGCTATTCCATCCTAGGGTTAAGTTCCCTCTGAGTAACACCCCCAAACGTCCCCACAGCGAGTTACCTCCCTACTGCCCTCTAGTCATTACAACTTCCCCTAGGCCCAAAAAAGCTCCAATGAAGAAAATAACTGTCCTTGTCAAAGGAGCCTCTGGAGAAGGTACCATGCCATAGTTACTTCTGACGAGGGGCCTTCTCAACCCATTTCTAAAAACTCAAGGACTTCAAAAGTGGGAGTTTCTCAAAATCCAAATCCTAAGTATCCATTAATGCCTTTCCAATTGCCTCCATTCCCCCTCCCATATCTGTAAATCTAAGCGAGGAGATACGAGAAAAATGACAAGTAGAGATCTAACGGGTTCAACGTGAGTTTCGACTACACTCTCCTACCATTCCTCCCACTACCATGTTTCCCACAATATAAGTTGATCCAACTGAGGATTAAATAGATAGACCTTCTCCGCCTGTGATCCCCTTCGTGGGGGGTAGTTTTGTGTTTTTGCAACCGTTACACCTCCCCCCTCGTTATCCCATGACTGGGCTAACATACTCCTATCATTCTGCCTCCTAATGTGCAGAGGAGGCTGCTAGGCAAGCTGTTACATCCCTTGCATCTGTTGGAGTCTTCCCTTAGCCAGATAAGACTCTTTTTGGCTTCTTCTGAGGCATTTCCCTTGATTGTGGTTCCTCTCGGTGTTGCTCCAGTCTCTTCAAGACCTCTAGAGGTAATAGTTTTTTCTATTTTAGCTATCCTTTAGACTTGGTTATCTTATATTCTAAGTGTTTCGCTGTATTTCAAGTTGTTTTATTGTTTCTACCTTTGCCACATCTCTCACTGGGTCACTTCCCTCTGGCGAGATCTATCGTTAGGTTTGCCCTTTTTTCTACCATTACTGAGGTAAACTCACCTCTTGTGTTTTGTCCTCTTTTATGTTGTGATTTTTGTGTCTAACACTTCGATGTTATTTTCAACTTTCTTCAAATCTCACTCCACCCTCCCGTTCTTAGATTCCACGATTTCTGAGCCTACGGTTGGTTCATATTCTTTCCCAAGGGTTCCCTCAGCTCCTGTGGTAGTTGGTACAGCACGAGTTCAAACTAATTCAGTGGGACCTTCTCGCATCTTTTTACTTGTTCCTTTTAATGGAGAAGTTTCTTCACCCAGGGCTGAGTTCCCTCTGTCTGAAGGTTCAGCTGAAACCCAAAAGGATGTTGAAGTTACTACTCTTGTAGTTACTACTGAGGTAACTACTACCTTATCACTCTTTTGCATATATCATTATGCCTGCTAAAATGAAGAATAAGACGCAAAGTATAGATTCCTTAATAATGAAAACCACTTGTTAAGTTTTTCACAAATTCACACCTTTGTGGTGACTTAACAATGAAAACACACTTGTTAAGATTTTTTGCAAACTCCGTGTATGATGGTGACTTAACAATGAAATCACACTTGTCAAGATTTTTCACAAACTCCACCTATAATGGTGACTTAAAAATGAAAGCACACTTGTTAAGATTATTCACAAACTCATTCTTACTTACTGCGTTTCAAGTCACGAGGGAACCCGCTCTTGCCGAAGAGCCAAGTCAGCATGGTTTCTCACCTATTATCTCTTCTAACGAATTCAGTGGGACCTTCTCGCATCTTTTTACTTGTTCCTTTTAATGGAGAAGTTTCTTCACCCAGGGCTGAGTTCCCTCTGTCTAAGGTTCAGCTGAAACCCAAAAGGATGTTGAAGTTACTACTCTTGTAGTTACTACTGAGGTAACTACTACCTTATCACTCTTTTGCATATATCATTATGCCTTCTAAAATGAAGAATAAGACGCAAAGTATAGATTCCTTAATAATGAAAACCACTTGTTAAGTTTTTCACAAATTCACACCTTTGTGGTGACTTAACAATGAGAACACACTTGTTAAGATTTTTTGCAAACTCCGTGTATGATGGTGACTTAACAATGAAATCACACTTGTCAAGATTTTTCACAAACTCCACCTATAATGGTGACTTAAAAATGAAAGAACACTTGTTAAGATTATTCACAAACTCATTCTTACTTACTGCGTTTCAAGTCACGAGGGAACCCGCTCTTGCCGAAGAGCCAAGTCAGCATGGTTTCTCACCTATTATCTCTTCTCTTCAAGGACCAATCTCTTCTAACGAATTCAGTGGGACCTTCTCGCATCTTTTTACTTGTTCCTTTTAATGGAGAAGTTTCTTCACCCAGGGCTGAGTTCCCTCTGTCTGAAGGTTCAGCTGAAACCCAAAAGGATGTTGAAGTTACTACTCTTGTAGTTACTACTGAGGTAACTACTACCTTATCACTCTTTTGCATATATCATTATGCCTGCTAAAATGAAGAATAAGACGCAAAGTATAGATTCCTTAATAATGAAAACCACTTGTTAAGTTTTTCACAAATTCACACCTTTGTGGTGACTTAACAATGAAAACACACTTGTTAAGATGTTTTGCAAACTCCGTGTATGATGGTGACTTAACAATGAAATCACACTTGTCAAGATTTTTCACAAACTCCACCTATAATGGTGACTTAAAAATGAAAGCACACTTGTTAAGATTATTCACAAACTCATTCTTACTTACTGCGTTTCAAGTCACGAGGGAACCCGCTCTTGCCGAAGAGCCAAGTTAGCATGGTTTCTCACCTATTATCTCTTCTCTTCAAGGACCAATCTCTTCTAACGAATTCAGTGGAACATTCTCGCATCTTTTTACTTGTTCCTTTTAATGGAGAAGTTTCTTCACCCAGTGCTGAGTTCCCTCTGTCTGAAGGTTCAGCTGAAACCCAAAAGGATGTTGAAGTTACTACTCTTGTAGTTACTACTGAGGTAACTACTACCTTATCACTCTTTTTCATATATCATTATGCCTGCTAAAATGAAGAATAAGACGCAAAGTATAGATTCCTTAATAATGAAAACCACTTGTTAAGTTTTTCACAAATTCACACCTTTGTGGTGACTTAACAATGAAAACACACTTGTTAAGATTTTTTGCAAACTCCGTGTATGATGGTGACTTAACAATGAAATCACACTTGTCAAGATTTTTCACAAACTCCACCTATAATGGTGACTTAAAAATGAAAGCACACTTGTTAAGATTATTCACAAACTCATTCTTACTTACTGCGTTTCAAGTCACGAGGGAACCCGCTCTTGCCGAAGAGCCAAGTCAGCATGGTTTCTCACCTATTATCTCTTCTCTTCAAGGACCAATCTCTTCTAACGAAACAAGTCATAACGGTCATGGTTCAACTACTTATCTTCCATCTAATAGCGAATCCCATTGAGAAATTCATCTAGCCAACATAGTTCCTTACGAGTTTTGCCTCATGGTCATTTACCAATCTCCCCAAATCTTTGTGTGTCATCATTCTATCATCAAACAAATTGCCACTCATCACCTCTAAATTTTTACTTCTAACTATATTCGTTCAAACATAGTGGTGATGAGCTATAGGCTCTTAGGTATGGAAACCGTTATTGATGAGGTTGTCAATACCCAAACTTCAAGTCTCACTAGGTCCCCTATTAATCAATATTTGTTCTACATGAGGGAGTTATGAAAATATGGCTTCCAACTCAACTGATTGATTATTCACTTGAAGCTTTTGAAAAGGAATCAATTGGAGAGCCATATGGATCTCTATCAGAAGCACTTAGAGACCCAATGGTCTGAGGAGGATAGGTTAGTGGAGTTGGCACCTCTTTTGGAAGCAGCTGATCAAGAGGTTCAGGCTGCCAAAGAAGCTCTTATCAAAGCTAAGAAAAAATATGAAGCCTTAGTCATTGAATGCTCCCAAATCCAAACTAGACTTTAAGACTCTATTACTGTTCAGCGAACGTGCTTGGACTCCTCTTCGGGCTTGCCTAGGGACTTTTTCTCCGCACCTGACATGTGTTTTCGTTTGGGTTGAAGTTTATTTTTTTGTTATAATAATTTTTTTTCATTTTCTCATATGTAATGCTTGGGAACCAGTCCCCAATTTTGTAACCCTTTTTGAGTATATGAATGAAAAAAATTATTTTTATCATGCTTCTTCAGTTGTTACAACTCTCTTCTTATTCATTACAAAGACTAAACTCTTATAATTTTAATCAAATTCTTTCTCCTTAACTGTTGAGAAAAATCACAACCACGGATATGAATCATAATAAATTGTACCATAGATTCAAAATTTAACATAAAATAAATCTCTAAATGAGGTTACTCTCTCAAACATAATATACCTTTAACCACTTGTTATTAACATTGAAAGATTTATTCTCTTTCACCTTTGAGATTAAGAAGTAACCTAAATCGTGATCTTCCTTCACAATTAAAAGTCCTTCTTAATTTGTAGAAAATTTAGGTAACAAGATCCCTCGAATGTGCTTCACAACTACTTCCAGAACTGAATATCCTTTTACGAACTTCCTTGGCCTAACCACATTATCATATGATGTGGAGATATGCTTCGTGTACATTTGGAAGTGTTGCATTGTGTTGTTCATGTGTTCATCTAGTGCTTCCAATTGTACGTGTCTACTCTGAGGAAGCATGCTTCTTCGTAAGGCATATATGGGTGAGGTAACTTCCTGCTCTACTGAAAGAATTGCTTCATATTTAAACACAAGAGATAATGGCATATACCCAGTGGGCTTCCTCTTTTTTGTTTAATAGGCACATATAATTTCTAGAATATTGTCATTCTATAAACCTGGGTAGTCTTCCATCGTCTTGGCCAATATATTGACCAAGGTCTTGTTAGTTGCTTCGGTCTGACCGTTGCTTTTGGGATATGTCACTATTGAGGTATGGTAGATAATGGAGTACTTATCTGCGAGCATCATTACTTCTTTTTTGACAAATGGGGTTTCGTTATCAGAAAGGATAACATTTGGAATCCCAAATTGAAAAATTATATACTCCCTAATGAAGTTGGCCACCACACCTGGTGTTGCTCTCTTTAGTAGTATTGGCTCAACCCATTTTATAAAACACTCCACTTCCACTAATATCCATATATTTCCTCTCGAAGATGGATGTATTTCCCCTACCTGGTCAAATGCCCAAGTGTGAAAGGGATAAGGAGTTGCCAAAGAGTGTAAATTCACTGAGGGAGCATAAACCATGTTTTCATGTAGTTGAAATGCCTTGCACTTTCAGACGAACTCAGTATAATCTTACTCCATAGTTGGCTAATAATAACACGAGGTCATTAATTGGTCATACAACTTTGCTCCTTCAATTTGAGCTGGTTCGTGATCTTTCTTTAAGACTTCTGTTTCTTCCTCCCTTATGATGCATTTTAATGATTTGTTGAAGTATCCTATGCAATAGAGTTGATCCTCTTATACATAGAATCATAGGGACCTTCTCTTGAGTCCAATAACATCAATTTTCTCTGAAGGAACCACTTTATCTTTGATTAAATCAATGTAAGGCTGCCTCCAATCAACCTGAGTTTCAATGAAGTGAAATTCAGCTGCCTGAAAAAAAGTTGAATTTTATCGCACCATTGTTGTAACTCCATTGGATCCCGCTTCATCGTTGGCTAGAAGTATCCATCTCTCTAGATTCTTTTATATAGAGGGATCTCAGTTATCTGACAATGTTCATCATGTGTCTTCTTGAATGTTTTCTCTGCTTTCTGTGGCCCGATACACCTAAAAAACTATCCTCCCATATTCCTGAAGTAAAGGCTTCCTTGGCTTGCAAAATACTGTGCCAACTCTCTGTGTTCCATCTTACCTTCCCCAGACTTCGGTTGTTTACTGATCTCGCCTCCCCAATCTAAATCATCTTCCATCGACAAGATCGACTGTACCATCGAGGGAGGGAGCTATTCTTCATTGTATACCCTAGTTATGTCTCTTTTTCTAAGCAATGATGGCATGGCATCAACATGCATGTTCATCATTATACGATGCCTCCTTATCTTGACTTGATGGAAGTTGTTGATGAGTCGTTGGATGATTGTTCTATAGGGCGCCAGCCTGATATGTTTTAATGCATATTCCCCATTCACTTATTGAACCACCAAGTTTGAATAACCTTTTATGCAAAGCAAACGGATTCCCCTCATAAGGGCCTCTAGCATTCCCATCACTTACGCCTCATGCTCTGATTTGTTATTGGAGAAAAGGGAAATCTAACTTATAAGAATGAAAAATCTCTTCATTACCTTTTCAAAGAATAACCCTTGATCCTTCATTCTTCTCTGTCTAAGAACCACCAAGATGCATAATCCATTCTTCAAGGTTTGCATCTAAAAAGTTGGTTGGTAAATCGTCTCCAGGAATGCTCTTATGGGGTGGTTCAAATATCCCAGATAGAAATAGTGCCAATAAGTCTGCATATGCTTGGCTCTTGATGACACAAGGGACTATAAACTTCAAGTCATATTCTGAAAGGATTAGAAACTACCCAGCTACTTTTCCAATTAAAATAGTTCTTTCTACAAAAACTTAATGGGATCACATCTTGTCACAATATGAATTGTGGAAGATAGCATACAATGTCTAAGTTTTTATGCTACAAACACTAAGGCTCAATAATGTTTTTCTACACGACTATACCTTGCCTCTAGTCCATGTATGATCCTGCTCAAATAATAGGCTGACCTTTCCTTCCCATTAACTTTATATGCTAAGAGAACTTCAATAGACCTGGTGGTAGATGTGAGGTAGAGCTACAACGGTGTCCCTGCTCTTGGAGGAATCATTATTTGTGGAGAAATGAGAAGCTTCTTCAACTTGGTGATATATTCTTGGTGAGCTTCCTCCCATTTGAACTTTGTGTCTTTTCACAACATCTCCATCAGTGGATGAGTAATCTCAGTCAGTTCTGGCATAAATCTCCCAAGGTAGGAGGCTTTATCGAGGAAACTCTTGAGATCATTCATCGTGATTAGGTATGGCATCTCTAGGATCACTCTTTGATTGTCCATTTCCACTCTCTATCGATCCACCACGATGCCCAAAAACTTACCTCTTATAATTTCGAAGTAACACTTTAGTGGATTCATCTTCATCTAATACTTCCTGCACCAAATAAACACCTTCCTCAAATCATTCAGATTTGACTCTTCCTTCTTTAATTTGATGATCAAATCATCCACATGAAGATAAAAGAATTTATGAAAGAAGTCATGGAAAATTTCCATCATCGTTCTTTGGTATATATCTCCAGTATTTTTTAACCCGAAAGGCATCAATTTGTACATAATAAGTCCTAATGGAGTTATAAATGTTATTTTCTTCACATATGTAGGATTCATATTGATCTGGTTGTATCCCACATACCCATCCATGAAGCTATACATTTCATACCCAACAGTTTCATCGATCAAGCTATCAACAAAGGGTATAGAGAACTCATCCTTTGGTCAAGATTTGGTCATCTCTGAAGTCCACGTAGATATGTATCTGATTCGTATCCTTCTTTCCTACTGGGATAATGCTAGACAACCAAAGTGGGTGCTGAATTGGTTTGATGAAACCAATCGCTAATAACTATTGGACCTCTTCCTTAATATTTAAATCCAACCCATGCTTGTAAGTTCTTTTTACTTGATTCACTTGTATGGATGAAGGAATAACGTTCATCTTATGGAAACTTACCTCTTCATCCAAACCCTCCAGCTTAGTGTACATCCACACAAAGACATTTCTATATTCTCGAATCATCTCAATTAAGGCCCTTCTCTTATCCACACTCAGATCCTTTGAACTGAATATGGGCCTTCAATTTTCTCCTTCTCCTTCCAAATTAAGATTCTCCAGCTCCTGTGTCTGTGGATTTGGGCAATCCATCATGTACTCTGTCTCATCTTATACTTCCTTTATAAATTCTTGGATGTTTAAGTTGTCTATGACTGTGCACTGCCCCGATTGGTCCACTAGAAAACACTCATACACCGAGTCAGCCTCTTCGTTAGCCATTACAATAGCTCATTTGAATGCTCGCTCACACCTTCAAAGGAGATAGATCACTCTTCCATCCTCCGTTATCACTTTCTTATATTGACAGTTGGCTGAAGCAACTGCCTTATATTTTTTGTCTCTTGAAGCTTCTGACGACATCTCTCCTAAAAACCTGTTCAGTACGCCTTGTCATTGGACCTCATATTTAATTGGGTCCATCCGGGGTCTCATCCCATCTCTCAGTTATTTAGATATTTTCTTAGGTTTGGGATCGACGTGGTTGACCTGCTCAGCTACTTCTCTCCTACCTGTTCTTTTACTTCTTTGGCCGTTCACAAGCCCCATCCTTTCTCAGATTAAGTAAACTCTAGTTCCCTCCATTCGTCTTGTTAGGACTCGTGTATCCTCTTCCCGCTCTGTATAAGATAATGCATCCACCAGATGATCCTCTTCGATTACAAAAGGCCTCTTTATTGCATGTATAACGATCTCAGTCCCCTTCATGTTTACCTTAGCACATTGGCGATACATTGAAGGCACTAAGCCGTGGCTGTGAATCCACACCCTTTCTATTAAGAGATGGTATCATGTTGCATCCTCAATCACATGAAATTTGATGCGTGAAGTGAGATTCCACACTACAATCCCCAGGTTCACATACCCAATTGATTTGGAGGACTAGTTATCATAATCATAGATCACCAAAGGCATTAGTATCAATCTTGCCTCAGAGATGTTGGATGCGTGGAATGACTTGATGGTCATTATGTTTATGGATGCTCCCCCATCCATCAGAGCTCTCACGAACCTCACCCCATTCATACTTGCCATTATATATAAAGTCATGTTGTGGCGGAACCTCACAAGTCTATCGGACACTAAAAGTCACTTCAAACAAGAATTTCCTCACTAGCATGGCCATTAGGCCCCTTCATCTCAGCGATGGAACTGCATTTTTTATGTAATTTCCAAAATTTCTTGGGTTATCTCTAGTCTGCTCTCCTTCGACATTCCCACTTGATCTAAGAACCATGAGAATTTGGGCGACTGCGATACAACATGGTATTCCAGCCTTTGGTCTACTTCCTCGCCATCAAGGTTATACACATCCTCCACATCCCTTGCGCTTAGTTCATCATAGGCTATCATAACATTAGGTATCCCTCTCGTGCAGTCTTCTAACGCTTCCTCAAATTCTTCTTGCTCCACCATCAGTTCCCTCACCTCCTTCTTATCTTCTTCATCATAAGAAACTATCAGGTTAGTTATAAGTGCTGGAAGTGGGTGGTTGTTTATGTTCTCTTGAAGGATCCGCAAAGTCCCTGCTTTTATATGCTTACTGATGATCTTCCTCAGTGTAAAACGGGTCACCATTAGATGATCAATCTTTCGATGATCTGGCAGTATTTGGTATTAACTCTTACTTCTGCATCTGTCTACGTTGCTGGAGTATCCTTGGGCTCATAGACTGCCCCTCCTCTCAGCATTTTGTTGTAAAAGCTAACCACCTCCTCAACGGTGCAAGGCAGTGGTGACAGATCCTATCTATCTCTGTTGAACTTCCATTTATTATCCTGTTTCGGCTGCTTGGCCTCCTCTCCTCTATCGACATATCCCACTTATAGTGATTGGCCACGTCCTACAACGGGCTATACTTGCTGCTTAGATATCATAGGCACCACGATCGGGTTTGGACCCGAGATATTTCTTACAACTTTTAAAAATGTCGCTAAAGTTCCTTCATGCATCTCATTTATAAGGTAACAGGTATAGTCTAGGATAAAACCTTTAGCATAAATTTGAAGCAGTTTAGACTCCTTAGCCTCCTCCGTTACCTCGAGGTACCTTTCTTTGAATCATTGAACATATGCCACCACCTCCTCTCTTGGTCGTTGTTTCTCCTTACCTAGCTGCGTTAACGTAAATTCATCTTCTACCAGAAAGAACTTCTGGATAAAAATAACGTGCATCTCTTCCCATGTTGTGACACTCTTTGTCTCTAAGTGAGAGTACCAAGTGTATGCTTTATCGGTGAGGGATTTAGAAAAATCTTTCAATCTTAACTTCTTATTTTTTGCAATGGCCCCCAAATGCTTGATGAATCTTTTGATTTTCTCTTTTAGGTTTCCTCTCTTCCCTGTGTATTTCTCAAATATAGGAGGAATGTAATACTTCGGGTAAGGTTCCTCGTTGTATGCCTTTCGGTAAGGAGTACGAAAATCATTATATATTGATGCTACCTTGCTGGCTGACTGGGAGGAAGCCGCGATCATCTTCAGAATTTCTTTTTGCATCTCTTTCCTTATTTCTTTAGCAGAGGTTTTCTCAGCATTAAAACAACGAGCTAAGGGAACACATGTAAGGTTTTCTCAACCGTTGGGATAGAGGTGGGGACATTGCTCATGGGGACAAGTCCCGTTGGATTTTTGCTCGATGGGGCTATCGGAGCCGTCATTGGTGTTAAGAAAGAGCTGGGGACTAGCCCCCCCGAAAAGTCATTGTAACAACATGAGTATACAAGAGCTCAAAGAATTTTCCCATGAGAAGGGACTTATGTGCCTATCTCATCACAGTCCTAGTGGAAGCCTGTGTGACCGCTGAGATTCCTGTAGTCATTTGAACTTGGGGACCTCTACTTGAGGCACCCTATCCCGGGAAGCGTCAATCTCACTTGATGATTGTTCCTCATTTCATTGAATATCATCAAAGTCAAGGGTATTGTGAACGTTATCTTGCGTTATACTTATAGAATAATTCCTCCCCATGGATTCATCAAATGTAAGAGGGTAGTCCCCATGAAACCTGAGAGTATAGTAATTCCAGTAGAGGCATAACCCTTATAGGTATGGTAATAAATGATAACCCAAATGCTCTTTAATAATAAAAAAATGAACACACAATATTATATATAACAAACACTCATATTGAACTCACAAATCTCTCATATATAACTCAAATGATAATAAAGGAAACTCAAAAGCAACTCATCGAAAGCGAGAGAGAAGTAAGCACCCTAGATACACCTTGGCAAGCAGTTAACAAACCAACAATCTTTGATATCTCTTTAGTTAGATATTAAAAGCCTCATAATAAATGACAATGGTGGTTAAGAAAACTCTCTGGTTTACAATAACTCCTCTCTCAGTATGTCTTTCTCTTGCTACAAAACAACTCTTTAGAAAGAACTCCCTCTTCTCAGAAGTGGTTGAGGCCAATAAATAGCCTCACACATTTCTCGAGATGTCTCAAGCATTAAATGCATGATGGGTCAGCACACCATACGCCATAATCATTACATACCAGTATATGCCTTTTGGCAATAAACTGTGCGCCAGAAGACAACCACAATCGAGGTGGCTCACCAAACCATCTGACAGCCCCACTAACACAAAGGTTTACTCAAGTTTAGATTGGAAAGTGTTTAGCTAGCTAATGACATCACCTAAAGTAGATGTGACCTTCGGTAGAGGGTTGCTTGGCTCAAAGATCAATATGCGATAGAACTTAAGGTATTCAACACAAGATTCCATGACACACCACTTAATTAAATATCGGGTGATCGGTCCTTTATTAAAATTAAAACAGAATGTTCGGTGGGTTCATTCTTAGCATAACTGTCAAAAACATTAAATATAATTAACCACCTAATAAATAATTAAGCTAGTGTCAAAATATTTTCCCATTTAATTATACCCAATTAATCCATTAATAAATTTCCATTCTTTAAGACATAAGCTACATATGTACCACATGAATATCGTAAATACTGGACATGAATCAAATACTGAAATAAATACGACTGGATAACACATTCCAATATAAAAGTCTCAAACCAGCAAACCATAAAATCCTCAAGTGCAATGGAAATAAAATGCTAAAGTAAACTGAGTACAATCTATACTAAACGACTAAGAATGGGTAAAACAAGCCCTAAATGAATATCTGAAAAGGAACAGAAGGAACAGATAAAGGCGTCTAAGTGTAAGGACCTGCAACTCCCACAACTGCTGCAGCTCGCTAAACGGTCCACGCGTCTAATCTTGGTAACCCTGAGGCTGGGCACCTGATAAATAATATATATATATATATATAGAAAAAGAGAGAATAATAGCAAGAAATGGTTCAGAGCCCGAGTTGCAAAAATGTTTGTTTTAGCAACTATTTAAAACTGCAATAATGGAAGTATTATGTGCATATTAGTTTCGAACTCTCACATGAGATTCTCACCTCTCCACTATTGTGCAGGCCTAACGTACGTCTATCCTAATGTACTTATCTATAATGTTCCCAACTAGATCATATACTTATACTTTTAAATATATCACAAATGAGTAAGCCGTATCACCCATACAATAGGCTATAAAAATGATTTATCCCCAAAACTACATTCCATACCCACTGTTCTAATACTTAATCTCTTACTCATCAGATTTTATTTATTTATCAACATTACTCTATCTACTAAGTCACATAGTAGAATTTATCCACAAGTATATATATATATATATATATATATATATATAACCTAAGGGTGCATCAATCACTGCATAAAGGACAACTGGTTCAATCTCTCACGAACCATAAATTCAAAACACAAATATTGGAGGCGAGTATATTCCCCAGCCAAATGGGTCACGCACATACCTACGCTCCCATTCAGCCGTCGAAAGTATCATACTTATCAGATATCACGTAACCAAGTTCATATACCCTGGGCACAAGTCAAATATCCCCCCATTGGGTCACCCATGATAAGACTGTCCACTGCACGAAAACCTCCTCCCGATAGCAAGCAGCGTAGGTATGCTATACACACAATAATAATAATAATAATAATAATAATAATAATAATAATAATAATAATAATAATAATAATAATAATAATAATAATATAATAGGCATTCCCACATCCCATTAAAATTCAAGGTATTCACCCAACCCTTACATTTATTTTCCATACGTAGTATTCTCTCATTACTACTTATAATATAGTTATTTTCGTTATTCCCTCTCTCGAAATTTCCAAGGTTAATTCACCTTTCCAAATATTTAAGGTATCTCTATGAATATTCCCTAGCAATTCTTCACTATGCTACAATCACCAAATAACAATTCCCTATCTCAAAACAACAACATAAACCTAATTGGGCAACAATTGCAATTTTCCAAGTTTTGGACATGTCATTCCAACCAAGCCAGATGTCATTTGAACGACATCTCGTGAGATCCTTTCTTGTTCGAACGAAGCTCAATCTCGTTCGAACGAGATTGAGCAGTATTCTTCCCCACCAGACCTGTTACGTTTTATACCCTTAACAGTTTCGTTTTCCACCATTTTTATGCGTAAAACCTCTAAAATAATTAGCCCAAACACCAATCATTCAATTCCAATCAATTACCTAACATCTATATATGATTTCCAACAATATATCATCATTAAATCATCAGTAATCATCATCAAAATTCGAAGTCCCCAAATCTAAATGTCAAGAACCCTAGTTATAAAATTTACATGCAAAAGTCTAAATTAAACCCAGATTCAACCCAAAAATTATCATAAATTCAAGGACATAAACCTATCTGTATAAGGGAACCAAACTTTATTCAAATCAAGCCCAATTTACTACTAATTCTTCCAAATTTTTCACTAAATTTAATCTTTATAACAAAGGGAATTTACATAGTCTAACATGAACGCAATTATTGCTAAGGAAAGCAAGTAATAAACACTTGCCTCAAATTGATGTTCTTATCCGTCGATGAAATTGGTATGGGCTTGCTCCTTGTCTTTCGATCTATGCAAAGATGGTTACGATGGTGGAAGATGATGGGTTTTGCACCAAGAACACTTATGGATTCTCTCCTTTTTTCTCTATGGTTCTCTCTTTCTCTCTCGTAGGTTTGGAACTGACACACTCCCCTCTTACCCACGTACACTTTATTTTATTTTCCTAATTTTCGTCCATTTTATTTCCTCAAAAATCCAAATGACAAAAATACCCCTACAGGGTGCCGGTTAGGCCTAAAAATATTTTGGAGTCCAAATAAAATACCCGAGTATTGTTTTCTAACTATCTCGACCCTTCCAAACTCAATGGCGCACTCGAAATGACCATACGAGTTACTTAAAAATAAATTATCTTTATATTCCATTTAATTAGTCCCTATATGACTCACACGCACATCCCGACTTAAAATGCCAAGCTGTCATATTTCATATTCCTACAATTTATAAAATTTTCTAATTACATATTAGATATTCACACAGTAATATTAAATAAATCTCAGCAATAGGTGTTAACCCTTGGCACGCTAGTTAATATTTATTTTAATCCGGATTAATTAACAATTAATTTCTCACTTTATTAATTTAATTAATACAACAATAATACTTAATCCCATAATTATTTAATATAATAAAAATATGGGGTGTTACATACTTCCCCCCTAATAACGGAATTTCGCCCCGAAATTCGAAAAGTGAAGAATACCTCGTAAAAATAAGTCTGGATATTTCTCATGCATATCCTCATCTCGCTCTCAAGTAGACTCCTCTACATTATGATGTTCCCACTGAACTCGCACAAGTGGAACTACCTTTAACCTCAATTTCCCCTCGCTATGGTCTAGGATAGCCACAGGTCTCTCCCCATAAAAGTTGTCGGGTTGCAAGTCATTCTCCTCAATCGCAATGTGAGTGTGGGCTAACTCATCCCGAAGATATCATCTCAACAACTAAATTTGGAACACATCATGAACACGGTGCAAGTGCTCCGGCAACCCAAGTCTATATGTCACTGTTCTGATCATCTCGATAATGGGAAATGGTCCCACGTATATCATGGTTAACTTCCCCTTCTTCCCGAATCTTATCACTCCTTTCATAGGAGACACTCGCAGTAATACCTGGTCCCCCACATTAAATTCCCTGAAGAACAGCCTTGCATCGGCGTAGTTTTTCTACCTGTCTTGGGCTAGCCGAATACGGCTGCTGATAAACTCAATACTAGCTGACGTGTCCTGAATCACCTCTGGTCTGAGTAACTTGTTATCCCCCACCTCTAGCCAACAAGCGGGGGAACATCTAGGTCTACCATACAACGCCTCAAATGGGGCCGTGCCGATCGTAAATTGATAGGAGTTATTATAAGTGAACTTCCCAATGGAAGATACGGCTCCCAACCCCCTCCAAAATCAAGGACACACATGCGTAACATATCCTCCAGTATCTGATTAGTACGGTCTGTCTGCCAATCTATCTTCGGGTGATAGTCCGTACTCAATCGCAGCTCGGTACCCATAGCCTCCTAAAAGCTCTCCCAGAAGCGTGACACACAAATCTTATCTCTGTCGGACATGATATTCAGGGGCATCCCATGCAACCTCACTATCTCAGTAATAAATAACTGGGCATAATGTCTTGTAATGTAGTCTATCCACACTGGCAGTAAATGATCTACCTTGGTCAACCGATCCGCCACTACCCATATAGAATCATGACCCCTCTATGATTTAGGCAACCCAATGATGAAATCCATGGAAATGCTCTCCCATTTCCACATAGGGACCTCTAGCGGTTGAAGTAACCCTGGTGATCACTGATGATCCACCTTTTTCCAGCTGATAGGTGGCACACTTGGACACGAACTCCCAATGTCCTTCTTCATCCCACTCCACTAGTATTGTCGCCCTATATCCTGGTACATTTTATCCCCTCTGGGATGTATCGCAAATCAAGATGCATGCGACTATGTCATTACTGCATGATATAAGTCCTTCCCTTTCGGGATCACTAATCTCTCATTAAATTGTGAAACCCCATCTGAACTCACTGAGTAGGACTCTACACCCTCATCTTGAAGTAGTAGAATCTGGTCCTGGAAAAACGTATCAGCGGCTTGGGCCTGGATCACCCTTGTAACAATCTCTGATGTGAGCATCATGATCGACATAAAGGATCGGTCCACTGCATCCTGATGTCCCAACTCTTTCCATTTCACCTTCCACACTTTCGCCACCTCACCTACTAGACTACGGCTCAATGCATCAGCAACTACGTAAGCCTTCCCCGTGTGGTACTTTATCTGGAACTGGTAATCTTTCACAAGCATCAGCCACCTGCACTGATGCATGTTCAACTCCCACTGAGTGAACAAGTATTGTAGTGACTTGTGGTCTGTGAACAGGCAAAAATTTTCCCCCAACAGGTAGTGTCTCCAAATCCATAGGGCAAACATGACTGTTGCTAGCCCCAAGTCGTGGGTGAGGTAATTCCTCTCGCGAGGCTTAAGCTTGCGGGAGGCATAAGCTATAGCCTACTCCTCCTACTAGAGTAATCCATCAAGTGCCTATAAAGAAGCGTCAATATGTACCAGTTACTCCATCCTTGGCCTGGTTAAAACAAGAACTGGCGCAGAAGTCAACTTATTTTTTATATCATCAAAAGATAATTGACAAGCATTATCCCAGATGAATGGCATCCCTTTGCGAGTCAAATTTCTCAATGGACCCGTAATCTTAAAAAACCCTCGGATGAACTGCCTCTAGTACCCAGCTAACCCCAAGAAGCTCCGTACCTCCATCGGTGTCGTGGGATATCCACACTCCCTCTCCGCCGACACTTTGTCCGTGTCCACTGATATCCCCATCTCTGGCATAACTTGCCCTAGAAATTGCACCTCTCGTAACCAGAATCCGCACTACTCGTACTTGGCATACAACTGATGCTCTCGTAGAGTCTAAAGAACCCATCTCAAATGCTCAGCATATTCCTCCTCAGTCTGGGAATAGATCAAGATGTCATTTATGAAGACAATGACAAACTGATCTAAGAACTCTCTGAACACCCAGTTCATCATGTCCATGAATACAACTGGAGCATTTATCAGCCTAAACGACATGACCCAGAACTCTTAGGACCCATACCTCATCAAGAAAGAATTTTTTAACACATCATCTTCCCTAATCCGTAGCTGATGATATCCCGATCTCAAATTTATCTTTGAGAAGAAGGCAACTCCTCTCAACTGGTCGAGTAAGTCATCGATTCAGGGAAATGGATACTTATTTCGTATCGTGACTTTGTTCAACTCACGGTAGTCCACACACAACCTCAATGACCCATCTCTCTTCTTTATAAATAACACGGGAGAACCCCAAGGCAAGGTACTCATATGGATGAAGCCCTATCCCAACAGCTGTCCAATATGATCCTGAACTCCCTCATATCCACTGGAGCCATACTGTAGGGTACACGAGCTATAATATGAGTTCCTGACATCAGATCTATAATGAAATCTATCTTTCGGCTAGGCGGTAGTCCCGATATATCTCGGAACACATCAGAAAACTCACAAACTACATGGATCAAATCAATATGAATTAATATCTCCTTAAAGGTCTCCTGCTCCATGTAATATAAGTGGGTGGATGATCCTCCTTCAGGACGAGGCATCGCCACTAGAAAAATCTCCTGACTCGATATAAAAAAAAATAATGGTCGTACTAAAATAGTCTATCATGGCTCTATAATCAACAAGCCAATCCATGCCAATAATGTCATCATGCTCGTGCATATCTAAAACTACCATATCTACACAAAAAATCAAGCTCCCAATCTCTATACCTACTCCTCGGCATATAAAGAAAATCATCGAACCATTACCCAGCGTTGAGTCTACACATGTCATTGTACTCTCTGTCGTGTCTAACAACCTCGTGGCCCATGCAAAACTAGTGGCTATGAAGCACTATGATGCCCTAGTGTCAGATAAAATGTGCCCCATAATACCATGGATAGAAAACGTACGCTCAATGATGGGTGGTGCCTGTGGTGCTGCTTCCTGGTGGACATTATAAACACATCCATACTATAATTGTCCATATTGAATCGGGGATGCATACAAAGCTGGGATGGGTACTACTACTGGTAGGGCGGCGGGGAAAATAGGTCTCTGAGTCTCCTGTTGGGCACCCTACTGCTGGGGAAACTTGCCCTTGTAGGGGCAATCCTATTTCCTATAGACAGTCTTGCCACCAGAAAAATGTCTTCCACTAAAGTTACTTCCCCTCTGCCCCTGTTGTCCTCAGCCCTGATGGCCGTTACCACCTCTACCTTGGCCCTGGTGACCCTACTGTTATCCCTGTTGTTGGCCCAGCTAGACCTGATGATAATGTTGTTGGCCCTAATGGCCCTATTTAAAACCTTTAAGTCCCTTCCTCGAGTCTCTAGAATGAAATCTCTTAGTAGGGTCCCCCTGATAGGAACTCTACTCACCTTGATGGAATGGCCCCCGAGCTACTAGTTCCATACTGGAACTATTACCTCCTGTCCGGCCCTAATGGATGGACTCCTCGACTTGTTTGCTTCCCTACCGATGGAAGTGGTCATCCTGGCAGTGTAATAGGGCAACATTGACCACATCAGAATAAGTGGCCAACGAAAGATTCCCTAGCAGGTGCTGACGAATCTTTCAGGTCAAATCATCGATGAACCTCTGAATCTTTTTCTCCTCTGTGGGTATTTCATCTGGCACTACAGTCAGGAGATCTGTAAAATCCTCCTCGTATTCATCAACAGTCCTCCCTTCCTTCTTAAGGTTCAACACCTTTCGCCTCATCTCAGTCTATACGGTGGAAGGAAAATACTTGCGATCGAACCAAACCCAGAAACTCTAGATCGTCATACTATCCCTCTCCTCCAAAGTGTTAATGGACTCCCACCACTATAAGGATGCCCCTACTAGCTTGAAGGAAGACAGTAACTGTCTCTGAATATCTGAAGACTCATACATGAGAAGATTCCTCTGGATGTCCTTCTTCCTTTGGCTCGCGAGGAAAACGTCATAACTGCCTGAGAATTCTGGGGGATGTGCCTTCCAAAAGGTATCCCTAACTCTCTCCCATGTAGTAGGAAACTGAACCAAAAATTGTGCCACATCCTGAACCTGGGGTGGGGCCTAGTCCACCACCGCTAAAGTTGCATTCACCGCCTGAGCAACTACGGCGACGACCTCAGTTGCAGTCATTGTTCCCCGTGCCTGAATTGTTGGCTGCTCTGGTTGGGCCTATTTGTCTTGTGGTGCACGTTGAGGAGGCATTTGAGACGAGAAAGAATTTTATTAGTCCACAGTTATTATTAAATTTCAAATAGCTGAAGACATAATCGCATACATAAGAGTATAACAGTCCTAAATATAGGGCTCTATATCAAAGAACGCGAAGCTGAAAGAATAATAAGCCGCATAGATCCTAACGGACTCTAGAACCTGATGCTCTGATACCACCTATGACACCCCACCTAATTAAATATCGGGTGATCAGTCCTTTATTAAAGTTAAAATAGAATGTTCGGTGGGTTCATTCTTAGCATCACTGTCGAAAACATTTAATATAATTAACCACCTAATAAATAATTAAGCTAGTGTCAAAACATTTTTCCATTTAATTATACCCAATTAATCCATTAATAAATTTCCATTATTTAAGACATAAGATACATACGTACCACATTAATATCGTAAATACTAGACATGAATCAAATACTGAAATAAATAAGACTGGATAACGCATTCCAGTTCAAAGTCTCAAACCAACAAACCATAAAATCCGCAAGTGCAATGGAAATAAAATGCTAAAGTAAAATGAGTACAATCTCAACTAAAGGAATAAGAATGGGCAAAACAATCACTAAATGAATATCTGAAAAGGAACAGAAGGAACAGATAGAGGCGTCTAAGTGCAAGGACCTACAACTCCCACAACTGTTACAGCTCACTAAACGGTCCACGCGTCTAAGCCTGGTAACCCTGTGGCTAGGCACCTAATATATATATATATATATATATATATATATATATAATATAAAGTAGAAAACTTATTTATGTCATAAGCTTAAAGTATGATGTCATCTTTATGAGTTTTTCTGCACTACCTACTTTACCCTTGGAGTGTTTGAGTTCCCTCTCATTTTTTACACCCAATTTTTTTTTCAATCTTCACCAAAATTCAAAAACATGGGTAGAATAGTATTTGACATATTTTAATCTCTAAAAATTGTGGAAAAGACCCTACCTTTCTCTCATTCACTCCCATCCCTCATTCTTACGTTTTGGGAACAAATAAAAAAAACCTCCCTCAACTCGGTGCCCTTCTCTCTTCTCCTCTGTGCCGGTCTCAGCTCCAAAGCTAGGTCTTTCAGATTTTGGGTGTCTTCTATTCTTCGTCTTCTCTTAGGTGTCCTCGCTTCTCAAGTGGCTTCTCTTAGGTGTTTTTTTTTTGTTCTTCATTGTTTCCCTCTCTATATATTCAGTTTCGGATATGTTCTTTTTTTGTTCTACTACTATTGTCGATGTTTCTATTTCTTGGTTATTATTTTACAGATTCTAACAACGAGATGTTTTTTTTAAATGCACAATATGTTTTTGTTTATGGGAATTCAATTTTGTTTCTAAATGCTCACCAAGATTATGTTATGTTATGGTTTGGTCATTTGATTCAGTTATGGTTTTATGGGTATCTTAGTTCTCTCTCACGTTTGTTATGTTATAATTTGTGTTTGGCTTAATATTATAATTTTACATGATTTGCAATTTTAGAAAATAGGGGTTTTAGAATTTAATATTAGTTTGCTATTCGCGATTTGTGACTTGCAATTTTTTCTTTCATTATACCTCCTGAAATACTTCATAACTTCTCACGGTCAAATTATTTCTAATAGTTTGCCTTCCTATATAGTTTTTGGATTTTAAATAATCCATTTGTATTTGGTGTGGTTAGTTGTTTATAATTAACGTATTCTGTGATTCTTTTGAATTTGTTCTAAATTTGTTATCTAGTTTTAACAAATTTATTCTAAATGTTTGACTAAATGTTTGCATTTGAACCCATTCAAATTAATTTCACTAACTGGTTATTTTAATGCTTTTTTGGCACATGAACCTATTCAAAATGTGCATATTGGATGTTGGTGAGAATTGTTGTGATGCGTATCTTCTCAGATTTATAGATCTTAATAGGTATTTTCATTTCTATGTTCTTTCTTTAAATAATTTGTTTTGTTAATTTTTGTTTCTATTCGGTAAATACTTTCTTTTTTTCTTTATTCAAGTTGTGTAGGGGTATTAAATCTATTTGTATTGTTTGGAAAGCCCTGAAATTCCCATGTTTCATAAGTTTAAAATGGCATTCATACATGAAATTCAGCAGCAGACCGAGCTCAGAGATCAGAAAATGAAATTGTGTCTAGCTCTTATAATGTAGATGTGAAGATCTCTAGGATGTACAAGGACAGGGAAAGAGTAGACAACCTTGCGCTCAGAATCCGACAATATGATTATTACTTTCATCTTAAAATATTCTTAAGAACCAAGTCTCAGACAAAAATATATTGTCGGTTCAGATTTTATGAATATGGTGAAATACAAACTAAATATTCAACATCATATATTTTAGGACAATAAAGGGTCGTCGTTGAGATGCTAAATTTTATGTCGTTTCTAAATCTTTTCTTCACTATTGTATTCTCTACTAGAATAGTATCCTAAATTTTTTTATTGTAATTGCAGTGAGATTAAGAGCCAAAATAACTCAAACTTTGAAGGGAAAGTTGAGCTTGGGAGATAAAATTCTCCAAGCAGGAGGAGTGGCAAATATTTTCACGGGCAACCTCATATTTCTGGCCAACAATATGTTCGCAAACAGCAGCAAAATATATTTTTTATGGTATGCATTCCAGAGAGCATCATCCTCTCCTCATAAGGACCAACTGTAATATTCACTGCATTGTTGAAGGGATTGATTGTTCTTAGTCAGGGCACTGTTGATCCGATCCGAACATCAGTATATTTTACATCGGTATTTTATGGCGCTGTAGAATATTATTAGTTTGATGTGAAATTTTAAATTTCATTTTACATTTTATCAATCTACTACTCGAGTTTAATGGTGGTGGATAAGTTTTAGAGCCGTTAATCATTAATTGGATGCCCTTGGTTGTTGAGAGTCGTGACACATTAGTCGTGAATCTTTACTGTCTTATTAGTGAAGGCATTTTTTGCAAGTGAACAAGGGAAGTCGATTGATGACTATTGTAAAGACAAAAATTTCCAATTGAGTCCTTTGTAGTTTTGGCTCAATTCCAGACAAAAATGTTTCAGTCATAGGATAGAGTTAATTGATCATCCTTCAAGCCTATGATGTGTTTGTTGAAGACGTATCGGCCAAGAGTATAAAGCTTCATCAAATTATTGAATTTAAAGTGCCTCATTTCTACGTCATCAATATGGTTCCATTGCTCCCAAGATATGAATGCATTACATATTTATATAGGAGCTTGGAACAGTTTATAATGGGTGTAGGTTTAATTAAAACTGTTGTTTATTTTCAGAAAGATTTAATTAAAACTCTAAATAAAGTTTATAAAGTTTCTGGGCTAAAAATTAAAATTTCCAACTTTTTGGAAGTTCGTTCGATATGTTGTTCGAACGAGTTTTTTGTTCGAACCAAATGTCGTTCGAATGAGTTTGCCAACGAGTTCCCATATTGGCTACTAGAACTTCGTTCGAAATGTCGTTCGAATGGATGGATGTTAGAACGAGATTTCCAACGATATTTCTAACGAGTTCCCACGGGAACTTCATTAGAAGGCTCGTTCGAACGAAACTTCGTCCGAACAAAAATCTCGTTCGAACGAGATTTGGTGGGAACAGTTAAATGGAAATTTTTGATAGTTTTCACCCACTTTCCCATTATCTTTCCCCACTAACTTTTGATTGAATATCTAAGTGTGGGAACCAACTTTGGAAAGTTAACTTTTTCACATTCTACAACCTCCAAGAGAGAGTTTGAGAGAAAAAGAGAAAAAGAAAAAGTTCGTGTTTTAAAGTGTCTATTTTTCAAAGAAAAATTCATTTACACTTTAGTTTACACCCATACTATTTATTCCAAGTATTCTTTATATATATATACATTGTTTTGAGTTTGGCACCGGTTTTTCGTCTCTACCGTTTTGAAGAGATGTTTGGGTTTGTTTCTAAATCCCACAAAGAAGAAGAAGTTTGAGTTGATTTATCCACTTGGAGAAAGCCTCCTTGTTCGGGTGACGGTGACCATATAAAGTCCGATCGGTGGATTCCGAGACCGCGGTGGAGCTCCGTGGTTATTCGCTAGGTGGAGGTGTCTACAAGAAGAAGAGTCTGGGCTTGAGAGGGATCGAGTCAAGTGTTGTAAGTCTTTCTGTCTTATATTTGGAAAACCATACTTAGTGGATTTGAGGCTAGGGCCGTCCGAAGTTCTTTTCCATTGTGGGTTTTTCCTCTTTCATTGCGACGTAGTGATTTATTGTTTATCTTATCTTGCTATACTCACCTAGAACGCATGCTTAGGTAATTCAAGATAAAATTTTGTTTTAATCACTACATGTTTAATTTGGTTCTAAATTAATCATTTGGGTAATGTTTAGTTAATTTAATTCAAGTCATTTAATTTAATTTGATAAAATTGGTTTGGCCTAATTTGTTAAAAATGAAAAATGTGACTTAAGAAAATTTCTAGGACTTGGACTACTTTCTATACTTTTATTCATGTTCCTTTGATCTGTCGTGGGAGTTCTATGCTAACAATGTTGGTGATGCAGTTATTTTTTGTGACAACAATCCAATGCTCTGTTCGACATATAAATTATTAAGTCAATTGTGTATGTAATGGATTATGTGGTTTCAGCGCTTAATATGACGTCGGATTGTTGCCTCAGCTGCCGATCGAGAAGTAAAAATAGCCAGGAAACTAAGAGATTGTTCTGTGCAAATTTACATCCTGATATCTTCTAGCTCTGTGTATTGTTACGTGCGAGGAAACTAAGTGATTTTGATTGATACTGTATTCTTTTTTTTAACATGTCCATTCTATGCATATATATTTTTTGGATTTAAAGATTCTTTAACTTTTATTATATATACACATGGATTTATTGTATATAGGTTCAAGAAGTTAAAAGATATCAGGTTTGGCATTAAAGAGCATAGATTGGGAAGGAATGTCCAAAAAGATAGTCTCCGAAGAGGCTTGCAAGCAGTTTGCTACCCTCCGACGTGCCAATTCACAATGTTAATTCCACTTTCAAAACCAAGTTCGGCAAAGAACTGTAATACCCCGTACTTTTGGCTATATTTATTGTTGGGATTTATTAATTAAATTGCGTATTTATTGGAAATTAATCCGGGTTAATAATAATACTAATGTGATGCGAATTGGTATTTGAGTATGTGCATATATGATTATATATGTACTTGGTATTATAAAATTTGTCGTGAGATTTATATACGGCATTTTAGAAATTTTGTTGAGACGCGTGGGACCGCCGCGTCACGGTATAATATTTTGATATTAAAAGTGAATTTAAAATCTATAGTCCGTATGGTCGATTTGAGTGCGCCATCGCATCCGGAAGGGTCGAGATAGTCAGAAAACACTAGCCGGGGGTATAGTTTGGGTCCCGGGGTATTTTTAGGCCATCCCGGCACTATAAAGGGTATTTTAGTAATTTGGTATTTTTGGGTAATTAAAAGTGACGAAAATTGAGAGTTGTAATCTGATAAGGATTGACCCTAACCAACCCTTATTAACCCAACAAGCTACGGAGGTTTATTAATTAGGTTTTCATAAATTCCCCAAAGCAAACCCTAGCCACCATAGCCTTTTGGAGAAGAAAGCTTGGAGAAGGAGAGAGAGAGAGAGGAAACTCTGCAGAAACTTCATCAAAACCAGAAATCAAACCAAGGCAAGTGTTTTAATCTTATTTAAATTCGTAGAATGTTTCCTCCATGTTAGAAATTGATAAATTTCAACTGTTCTTGGAAGATAATGAAAACCCATGTAGTTTGAGGTTTAGAACTTAAAAATTGTGAAGAGAATTGCATGTAGTATGATAGGTAAATGATTTCCCTTATTATAATTGTGATTAGAAGGAAAGAAAACGAATTAAATTCTGGGATTTGATGATGATATGTAGTTAGGGTTCATGTTCTTGAGATAATTGGAAAAAGTGTAGAAAGGTGTAAATTAAATTAATATTTGGATGGATTGATCCCTTAGAAACATGTTAGGATGTGACTATATATGTTTAGTATTGATTATAGACCCTAAAACGTTGTTAGGATGGACTTTGGGAGAGATTAGAAGTGATAAAGATGGTGAAAAACGAATTGGGGAAAAATCTGGGCCGAAACTGGCATCTCGTTAGAAGCAGCCCCAGGTCGTTCGAACGAGCTCGTTCGAACGAGCTTCTAACGAGTTGACCAGTCGTTATTAACGAGTGAGGTTTTCGTTCGATATCTCGTTCGAACGAGATATCGTTAGAAGGGTCAGTTCGTTCGAACGAACTGGGATCTCGTTCGAACAGCCTCGTTCGAACGAGACTTCTAACGACCTGACAGTCCAAACTCGTTCGAAGCCTCGTTCGAACGAGACTTCTAACGAGTTGACAGTTTGACCCTTTTTGGACTGTTTTGACTTTTTGAGTTCCGGGAGATGGTTCAAGGGTAGAGTTAGCATCCCTTTGATGATATAGTGATTAATTTGGGACTTTTGGGTTGTTGGGATGAGTAAATCATATACGAGAGTTATATTCAATGAATCTTTCGGGTTGAGACGTGAGTGACTACTACGATGTGAGGATGAATTATAGCACGTATAATTATGAACCGGAATAATATAAGTTGTGATAATTAGTTAGTACGAGAATGCGATATGTACTACGAATATAATACGGTATTACTAAGATGTGTGTTTACTTAGTATTGATATATGGATTGTATGTATGACATACCTACCATACTTGCTATCACGGGAGGTCTCGTTCGCTTAGGACCCTCTAATCCTTGTGTGCCTACGGGGGGGATATAGACTGGTACCTTGATGAACATAGGTCATAGAAAGACTTATTGTGATATTGATAAGTCCGCTGACCGTGGGAGCGTAGGTATGTGCGTGACCCATGTGATGGTGACTGTGTTCGCCTCCATTATTTGTGATTTGTGTTATCTGAACTATTCCTGAGAGATTCGGAATATGTAATCCTTATGTACGTGATGTACCGGGATGGATAGCAGAGTATGTGTGCACTACAGCTTAGATTGCGGGGTGCTTGTATCGTATATTTATGTGATGAATAATATACAATTATTTAATGGAAATCCTCATGTTAATGTTGTAAAATATTACGGTATTGTTTCGAGTTATATAATGAGTTAGCTGTTAGTTATAGCAATGGCATATTTAGTAACTGAGTTTACGTTAAACCTCTATTAAATTACGGGCGTTGTTATGTTAAATTAACCGAGTAATATGGGTAGAACCTTTGGCAGTCTAGCTAGTTATGTTGTCAGTTAGCTAGTAATATGGGTCGATATAGATGGGTACTTACGTTAGGAGTGCACAGTTAGACGAGAGGTGAGAATATCATGCGAGTGTACGTCCTAACATGTACTTTGCATTTAATGTTTTAAATGTTTTTAAAGCACTTGCAGGTTTTTAAAATGATTTCCACTTTCGGGCTCTGACCCATTTGCTTTCAAATATATTTTCTTGTAAAACCATTTTAGGTGCCCAGCCACAAGGACACCAAGCATAGGATTCTCATTCAAGTGACGAGCTGTAGCTGATTGTGGAAGCTACAGGGATTTGCATGTAGACGCTTCTCTCATTTGGATTCCAGTCTCAGCATCTATCAGTTGTAGGGCATGTTGCCCATTCCTATTTTATTAGACATTTTTACATTTCAGTTTTCAGACTCTAGCATGTATTGCTCAGTATTCAGTTTTAGTTAATTATTTCAGTTTACTTATCAGTTGTGGGATTTGTATTGAGAAGTTTTCCTCCAGGTTTTAATTACATTTTGTGATGGTTATTCATTTCACTTCAGTATGGTGAATGGTATTATTTATTTCTTCATTACTCTTGTTGCATGTTAATCAGATTTAATAAAATTTGGCACTTACTTTTTAAATACTAGGTGGTTAGAAATAATAAAACGTTTTCGACAGTGATGCTATTAACTGAGCCAACTTGGCATTTTGAATTAATTTTATAAAGGAGTAGCTACCCGGTGTTTAATTAGTCGGGGTGTCACAGGTGGTATCAGAGCATCAGGTTCTAGAGTCCATTAGGATCTGTACGGCTATTATGTTTCCGCTACGTTTTCTTTGATATAGAGCCCTATATTTTAGGACTGTTGTACTCTTTTTGTGTGTACGTTTCGTTCTTCAGCTATTGTAAGTTTATAAACCGTGAACTTATAAACTTTGTTCTTATTTCAAATGCCTCCACGACGTGCACGAAGAGTTCCCAGGAATGCAACGCCAGAACCCCAGCCCGCTCCAGTTCAGGGTATGTTGAACGCCACTGAGGTTGCAGCTATAGTAGCTCAAGCGGTGAATGCCGCGATTGCCGTGATTCAGCAGGCACCACCGCAGGCGCCGGTTGCTGCGCCAGTCCAGGTTAATGCATTCCCGTCTGCTTGGGAACGTGTACGTGACGCTTTTCAGAAAGCGCATCCACCAGAGTTTGCTGGAAGCTCAGATGTGGTTATCTCGAGCCAATGGAGGAAGGATATGCAGAGGCACTTGAGGATGCATGAGTTCTCTGATGTTCAGAAACAGGTGCTAACTACTTTCAAGCTAGTTGGATCTGCGTTACAGTGGTGGGAGTCTATTACCACCGCAGAGGAGAGGGATACCCTCACGATTCAGGAGTTCTGGGTGCGGTTCGACCGCAAGTACTTTCCGTCTGCAGTTCATACAGAGATGAGGAGGAAGCTGTTGAGTCTGAGGCAGGAGGGCAAGACAGTGGCCGAGTATGAGGCCGAGTTCACTAACCTGTTGAATATCGTACCAGACGAGATTCCAACAGAGAAGAAGAAGATAGAGAAGTTCACTGATGGGTTGAATTGGAGAATCCGTCAGCATCTGCTAGGGAACCTATCGTTGGCCACGTATTCTGATGTGGTTAACGCTGCGTTATTTCACTGCCAGGACCACCGTTTTCACATGGCCGAGGGCAAGCGGTCGGGAGAGTCTAGCCATCAGGGCAGGACCGGAGGACATGGTGCCAGCGGGGCACAATCGGGTCAGGGGCAGAGACAGACTAAGCAGGGCTCCCAGCAGGGGGATAACAAGAGGTTCCGGTCAGGGAACTATAGGCAGGGACAGGGAGGTTTCCGCCAGGGCCATCAGGGTCCAAACGGCCAGCAGGGCCAACAGGGACAGAATGGGCAGCAGTTCCATCAGGGCCAGCAGGGCCAAGGGAGGAATGGTAACGGCCACCAGGGCCGGGGATAGCAGGGGCAGAGGGGAGGGAACTTCCCAGGGAAGTGCTTTACTTGTGGCAAGACTGGCCATAAGAAGCAGGATTGTCCTGATAGGGGCAGGGCCCCACAGCAGCAGCAGCAGGGTGCTCGCCAGGAGCCACAGAGACCTATGTTTCCCGCCGCTCTTCCTGCACCGCCACAAATGGCAGCATTGCCACCCATTCCAACAGTCCCAGCTCAGCAGGGGCAGCTACAGTATGGACGTGTCTACAACGTTCACCAGGCTGCAGTTCCACAGGCACCGCCCGCGATCGAGGGTACGTTTCCTATCCATGGCACTATGGGTCGGGTGTTATTTGATACGGGTGCTACACACTGTTTTATTGCTACACACTTCGCGAAAGCTTTAGGATTGTTAGCTACGGCAGAGAGCACAGTGACGTGTGTCGACTCACCATTGGGGAGTGGGTCACTTATTTTCTTTATATGCCGGGGAGTCGGGGTAGAGGTTGGTGGTTTGGTATTGCCTGCAGACATGTTAGTATTAGATATGCATGTTCACGATGTGATCATCGGTATGGATTGGCTCGTAGCATATAGGGCCATGATTGATTGCTTCAGCGGGAGCATTGTTTTTGCCATTCCGGGGCAGGAGATGTTTATAGTGGCGATGCCTCGCCCAGAGGGAGGATCGACCGCTCATCTGTATTACATAGAGGAGGATATCTCTAAGGAGGTTGTTATTCCTTTAGATTCGATCCCGGTTGTCAGGGAGTATTCAGATGTGTTTCAGGAGATACCAGGCTTACCACCCAGTCGAGAGATAGACTTCGTTATTGATTTGCTACCGGGTACGAGACCTATAGCACGTGCACCGTACCGTATGGCTCCGGCTGAAATGCGAGAGTTACGGGATTAGATAGAGCAGCTGTTAGGGCAGGGCTTTATTCGTAGGAGTACCTCACCTTGGGGCGCTCCAGTTTTGTTTGTGAAGAAGAGGGACGGTTCACTGAGGTTGTGTGTGGACTACCGAGAGTTGAATAAGGTCACGATACGGAATAAGTATCCGTTGCCTCGAATCGATGACCTATTCGACCAGTTGAGAGGAGCTTCTTTCTTCTCGAAGATTGACTTGAGGTCGGGATACCATCAGTTGCGTATCAGGGAGGAGGATGTCTCGAAGACTGCGTTCTTGTCGAGATATGGTTCTTACGAGTTCCGGGTTATGCCTTTCGGCTTGACCAACGCTCCAGCAGTGTTTATGGACTTGATGAACAGAGTGTTTAGGGATTTCCTAGATCAGTTTGTCATTGTCTTCATTGATGACATTCTGGTTTACTCTCAGACAGAGGAGGAGCACGCCGAGCATTTGAGGCAGGTTTTGCAGACGCTTCGTCAGAACGAGTTGTATGCAAAATACGAGAAGTGCGGGTTTTGGTTGAAGGAAGTCCAGTTCTTGGGTCATATTATTTCTGACCAGGGAATATCAGTTGATCCGGGGAAAGTATCAGCGGTGAGGGAGTGGGGACAGCCCACGACACCAACGGAGATTCGTAGTTTCTTGGGATTGGCAGGATACTACAGGAGGTTTATTCGGGGTTTCTCAGAGATAGCAGGTCCGTTGACACATCTTACTCGTAAGGGTGTGCCATATATCTGGAGTGATGCCTGTCAGTTGGCATTCGATGAGTTGAAGGATAAATTGACCTCAGCACCTGTGTTAGCGTTGCCGAGACCGGGAGTTGAGTATTTGGTTTACACCGATGCGTCTTTGCAAGGGCTTGGAGGTGTGTTGCAGCAGGAGAGACAGGCCATAGCTTATGCTTCCCGTAAGCTTAAGCCTCATGAGAAGAATTACCCCACACATGATTTGGAGTTGGCAGCAGTAGTATTTGCCCTACGGATTTGGAGGCACTATCTTTTGGGGGAGAAGTTTCAGCTGTTCACGGACCACAAGTCACTACAGTATTTGTTCACGCAGAAGGAATTGAATATGCGGCAGCGTAGGTGGCTTGAATTTGTGAAAGACTACCAGTTCGACATTCAGTACCACCCGGGTAAGGCTAACGTGGTAGCAGACGCGTTGAGCCGCAGGCCAGCAGATGAGGTGGCAGAGGTGTGGAAAGAGAAGTGGAAGGAATTAGGACACCAGGATGCAGTGGCCCGATCTTTCATGTCTGTGATGACCGTTACACCGCAGATTGTCACGAAGGTTGTACGGGCACAGGCAAATGATTCGTTCTGTCAGGAGCAGATAGTTCGATTACTCGCTGAGGGAGCTGAATCCTATACCGTTAGCTCAGACGGGGGATTACGCTTCAATGGGAGATTGGTAGTTCCGGAAGGAGAGGAACTGCGACACGATGTGATGGCAGAGTCGCACGGCTCACGGTTCGCGGTACATCCCGGAGGGGACAAAATGTACCAAGACATGAGACGGCAGTATTGGTGGAGCGGTATGAAGAAAGATATCGCTGAGTTTGTCTCGAATTGCGCCACTTGTCAGCTTGTAAAAGTGGATCATCAGAGACCAGCAGGATTGCTACAGCCGTTGGAGGTTCCGGTGTGGATGTGGGAGAGCATATCCATGGATTTCGTCACGGGGTTGCCTACGTCGCAGAGGGGTCACGACTCTGTTTGGGTAATTGTGGACAGGTTGTCCAAGGTCGCTCACTTCTTACCCGTAAGGACTGACTACACTACGGGACAGTATGCCCAGCTCTTCATCTCAGAGATTGTGATACTTCACGGTGTGCCCCTGAATATCGTGTCTGACAGAGACAAGATTTTTGTTTCGAGGTTTTGGGAGAGTTTCCAGGAGGCCATGGGCACGGAATTGCGGTTGAGTACGGCTTATCACCCGCAGACCGATGGGCAGATAGAGCGCACCAACCAGATGTTGGAGGACATGCTACGCATGTGCATTATTGATTTTGGGGGTGGATGGGAGCAGTACCTTCCACTGGTGGAGTTTGCTTACAACAACTCCTATCAGTTCACGATTGGCATGGCTCCGTTCGAGGCATTGTACGGTAGGCCTTGTCGTTCCCCAGCATGTTGGTTGGAGGTGGGGGACAACAAACTACTTGGGCCAGAAGTGATCCAGGATACTTCGGCAAGGATTGAGTTGATTCGGAGTCGCATTCGGGTAGCTCAAGACAGGCAGAAGAGTTATGCTGATGCGAAGAGATTTTTCAGGGAGTTCCAAGTGGGGGACCAGGTTTTGCTCAGGGTTTCTCCGATGAAGGGGATTATGCGATTCGGGAAGAAGGGAAAGTTGGCACCGAGGTATGTGGGGCCGTTTCTTATTATTGAGCGGATCGGACCGGTTGCGTATAGACTCGGGTTACCGGAGCATTTGCATCGGATTCACGACGTGTTCCATATTTCCTCGCTGAGGAAATACCTTAGGGATGATTTGGCTCATTCTCACATTGCTGTGGAGGACATCGATCTCCAGCCGGATAGCTCTTATGAGGAAGGGCCAATTGCTGTTTTGGACCGAAGCGAGAGGAAACTGCGGTCAAAGATAGTCCCGTTAGTGCGTGTTCAGTGGCGACATCACAATGTCGAGGAGTCCACATGGGAGCGCGAGGATGAGATGCGCGAACGTTATCCAGAGCTGTTTTAGCAGGTACTTTCTAGTTTCGAATTTCGGGACGAAATTCCGTTATTAGGGGGGAAGTATGTACTACCCCGTACTTTTGGCTATATTTATTGTTGGGATTTATTAATTAAATTGCGTATTTATTGGAAATTAATCCGGGTTAATAATAATACTAATGTGATGCGAATTGGTATTTGAGTATGTGCATATATGATTATATATGTACTTGGTATTATAAAATTTGTCGTGAGATTTATATACGGCATTTTAGAAATTTTGTTGAGACGCGTGGGACCGCCGCGTCACGGTATAATATTTTGATATTAAAAGTGAATTTAAAATCTATAGTCCGTATGGTCGATTTGAGTGCGCCATCGCATCCGGAAGGGTCGAGATAGTCAGAAAACACTAGCCGGGGGTATAGTTTGGGTCCCGGGGTATTTTTAGGCCATCCCGGCACTATAAAGGGTATTTTAGTAATTTGGTATTTTTGGGTAATTAAAAGTGACGAAAATTGAGAGTTGTAATCTGATAAGGATTGACCCTAACCAACCTTTATTAACCCAACAAGCTACGGAGGTTTATTAATTAGGTTTTCATAAATTCCCCAAAGCAAACCCTAGCCACCATAGCCTTTTGGAGAAGAAAGCTTGGAGAAGGAGAGAGAGAGAGAGGAAACTCTGCAGAAACTTCATCAAAACCAGAAATCAAACCAAGGCAAGTGTTTTAATCTTATTTAAATTCGTAGAATGTTTCCTCCATGTTAGAAATTGATAAATTTCAACTGTTCTTGGAAGATAATGAAAACCCATGTAGTTTGAGGTTTAGAACTTAAAAATTGTGAAGAGAATTGCATGTAGTATGATAGGTAAATGATTTCCCTTATTATAATTGTGATTAGAAGGAAAGAAAACGAATTAAATTCTGGGATTTGATGATGATATGTAATTAGGGTTCATGTTCTTGAGATAATTGGAAAAAGTGTAGAAAGGTGTAAATTAAATTAATATTTGGATGGATTGATCCCTTAGAAACATGTTAGGATGTGACTATATATGTTTAGTATTGATTATAGACCCTAAAACGTTGTTAGGATGGACTTTGGGAGAGATTAGAAGTGATAAAGATGGTGAAAAACGAATTGGGGAAAAATCTGGGCCGAAACTGGCATCTCGTTAGAAGCAGCCCCAGGTCGTTCGAACGAGCTCGTTCGAACGAGCTTCTAACGAGTTGACCAGTCGTTATTAACGAGTGAGGTTTTCGTTCGATATCTCGTTCGAACGAGATATCGTTAGAAGGGTCAGTTCGTTCGAACGAACTGGGATCTCGTTCGAACAGCCTCGTTCGAACGAGACTTCTAACGACCTGACAGTCCAAACTCGTTCGAAGCCTCGTTCGAACGAGACTTCTAACGAGTTGACAGTTTGACCCTTTTTGGACTGTTTTGACTTTTGGAGTTCCGGGAGATGGTTCAAGGGTAGAGTTAGCATCCCTTTGATGATATAGTGATTAATTTGGGACTTTTGGGTTGTTGGGATGAGTAAATCATATACGAGAGTTATATTCAATGAATCTTTCGGGTTGAGACGTGAGTGACTACTACGATGTGAGGATGAATTATAGCACGTATAATTATGAACCGGAATAATATAAGTTGTGATAATTAGTTAGTACGAGAATGCGATATGTACTACGAATATAATACGGTATTACTAAGATGTGTGTTTACTTAGTATTGATATATGGATTGTATGTATGACATACCTACCATACTTGCTATCACGGGAGGTCTCGTTCGCTTAGGACCCTCTAATCCTTGTGTGCCTACGGGGGGGATATAGACTGGTACCTTGATGAACATAGGTCATAGAAAGACTTATTGTGATATTGATAAGTCCGCTGACCATGGGAGCGTAGGTATGTGCGTGACCCATGTGATGGTGACTGTGTTCGCCTCCATTATTTGTGATTTGTGTTATCTGAACTATTCCTGAGAGATTCGGAATATGTAATCCTTATGTACGTGATGTACCGGGATGGATAGCAGAGTATGTGTGCACTACAGCTTAGATTGCGGGGTGCTTGTATCGTATATTTATGTGATGAATAATATACAATTATTTAATGGAAATCCTCATGTTAATGTTGTAAAATATTACGGTATTGTTTCGAGTTATATAATGAGTTAGCTGTTAGTTATAGCAATGGCATATTTAGTAACTGAGTTTACGTTAAACCTCTATTAAATTACGGGCGTTGTTATGTTAAATTAACCGAGTAATATGGGTAGAACCTTTGGCAGTCTAGCTAGTTATGTTGTCAGTTAGCTAGTAATATGGGTCGATATAGATGGGTACTTACGTTAGGAGTGCACAGTTAGACGAGAGGTGAGAATATCATGCGAGTGTACGTCCTAACATGTACTTTGCATTTAATGTTTTAAATGTTTTTAAAGCACTTGCAGGTTTTTAAAATGATTTCCACTTTCGGGCTCTGACCCATTTGCTTTCAAATATATTTTCTTGTAAAACCATTTTAGGTGCCCAGCCACAAGGACACCAAGCATAGGATTCTCATTCAAGTGACGAGCTGTAGCTGATTGTGGAAGCTACAGGGATTTGCATGTAGACGCTTCTCTCATTTGGATTCCAGTCTCAGCATCTATCAGTTGTAGGGCATGTTGCCCATTCCTATTTTATTAGACATTTTTACATTTCAGTTTTCAGACTCTAGCATGTATTGCTCAGTATTCAGTTTTAGTTAATTATTTCAGTTTACTTATCAGTTGTGGGATTTGTATTGAGGAGTTTTCCTCCAGGTTTTAATTACATTTTGTGATGGTTATTCGTTTCACTTCAGTATGGTGAATGGTATTATTTATTTCTTCATTACTCTTGTTGCATGTTAATCAGATTTAATAAAATTTGGCACTTACTTTTTAAATACTAGGTGGTTAGAAATAATAAAACGTTTTCGACAGTGATGCTATTAACTGAGCCAACTTGGCATTTTGAATTAATTTTATAAAGGATTAGCTACCCGGTGTTTAATTAGTCGGGGTGTCACAAGAACCTCAACCCATAGACTGGGAATACTACAGAAAGTAAATTGGCCCTCTCTTGGTAGATATGTATAAAGAAGCATACGATAATGTTGAAATTCTAAAGTATGTGGACAATGTCACTCAATTCAAACCCAATTTTGATTCACTAGTGGTGGAACTAAAAAAAGCAGAAGAGAAATCCTTGAAAGAGTCTCAAAGATTAAAGAAAGAAATTGCAGAAGTTCTGAAGAAAAACATAGTACGATGACTACAGATGAATACTTTGAAAAGTATATAGAGCTAAAGAATAAATTCCATGAGGAAATCTGAAATGGTAACTGGGGTTATTGATATTAACTCTGAGTGATGGTTTCTGGGGTCTGAACTGGGATCTTTTTTTGCTTATCCCTATTTGTTTTGATTTTTAGAAATAAAAAAGGAAGAACATAGTCAATGTGTGATTTTTTTGGTTGGGTATAATGGAAAATGTGAACTATAATGTCGTAAAAGTCTTTCTATGTGTCCAAGATCATGTTTCTGATAGACCAACCCTGTTTATTATCAGTCGGTTATCATAATTTCTTAGCCTAATTACTTTACTTTAAATTATGCAGTGTGGTGTGTATGTGTTTTTTATTGTGTGCAGTGTATAAAATTGATTTTGTAGTTTAATATTGTTTGATTGTCAATTTGGGGATTTTAATTTATTTTTCATCTTCCCCATTTGTTTTTTTATACCATGATGGTGCAAATACTTTAAATAATTTGTTTTCATTCTCTATATCCCACCTATATGATTTTTTTTGCATTTATGGCTTTGATCAAAAGAAGTCGTAAAAGTTCTTCGGACACATATGTTTTGTTTCTATTAGTTATTGAGATATTTAGTTTGTTTCTCTTAGTTATTGAGGTCATTACATGTTGCTGAATAAAAAAATCACACATATATTGTACGTTTAAAGTGGAGGTCAAGGAGTTGTTCTCAAATTGAAAGCAACACGCGGGGCCCGCTATTGAAATCAAAGTACTGCAGGCCCACTATTTATGTTTTTCATTTTAACTATCTATTCTATCTAAATATGATATGTTATTTCTCATTCAATTTTCTCTTTCAGGTGATACTTTTTATCTAAATCTGAATCGGAGGTAATTCTGATATGTAAATTTGGTAAATCTGAACAGGTGATACTTTTCTCTTTCAGGTGGTATCTAAGTCTGATACTTTATAACTATCTAAATCTCTCATTCAGTTTCATATTAATAATTATATGAGTCTGACATATTATTTCTCTTTCAGGTGACAATTATTTGAAGTTGTATGTGATACCGTTTGGTTTATTACAATTCGCATGTAGTGTTCAAGTTGTTTGGGGTGCCCTCCCTCTGTTTTACTTAATTTATGTTGTTTGTTGGCATTATTAAGTATGTTGTGTGTCGTGTTCAAGTTATTTGGGGTGCCCTCTTTTTGTTTCCTATTATAGAGTTAGTTAACTGTTTCTAGAGTTTGTTTGGATTATAATAGCCAAATTGTTATTTGTTACTGACCATTTGGTGTATTACAATTCACAATTTTCGTATGTTGTATATAATTTTCAATTTTGTTTCTTTTTGCAGCTTAATGTGGAATTTGACTTGAAGATGGCATGATATACATCTTATTATGAGCTTTATGTTGTCTTATATACACATGTTATCTGGATACTTAAAGTTGGCATGATACACCATAATGTACAGAGGTGATGCATACTGGTAAGGCTCACTACGCCATTGAAAGTGTGGCACACGCTTACTCTCTCACAGAAATATAGTTGTTCAATATGAAATAATTTCTACAAATGGATCGGGTGAGAAAGTTAATAAAGTATATACAATTTGTACCCGCTTAATCTCTCACACGCGTATCATTTCTTCAGTTTCAGCTTTGGGCTCAGCTTCAAATCTATTATGAGCAAGAATATCATTATTGGGTTCATGCGGTTGCATAAGAACAAAGGGATCAAGAACAAGATTCACAACTTGATGCTCAATTTCTCTCTATGCTTAATATAATGTGTTTGTGTATGCTAAGCTTCAAACTTAAAGTTATAAGTATAGGTGTTATTGTCTGCTATAGTCAACATTTATATTTTTGACCCAATGTTGACTAAGTAGAATACGTGCAACATTAATTGACCTATCACAACTGACATAATCTGAATAGGTACCTTTTTTGTAAAATTAGGCCTTTTCTAATGAAATCGTACTTCCCCATGGTACCGACACAGAACTAGAAGGATAGAAATTAACGAAATCGTTTGTTTGTCATTCATCCATGCAATTTGGTTATTTTGTATACTGATTTGCTAATTTTGTATACTGATCTTCTAAATTTCATCCATGCAAGTTGGCATTCATCCATTTTGTACTTTTTTTTGCTTACTGACATCTCTCAAGGGAGAATCTCTATTTCTTGATGACCAGTAGCTGCGAGGATGGTGCTGCTGATCTCCCGGTCAGTGCGAGGTATTTAGCGATTTTTTGTTAAGGTTCACATCATCAGGTTGAGTTTTTTTTTCAAAGTACATAACCATGGAAATAAGGTGCCTTCTATTTAGTATTAGTATGTCCTAAATAAACTCAATTAATTACCATTAAATACTCTCTTATTGCTTTGTCTACGTAAATGTAAGATATCTATATTTTGGTGTTAAGTAGATGAAGATTCATTATATGTTACTACCAAATGTCTGCTTAACTCATAATTCTCCAATATATTCTGCAAACGGTACGTACGCACTCCTCTATATCTCCCTAATAAGGAACAGAGACCAATTTTAGCTGTCATATTCATTACCATTAAAACTATATATATTCATTAACTATTATTCCTCTTCAATCTTATAGGTCCCATTTGTTAAATGTAGTTGAACGAGGGTTCCTCTAGAGATAGATGAAGTTACTCTGAGATCAAGGCATAGTTAAATATGTTTGATGATTTTTGGTCAGATTGCTCCAGTCTCTCTCATATGCCAACTACAAGTTTTTAAACAAGGAGTCAAACACAAAATCTATATTGGCGACGGATCATTTTGAGTTTAATTCGAAGTTTACTGATAGAATTAAGAGAATCAAGATTCCTCTCCTTCCCCCTCTTATGGATTAAAGAAAAAAAGTTGTTGAAGATGTTGACAGGGAAAGACGCTATGCTATTGATTTTTTTATGACACCTTTCTATATAAATATAACCGCACAAGGCTTAGACATCAATGTCCGCAAAAAAGATTTTCTTCCAACCAATGTATTTGTCCTCAAGATATGAGAGGGTCCAATCAGTTTTCACAGTTGAACCCACGATATACAGAGACTATGATGAGGATCAAGGCAATCCGAATCCCCAACACAATCAGCTTTATCTTCATGTTCTGCAGCCACATTTTTCTCCATAGTTTCATTCCTGTGTCCCTAAAGGCATGTGCTTGCTAATGAAGATTCTCAGTCTTATCCACCAAAAGCTCTATCTTTTATCCGCAATCTAGGACCTTCTTAATATTCTCCATCGTAACACCTTTAACTTCGAAAACCCGAGCCTGAACTTTTGCAAGTTTGCTTATCTCCTCAGGATGATCAATGCAGTACTTCATATACTCCTTCAACTTCGATCAAAATTCTTTCTTAAGGCTATTAGCAGTAATCTGTAGCTGCCTTTCCACCTCTATATTTTGACATAGTCATCCTTGATACGCTCCAGAAATGCCATAGGAACCTGCCTTATGGATGATTCATCTGCAACCACACAATATGTGAATCCGTTATCGATGAGGTAATTAAAGATGTGGCCATACAATTGTCGTTATATATTCAATTGCAACCACACAATTTTCGTTATATATTCAATTGCATATCTTCTCCATCTTCCTACGTCTCCCACGCCACATTTTGCTCCATTACTTCTGGCCTAATTAGGTTTCTATGGTTTGGTTTGAAATTTTAATTAGGTTTCATTTCGACCACCTGTTTCAGCTAGTATATTGTTGTTGACATGGTCTATGTTTTGATTGGAGATCCATAGATTTTTTATGTATCCTTTATCTTTGAATTGTTTTTTTATTTGGTGTAATATTCACATTGATGGTTTAAGATTTAATCTCGTATGTGGTTTAAGATTCACATTGATATTTTTTTTATATTTGACACAGTGGCAGTCTTAGTTCACATAAAGGGACACAACAAAAATGATAACTAATGCCGACCTTAATTTTTCTTCACAGTTCTGATTTTGGTTTTCTTATTTATATTGTGTTTGTCTAAATGGAACTGGAAGTCAAAGTTGTATTAGCTCAAGGCACTGGGTGTGAAGTTTTATAAGAAGACCTCTAAATTGTTATACTAAAAAGGTGTTCTGAAAAATCTAGTTAAGTGTAAAAGTTATTCATTTCGATATTCAAGAACAAGTCAATTAGCGAAGTATTATAATCCAATAGGTAAATCAAGTATTTTTTGCTTCTCTGTTTTTGATTTTTTTTTATATATTATTCCATAAATCCGTTTTCCCTAAATAAACTACTCATTCAACTTAGCTACATGGCATGATTTACACATCCGAGTCTAATCATCTCATGTCATTTGGTCCTAATATTGTAGGTTATTTGACTTGGATGAAGATCACATGATTGTTTTGAATTGCAATGATGGGATTACAACAGTTAGACACGAATTTGTTCAATTGTTTTGTGTGGTATTTGCGTATTTTTCATGCTAAGGTATTGTCACGGTAAGAGCACTTCATTTGAAAATTTCTTTGCTTCATTTTACTATGGACTTTTTTTTATAAGTGTACCTTCAAATTTTCTATTTTAAGCTATCAAATGCTTATATTGCAACATAGTCTTTCTAAGCATGACATGTTGATTACTTTTGTTATATATAAACTTCACCAGTACTTGAAATCAATGCTTATTGGAATTATATACTATTACTTTGAAGTGCTTTGATCCTCATGGATTTGGGATGCATTAATTAGCGTGGTTAGTGGACAATTAGCAGAACCATCAATATGATCATAAAAATCATTTCCTTGAAGAATCAGAAGGAGAATTTCACACCACGAAGAGTTAATGTGTGAAATCAAGAACTGTTGATTCATAGTTTTGATATTTGAAACTGTAAACACATCCGACACTGAACACCATTGAACATGTGGTGTTGAGATTATTTAGCTAGATTTTGGGGGATTTCGTGTCGACACATATTTGGATTGCGTACATTTATTTTATTTGAGTTCATTTTTAATGTGTATTTATGACTTTAAAAACTAAATGTTGAATATATTTCCCTCTTTTATGTGTATCTTCTTCGGATTGAATAGTGTTGTTGGAGTATTTTTTTATTTGTTAAACAAGGTGGATAATCCTATAAACAAAGGAGGTTCTGCCCAAATTTTCCAAGTTGTTTACACATTTTTACCGTTAACTAGAAGCATAAGACTTAAATAGTGTGGAGAGTTTTTATTACTTAATTCGAGGTTTATTGCAGACTATTGATTTTAATTCGAGGTCGTGAATGGGCTATTGATATTGTTGCTGTAGTGTTTTTATTACTTAAATAGTGTGGAGAGTTCTATAAATAAAGGGAGTTTTTCCAAAAAAATGAGTTTATGCTTATTTATATTATAAAAATTTCATGACTTTCCACGAATTTATATTATAGAAAATTATCTGTGACATTAGGCACCAGTTCGCAAATAATTTTTAAAATTGTTTACAATTATGTGCTGTAAAAAAACTTTTCTGACATAATAGGTTGGTACCACGATCTATGTATGTATATCCATAAACACAGTTTATGTCTACATGGATACAATTTTTTTATTTTAAATTTTTTCAATTTTTTAAACTAATAGGTTCGTACAATAGGTTATTTAAAAACTTATTTATCCATTGTGAACTAAATACGATGTATGGTCCAATCAACGACGTACACTTTCGAAAATTTGAGTCGTGCCTTCAGGCACGGGCATACCCTAGTATATATATATATATATATATATATATATATATATATATATATATATATATATATATATATATATATATATATATATATATATATATATATAAAGAGAGAATAATAGCAAGAAATGGGTCAGAGCTCGAGTTGTAAAAATGTTTGTTTTAGCAAGTATTGAAAAAAGTAATAATGCAAGTATTATGTGCGTATTAGTTTCGAACTCTCACATGAGATTTTCACCTCTCCACTATTGTGCATGCCTAACGTACATCTATCCTAACATAGTTATCTATAATGTTACCAAATAGGTCATAGACTTGTAATTATAAATATATCACAGAGGAGTAAATTATATCGCCCATACAATACACTATAAAAATCATTTATCCCCAAAACCACATTCCACACCCACTGTTTTAATAGTTAATCTCTTACTCACCAGATTTTATTTATTTATCTACATTAATATATCTACTAATTTCACATAGTAGAATTTATCCACAAGTATATATATATATATATATATATATCCTGCAACCTTAGGTTAAGACTACTTGGCGCAATGCATACTCTCCTATCATGTCCCGGTGCATCAATCACTACATAAAGGACAACTGGTTCAATATCTCACGAACCATAAATTCTGAACACAAATATTGGAGGCGAGTATATTCCCCAGCCAGATGGGTCACGCACATACCTACGCTCCCATTCAGCCGTCGAAACTATCCTACTTCTCAGATAGCACATAACCAAGTTCATATACTCTGGGCACAAGTCAAATATCATCCCATTGGGTCACCTAGGATAAGACTGTCCACTGCACGAAAACCTCCTCCTGATAGCAAGCAGCGTAGGTATTCTATACACACAATAATTTTAATCATATAATAGGCATTCCCACATCCCATTAAAATTCAAGGTATTCAGCCAACCCTTACATGTATTTTACATACGTAGTATTCTCTCATTACTACTTATAATATAGTTATTTCCGTTATTCCCTCTCTCAAAATTTCCAAGGTTAATTCACCTTTCCAAATATTTAAGGTATTACTCTACAAATATTCCCTCGCAATTATGCACTATGCTACCATCACCAAATGACAGTTCCCTATCTCAAAAAAACTGCATAAACCTAATTGGGCAAAATTGTAATTTTCCAAGTTTTGGACCATTCATTCGAACCAGGTCGGATGTCGTTTGAATGACATCTCGCGAGATCCTTTCTCATTTGAACGAAGCTCAATCTCGTTCGAACGAGATTGAGCAGTATTCTTCCCCACCAGACCTGTTACGCTTTATACCCTTAACAGTTTTGTTTTCCACCCTTTTTAAGCCTAAAACCTCTAAAATAATCAGCCCAAGCACGAATCATTCAATTCCAATCGACTACCTAACATCTATATATGATTTTCAAAAATATATCATCATTAAATCATCACTAATCATCATCAAAATTCGAAGTCCCCAAATCTAAATGTCAAGAACCGTAGTTATAAAATTTACATGCAAAAGTCTAAATTAAACCCAGATTCAATCCAAAAATTATCATAAATTCAAGGACATAAACATATCTACATAAAGGAATCAAACTTTATTCAAATCAAACCCAATTTATGAATAATTCTCCCAAATTTTCACTAAATTTAATCTTTATAACAAAGGGAAATTACCTAGTGTAACATGAACACAATTATTTCTACGAAAAGCAAGTAATAAACACTTGCCTCAAATTGATGTTCTGATCCGTTGATGAAATTGGTATGGGCTTTCTCCTCATCTTTCAATCTACGCAAAGATGGTTACGGTGGTGGAAGATGATGGATTTTACACCAAGAACGTTTATGGGTTCTCTCCTCTTTTCTCTGTGGCTCTCTCTCTCTCTCTCTCTCTCTCTCTCTCGCGTAGGTTTGGAACTAACAGACTCCCCTCTTACCCAAGTACACTTTATTTTATTTTCCTAATTTTCGTCCATTTTATTTCTTCAAAAATCCAAATGACAAAAATACCCCTACAAGGTGTCGGTTAGGCCTAAAAATATTTCGGAGTCCAAATAAAATACTCGAGTATATTTTTTTAACTATCTCGACCCTTCCGAACTCAATGGCGCACTTGAAATGACCATAAGAGTTACTTAAAAATAAATTATCTTTATATTCCATTTAATTAGTCTCGGTACGACTCACACGCGCGTCCCGACTTGAAATGCCAAACTGTCATATTTCATATTCTGATAATTTATATAATTTTATAATTCCAAATTACATATTCACACAGTAATAGTCAATAAATATCAACAATAGGTGTTAACCCTTGGCACACTAGTTAATATTTATTTTAATCCAGATTAATTAACAATTCAATTTCTCACCTTATTAATTTAATTAATACAATAATAATACTTAATCCCATAATTATATAATATAATAAAAATACGGGGTGTTACAGCTTGCATGATAAAAGGTCTCTCAGTATTTTACCAGGTGTTTCTAATATGGTCAATACAAGCCTTGACACTGTCTCACTTCTTAATCCTCCAAGCCATGTCCCTCTGAAATTCCCACAGAGAGGTCATTTAATAAATCATGTAAGCTCTTCCAAGCCCTACCAGGCCTGGTCTCTTGCAAGTACCATTTGACCTCACACTCAATACTATAATTGTTACAACATTACAATTAATGTATTTAAAAGAAACAATTTGACTAAGTAAAAATGAAAGATAAAGAAGATCTCTCTCATTGAGTTGCTTTGCTTCGTTGCTTCGCTGCTTCGTTCTCTTGAATCTCTTCTGCTAATTGGGGAAGCTCTCTCTAATTCATAGATTACCTTCAAGCCCCCTATAATTTCTATTATTTATATTATATTGTGATTGCAATAGTGATGCTGAGAATGAACCATACTGAGATTCCTATTTTATTTTAATAGAGGATTCGCCACCCGGTATTAGAATTGGCGGGTAGTCACACTATACCATCTCGAGAAATATTTTGAACATGACCGAGATATCAAGGTCACTTTAACCAACACATATAATAAGGTTGTAAAGATCTTCCTCGGCCCCACTTTAGGTTTTAATGAGGGGCAAAAATATGGGTTATGACGGTGCATCCACTTTCCAGGCCGCACCTAAACTGATTCTCGAGTTTGTTATGGATCCTTATAGGCCATGACCTAGCCCACTAAGGAGAGCACATCCTAGACATTTTGATAAAGGTATACACAAGCCTGTCTATGTTTATTTCCATTGTAAACAACGAGGTCACCTTGGAGAATTTTATCTTAAGGCGGGGAGAGTTTATTACACGTCTGTTCCCCGATATGCTCCCATAAGAGTTTATACAGATGTTCCGGTACGTACACCCACATTTGGTCCTACTCATACTCCCACACACGATCATAGGAGTTTTGGGAATTTTTTTTAGAACAAATAGAGTTTTTTATCAAAACATCATAAAGTTTGATGGAGGAATTTCAGAGAATGCATATTCCTGTTGAGAACACCTCCCGGACTAATGATTGAGTTTGGGTACTTTATCTAGTGTAGGAAGATTTTCATGTTCATTTTATTTGTCCCTATTTCTAGACGGTATTTCTAATTTTTGTATATGCTTTTTTTTGAAAAGTTTTGAAAAGTTCAAAAGATTTTTGGCTTTTAAGAAAAAGTTGGTAAAACTTCCAAAAAGATTTTATTTTTGATAAAATTTTGGGAAAAGTCAAAATGATTTTTGCTATTTATTTTTTTACCATATACGGATGTGCATTTAAGATGTTCGAATTAACCCTACATTCCATCCGTTCATGTGAATTTTTCATGTTGGTTTAGACATGGTTTCATTCCTTTAGTGTGCTTAATAATGTGTGACTAGTATTTCGTTGTTTATTGATGATTAATTTCTTCCCGCAAGACTCTATATCATCTTTATTGCACATGTTCATGGAATTTTTAACTGCCTTTATTGATTTTCCCGTATAAAATGTTGACATAATTACATTCCGCTTCCATGATTTGGATATTTTCTTATTATTCCATGGTGTGATGTAGTTTGTACCTCTATGTACTTTTTATATACTTGAAAAAATGTAAAATGTAAAAAAAAATTGATATTCTTCTATGTTTATTTTCTTATTCTTACTCTATTACAGACAAAAAATGGGAGATCAAATTGAAGGGAATTTTATTTTTTTAAACCCGTACGCATCATAGTATTTCTTTTGTCTCATGTGTATAGGTCATTCCACCTTGATGATGATTTTATGGACCACATAAGATGAAGACGTCCAGTTCAAGACTTATACATTTATGTTTTTTCATTTCTTGGATTGGGAGGGAATTATTTGTATTTATCTAAGGGGTAAATTTGGCTTTGGGTTGTGTTTTATACCGAAATAGCAAGTGGGAGAGATTTGTAAGAGCATAATTTATTAATGCTCATTTTATTTTTATTTGCCTTATCCAATTATACCCCACTGCAAGCTCATAACCGTTCTCAAGTCTTCCAGGTGAAGAACTATTAGTGATATTTGCAAGATTGATGATCGTTCATCAAAACTTTACTCGAGAAGAGTTATGAGGGGGTTTGGTAAAGCTTTAAATTTTCAGGGGTTGTTTTTAAAAGAGTTTGCATTTAGAGTTTTCAAAATGTTTTTAAAATGATATTTTAAAGTATTTTTTAAAATTCCATTAACTAATTAGAACAAGATTAAAATGTTGTTCGAACGAGTTGTGTAGGGTCGTTAGAACGAGTTTCCCATGGTAGAATGAGATCGAGAATGAATCCTTTGTGGTTTGCTCTAAAATGTCATTCGACATTTCTTTGGAAGCCGTTCGAACCAGAATATGTACATCGTTCGAACGAGGTGGAAACATGTTCAGTGGATTACTCGTGTTTTTATTTTAAAAAACATATATTTTCTAATCTTTAATCCCTATATCTTTTCAATAACTTTCTCTATAAATAGAGATGTTAAATTAGAATTTTCTCTGAGCTATTTTGTAGTTCTTTTTGTGACCAAACTCTATTATTTTTTCATTTAAAACCCTTGGATTTTTAAAGATCAGTTTTCCAAATCAAGAAGAACAAAATCAAAGCTATAAAACCCTTGTAGATATTTTCTCTACTGCTGATTTTTGGAGTAGAAGCTCTACTCCTCGAGAAGAAGAGAAATAAATATTCCAAAGGTTGATCGGTGGATAACGAGGCAAAAACTACTTACTGTGGGCGGTGCTAAATTGCATCATTTTATATTGAAGATTTGAAGAACCTTGTGTGTTATACTTAGTGGATCTCTAAGTATTTTATAAGTTATTTCGTGTCTTTCATATTCTTAAATAGTGCTAAATTAAAGATTTTGACCAAAAGAGATTTTTCCTCTATTTCTTATCCCTTCTTTTTTTTTTGTTTGAAATTTGGCTTCACATCACCGTTGCATGTTCACTTTAATTTAAATAGGATAAATTTGATAAGAAATGATTTTGTATGTTTTCCCTAAGATGCAATAAAATCCATATATCCCTTGCCCATGCTTTCTCAGAGGGAGATCTTCCCTTTTTCTCCCTCCTTTAGGGGCGAGCTCCGCGCATGAGGAATCTTAGATGGCCACAATGGTGACTCCATTGGGGATTTTTTTTAGGAGTAGAATCTATTTCACATGGGCTTTATTTTATTTTTTCTCCTTGTCTCTATTTATCTACATTTATATGTATGATTTTGCATGTATGTTCTTATTACTCTCATACTTACATGTTGTATACATGCCTTGTTCATATTATGATGTCGATATTCTTATTTACCCTAATATTCTTGTCATCACATGTATATTCCATCTTCTCTATCACATGCTTGATGATTTTCTTACTTGTATATGGTCAACATGTTTCACTACGGTTACTCACACTTGTATATGATCCACACCACTTGTAGATATTCTATGTTTAGTTTGATTAGAATACAAACTCATATTTTTGTCACTTGAATATATCTCCATGTTTATTCACATGTCTCACACACCACTTTTAGAAATCCATGCTTAGTCTCACTAGCAGACATTTCCACATTTCTCCCACTTGTATATATCCACACATTTTCATCACTTTCACATATTCTCATGGTATCTTCACTTTGCACATATTTCCACTCACTTGTATATATTCACATGGATCAAAATTTGTATATATCCTCATTCTTTGTATAGGCTCCATGTTTCGTGTACATATTCTCTAGTTTACTGCCCATGCTACATGTATATTCTATTCTCTCCGTGGTAGTAGTATTTCTTTCCTCTTAAAATATATAAAACTCTCCATAAAATACTAATTAAGACTTGTGCATTCTTGTACGCTACATCACTTGAGCATTACACTATTGACCATAATTTTTTCATGTAATGAGGAATCACTTCAGAATAATTGTCGATCATACGGGATGCGGTTAATATAAGAGATATGATTCCCACCTTCTATTGCCCTAGTACCTTCAACGTATATCAAATTATTCCCCCGCATCGTATCTCTTGACCAAACTCACAATGGGATAAAGGGAACTCATTCATATATTTCAAGAAGATCGAATTCTCTGTTACAAATACCATCTACGTGAGGTATATCGTGAGGCAATTCAATTACACTCTGGTATATAAAATGGATTTTACACACATATCAATGAATGATTGTCCTCATAAGCAAGAGGTATATCATGGAAGCCATGTCAAATTAGGGGGAGGGGGGGGGGGGGGAACCATTCCAATAACCCACTAAATGCATCAACCCCATATAGGCATTTACCTTAGGACACTCAGACTTAGTTTGTGAGTTTAAATGCAAAAATTTGCTAAAATTTCGAGTGGATTACCACTCGAGTTTTGCACTATTTTGTCCATTTTTAAAATAGTACTCTGTCCACGAGTCTGTAAAAAGTCAAATTGTGTCTTCATAGTGTACCCTCGCTTTTCCAAGACTCAGGTCCCATCAAACATTTCACTTGCACCCTAGGCAGAAAATTATACAAGTGGAACCTAATAAGTTGAGGATTTTTCTTTCTCCCTTTTTTTAGAAATACCCAAAATATTTTTCTCCCTCTTTAAAAAAGGCATACGCCAAAAATATTCTCTTTTTCATTCAAATAAACACAAAACTTATTTTCCCTCTTAGGTGCAATCGTATACCCAAGTCTTATAATGGCTCCCTATTGGCTCAAATCTTTCATTAAGCCATTCTGGAGCTCCACTGATTCTAAAAAATTTTGAGAAATCACTTCTAAGATTATTCATGGAGAACGTTGACCATAATGAAAATGCCCAGCCAGATTTGATGAAATCCCTTACTTAGGTCAGTGCCAAAATCAACAATCTTGAAGCCATAGTCCAAGAAAATAAGTGACACCGGGTACAAACTATTAAGCCTCCCAATCTTGATATCATCTTTACCATTTATATGGGTCCATAAGATCCATAACCAAAGTGGGTTCGGAAAGAGTACCAGCATGTTCGGCATGCCCCACCTACCAATGGGCCACCACTACCTCTACTGTCGATACCGAATCTTGCCCAACCAAGGGGTAATATTCCAATGCTAGTCGATTCCAAAGAAGAATACTTGAACAATGTCAAAGAAGATCTCAGGATGTTGTCTAAGAAGTGCAAACAAGTCAAAATCTCAGGGAATTATGTGGATTACACCTACATGTCTTCATATCCTAAGGGTCAGTTTCTAAAGATGTTTAAGATTCCAGATATTGAGAAGTTTGGAGGAATTGTGATTCTAATTGTGCACTTATTCAACTACCACCACACCATGAACCGCTTGGAACAATATAAGAGATAATGGCATAGTTGTTCCTCTCAAAGAAAGCTCCCTCTGAAGGTTCTTGCCACTTGAGGAATACATAATCCATACTTGGGAAATGTGGCTCGAGAATTTATCACTTAGTATAAGTACAATGAAGATCTAGAGGTTACCATTGAGACCTGGAACTACTCAAGCAAAACTCAGGTTAATCAGTTAGAAGTTTTATTGAAATATGGAGGGAGAAAGTTGTCACTATGACAAATCGAACATTAGAAGAAAAGTATGTAAGCATTGTGAAGTAGAACTTCTTACCACATATTAAAGCTTTAATGGGAAGAAAATAGTACCCCCATTTGAGAGACCTCCAAGTATCAAGAGTGGAAATCGAAGAAGAGTTCACTAATAGGAAATCCAAATCTCATCCAAAGAGGCTAATTGGATAGTTTATCCTACGGAAGCATAAAAAGCTATCCAATACCTCAATTTCAACCATTAACGACATCTCTCAATATACTACCTCATACACACTCGAAAGTCGACCTAACCCATCTAAAAAGAGAAATACCAAACTCCATGACCTTTTGTTAAAAGTTTATCAAGCCCTCTCATCCCATAATCTCATCGAAACTCTCGAACCCCGACCATTACCAGACCCCTTTCCCTAAAATTTCAAGCGTAATGCCCGTTATAAGTTCCACCAAATCACCAGACACACCATCGATAAGTGTTTTCATTTATACAATGTCATTCAAAGCCTTATAAACTGAGGAATTATCACCTCTTTAGATATTCCAAAGCCCAATACCACTTAGAAAACGCTCTCAGCACACCGAACCAATGTAAATTTTATCTTTTTAGAAGATAATCCAAATTTCGAACCTTCCACCAAAATTAGGCTCATTCAAACACCCGATTCATCCACCAGTTCACCTAAATCCCTCAAGATTTGGCATTCCTTCCTACTATACCCTAAAACTACCAGTGACTAAGATCTATACCTCCTCACTAGAGCCAATATAGCCATTTTCACCCTTATAGAAGGTGAGGCATTAAACTTCCCCATTAATTTGGGCTGATATTGCCCTTAGAAATAACCCTCGGAGAAAACAACTAGAAAAAGATCATCGATATATTCATGGAAGCCCAAAAGTGGGATCAATAATCTGGTGAATGGTTTGTACAGGCAGAAGAATTTAATCTGGATGACAGTGTGCATGTTTTGTCTGATGTGTTAGTCAAGAAGTGGGAAATATATACTGTCCCCCAACTGCTCACAGTCTTAAAACTACAAGGACATATAGTCCCTTTATTTTAACATTTTTGTGCTGAATTGGATGATTTATATGACAAGTCTATGGAGGTTGTGGAATAAATTAACTTTTCATGGAAGGATGACATCATTTCCATCGGATGGGCGGATAATTTTGACAACTTATATGATGAATCAAATTATAAAGATGACAATTGAGTTACTTTCTTATGGAAAAATGATTTCTTTTGAAGAATTACTAGGAGGGGCCAATGAGGTATTCATTGAGTTCGAGGTAGATAAAGATATTGAGTTTTTGTTCTTCCCTGCCTCTGTAAATCACATGATCCGATCTGAGAGACACTACAAAGATATGGTCCTACCATCAATAGGTATTGTTGATGTAAAAAATTAGATTTAACCTAATTATTTTAATCACAGCTAAAAATGAATAAAGAAATAATAGACAATAGATTTTTAAAGTGGTTCAGCCTTATAATAATGGCCTACGTCCATTGTTTTTGTATTGCTGACTGTTTGCTTGAAATTCTCGAGGAATGGTTTTCTCAAGAAATTCCAGTCCCCCAAATGAAGAGGTTACAATGTATTTATAGCCTTGAGGCTGTACAAATGAAAGGATAATGCGCTGTCATCTAGTAGACATGTATATCTGTATGATAATAAATGAGCCTTTAATGCGCAGTCGTCTCCTTGATTATCCTGATTAGAGTGCTATGTTGCTCGGACCGCCTAAGTAGCTCGGACCGCTTAAGCTACTCGGACCGCCTAAGTAGCTCGACACGCTTGAGTTGCTCGGGGCCACCTAAGTAGCTCGACACGCTTGAGTTGCACGGGGCCCCTGAGTTCCTCGTGGCTTCTTAGTTGCTCGGTGATCTTGAGTTTGCTCGATAAAAGTATACATAATTGCCACGTTGGTAGACACGTGTCTGTAAGTGAGTGGTCCATGTCAGCAAACTAAATTTGGTATCAACAGAAGCCCCCAATGTTTCGTAGTTTGATGGTGAAGAAAAGTAAGGAACATTCTGCTACTTAGATTTTCGGTTTGTATGGATTTTAGGCAAACTTTCGTTGTATCTCACTCCTTTTTGAGTGCATAGTATCAGGATTTTAAAGTATTTTGAATTTTCATAACCGCTTTGATTTTTGTGCCCCTTTTTTTTGTTTTTAGCTGCCGGATACGTAAACGTCCGCCTTGGTAATCATTGCTTTTCTCTATTCCCGAGGTAAAGTATTTAAACGCGGCAGAAATCCTATCGTCTTTTACTTTTCAAATCTGTGTCTTCAAACTTTTCATTTCTTCTCTATCTTGTGCGTTCATTTCTTCCATTGTTCGTTGTCAACTGGTTCACTCTTCTCCTGTAAGATTTTCTTCCTTCTCTTTTACTTATTTTGTTCAACATGGTTTACCTTATTGAATCTCTTGACAAATTTCGTTCTGAATTTTCAATTCCTTCATGGGTCATATTGGAAGAACTTTCTGAACCTTCTGATTATTTTTCTTTGGCTGAGGGACATTGGTTCCCAAGTCTCTTTGTGGCCGAATGTGGCTTTTATTTTCCTCGAAATCCTTTATGTTTGGAGTTCTGTTAATATTTTGACGTTGTTCCTGAAAAAATAGCACCGAATACCTGGAGAATAGTTAATGGAGTCCATAGGTTAAACCAGCTTCATGGAACCCATTTAGGAATTCCAGAAATTATGTTTTGCTACAGATGGGTTGTCAGCGATAGTACTTTTTATTTAAAAGCTAGGTTTTTGAATATGGCTTTAGTTGTAAATCTTCCAGGTGCCAATAGGGATTACTTTTAACATGGGGTTGTCATGAAAAATTGGCAACATGCTCCATTAAATGGAGATGATGTATATCAGGGTCCCAGGTGTCCCCCTTATGGCAATGGAATACGTTGTTTTTTATTTTTTGAAATCTTGTTTTCTTGATTTTTGATAAAATGTATCACTGACATTTAATTTTTATTATTTGCAGTTGACAGCAAAAGAAAATCTCCAAAGGAGACAGAGGTTAATTTAAAGCATTTGAAACTTATCTGTAGTTTGCACCAATCTGTTGCCGAAGAACTTATTAGATCGGCCTCTTATTTGTTGCAGTACAAGAGTTACACTTCATCCTTTACTGCTCGTCCAGTGGTGGTTAATCTTGATAAAATACCAACTGCTGAGACTAGTGTGGAAGGTTCTTCCTCTGAATCGAGTATTCGTATTAGTGATATAATAAAGAAAAGAAAAGTTCCTGCCTTCTTTGATAAGTCTGCCTCTACTGCTGGAGAGGCAAATAAAAGTAAGCAAAATGTCCCAGAAGAAGGGACAAGAATATTGATGCACCCCTTTCTGTTGCAGTCAAGAAAGTTGTTGAGAAGCCCCCAGTGGCCCCGAGCAAATTTGTCGTTGTTTCTCCTTCAAGTGAGGTTATCGTTATATCACCAACCAAGACAACATCTTTGGTTGAGAATGTTCCTGCTCCTACGAGGAGGTTAAAGAAAATTTCTTCTGAGAGACCAGCTGAACCTGTCTCTCGATCTTTACTTGTTGAAGGTGGTGTTCCCATTTTTGTTCTTCCGAGCTCTGCTATGGGCTCGGTGAAGTCTTGGATTATCCCAGAAGTCCAAGGTATTAAAGACACTCTTTCTCATGACAGAGTTAGTACCTTGGTTGCTCAACATATTGCCTCAGTAAGTGTTATTGATCCGAGTTCTCATATTTCACTGTTATATCCCTGTACTGACTCAAAATTATTTCTTTTTTCAACTAGTAACGTGTTTCAACACTATTCTGAAGAAGGATGAGGCAATCAAGGCTTCAATCTCCTCAGGAGGTGTAGAGGAGACTTTTACTGGATTAACCCAGTCTTTGAAAGACTCTTATCAGAAGTATGAGGAAAATAAAATTTCTTGGGAGAAACAGGTTAAGTCCGTTGAGCAAGAGAGAGATCGAGCTATGGAATCCTCCAAGGAATTGGAGAAGAAATTGAAAGAGTTTAAGAAGAAGAATAAAGAGCTTGAGGAGAGGCTCAAGAATGCTAAAGAGCTTGAGAATAAGCTCAAAGCTGCTGAAGAGGAAGTTGGTAGACTTCATGATGTTGAGCGCCAGAAACTAGAGGTGGAGGAGAAGTTGAAAGCTGTCGAGGAGCTCCTTAGGGAAAGAACCTCCTCAGAGAAGGTTAAAAGGAAGAAGGATGTTAAAAAATCATTCAGCATAGGTTGGGATAAAGGCTGGAATAAGTGTTTGGCTTCCATTTTCTCACAAATGGAATACGCCAGACTTAAATATTTTAAGGATGGATGGGTGGCAGCCTTACAAGAGTAAAAAGTTGCTGAGAATTCTGAATTATTCCAGCAACACACTCATAGCCCTCCTCCCTCCTCCTCCTCCGAAGAAGAAGATGAATCTGTCTGAGATGAGTCTTCCATGATGATTGGAGATCAAGCCCTTTCTGTTCTAGCTGTTTAATAATGCTCCGAGTAACCCCAATCAACCATTACTCCTGCCGAGCAGCTACTCTTATCCACCGAGCAACCAGTCTCTTCCTCAAAACCTCCTGAGGAAGTTATAGGAAATAAAGAGAAGGTGTAGAGTAGTTTGGGTGTTTATTTTGTCATATTATTGAATGTAACCTTGACTTTTGTATTTTCCTTTATGATGAAATGAAAATTCAAACTTTTGGTTGTTTGTCTTGACTTTTTCTTCTACTTGCTCCGTTTGCATTCTTATTGATTCCTTCTATCTCTTCTCTTTACTAGTTTATGGCTAGGATGGAGCTCTTGTCAGCTCATGACACCGAACTGATGAAAAAATGCAATGACTATTTCAAGGCTGGTCGTACAGATCTGAATGATGCTAAAATCATTGATATCCTGGGTTCAGATGCTTCTGAACGAGCAGTTGAAGCTTACCAGTATCTGAAATGTTTTCTTAATCATGTAGCAGCCAATAATGTGGCTTACTACGAGATGATTGAGGAAATCCAAGGAACTATCGAGGAACTCCAGCAGCAGTACAAAGAGTCCTCTACACTCTTGCACCAGGTGTACGAGAAGAAATATCAATAACTGAGTGCTGATAGAGGGTTTGATAAATTTATATCTACTTATGAGAAAAGAGAAAGTGTTCTGAAGCTTGAAGTCGAGGAGCATAGGCATATCGCCAAATTGCTAGAACAGGAAAACATTGCCTTACAAGAATAGAATAAACAACTGAAATTTGTTGCATCTTCCTCGGGAGCCTTGGTTCCAGTTAACGATGAAGGTTTCTCTTTCTTGGAGTTCAAAATGCCAACTTATGAGATGAGTTAGAAACTTTAAAAAGAATTGGACCTTTCACTTCTACTCGTGGACAAGCAAGATCTTCTTCTAAGGGATGAGCAAGGGCTGGTCGAATCTCTATTGAAGATGCAAGAACTCAAGAATCTTTGGAAAGTCAGGCAGTTCAATTGATGGCAAAGAATCAAGCTCTAGCGGAGATGTCAAAGAAGATTCTGAACCTCAGCGAGTAACTTTTTACCCAGAATTCTGCTTTGGAAAATAAAGAACTTCTGGTGAGGAATCTTCACAAGTAGCTAGAGAGGTTAACTTACCAATTCCATAAATAGCCTAGAGAGTTTTGGATGGCTGGTTATAATGAAGCACTTTGTTATCTTGATTCTCATTTAGAACAGTCGAACAACGAAGGGTATAAACATGGCTGGTTGAATGCTCTTTCTATTTTAAAATTGGAGAGAGGTCATTTCTTGTGGGATTACTATAATCCTGGAGTTCTTGATCTACCAGTGCCTCCTTTCAAGCGTGACCTTAGTTGGATTCCAGCCCGAGCCATTCCTCGCGTTCGAATCTCCAAGTATCTTGATGATTATAGTCTTCATTCAAATTTTGAAATATCTCGCCTAGAACACCTGCTTGACCGTCCATCTATAATGAACGTCAGAATGCTGCAAGATCTGAACTTCATAAATTCCCCTTATAGTATTGATGATCCTCCAGCTAGGGTAGACCCTGTATCAAAGGCAAAAGTGAAAAAACCAATAGAATAAGATTTTTATGTAATGACTTTTACTTTCCACAGCATATGTAATCCTTCTCGATTTGAATGAAAAGTTTTAGTCTTTCGTTATTTGTTTTTCTAAGTATTTTGCAGAATGTCTTTGTTTGTGAATATATGCACATTGTGATATGTCCATTCTGTTTTATTTTTTTTATTATAGTGACTTATCACTCTTTGATCCTAAGCAATGGAACAACTTACATCCAATGATCCTACTTAGTTTAACCAACTGGAGTTGATTGTATATGATTTACCGACCAACCGGAGTTTGAGGCAATTGATTCCCGACCAACCGGAGTTGGAAGAGATTTGTTCTGACCAACCGAAGTTGGAAGAGATTTATTTGCCGACCAATCGGAGTTGGAGGTAAATGATTCCCGACCAACCGAAGTTGGAAGAGATTTATTTACCGACCAATCGGAGTTGGAAGAGATTTATTTACCGACCAACCGAAGTTGGAGGTAATTGATTCCCGACCAACCGGAGTTGGAAGAGATTTATTTGCTGACCAACCAGAGTTGGACGTAATTGATTCCGGACCAACCAGAGTTGGAAGAGATTTATTCTGAACATGATGCATAGTGTGTAGCACTAATACTCCAAAAAAATTTCAATAAAAAGAGAGAACTGGGTAAAGCATTCAGCAGTTTATTCATACTGAAGAAAACTGCATTTACATAGGGATCCCAACTATTGATAATACTTGAGCAGATGCTCTACATTCCATGCATTCTTAAATTCTTCTCCCTCCAAGGTTTCAATCCTGTATGTCCCTGGTCGAACAACTTCTGTTACTCTGTAGGGTCCATGCCAGTTAGTTTCCAGTTTATTATGCTTTTGAATTACTTTCTTCAGCACATAGTCTCCTTCCTTCAAATCACACTTCTTTACCCTTTTGTTGTAAAACAGAGTTGTTTGTTGTTGGTATGCAGCATTCCTGATGGCTGCTTCTTCTCTAACTTCACGAGCATATCTAGATCTAATTGTCTCATCAAATCACTGATAGGAGAATTGAAATTCAGCACTCTGTGTGTGGGTAGGCCCAACTCAGTAGGTATAATAACTTCACTTCCAAATGCCAGCATGTATGGAGATTCTCCTGTTGCTGCTTGCGATGTAGTACGATAAGCCCACAGCACAAAATGTAGCTCGTTAGTCGAATTTTCCTTTTCATCATCCAGTCATTTTTTTAAACCATTCAGCAGCGTTCTATTTGTCACCTCAGTTTTTCCACTGCTCTGGGGATGGCTTGGTGCAAAGTGGGTCTTCAATATGTTTGACTGATGATAATATGAAGCAAACTCCTCGTTGTCAAACTGATTTCCATGGTCTGTAATGAATGCATGGGGAAGACCGTATCTATAAATGATATTCTTCCAAATAAATTGATACACCTTGTCATACGTCTTATCAATAAGAGGCTCAACTTCTACCCATTTAGTAAAATAATCCACAGCGACTACAAGGTATTTAAATCTTCCTCGGGTCGTTGGAAGTGGCCCGACCAAGTCTATTCCACACATGGATAATGGCGAAGGAGACGTGATGGGTGTTAGCAATGCTTGGGGAGTTCTTCGGATAGAAGAAAAATGTTGACATTTATCATATTTCTTGGCATAAGATACACAATCAGCTCTCATCGTCGGCCAGTAATACCCTTGCGTTGTCATTCTTTGCAAAAGTGTACGACCTGCTATATGGGCTCCATAAGATCCTTCATGGACCTCTTCAATCAAATTTTTCACCTCGGAGGGGTGGATACATCTTTGCAAACCCGCTATAATTCCTCGTCTATATAAAATGCCATTAGTCAATACATAACGAGCAACTTTAAACTTTAGTTTCTTGGCTTCCATTTTTTCAGTTGGAAAAGCCCCCTCCTAAATATAGGCCCTGATGGGATCCATCCAAGATGGTCTTAAATCGAGGGTAATGAAGTTCATCATCAAATCTTTGTCAATGCTCCGACTATCCAAGATTTCTATTGGGATTGTTCTTCGTAGCTCGATGCGTGTGGCTGAGGCTAACCGGGCTAAGGCATCTGCTCTTGCATTCTCTAATCTTGGTATTCTAATTAACTATACTGCGCTAAAGCTCGATACGATATCCATTGCTTTCGCATGATATTGGATCATTAATTCTCCTTTTGCTGCATACACTCCCAACATTTGATTTACAATCAACTACGAGTCACTGAATACAATGATCTACTCTGCCTTCATGGTTTTTGCCAAACTGAGACCTACAATCATAGCTTCATATTCAGCTTCATTATTAGAAACTTTAAATTAAAAGCGCAGAGCGTACTCCATATCGATCTCATCTGGGTTGTTTAAAACAAACCCTGCTCCACTGCCTGTAGTGCAAGAAGATCCATCTACATATAAATTCCATATGGATACTTCATCATCAAACTTTTTATCGGACAGAGTTCCTCGGTGGAATATTCATTGCTTCTTTATATCCTCTTCTAACACTTCTTGATGTTCATCAACCATCTTCTCTTGCTCGTTAACCGACCTAAGTTGGCCGGGGTTTAAATTTGATGATCCTGTAACATCCACAGGCTAGTCGGTATTCAATTTTTGTTCTTTGGAGATGTCTGGATAGGTGAAATTTGCGATAAAATCTTCCACTGCTTGCCCTTTGAGTGACGACCTAGGCTCATAAATTATATCGTATTCACCCAATTCTACAGCCCAATACATCAATATTCCCGATTTCTCTGGTTTTTGCAGAGCTTGCCTTAACGGCATGTCTGTATACACAACTATAGTATGAGCTTGGAAGTATGGCCTCATCCTTCTACTTGCTTTGATCAACGCCAATGCTAACTTTTCTAGCCTTGGAAATTTGATCTCTGATCCTCGGAAGGACTTGCTAGTGTAATAGATAGGTTTTTGTACTCCATCTTCCACTCTTATCAACGTCGAGCTCACTGCGTTTTTCGAAACTGCCACATATAAGTATAGTCTTTCTCCCATGACTGGTCTGGATAATAATGGAGGTTCTCCCAGGTATTTCTTCAATTCTTGAAAGGCCTTCTCGCATTCATCATTTCACTCAAAAGTTTTTCAGAGTGTTTCGAAGAAAAGGAGTCATCTATCAGTTGCTCGTGACACAAACCTATTGAGTGCTGCAACTCGCCCTGTAAGGCTTTGTACTTCCTTCTTCATCATTGGAGATCGCAGCTCCAATAGAGCCTTGATCTTTTCAGGATTTGCCTCAATTCCTCGTTGGTTAACAATATATCCGAGAAACATGCCTTCTCGTACTCCAAATATGCATTTGGTGGGATTCAACTTCATTTGATGTTTCTCTAGTTGATCAAAGGTCTGACCTAAGTCAACTAGATGATCATCAGCTTTCTTGCTCTTCGTCAGCATGTCGTCAACATAAACCTCCATGTTATGACTGATTTGCTTTGCAAACACCTTGTTCATCAGCCGCTGATAGGTAGCACCTGCATTTTTAAGTCCAAAAGGCATAACATTATAACAATAAGTTCCCCTTGGGGTAATAAAAAAGGTACTCTTCCTGTCCTTGGGCTTCATTTTGATCTGGTTGTAACTAGAATAAGCATCCATGAAATTTAACAATTCGTTCCCCGAGGTAGCATCCACCAGTTGATCACTTCGAGGCAAAGGAAAATGATCCTTTGGGCATACCCTATTAAGGTCGGTGAAGTCTACACATATCCTCCACTTGTTATTTTTCTTCTTTACCATCACCAGATTTGCTAGCCAATCAGGATATTTGACATCCTCAATGAAATAGGATTTTTGTAGCTTCTCTACTTCCTCCTGTATAGCTTGATTTTTCTCAGGGCTGAACACTCTTCTTCGCTGCTTTACTGGCTTGATTTCCTTGTTCACATTGAGCTCGTGACACAAGAAATTCGGATCTATTCCTGGCATGTCTTCATGACTCCACGAAAAGTCTGCTTTCTTCTCCTTAGGAATGCTATCAATTCTTATTTTATTGATTCATCCAAGGATGCACCAATTTGAGTTGTTCGTTCTGGATGCTCGTCGTCCAGAATGACATTCTCAGTAGCCTCCATGACATGCCATTTCACGAGTTAGGACTCGTCTCTAGGGTCTAATGTTTCAATCTCCGCATCTTCTATTTGGTAGGTAGTAGTCTTCTTTCCGGATTCTTCATGATCCTCCTTCTCGACAGATGAATAGTAGCATTTTCGAGCTACTTTTTGGCGCATTTCACCACTCCTACTCCAAAATTAGTTGGGAATTTTAAACATTGATGTACAGTAGATGGCACTGCTTCGAATTTTTTTAGTCCTGCCCTTCCCATAATGATGTTGTAAGCTGATTGGACATTTTTATCCATTATAAAGAAGCGTACTCTTTCTGTTTAACAAGCAGGCCATGTACCAATAAGCATATCCAACTTGATCGTCCCAAGTGGAAAAACCTTTTTTCCAGTAAAACCAAGGAGGGGTCTATGATATGGCTCCAACTAGGATAACTTCAAATTCAAACTGTCAAAGCATTGATAGAACATGATATCTGCCGAGCTACCATTATTCACCAGTACTCATGAAATCACCACTTCCTTCATTCTCATCTTGATCACCAATGGTTCATCATGAGGATATAGTACACCAGCCAGGTCATTCTTAGAGAAACCAATGACCAGTTTATCCTTATTCACCTTCCTCGGGCGATCATCTTCATCCAGATTTATTCACTGAATGTACGAGCAAGCTTGAGCCTCATTGAGGTAAGATTTTCTCTCAGTAGTCATATCTCCGCTTCCTGCATCTCCACCTGTAATGACATTACATTCAAATTATCCAAAATGGATAGAAAATACCTCACGTTCTGGCTGTTTTGGTCTTTTGGGGAGATCGGGGTCGTCTTGGTCATCATCCAGGTCGTCTTCATGACTTCTCTTCTTATCTTCATTTGCTCGACGAGGAGATCTAGACCTATGCCTTGCTCAGTCATTGCTCTTTCCATCCTTTTGATGATCAACATACTTGGCGAGCTTTCCTCGTCTGATGAGTGCTTCAATTTCATTCTGAAGAGCTATGCAATTTTTGGTCGTGTGACCATGGTATTTATGGAACTCGCAATATTTGGACTTATTCCTCTTGTCCGGATCTTCTTTCATTTTCTCTGGCCAGTTCAGCTCCTCGTTGTTCTTGATCTCTTCCAGAATGTGGTTTATATCTACTTTCAAAGGAGTATAATTTCCAAATTTCTTCAATTGTTCCAATGCTTGCTTTGCTTTTAACTGCCTATTACCACCATTATTCTTCTGCTCCTTCTTCTCAGCCTTATCAACCTCAATATTGGTCTCTTTGGTGTCTATATTCTTCTTCGTAGACATAGCTTCCTTGGCGTTCATAATCTTGGCTGCTTTTTCCATTAGTTCTGCCATGGTTCTAGGTGGATCTTTGGCTAGAGTGTAGTATAATTTATCTGGCAACAGTCCACTCATCAGAGCAGTAATTGTTATCTTCTCCTCATAATCAATTACCTCGAGCTTCTCATTATTGAAACGAGTAATATAATCCCTGGTGCTCTCTTCTGTCTAACACTTAGCAAGTGTGCTACTCGTTTGACTAAAAATTTCCAATAAAGAGTTCTGCTAGCTGAAAGAAAGTCGTAATTTTCCCCCGAGGAAGGTTATTGTACCACATCTGAGAAGATCCGGTAAGGGTTCCTGAAAATGCCCTGCATCGCATCTCGTCTGGAACAGCATAGATATCAGCAGTTGCCTGGTATTGTTCTATATGGAGAACATGATCAGTTTTTCCATCGTATTTTGGTGTTACTACCGGAGCTTTGAATTTTGACGGTGTGGGAAAGTCCACAATCTCTTGTATGAATGGTGTTCCTCGGATAAAAGTCCTTTGTAGAGGATTTTTGATTTTAGACATCTCCCCTAATCTATCCTCCAACCTTTGAATTGAGAACTTCCATGCATCATTTTCTTCCTCGACCCTATTGGTTCGAGCAACTAATTGTGTTAAATTTGCCTCTTGGGATCTTTCATGACGAGCAACTGGTCGTGATTGGGCAGAGCCTTCCTTTAAAATAGATGGTCGTTGAGAGTTCCTCGATATAGTCCTAGGAGGACTTCTATTCCTCCTAGGACCCAAACGATGAAAAGGAGAAACTCTACTCAATCTTTCAAGAGCACTTGTCCTTTCTGGAGATAGAGTGATATTTTGTTGAGTGTCTGTAGCTCGCACCGAGGAAGTCCATCCAGGATGATAAGACGGATCATTAGATCTCTCAGTACGATATGAATCGATACGTCTGGACTAATATTCCTATGGGAACATCGTTCACCTAGTTCACGAAGAGAGTAAATGAGTATTTCTCTGAACGCTTCGTTTCCCTGATTGGGCTGGCACTCCGCTCTGAACGATTTATATGAGTTGACGCATGGTTTCTTGCATGGTCGTTTTCCCTTGGGCCAAATCAGCCATTATACCAGCCAAATCTTGAACATTTGGAGGAGTAGATGGAGGATTTGGAGGGATCCCAGCGTTTCGATTGCTGGATTCAGGATGATCAGCCATCGGTGATGAATTATTTTGGTAAAAAACGATAATTACAGTCGTTTCCCACAGACGGTGCCAATCTGTTGATGTAAAAAATTAGATTTGACCTAATTATTTTAATCACAGATAAAAATAAATAAAGAAATAATAGACAATAGATTTTTAAAGTGGTTCAACCTTATAATAATGGCCTACGTCCACTATTTTTGTATTGCTGATTGTTTGCTTGGAATTCTCGAGGAATGGTTTTCTCAAGAAATTTCGGTCCCCCCAATGAAGAGGTTACAATGTATTTATAGCCTTGAGGCTGTACAAATGAAAGGATAATGCGTTGTCATCTAGTAGACATGTACATCTGTATGATAATAAATGAGCATTTAATGCACAATTATCTCCTTGATTATCCTGATTAGAGTGCTATGTTGCTCGGACTGCCTAAGTAGCTCGGACCGCTTAAGATTCTCAGACCGCCTAAGTAGCTCGACACGCTTGAGTTGCTCGGGGCCGCCTAAGTAGCTCGACATGATTGAGTTGCTCTGGGCCCCTAAGTTCCTCGTGGCTTCTTAGTTGCTCGGTGATCATGGGTTTGCTCGATAAAAGTATACATAACTGCCATATTGGCAGACACGTATCTGTAAGTGAGTGGTCCATGTCAGCAGACTAAATTTGGTATCAACATGTATATATAAAGGAAAATGAGTCGTTGAAGTACTCCTATGCAAGATTTGACAATCAAAGAAATTAAGGTCCCCGACTAACTCAAAAAGACCTAGATAAAAATAATAATAGGAAATCATGTGAGATTAGGACAGGATCCGCACTCAATGAGTATGATTAGTCAAAATTTAATGATATTCTAAAGGAACTCTTAGATGTCTTTGAGTTCTTCAACAATGATGTGCCCAACATTGACCCTGAAATTATACATCATGATATTCCTATCTTCCCAAAAATTAAACCTGTCAAATAAAAGTTGAGAAAATATGAACACAGTGGTCTCTTAAGATTAAAGATAAAGTGGTGAAATAATTTAACGTAGGATTTATTCGCGTGGTCGAATACCCTACCTAGCTAGCAAACATCGTCCCTATACCTAAATTAGGAGGAAATGTCTGGATGTGCATCGACTATCAAGATCTAAACAAAGCATCTCCGAAAAATGATTACCTTCGCCCAACATCGACATGATTGTTGATAACACGGCTAGTCATGCCCTCAAGTCATTTATCGATGGTTTCCTCAAATATAATCAGGTCAAGATGCATCCTAACCATGAAGAAATGACTTACTTCATCACACCGTAGGGGACCTTTTACTATATAGTCATATCGTTCGGTATCAAGAATGCTAAGTCTACCTACCAAAGGGCCGCTACGACCAGTATGCATGATCTTATCCACAAGGAGGTTATATTATATATTAAAAAATGATCATCAAATCCAAGACTTGGGAAGGTCACATTCTACCTTGAGGAAATTCTTTGACTGACTGCAATAATACCGTATGTGTCTCAATCCACAAAAATGCATGTTCGATGTGACGAAAGGAAAACTCAGCTTCATGGTTAGCAAGAAAGCTATTAAAGTAGACCCTGCCAAACATAGAGCAATCCTTGAGAAACCCCACCTCAGACGGAGAAAGAATTTGTGGATTTTTGGGTATGATCCAATACATCACTTGGTCCATCATCCAATTAACCTCTATCTGCGAGACCTTTTAAAGTTTCTTCGAAAAGATTACACCAAATTTTAGAACGAGGCATGTCAAAAAGACTTCGATCAGATTAAGTGATACATTACTCGACCTTCAGTACTCATGCCTCTGCAGCATTCTCGACTAAATTAGTATCCTGAATGGATCGAATAAAACACCTATTGGAAAATCCTACCTTGTCTAGCGACACGGCCCGATGGTTAAGGTCACTAGTAGAATCCGACATCACGCATGTCATGCATAAGGCTATGAAAGGAATAGCCATTTTTGAATACCTTACCGTTAATCCCATGGACGGAGCCGAAGTTTGAATTTTTGAATTCCTAAATAAAGACATTCTCCACACATCTCAAGGAGGCCTCATATGGCAGATGTTTTTTGATGGGGCTAAGAACAGGAAGTGATACGGTATTGGGATACTCTTGGTCACTCCCAAAGACTCACACTCCCATCAAAATCAAATTAGACTTACCTTGCACTAATAACAAGAAGGAATATAAAGCATGTACCATAGGGCTCAAGATTTCTCTTGAGGAATTAAGTGCATCGATATCTATGGATATTCAGACCTCATTATGGGAAAAATTCTTCAAAAATGTAAAGTTGAAGACGAGAAGATCCTACCCTTCCATGCCCTCCTCGAAGATCTAGCCTCCTAGTTTGAAGATGCCACATTCCACTAACTTCCTTGTTTGAAAAATAGCCTAGTCGATGCATTAGCAACCTTAGCTTCTAGGGTTGACATGCCTACGGTGATAATAATGGCCCCCTTCGTGGTCCAAAAATAGGAAACACCCACTCATTATTGACACAATGAGCTCACTACAAAAGGTAATTCATACTTGGAAGGATTGTGCTATTATGAGGTTTGATGCCTCATTAAGCATGGTATATATCCTCGTGATGCTAATAGTAAAGACCGTGAAATCATTCGCAGTTTGTCTTGTCAATACATTATCTGTGATAAGAAACTATTTAAAAGAAATTTAGATATAACCAACTTATATTGCATAGGATGGCCTGCGGCTGGGGTCGAGGATGTGATTTAGAAATCCACAACGAGGAATGTGGGCCTTACATGAATGGTCACATGTTTTCCAGAAAATCATTCGCCAGGGGTATTAGTGGACCATAATGCTACAAGAAGACATTGTTTACGTCAGGAAATGCCTCAAAGGACAATATTTTCCTAACCTTCAACAGTTTCCACCTGGAGATTTTTACAAAATGACTTTTCCCTGTATCATTTCCACTAGGAGCATAGACATTATTGGGAAAGTTACTCCCAAGTCATCAAACAGGCATGAACTCATCCTAGCTTCCATTAATTACTTCACGAAATTGGTTAAAATTGAGTCTTATACAGTGTTAAATGCAAAAAAAGTAGCCAAGTTCATCAGGAAGAACATTATCTGTCACTATAGAGTTCCCCACGAGATGGTATCAAACAATGGGATCCATTTTTAATATGAATTCGATGAATTGGTTTTAAAATATGGAATGAAAATGAATAAGTCCTCCCTCTACCAACCACAAATTAATGGGGTTGTAGAAGCCATCAACAAAAGCTTCAAGACAATCATCATCAAAATGAATGAATGTTGTAGAGATTGGGTAGAACGGATCCCATACGCCCTCTAGGACTATCGTACCTCCATCAGAACACCCACTGGGGCTACCCCTACTCCCTAGTATATGGCATGGATGCTGTCTTAGCTGCCGAACTTGAAATACCTTACTTGTAGGTTATTCTCAGAAGTCAAGTGAGTGAAAAATACTGGCAATAAAGCAACTATGATGAACTTATGCTTTAAATAAAAGAAGATTAAAAGACCTATATCATATCAAAGGGTACCATTTATATAGTGCATGATAGTTTAATAAAAAAAGGTCAAGTATCATGGTGTCCAAGAAGGAGTCTTTGCCCTTAAATAAATCGTAGAACCCATCTGGGATCGAAGAGGAAAGTTCAAGCCCAAATGGAGCGGACCCTACATCGTAAAGAAAATTTTATCAGGAAATTTTAATGGAAAGGAGATGGTGCGTCCAATAAATTTGGACCATCTCTACAACTCTTTTGACCTCCCTTATAATATAAAAAAACCTCCCCTCTCCCCTCTACTCAAAACTATGTAGGGCCTGATCCTCTAAAAATTTACCTTTTCAAGAAAACTCATCATTTTCAAAACCCCACAAAGGTACCTATGCAGCCCATAAAAATACCTTGATCACAATCCTTTGTCTTTTATAAAATGTTATTCTCCCTCAAAGAACATTAGTCTCTCTCATCATGTAAATCAACAAAAGGATTATGTATGCCTTACTTAGCATTCAATATAGATAGTTCAAATAAGACAAATTCATCAAAGGTACAACAAAATACGTCAAAATCATCATCATTCTTATTAAAAAAAATGGAAGTATGGTAGTTGCATAACACATCAGGGATAAGAACAAGAAACAAAAACACACCTTACATATACCTCAAACCTAACCTGCACAACAAATCCATGTATTGCCAAAGTTCTCGCCTCATGTTCCCTACAAGACCTACTTTAACTTCCTAATGGACCCACCTCATCATCATTTCTAGTCCTCTAAGGACCACTAGAATCAAAATCCTTATTACAATTTTGTATCCTCTTCATGCGATCGTAAGTCTTCATTGGCTTAGATAAAACCACAATGCCCTACTCTCGAGCATCAAACATCACTAGCCACTTTGTCCAGTCTCCTCATCATAGACCTGCATAACTACCTTCTTATATGACCAGTTCAAATAAAATACAAAAAAAAAATCCAAGCTCCCTAACAGACTGAGGCGGATGTCTAAACTGTTTATGGTGCTATCATAAAGGTCACATGATCATCCTTAGAGATTTAGTTAGATCCTTTACTGAAAAAAGTTGGTCACATGAGGAGGAATAATTTTTTATGAGCCTATTTAGTGTAGAAGTTGCCAAGGGAAATAAAAGGAAGCCTAACGAAGGCCCACTAACAGGACATACCGGTAGTTACCCAATCACAGAACATACTGTAACTTGCCCAATTATGTCACTAAACAACGAAGATTCCTATAACCATTCTCCATCACGCAATTAACCCAATCCTCCATAGATGTGCCAAGCTAAAAAAAATCGTGTAAAGAAATTGGGAACACCCTCTAGAGGATACTCAAGGGTAACTGCTGGGTGCAGTCTCTCCGATAATGTCACACCCCAAACCCAATATCCATACTAATCATTTGTTATTAGAATAATTGGATCATAATCTCAAGCCCATTGAAAATTTAATTCATTTATCAATATTTTTGTGCATAATGAACATAATATTGTTCTTGTGCCATAACGAAGTCAACATCAGAGTCATAATTAGAGATTATACAATACTATGATTAACTATGATCAACTCAATCCATACTAAATCAATATATACAATGTGTGAGTATATTAAAATCTTCAGTGTGACAACGATAAAATCTCCATACTTAAACCCCCAGCTCTTCTAACGGTGCAACTCTCAAAGTTTCCGGTCATATGTTATCCTATTTGGCAGCGTACAAACCTGAAATTGTTAAAATATAAACCGTAAGCATTAAGCTTAGTGAGGTACTCCTTCCCTGCAACAGAATAACAATTCTATATCGAATATGTGGATATAAAATCCGAACAATCCTGCCCATTGGCAATAATAAATCATGGATCATAAGATCCAAATAATTCTGCCCATAGGGCAATAACAAATCCTGGATCATAAGACCCAATTAATTCTGCCCATTGGCAATAACAAATCCTGGATATTTAGATATCCAAACAAATCCTGAATACCGAAGTATTCAAACCAATCCTGGATCATGAGACCCAAACAAATCCTGGATATTTTAATATCCAAACAAATCCTGAATACCGAAGTATTCAAACAAATCCGCTCTTAGAGCTATATTCATATTTATATATAAAACAAATCATAAGTACACTCACCTTGGCAGTTTAACTGGATTTGCCCTTTCCTTTATCCAATACTTGTTCAATCAGCTCTCCTTCCTTTCCTATCATTCTTAAAATATTAGTATCATCATAATAATATCAATAATCCAAAGAACGATTTAAACATAATTCAATCCATAAGCATCACATGATTCCATTCAAATCATTTATCACAAGTGAAGTTCTATCCAAATCCATGCTAGTATATTTAACATATCCAAATCATAGACCAAATATAAATTCATTTATTCTTGGAAATTCAATCCTTGTCATATTAGTATTCCAATACAAAATACGGTACATCATTTTAGGTCTCGTAGAGCAAGATATGCTCATTTCTTTACCACATGACAAATCTGCCCTATAGGCCCTCTTATCGTTCATTCAACTTCCACGAATTTCCATAATTTTTCTACATCATAAATTTATATGATATTCAACCCAACATCAGTAAACATATTGAACAATACAAGATTAAAATTTCATAATTTTCAGAGTTTATTTTCTATGTCAAGCAAAACATCGAACACATGGTAGGCATACTTTCACCCTTAGGGCAGATTTCATACCCGAACTTCAAACTCTCACCAAGGACTCATTTCTTGGTATTTTATCATGATTTTCGGATATGTCATACATATGTAAGTCCATGTTAATATCCAATTGGAATCAATCAATTCCAGTAAGTATAGAGAAATATATGGAAGTTTGAATAAACAAGGTTCTTAAACAAAACAATCTCAAGGGTTTACACATTCAAGTTTACTTAAACTTGCATCTATCCATAAGTACATATCAAGACATGGAATTTTAGCAAACAAATGATTATTTCAATCATTTAAATAAGTAATACAAAAAAATAAACAAGATTTATGGATGGAAATACCTTAGGGGCTTTTACGTAATTTTCCTATGAATTTTTCTTCAATTTCTCCTCACTTTCTTCTTCCTAACCCTCACAATTGTTTTTCCTCAACTTAAAACTCTCCCCAAACTGAGTTTGCTGAAGAAAGGAGGATATCTCAAGGGTTTAAGTCGGCCAAAACAACCTCCACCTCCAACCAATCAATTTATAACATGTGGCATCATATAAAACAAAATATCATTTAAGGCTAAATGACTACTTTAGCCCCTGTTCGTAAAAAGATAATATCTTCCCACTCGGATGTCCGTTCGATGGACCGTTTGTTGTGTTACAACCCTAAATCATATATCTACCAATATCTAGTTTACACCTCAAGTCAATTGTTATATCATAAAGGTCAAAACTAGTCTTAAACTTGAACATTCCTACCGAAAACTTCAAAATTTCACATTTGTAACTAATTCGACATTTCATGCTTTTTGAAGGTAGGATTAGACTAAACATAATAAATTAACATCACGTGTATTAATGACACACTAATCATATCACATAAGCTAGGCATGATTTAAGCATAATTAATCATAATTATATTCGGGTTGTCACAATTCTCCCCCTGTTAGGAAATTTCGTCCTCGAAATTGACATACCTTGGTTGTCCGAATCAAACAAATACGGATAACGCATTTTCATGCTATCCTCACTCTCCCACGTAGCTTCTTCCATGGAATTCCTTCTCCACACGACTTTCACAGGTGGGATCACTTTTGATCTCAATATTTGTTCTTTCCTATCGACGATTGCAAGTGGTTCTTCCACATAGCTCAAATCTTCCTTCAACTCAATAGGTTGTCCCACCAATACATGTGAAGGGTCCGCTACATACTTTCTCAACATAGAAACATGGAAAACATCATGTAATCGAGCTAACTCCTGTGGTAACGCTAACTTGTAGGCAACCATCCCGACTTTCTCAAGAATTTCATAAGGTCCAATGTAGCGTGGACTTAATTTCCCTTTCTTTCCAAACCTCATAACTCCTTTACATGGTGATATTCGAAGAAACACATAATCCCCTTTCTGGAATTCCAAATCTTTTCGTCGTTTATCTGCATAACTTTTTTGTCTGCTCTGAGCTGTTCTCATTCTATCTTGAATAATCTTCACTTTTTCAGTGGTGATTTCAATTAATTCTGGACCCTCTATCTTCCTTTCACCAACTTCACCCCAACATATCGGTGTACGACATCGTCTACCGTACAATGCTTCATATGGAGCCATACCAATAGTAGACTGAAAACTATTGTTATATGCAAATTCTATCAAAGGCAAATATTCATCCCAATTACCTTTGAAATCAAGCACACAAGCTCTAAGCATATCTTCCAAAATCTGTATTGTCCTTTTAGACTGACCATCTGTCTGGGGATGAAAAGCCGTACTAAACTTCAAGTTAGTACCCATAGCATACTGCAAGCTATCCCAAAATCTCGATGTAAAAGTAGGGTCCCTATCTGAAATAATAGATACTGGTGCTCCATGCAATCGAATAATTTCATTAACATACAATCTAGCATACCTATCAACTGTATACGTAGTCTTGACTGCTAGAAAGTGAGCGGACTTCGTCAATCTATCCACCACTACCCAAATCGAATCTGACCCCTTCTGAGATCGAGGAAGTCCAACAACAAAATCCATCGTTACATGATCCCATTTCCATTCGGGTATTGGCAATGGCTGAAGCAGGCCAGTAGGTTTCTGATGCTCCACTTTCACTTGCTGACATACAAGGCACTTAGCAACAAAATCAGCTATTTCCTTCTTCATATTATTCCACCAATAATCCTCCTTTAAATCCCTATACATTTTAGTACTACCAGGATGCATAGTATAAATGGAATTATGAGCCTCATCTAAAATTTCTTCCTTCAATCCACCCACATTAGGCACACATAACCGTTGTTTATACAATAAAGTGCCATCATTCACAATACAAAAATATTCAGACTTACCGTCTTGGACATCTTGTCGTTTCTTCTCAAGGAAAGGATCTTGACTTTGCAAATCACGAATACGGGTAGCTAATAAAGGCCTCACGCTTACATGAGCAAAGAATCTATCCCCATCTACTAGTTGCAATTCTACTCCCATCAATCTCAACTCCATAATATGAGCAACTCTAGCACATCGAATACAAGATAACCTGCCTGAAGCCTTTCTACTCAAAGCATCTGCAACTACATTTGCCTTTCCTGGGTGGTAGTGAATTGTACAATCATAATCTTTAATTAACTCCATCCACCGCCTCTGCCTCAGATTCAACTCCTTCTGAGTAAATAAATACTTAAGGCTTTGATGGTCAGTAAAAATTTCACATACCTCACCATATAGATAATGACGCCATAATTTCAAAGCAAACACAATAGCAGCAAGTTCCAAATAATGTGTAGGATAATTACGTTCATGTGTACGCAACTGCCTAGAAGCATAAGCAATAACTCTACCATGCTGCATAAAAACACAACCCAACCCCTGATGTGAAGCATCGGTATAAACAACAAAACCATCTCCACCATGCGGAATAGTAAGAACAGGTGCAGTTACCAACCTCTTTTTCAATTCATCAAAACTATTTTCACAATCAGAATTCCATTCAAACTTAACATCTTTCCGGGTTAGTTTAGTCATCGGCAAGGCAATTGAAGAAAATCCCTTTATAAACCTTCTATAATACCCAGCTAAACCCAGAAAACTCCTCACCTCAGTCACATTATTGGGCCTCTCCCATTTTACAATAGCCTCTACCTTTTTAGGATCAACACATATACCATCTCCCGAAACAACATGGCCTAAAAATACAACTTGTGATAGCCAAAATTCACACTTGCTAAACTTGGCATACAACTTCTTATCTTTCAACATATTCAAAATAGTTCTGAGATGCTTTTCATGTTCAACCATATCACGTGAATAAATCAGAATATCATCAATAAAAACTATCACAAATGAATCAACAAAAGGATGCAGTACCCGGTTCATAAGATCCATAAATACAGCTGGAGCATTAGCCACCCCAAAAGGCATCACCAAAAACTCAAAATGACCATACCGAGTGCGAAAAGCAGTTTTAGAAATATCACTCTCCTTCACCCTCAACTGATGATACCCTGGTCGCAAGTCTATTTTTGAAAACACTTTAGCACCCTGTAACTGATCAAACAAATCATCTATACGAGGTAAAGGGTATTTGTTCTTAATTGTAGCTTTATTCAGTTGCCTATAATCAATACACAAACGCATGGTACCATCTTTTTTCTTCACAAATAAAACTGGCGCACCCCATGGAGATACACTAGGCTGTATGAACCCCCTATCAAGTAAATCTTGCAACTGAATCTTGAGTTCTTTCAACTCAACAGGTGCCATTCTATACGGTGCCATAGAAATAGGGGTTGTCCCTGGTGCTAATTCGATACTAAATTCAACTTCTCTTTCTGGAGGTAACCCTGGCAACTCACTAGGAAACACTTCTGGAAAATCCCGTACAATAGGAACATCGACTAATTGTAAAGATCCCTTCCCAGTGTCAAGAACATATGCAATAAAACCCTCACAACCCTTACTCAATAATTTCCTCGTCTGAATAGCTGAAATGATGCAACTGGGAACAATTTTACTTTCCCCCACAAATTTAAATTCAGGCTCACCAGGCATATTAAAAACAACTTCCTTACATAAACAATCCATAGATGCATGATATTTAGATAACCAATCCATTCCCAGAATTATATCAAAATCATAAATATCCAATGGAAGTAGATCTATAAATGTATCTCTAGCCCCCAGAGTCAAAACACAATCACGAAAATCATATTCAGCTACAACCATTTCCCCCATAGGCATATAAATACCCAACCCCACATCTAAACGAGTACATGGTCTATTCAGGTATACAGCAAAAGCATAGGACACAAAAGAATGCGTGGAACCAGGATCAATCAAAACATAAGTACTTCTACCAGTAACAGAAAGTGTACCTGTCACCACATCTGGAGTAATTTGAGCTTCTTTCATTGTAAAAACTCGTCCACCTGGCCTGGAACTGCTAGCTTGTCCTCTGCCCATACTTTTCACTGCACTGCCCGGAGATAACATTCTGCTTGCTACTTCACTATGTGCTGCTGGAGTCTCTGCCAATTGCGGATAATTCTTCTTAATATGCCCCACTTGATGACAATGGTAGCATTCCAATCCCTTAAGCTTAGGACACTCAGATTTATAATGCCCTTCCTCTTTACAAAAGAAACATGTAACAACTCTTGTCGGTGCCTCACCCTTTCCTGACCTCCTAACCAGACTAGAAGATTCTCCACCCCTAGTATCTCTGCCAAATCTCCCCAGACCTCTACCACTATCTCCACCACCTCTCTGAAATTTATGAGGTTCCATCTTAACACTTCCACCCTCACCTCCCTTAAAGTGAGATGCGTCGAATCTACTCTTTTTAAAACTCTCTCTACTCGCCACCCCTTGGTTCATTTGCCTTTCTGCTATCGTGGCTTTGTTTACCAGAGAAGCATAATCTTCTAACTCATAAGTGGCCACTCTATTTTGAATAGGTCAAATCAGTCCATCTTGAAACTTACTACATTTATCTTCTTCCTCCTGCACATACTTAGTAGCAAATCTAGACAAAGCAGTAAATTTAGCATCATACTCCCTCACAGACATGTTCCCTTGGGTTAAATTTATAAACTCCCTCAGCTTTTCCCTCCTGTATACCTTAGGGAAATACTTAACATACAAAGCTTTAATAAATTCAGCCCAAGTAATGACATCAGTACCTTCCATCCTTGGCACCAAATGGTTGCTGGCTTCCCACCAATACTTCGCCTCTCCTTTGAGCTTAAACACAGTTAGATTCACTTTCTGGTTATCTGGAACCTTCATAACTGCAAAGATAGTTTCTAGATCCCTGACCCACATCTCGGCTTCTGTAGGTTCAACTGACCCTGTATATTCTGGAGGATTCAACTTCAAAAACTTCTCATGCATGGAATCTTTCATTTCTTTCCTTGCCTCTTTCTCAATCCTGGCCACGGTCTTTGATTCTAGATATCTAGCCTGTTGTTCTGCCATTTGTGCTATATTTCTTTCTTGTTGCTCTGCCATCCTCATCATTGCCTGTGCCATTATTTTCATCTCTGTAGGCTGCTCTTGATCTCCAGCCCTTCCAGCAACACTTTGCTCTACTTCAGTATTCTCTGCACGAGAAGCCACTCCCTCTTCTCTATGTTGTCCATTCCCAGGTTCCATATGGAATTATCTGTAATACAGCACAGTTCTAACAACCAATATAAACAGTTTATACTACTAAACTATTGGTTAGTACATAAACAATTCATAAATATCAAATTAACTCAATACTGCCGTCTAATCGTCACACACGTCCAGAATTAATAACCACGCTCTGATACCACTAATTGTCACACCCCAAACCCAATATCCATACTAATCATTTGTTATTAGAATAATTGGATCATAATCTCAAGCCCATTGAAAATTTAATTCATTTATCAATATTTTTGTGCATAATGAACATAATATTGTTCTTGTGCCATAACGAAGTCAACATCAGAGTCATAATTAGAGATTATACAATACTATGATTAACTATGATCAACTCAATCCATACTAAATCAATATATACAATGTGTGAGTATATTAAAATCTTCAGTGTGACAACGATAAAATCTCCATACTTAAACCCCCAGCTCTTCTAACGGTGCAACTCTCAAAGTTACCGGTCATATGTTATCCTATTTGGCAGCGTACAAACCTGAAATTGTTAAAATATAAACCGTAAGCATTAAGCTTAGTGAGGTACTCCTTCCCTGCAACAGAATAACAATTCTATATCGAATATGTGGATATAAAATCCGAACAATCCTGCCCATTGGCAATAATAAATCATGGATCATAAGATCCAAATAATTCTGCCCATAGGGCAATAACAAATCCTGGATCATAAGACCCAATTAATTCTGCCCATTGGCAATAACAAATCCTGGATATTTAGATATCCAAACAAATCCTGAATACCGAAGTATTCAAACCAATCCTGGATCATGAGACCCAAACAAATCCTGGATATTTTAATATCCAAACAAATCCTGAATACCGAAGTATTCAAACAAATCCGCTCTTAGAGCTATATTCATATTTATATATAAAACAAATCATAAGTACACTCACCTTGGCAGTTTAACTGGATTTGCCCTTTCCTTTATCCAATACTTGTTCAATCAGCTCTCCTTCCTTTCCTATCATTCTTAAAATATTAGTATCATCATAATAATATCAATAATCCAAAGAACGATTTAAACATAATTCAATCCATAAGCATCACATGATTCCATTCAAATCATTTATCACAAGTGAAGTTCTATCCAAATCCATGCTAGTATATTTAACATATCCAAATCATAGACCAAATATAAATTCATTTATTCTTGGAAATTCAATCCTTGTCATATTAGTATTCCAATACAAAATACGGTACATCATTTTAGGTCTCGTAGAGCAAGATATGCTCATTTCTTTACCACATGACAAATCTGCCCTATAGGCCCTCTTATCGTTCATTCAACTTCCACGAATTTCCATAATTTTTCTACATCATAAATTTATATGATATTCAACCCAACATCAGTAAACATATTGAACAATACAAGATTAAAATTTCATAATTTTCAGAGTTTATTTTCTATGTCAAGCAAAACATCGAACACATGGTAGGCATACTTTCACCCTTAGGGCAGATTTCATACCCGAACTTCAAACTCTCACCAAGGACTCATTTCTTGGTATTTTATCATGATTTTCGGATATGTCATACATATGTAAGTCCATGTTAATATCCAATTGGAATCAATCAATTCCAGTAAGTATAGAGAAATATATGGAAGTTTGAATAAACAAGGTTCTTAAACAAAACAATCTCAAGGGTTTACACATTCAAGTTTACTTAAACTTGCATCTATCCATAAGTACATATCAAGACATGGAATTTTAGCAAACAAATGATTATTTCAATCATTTAAATAAGTAATACAAAAAAATAAACAAGATTTATGGATGGAAATACCTTAGGGGCTTTTACGTAATTTTCCTATGAATTTTTCTTCAATTTCTCCTCACTTTCTTCTTCCTAACCCTCACAATTGTTTTTCCTCAACTTAAAACTCTCCCCAAACTGAGTTTGCTGAAGAAAGGAGGATATCTCAAGGGTTTAAGTCGGCCAAAACAACCTCCACCTCCAACCAATCAATTTATAACATGTGGCATCATATAAAACAAAATATCATTTAAGGCTAAATGACTACTTTAGCCCCTGTTCGTAAAAAGATAATATCTTCCCACTCGGATGTCCGTTCGATGGACCGTTTGTTGTGTTACAACCCTAAATCATATATCTACCAATATCTAGTTTACACCTCAAGTCAATTGTTATATCATAAAGGTCAAAACTAGTCTTAAACTTGAACATTCCTACCGAAAACTTCAAAATTTCACATTTGTAACTAATTCGACATTTCATGCTTTTTGAAGGTAGGATTAGACTAAACATAATAAATTAACATCACGTGTATTAATGACACACTAATCATATCACATAAGCTAGGCATGATTTAAGCATAATTAATCATAATTATATTCGGGTTGTCACAGATAACCATATGAACAATATCACGGGGATACCCTGTAGAAAATTAGCTTGGCTTCTTTATAATCATCTAGGTCATTCAGAGTGTTCGTTAGTATGAAAACACTACCAAGGCAACCCAGGGGTCCATCGTCATATCACTGGCTACTAAAAGAAACCTAACAATTAATCCTAAGGCTATAGAACAAACAAAGCTATTATCAGTATAGTATCTTCGTCACATAGATGTCAATACCACTAGAAGGGTAATACGTCCTCCATGCATCAGTGATCTGTCAGTAGAATGAGAAATGTGAAGTAACTCAGCTAGTGACGCCTAAGGGGAATGAAACATGTTCGGCATAGCTGTCGCAACACCTGGGTTAATGATTAACATCACAGAAAACTCCTTATAAGTAAGGTATACTTTCTTTAGACCAAAACTGCAGTGTTGCTTCTAAGAGACTTTAATCCATGGAACGATTACACCACAAGATGATCGGGCACAAGTTAAAAACCTCATAGTTGATGTTGTAAAGGCACACAACCTCCCCTCAGGTAGGCTGCTAAAGATTTGGTCGTGGGAACTATCATTGCAAGAAAGAAATAGATTTGTAAAATTGAAAGAAAGGAAATTGAATTGTGGTGATGAAACTCCCTTTCAATCCCCTTTTTATACCTAAAGTCACCCACAAGAAAACAATTGAATTGACCTACTACTTCAAAACTGTTCCCAAGTACACCTAAGTGCTGAAGAAGTGTAATAATGGCTAGAAAAGTGATCTGGACTTGACCAATAAGATAATAGGTCGGGCAAGGGGTAGGCCGATTGACAACACCCTACTTTGGGAAATTTTCTACCTCCCCCCTTGCATACCTTTCCAAATAAATAATCTTCTTTCTATTAAACAATATGTTCACATGAGTTTTCTAAATATTTCTTTCTAAAATAAAAATAAAGGCATACTTTTTCTACCTACTTTTGGAACAAATAAAACGCCAAGTGAAATTTAAAAGCGCATATATAATAATTCATTTAATCAGGGATAAACCAAAAATAATGCATCTTATATATATTCTTCATGCTTAAATTTTTCTTCAGGTACAAACGAGAAAAGAAAAAAAAAAGATCAAAATAAAAGGGGACGCAAATCGGACATTCTAAAAACCCTATCAACTAGAACCACCATTTTAAGCCTCGACGAATGCGCTTCCCCCCGAAGGCAAGCGATAAATCCTCCATTCCCAAAACTATAGCTCTCCTTAGAAGTGGCTAGTGGCACTATACAAGATCTGGATGCTTTCATCACATTATTTGACATCAAATACGTCTTGAATGCATCGCAACCATGATGTCAATACCCAAACAATCTGGAAAATAACCAATCCATAAAAATCAAGCGAGTCAGTAATAAAGGAAGAGAGTGAAAAGAAAAAGTGTGATATAAAAAGGAAGTCATTCCTCTCTATGAAGAACCTCCTTAAGAAAAGGAGTGAAAATATTTATATCTGCCTGAGGGTTATTAGGCACCGAGACAACCTGCCCACGACCTAGACGAATGTGTTAGGCAGGAGTGGAAAGATGTTGGATAGGTTCTTCCTCTGTCATTAGGGGTGTAAAAGGATATTCAAAAATCTGAATTTGTTTGATATCCGACTCTGAATTTTGCAGATATTTTTCAAAAAACGGATACGAATAATGTGTTAAAATATCCAAAACACAGTTACGAATACAAATAATATGTGTATCTAACAAGAATAATCCATATCTGAGGTGGAGTATCCATATTGATATCTATTTTCCGTATCTGGATTGTATTTAATAATAATTTATCATTAATATTAATTATATATAAGTATTATTTATAATATTCATTATATGTAATGTAAAATATAAATATATAATATAAAATGTTAATCATCAGTTTTCACTCATCTTAAAAAAATAAACAAATAATACTATGAAAAAAATCATAAGACAATAAATGGCTTGGAAAGGGAAAAAAATAATAGAAAAGAACAAAAAGAGGAGAAAACAAACCCAAATAAAATATTTGTCCTAAAACCTATCTCTTTCATTTTACCTGCTTTCCCTTTCTCCCTCATTTCGGTGCAAACCCTATTATCCAAAACCTTCCCTCTTCTGGTAACTTAGTAAGCTCGTCATCTTCCTTCTTCTTCTTCTTCTTCTTCTTCTTCTTCTCTCTCTCTCTCTCTCTCTCTCTCTCTCTCTCTCTCTCTCTCTCTTTCACCCCACCCACCACACACGCACCTATAATAATACAGATAGACACACTCATGCACATAACAACACACATAGACATACACAACAACACACACAGGAACACACACAACAACACACATGCACAAAAATGCACACCATAACTGTTAGAAAAATATATTTATTCTAATTTCTAAGTTATTGATTATGAAATGGTATATCTATTTGTTTGTTCTAATTTGTTGATTGTAAACAATTAGGGATTGATATTTTTTTGACAGTAATATTGATATTACATTAAAAGAGGCAAGTCGATTGTAATGGATAAGCAACGTAACTGAATCCGGGTAATCCTAGAGGATAGGGATATGGATAGTACTTTTTACTATCCGGGCAGATATGGATAAGGGTACAGATAGTGCTTCTAGATATCGATATGGATATGGATATCATGGTATCCACTATGTATCCGTCTGTTACCATCCTTATCTCTCATCACCACTGCACCACCCTGGGCTATGAGTTGAGGTTACAGACACACTCGTACCCCTCCATGATATTGCTGTTGGTGGGGGAATACCCTCCACATCGTAAATAGATGATAGCATCAACCAACTAGTTACAAAATCTAGATATTCAAATCCCGCCATCGTGTCCATATAAAGCATAAAGCGTTCGCCCCCACTTTCTCCTCGTCAGATATATTCTTCACTCGCCTCATGAACTCAAGGGGAACTGATGATGGAACCTCCACCTCACCCTCCATCACCGGCCATACCACCCTCTCCCCCAGGTACCATAAGTGATCGAACTGATGCCCTAATAACCTCCACATCTAGGCGTGTATGCCAGTAGCCACAACCCACGAGGATAGACTCCAAGTGTAGAATGTCACATATTCCCAAATAAAGGTCAGACATAAAAAATATACAAAGTGCAAACAATACACAAAACCTAAATAGAAAAAAAAATGAATCCTAACCATATCACTCATCAAGGCATTAAACAGTTCCCTCACATCCTACAAAACCAAAAAGTCCGTCGACTTCTTGTCTGACTTCCTACATCGTTACATCCTTGGGATGTTCCTCGTCTCACTTACCATTATGGACACCAACCCAACATTGTGCCCTATAACCTCATAGAACCACGTCTGCAAAAATCAATACTAGGTGTTAAGAAGGAAAATGAGAAAAACATTAAGAAAATAAATAAGCTATAAGTTACCTCCAGAAGGTACGTGGGCCACGTAATAGTCTATTGGTGACACCTACTGAAAGCATCGAAAGAAGAATAAATGGATATCAGTGTAGATATCTCTCCAATTATACAAATTAGTCTTCGAGATGATTCTCAAGTGAGGGAAAAAACATAAATGGACGTCATCACCACCCGTCGCCACCGCAAAAACCCCAGTAAGAGAAAAATAAACAAACGAGTTGCTTGCCTTACCTCTCAGCCATCGGTTTCATTGATATTTCTAGATAATAAGGTTTTCTTCAACTCCAATATCCGTACCGACTCTCTAGAAATGATCCGCCTGAAATCCCCTAAGACAGCCCAAACCACGACCTTAGACACGCGCAATGTCCGATCGACCATGATATAGTTACTCTCACACTCCAACCTAGTCAATTAATAAATATCCATGGGCATAACCGCTATCTTCTCAAACCCAAGTGAAACATAAGGTTGGTGTTCCACCATCTCTTGCCCAAAGAGCATAGTACCGCCAAAGAGTGTGAGCTAGAGGGTCGAATCTGGTAGCCTCCACTATTAACTTCACCTCTCGAGGGAGTTTTTCCCAACTTTATTTAACCTTATTAGCCACCCGAATGAATTCTCAATGATGTTATGTCCACCTGCACACCAGTCAAAACCTTTTAACATCCAAAGGATAAAAGGAAAAGAAAAAAACAAAAAACACTAAAATAACCATTTGGGCTCTTCACCGATCCATAGTTCCCTGGTCATACCTATCAATAGTAACCCTTCATCTTCTCGAAGAAGCCCATGATCCATGTCAAGAGTCAAACCTCTATTAATACCTATCATCACTCCTATCAAATTTTGTCAAAAACATTCCAAAATTTATAAAAATTTCATAAAATTATCAAAAAAATCTCATCACTAATAGAATCCCTAGCAGAATCAAAATGGGAGGATGTCTCTCGTCATACCTTCTGATCATCAAAACTCTTAAATATTTAAATAATTGACTTAGGTCCTTAGAATCAACCTTAACTATCTAATTAGGTGTCCTCTACTCTTTAAGGTCTGTGAAATTGACCTTGATATGTAAAATCAACCTCGACCCTCTGAATTGATTGCCTCTACTCTCTATGATATGAAGAATTAACTTAGGCTCGTAGAATTGACCTCAACCCTCTGAATTGGTTAATTTCACTCCATATTCTTACAAAATTGTCCTCAGACCTTTGAATTGATTTCTTCCACTCTTTAGGACCTTAAAACCAACCTTGACCTATTCCTTTAATCACTAGCAGAGAAATCTACCCCCCAAACCTTAAAACTTTGATGAGTTATCTATCTTTCGATAACCTCCTCTTATTCCAAGCTCTCCCATTGAGTGGATCTGTAAACACCCCATCCCAATACCATCCAGATACCCATTTTAGGTCCCTAACACCTTAGACCCCAATACCTACCATCAACCTCAAACTAGAGGCCACCGAGGACTCCTGAGTCCTGTTTAAACTTAGTCAACTCTACAGCCCAAGCAAAACTTATTGTACCTTCAAAAATTTCTAAATTTCCATTTCAACCGTCCATACGACATGTTAATCAGCCTTACGCTTCATATATACTTGACTTTTTACTTCAAGATCTCGTGTCTAGAGTCCATCGACTGCTTTCGATCTCCGTTTGAGTTCTATCAACTCTCGAACCCGAGTGTGGACTAATATATTTTCATAGGGATAATAATCCCATTTCCATAGTCCATACCATGTGAGAATAGGCCTTACGATTCCTGTGTACTTTCCTTTTTACTTTGAGAGTCCTTATCTAGATTCCATTAGGAATTTCCAAGGCTCGTTTGACTTTGGTGAACTCTTAAACTAGAGAGTGGGCCAATAAATTCTTAGAGGGATTTGAATCCCCTTTCTAATTATCTTGTTCGTGAATGATTTTGAATTATGATTTGTATTTCATGCCCGTTTTTTAGAAAAAGTCATTTTTGGACTGCCTATAGGTAACTCAGATGCTCTGCCTATAGGCACAGGTGTACTTTTACTTCACCTGCAAGCCCAGGGTATGTTTATAGGTAGGCCAAAACCTATTCCTATTAGCCCTTATTCTTTCTATTTAAGTAGGTCATGGCCTCATTCCTAGGAACCTTTTTTAAGAAATAAGAATATTGTCCGCCTCAAAATTGGTGCCTCATTTTTCTAAAAAAATCAAATTTCTAACATTCTTCTTACCTCACTTTCATACCACCTCGTGCCTCTTACCTTATCCATACTCTATCATCATCCCACCACCATAAAAGTAGCCTAATCCTCTTCAAAAATAAGTAGTAAAACCTACCAGAAGGTCTACTCTTATCATTTTTTACTTCATTTAATTAGTGTGTTTATGTACCTTTCTTACATTTTGATATCTTTTAGTCTTGTTCCAATATCTCACATAAATAACATTCTTTTTTATTACTAGTACTCATTAAACCTATTTTAATAAAATAAAAAAAGTTTTAAAAAAAAGTTTACTTATAAACCCCAAAGTAGGATTTCCTCAATTTTTTTACACTTTTACACTTGGGCACGTTATCTTCAAAACCATGTAAAGAGGAGCCCTAAATTTGGGATTATACATTTAAACTCACGCTTTGATATGTATAACTACATGGACTTTGATGCCTATTATGACTATGTAGGCATCCCGAACCATTATCGTGATTCAAGTCATATTTTTCTCATTGCATTACTTTAATTAAATCTTATACTTAGTAGTATTGCACGGATGTATATGACTACTTATTAATGTTCCCACTCGAAATGCACGTTCACTTCCTCATAGTGAACTGTGATTCTGTTGTCACTAACATCATATTTGCTTATTATTCTTTATTTCCTTCTTATAGTCTTTAGAAATATTCCTCTCCATCCTTCCCATGATGTGAGTAGGATGATTTCTTCTTCTCAGCTATTTCCATATCACACATATTATACAAAAGAGTCACATCTTAGAGAAAAAAGGTGATCATTATTATATCCCATGAGAACTCGAAAGGGTAAAAAGGGTGCCTAGCACCTTCCTATTCCATAATTTAGTCCCCGGATCTATTTGGTTTTGTATGAATCAGTTTGACTTGTACTGTCATTATTTTAGGGACAACTACATTCTTTTGCCTGTTTTGAGATAAATAGGCCAGCGAGCCCATTTTCCATAATTTCCTCCCCTTTTAACGATAATCGATTTATATTTGTAGTAGCTCGTGAAGATCGCACGAGTGAAGGAAAGAGGACCTCCATCATTTAATCCTCCCACATGTCGAGGGAGATCTTCCTTTTTTTCTCACTCCTTTCGGGGCGAGTCCAGTGCCATAGGAATCCTGCATGGTCATAATTTCCATGACACAATGTTTGAGTTGTTGAGTCCATCAAGTTAAATAGACTTGAATCATTACGAGTGAAGCGCGATCTAGTTTTGGTTAGATGAACCTTAAAGATTAAAGATCATGCCCATTGAAGAATTATGAAGATGTACATTCATTTCAAGTGAAGATATGTATGCATTTTATAATTTTGATTTGTAAAATGCTAAACACACATGTGTGCATTTTTTAAAAGTTGAAGTTTAATTGAAAATATTTGAGGATTTTATAGAAAGGGAATCAAGTGTTTTTTAAAGCGTTTCAGATCTTTTAATTATTTTGAAATTGTTTTAGGAACTAGTCCAGCCATCTTGAACAGTTAAAACTTTTTGAAAAAAGATTATGGTTTTAACCATCCACATGGTTCTATTTTGAGCGCTATAAAATGAGACCATGCACACAACCATAACATGATTCCACATTGCCCAGAATTGTACACATGGTTGACCTAAATATTGAAATTTTCTTATAAATAATCCAATTTTCCTCTTATTTTTAGATATCTGAAAGATCATAGCTAAAACACAACTTTGAGAGAATTTTTTAGGTGAGCAACTAGACTTTGCTTGTCTTTACAAATTCACTTGATACAAAAAATTTCCAAACTTATATCTATACCCGACATAATGTCTTTAAGGGAGAATTGAGAGTGTTTTGGTTCGGATCCTACACTAGCTTTGTCAATTCAAACTATCTCTAAAGAATTTCTATGATCAATCACCCCATGATCTAAAATTGAAGGCATCTCATTCTATTGGGGAGATTAAATTGTGCCACTACTACAAGGAATACCAGAGTTCTTCACTCATTCCATGGAGGCTAGGGTGAATTTTCATCTCCTATTTGGGAGAGTTTAAAGGTTCATTAGTGAATACTCATTAGTGTTTGTGTGAGATGTACCTTTTTACCTTTTGTAAAAATGCTTTTCAAGTATAATTGAAAATTGTGAGTGATTTGAGGTTTTTACCCCTACGTGGTGGTTTTTCCTCATAAAATATGTCTCAAACCAATTTATGTTTGTTTGTTGACAATTAACTTCAGACACCTCACATAGACTTGTGTTGATCTTATGATTTGCATTAGAATTTGTTTAGTTTTGTAGATCTAGGTTTTGTTAACTAGATTCACTTAAGATTGAACTAGTGTGGGGATTTAAAATAAATTGTAGATGGTTTTTTAAAATCAAGTGTTAAGGTTTAAATATTAGGAACAATTTTGTTGAATTACAAAAAATTAACCAAGGGTGCTTTCTAACCTATTCAGCCGCCTAGATTAGTTCATGTTCAATTACGTAAATAGCACATCAAGTTTTACTCATTTGGTATCAGAGCATTGGTTCTCACTTTTTCTTAGCATTAATGTGCTAAAGCAGATATTGGTCTGTGTGCACTATTTGATGTTTATTAATAAATTTGATTGATTTGTGAACTATTCTAGATTGTTCTTATGTATCAATTTTGAGATTCTAGTTCCACAAATCGTCATGCTTATTTTGACGGTTCTTACTAGTAACATTGTATGGTTAAGATGAGAGACCATCTTAAATCTAAACACGAGAGTGCATGGATGAGTGTTAAAGAAGGTTGGATAGAGTTGAATTTTTGGTATATTTTGTCGTTGTTGAAAGCTCTCTAATAAAAAATGTCAAATACTTACAAAATATAATAAACTAAAATGTAGTGGTAAGTGAGGTATCAATTCACATCAAAGGAGTGAAATGAGAGGAAAACACATGTAATTCAAATTTATTTATTATCTCTTTTTGGATTTTTCCATTTTCTATTTTTTTTTTAACTTTTTCAGTATTAAAACAATTTTTGTGGTGAGGGTGAAATAAGACTACTAATTCAAGGATGTAAATAAAAGTAAGTGAAGATACTAATTAAATCTGACTAAATAAAAATCTAAAATATGAGAATGGTGAGGAAATAAAAGTAAAGACTAAAAAGGGATAGGATAACACCATATATTCTAGTTAATTAAAATTAATTAATTCATTAAAATTAATTATCCCAAGTTAGTATCAAAATCACAAATCAGCTCTCGTTGCAAATGTAATTTTAATAATAACATTTTAGAAAATTAATTTTAACACTCCTACAACTGTTAAAATTTAGATCCAAACATCATCTAACAAATCACCCGCTAGGATCGATCGATTAAACTAGTTTAAATCATAAAAATAAGCCTACAATTGAAATTAAAGGAATAATACCATACTTGAGAAACCCTCTATCTCTAGTTCGAATCTAAAATGAGTATTGTAATTGGAATTTTGATTTCCTCTCGAAAATCATTTACCCTCTCTCGAGGCATAAATAGAAAGTAAAAGTGTAAAGTTAGTTATCAAAGGAAAATTTGATGTAATTAAACTAATTAAAATGGATTAACATTAAATAATGAGATCACCCCACCCCTTGAAAGGGGTTTTAGCCTAACCTGATATTAAACATGATGAACAAATAATCAAAGGCATATGAAATAAAAGAGTAGATAAAGAGAACAAATCTTCAACAAGTCTCCTTGAAATTAACAATTTGAACTCTATCGTCTTCAATACAATGAAGTCTCACCAATTCTCTAAATAAATAAAAATAAAACTATTTACAAATATATCTACCTAATTTATTTTCTACTCAAAACTATCTCTCTTCTTCTCCAAGTCTCTTTTTTTCTAAATGGTCTTCATCTTCTTTAAATAGTAGGCATGGAGCTAAGGGTAAATTAGGTAGGGATGAAATGGACATGAGGGGTGTGAGGATAAGTTGGGGTTAAAATGGGGAAATGCACAAATGTGCATGAATTGTGTGAGGTTATGTGAATGAGGGGTGAGGGAATAAAAATCATATTTGGTTAACGGTCATTGGGGTAAAAGATGTTGGTTGGAGGTAGTTTTGGGTATTAGGTAAAATGGCTTTTAAAACATGTGGGTTTATTTGTTTCGTCTTTGGCTTTGGGCTTTTGTGCAGGTAAAAATCGTGCAAGATTTTAAGGAATGGCATGAAGAGGTGGGAAAGGGGTTAAATGGGTTTTGTGTAGAGATGGAGGTCGGTTATGGTCGGATTGAACTCGGGTCAGGGGAGGTGAGGGGGCGGGTTCAGGCACCGGATTGAGATTCGTGATGGTTTCGAGTTTCAAGGGTTTGGATCGCCGAAGTTTTGGTTCGGGTGCCCGGGGTTTAATGACATATTGGGCGAAAATGGAAGTTTTCGGGTTCGTGGGTCGCGCCGGGTTATCCGGGTCAGAGGCGGCGGCTGGGTCTATGCTGGAGATGGTGGTCGGGTATAGATTTGAATGCCGACAGGTTGTGCCGGTTGGAGTTCGGAATCCGGGTTCGTTTGGTTATGATAGGAGGGTGATTCAGGTTGGGGAATCGGGTTTGTATGGTTCCGAGTTGAGTGGTTCCAAGTGGGGGTGATGAGTGGTGAAAGGAGTGGTGGGTTTAATGGTTAATGGAGAAGAAGATGGGTGTAGTTTGTTAATGGAGGTTTAAGTGAGAGAGAGAGATTTGGGTGGAGAAGATGAGTGTTGGGGTTTTTACGTGTGGTAGGGTGTAGGAAAGTTGGGATCTGGGTGAGTGAGTATTATGGTGTAAGTCGGGTGTAGGATGGGTGTGTGTGTATAGGTGACTGTAAGGGTTATTTAGTGTGTGCGTTTAATTTGTGACCCCATTAAAATAATATAAAAATAAACCTAATAAAATAAAAACAAGTAAAATAAAAATAAAGTCTAAAATAAAATAAAAATAAAACTCAACTAAAAATAAAACTCACTAAAAAATAAAAATAAAAATAACACAATACAAACACTAAAACTAAACCCAACTCAAATAAAAAAAACTAATAAAACAAAACAAAATAATAATAATAATAATAATAATAATAATAATAATAATAATAATAATAATAATAATAATAATAAACTAACTAAAACTAAAAACAAACAAAAATAAAGGAAAAAAAATACTCGACGAACTAAGATAAAAAATATATCCTCTAAAAAAATTTATTAAATTCATAATCTATAAAATAAAATTCAAATAATAAAAATAAAAACTACAAATCAAATAAAAATAAAACCTAAAGTCCTAAAAATATAAAAGCTAGCAAAACTAAAAATAAAGACTAAAATTAAAAACTAATAAAAATATAAAATAAAATAAATATAAAATAAATTCTATAAATTTCTAAATAAATCTAAAATGAAACCTGAAAATAAAACGACTTAAACTAAAACTCTAAAAAGTACAAACTAAGCACACACGGGCTCGGGGTAGGTTTAGGCTCGGGTAAGGTACGGAATTGGGGAATTAGCTCCATTTGAATTACAAATTGCCTCGAAATATAGCTTTTGACACTACAACTGCAATCAAGCCTGCACATGAACATTTGCGCATATAAGGCTCATTTTGTCGAGGATTAGCAATTAAAATACGTCTATTCGGGGTATAATATATACATTTTTTGGTGTTTATCAATACCCTACTATTGAAGAATATGGGTTAAGAGATAAAAATCCAAGATTATTGTGATGGAAACAAAATTTGTTTATTATAACTTCAACTCGGTTACCTTCAATGCATTATTTTCTTTAGTTAATAAGTTAAAGTACAATCGCATTTTCAATTGCGAATAAGCTAAGGAAGAATGGGATATATTGAGAGTCACTCATGAGGTTACTTTGAGTGTGGAGATAGAGAATGTATTATACTAGGTTAAAGGAGGTGGTGAATTCATTCAACTCGGGAGAGAAGATTTTTCAAAATAAAGTTATGAAGACGATCCTTAAAACCTTAGTATCTAAGTTTTCTACAAAGGTTGATATCTTGAATAAAATCAAGGAGACAAACACATGTAGACTTTAAGAATTGGTTAGATCATTTCAAATATATGACCAAGAAGAGAATTTTTTTATCCAAAACCAAAATAGGACTTAGCTTTTGTTGTTGAGTCTAGTGAGAATAATTCAGTGAAAGATGATGGGAAAGAAAAAAAAGAACGTGGAAGTAGATATGGCTTTATTTGTTAAAAGGTTTAGTAAATTTTACAAAACAACAAAAATTTCTTCGAAAATAATATAACTTTTGAAGCTAAATCTTACAAGTCTAGTAAACACATCTCAATTGGTGAAAAAGGAGATTTCGAAAAGGGTAAGTCCAAGGATGATGACAAACATTTTAGTTTTGGTGGCATTTGTCATCATATGAATGTGCCTCCCACTCATTTGAAAAATATTGAAAAGAACGAGAGCAAGGAGAAGAAAAAAAAGTGTAGAAGGCGATTTTTTGTGGATTCAAAGAGTGAAAGCGAGAATAGTTCTTCCAATGATGAGTGTGGGAATGAGATTGTATTCTTGGTGAGACTTAAAGAAAATGTTAAAGTGAGTGATTATCGTTTATCTTTGAATAGTGAAGTGAAAAAGAATCGAGAGAGAACTACTAGTGATAGGTCTTTGAGTAACTCATCATCTTGTAGTAGGAATTCATGCACTTTGAATGAGGAATCATAAAGAGAGAGTGATTGTGAAGTTTTGGACATACAAAAATATCGTAATGAACTCTACCAAGAATCACTCGCGTTTATGAAGTCAAACGTCAATTTTTGTCAAAATTGAAGGTTTTTCACAATGAAGTTGATGAAAAAGAAGAAAAGTTTGACAATTTTTAATCAAAATGTCTGGATTTAGAAATGGTGGTTGATGTTTTGAATAAACAACATGAATCCCTTAAAATAAAAAATGCAACCATTTTTAAAGAAAAATAAGATATTGAACTTGAAAATTTATTTATTTTTAAATTATTTTGAGGAATTGAAACTTGATCTTAAATAGTTTTATGACAAAAAAATAAATTATTGATAGTATTTTGATAAGCAATGCTCAATTGAATCCCAATAACTATGGAATAAGTTTTAATGACACAGAGCATGAGAAAAATCTTAGAAAGGCAAAAGTGAATTTTGAAAGTTCAAACTCTCATTAAAAAGAGGATAAGATACAAAATCTTTGCATAAAGAGAAGAAGGCTTTACCTAGTTACAAGATTGAAACGAACAAAATTTGATTGTAATTTTTGTGCGAAATCAAATCATATAGTGAATAGTTTTAAAAACGAAAAAACTTAAGAAAGTGAGTCAAAAGGAAAAATTTATGAGGAAGGGTTTTACATTAGGCATGATAAGGTTTGAAAAGATGAATGTTGTTTTTTGTACTTTTTATCAAGTACATAGACATTCCAATCAAACATGTTGGTGTTGGAAGAAAAGGAATCAAAAGTCTGTCAAAAATAGGAGAAACACATTTCAAAAGAATCTTATTGATTAATTAAGAGGGAAAAATAATTCGTTAATGGGTAAAATGACTTTTTTATGCTAGCTAATAATGAGTCCGGAGGGAACATTCCTAAACCTTAACACCAAACTCAAATTTTGAGAACTAGGCATAAGAATCATAGGAGGTAAGAGACATGGATATCTAGAGTGGGTAGAGGTATTCCTGTCCACAGACATAAAGGAAATATTGATTGGTAGGAAGTCAAAATAAGGTTGAGTTAATAGAAGTTAGGTTTTTCCATTTAGGTGAGTTGGGGGATAAAACACCCATCACTTGTTAGGTTTGTACTTTGCTTCAGATGACTAGGTTCTTGTAAGTTTCAATTCCTAATTCATTATTGATTAGTTGGTAACAAGTGAATGTGGGCGAGATATTTCATTTTATCTCATTTTGTATCGTATTTCATTGTTTAGTAAGATTCTTCATGAATATGTGCATTTTCTTGCATTTGCATTCTATGTATTATTTTCTTATCTAAGCATGACTTTGTATATATCCATGCATCATTCTTTATAAAAAAAAATGGTTCATGTTTATTTTGTTTGTGAAATGTGGTTAAGTATTTGATTCATTTTTATTTGAGGTTAAATTCAACTTGAATGATGATTAAAGAGTGGATTTTAAACCATTTGATATATAATATTTAATTAATTCAATTATTGGTTGAAATCCATTTCATAGATCATGATTTCTAAGATGTCGAGATCTATGGTATTGATTTCACACTATTGACACATGCATATAATTTGTTTCATGTGATGGTTATCATGTTGATATTTCTTATAGTGGTTAATTTGAGCATGATCAAATAGTTGAGATCTTATTGGTGTTTAGTTACTTCATTTGTGAGACTTTGAGTGTTTCTTACTGTTATCACCCAAAACTAATGTATAAATTTTATGTCTTAACTAGATACACTAATCTTATATTCATAATAGATAAAGAGATAATAACTAAGGAAATTCTTATCCAGAGTAATTAAAGGAGAGAAAGGAGAAGGGAAAAGAGGTGGGAATTGTGTATACATGGTTTAGCCTAAGTTGGTGCCTATGTCCATACGTATAGGTATGATTGTATTAGTTTCAGAACCAAAAAGTTATAGATGAGTGGAGGATGAAGATCTATAGTTCACTCTAGAAATGGGCAACACAATAGAAGGAAAAAAATCTCTCCACATTAGAAATTATGTGCCATATTTATATCCACCGTGAGTGGGAAGAGAGAGGGGGGATAGAGAGAGAGAGAGAGAGAGAGAGGGGGGGGGGGAGAAATAGGGTGATAGGTGTCATACTTTTATAGGTGAGGCAGGTTCACCTTTACATGCATAGTGGAGGAATAAAATGGGTACATATTTTCCATTAATAGTGGATGAATAAAATACCTTAAACCAAACATATGTGTATGTTTAGTGCTACTAACATCAACCCCACTACTTGATACTAACATCTCCATAGTGTTAACTAACACTGTTAATAGGCATAAACTAGGTGAGCTAAATTGACCGCTTGTGACACGACTATCGACCAGAATTTCATAAGATGATGAAGTTATAGTATGATCTGACCTCTTCCACGTCCTTAAAAAAAACTAGCTATCGCTATATAATTGGTTCTCTGATCACACCATATTTATGGTACAATAAAAACCCCCATGACTTCGCTAAAGGTTAAAGAATAAATAAGATTATATGAAGTGTTTTTCCTTCGGAGTATCTGATGAGTTGATTTGAGCAAGTGAAATGTTAGCTGAAAAGAATCTCACTAGCCTCAGCAATTTTGATCGTCTTGAAATCATCTTGGTTCCCACTGAATAGATTGACTTGTAACACTTTCCATTCTAAGTTAGAATTTAACATTGTCGCTAGCTGGGTTTTTGCGCCCAAAATAATCATCACGCGCGCATAAGGATATGCACACGCATTTAGACTAATAGGGAATGTCCGCTTTTCTAGGCATGACATTTGGTGCCACCATTTTCTTTATAAATACTTATTTCAAAATATTTTTACCTTATTTCAATCAGTCATCTTTCTTTGAGAATTTTTTTGGAAGAGAAAGCTTCAACTTTAAAAAAAAAATTCTTCCCATGTTTTACATAGATAATGGCTCCTGTGCTTAGTCTTGTCTTCTTTCGAAATTGAAGCACTTCTAGTTGCCTTCAAGACCCTTTAGGGTTTTTTCAGCTATGCCATTCTATCTTTCTCCGCACTTTTAGGGGTTTTCGTGGAAATCCTATTTACCATCCATTTTTGCCCCCTTAATATGATTGTAGTTAAACTGTAGGTTGATGATTTATTGATTTATTGGATGAGCATTGGAATTTAGATGTCCATTGTGTTGGTTGGACTAGAATTTTAATTTGGTTAGGGTTTTATGTCTAGCAAAGTTAGCATTATTTTCCAAATTTTCCTTTCACTCTCCTTTTTATTTTACCCCGTTTGATGAGTTAATTCCCATGTATTAAGGTGGGTTGAGTATTTGGCTAACTTAGAGAGACCAGGAATTTTAGAAAGGAGGATACCTAGGCCTCTTTAGCCTTATCATCTTGAATATTATCTAGAACACCCTAGGTTTACCCCTATAGTTTCCTCCTCCATAAGTCTATTTCACAACCCTTACACTATTAGAAATAGACATTTTTATGACGGGGAAAAGGGTCATAAAAGGTTTTTTATGACGGTTTTCAAAGCTTTAAAAATCATCGTAATGTTGTGTGTCATAATAAAATCAGTGTTGACAAAACCGTCATGATAACCATCCTATTATGACAGTTATTCATACAAACCATCATTAACAATAATGTTGTGTGTCATAGTAAAAGTGGTGTTGGAAAAACCGTCATAACAAACCATCATATTACGACAATTTTTCTTAAAAACCGTCATAAAAGGTACCTATTACGACAATTACTTTGTTAATTATACTGACAGCGTACATAAAACAGTCATAAAACATACCAGTTTTTATATGTGAACAGTAAATCGTAATTAAAGTTTTTTTTCCTTTCTTTTGTTGCATTGAATTCTATTATACTATTCAAATATCACAAAGATGTAATGCATAGAACTATGATTTTTCAATTCAAAGAACAAATTTCCATACTCAAAGTAGCAAATTCCAAGTACCAATATAACTTAAACATTAAGTAAAAAAAATGTCATTAACATTTGAAATTAAAAAAATATACACCAACAGTTTCCCAATAGAATTCTGGACAACTCACAAATAAAACGATATCTAAAACGACTATAGACATAAAAACAAGCAAATTAAACTGAAACAGTAGCTCCATTGGTGTAGCATGAAAACCCAATTTAGCAACAACTACATCAGATACGCAATAGGCAACAACGGGATCGATATCTGAACTAAAGAAGGAAACAAATAGTAGTTAAACACTAAAACAGATTCACCATATAAAGAATATAGCTCAAACAATAATTATATTTTAATATAATATCGAGCATCAAAAAATAAACATTTGCATAATTTTAAAGTTAATTTTTACTTCATTCTTTAATAAGGCGTGGGAGAGATAGGTGGGGAAGGTTTTATGGAAGTTTTGACAGAGTTTCCGCTATTTTTTTAATAATCCAAAATTAAACATGACATGTTTAACCAACCACAACAATATAAAGCCCACCTCGGGTATTCAATATCATTAACGACAACAACAACAACAGTATAAATCCCACCACAGACATGCACTGTCAACAATAACAACAATACAAATACCACCATGAACATTGACTATCAATATTAACAATATAAATACCACCTTGGGGATTAACAATCAACAACAATATAAAGGCCACCACGGGAATAAGCTCTTGAATCATTATATTACTACTTTGATTCCATTTTGCTTCTTTATGTTTACATGTGTAATTAAATAAAGATGAAAAAAGAAGAAAATATCACTAATGAAAATAGACAGATATACTGACTAACCATTAGGTCATGTTGTGCTGAGTTGCGAAAACTACAATTAAGAAAGAAGAGAAAGGGAGGTCCAATATGAGATAATGAATTCAACTGTCCAAAATCAATTTCCAGACTTAGACTAGGAAAAAACTAATAACACACAAAAACCTCATATAAGTTAGGATATAAAACAATAGAAAATCGTGCAAAACAAAACATTTGAGCTCCGATGCATACTAAAGGTTACCTTTCTCCGTAAAAGTAATATCCTCCATTGAACGCTCAATCACTTCAACCGCATCTTCAAGATTATTTTCTTTAACAACTTAGCGGGCATGTTCCACCATCTTAGTAGCTTCCACAACACACACCTGCTTGGCACCAGTTTGTGATGACCATATATCTAGAATACCACTTCCTGCTCCTACATCCAACACAGTCTAGTTTTGCATTACTATATAAAACTAAGAGGATTTCAAATACCTAAGCATGTATCTATATCTATTGAGTTTGTATTTTTTTCACAATACTGTTCTCGTTACAATGTAGTGAGTATTTCCTTTAATAAGAACGCTAAAATAAAGTTTAGTTTTGCAATCATAATTATATGAAGCAAGTGAAAAGCTACAAAAACTGTTTAAAAATGTTACTAACTAATATACAATTATTTATAAATTTATTTTTCTATTATTAAATAGGAGTATCTGAATGTATTGTCTTTTACAAAAATCTAGAATTTAAATGTGTTATTTCTCAGCCATAGATGATGTTGCGCAATATATTTCTTTTAAATAACAATAGTGAACTTATGTTTTTTTTTTCAAACTTTAAAATTAATTATAGTTCTAATGTATAAATTTCTTTATATTTATTACTTTATTATTGCATAGTCTTTATTTTATCATCTATGCATCGCACACGCAAAGGGTGTGGACTGATGGATAGTTAATATAAACTGTTATCATACAAAGCACAAGAAAACATAAGAAGAACCCAAGAAAGACCAATGTTACATTACCAAAGTCCCAAAGATTTCTCAAAACCATTTGAATAGATACCAAACACTCAGCAAAGAAGAATACTGTTTTTTCCTAAATTATTTGTGCTTGTTTCATGGAAGCAAGTTCTCCTAATTTTAATTTTCATGTCTGCAACTATAGCCAACATCTACCCTGTAACCATATGAACTAGCACATAGACAGGATAACAAAGTTTTGTGTCACACAACAGAAAGCCGATGAAAACTCATCGCCACCATATATTATGCCCAAAAGACGATGTTAGTTTTGCACAAAATAGCACTAAGTCTTCATGATACAAGACCAAAAAAGGTCACAAAGATTAACCATTACTGTCATGAGGATTATCAGACCAAACAAATTATAAATGATATTAATCAACTTGCACAAAGATTAAGCTCGATTATATTTGGGTGTTTTACAAGTCCCATGACAGATATCTCTAGCTTGGTCTGATTATTCACTAACTTTTGTCACAGTTGGGATGATCTTTCACTATTTCAAATCGTGGGATTTCACCAAGATACGATGACTAATATCCTTTGGTTTTCTCCCATGACTAAGTGATATTAATATCTTAGAAACTAATAACCTCTATTATTTTATGATTTAGTACTTTTGCAATAACTGATGAACTGAAAATATTCTCGGATGCTAATTAGTGATGGATATATTTAAGGACGACTCTCATAATAACATCAACGATGGAAATATTTCTTACTCAATATGTGGACACATGGTGATGAGATACACAAACAAAAAGTGTGGACATTATGAGTTGATCTAAAATGCAGAGCGAATCAACTCCTCAACAGAATCAACAGTGGCACATTTTACAAAGTCGAATGAAATTTTATACACCACCAATTTAACACCATCCCTATCAAAAACTCTACACATGATAAAGAATAATAAATCAGGTCGTGAAGTAGAACAATATGATATATACTGCAATATATGTCCTTCATTTTGTAGTAGAATGGTGTAAAATTCCTACTAGCAGAAATTTAGAATCAAACCTATCATCCACGTTAGTGTTATCATTAAGCATGAAGTTATATTGGAGCCCAGAGCATTGAACAAGTTCTATGTTTAATAAAAGCATCTTTTTCTTAGCCTCGTCGTCTTGTAATTCTTTCATTCTCTGTATGAAGTTGATTAATTCAATAACATTTGTTCACCAAAAACATCAAGAAGTCTGAAACGCCAATCTTTGAAAACTTCACGATGCTCCCTTCTATCAAGGAACTCAAGGACATGAAATTCTATATGATTTTATAGGTCAAATTATAGTAAACCTCTTGAACTATCACTTATGTTGTAAAATACATCCCTGAACTATTGAATTTGCAAAAAATTACTTGAACTATTTCAATCATGTGTACCTAAAAAGGGCCTTGTGATTAGGGGGTATTGCAATCAATTTGTCCATTTGGGGCATTTCTTGCATTTTTCCCTCCCCCCTTTATTTATTTTTTTAACATAATGAAGTGGAATGAATTGGGTAGAGAAATTAACATTTTATGCCAACTAACACAACAACAATCAAAAATTATTTTTGGATCATCCCACACACTTGGATTTAGCCAAGAAATTTACCCAGACCCCCTGTCGAGGCTCTTGAGGGGAAACAAAGCACATCAGCCGAATTACACACCAAAAAATCACAAACCTATATTTGGGGGTTCTATGAGGTATATAGGCTAAACGAGTTCCAAACCATTTTACTCCTAAAGTGAGATAAAATACACATTTTATGTTACAATCACTCCAATAGTCTACAACTACTCATAATGATTGTGATTATGTTATGTAACCAAGTTTTGCGTATACAACATAGAGAACCCGAAATCAAGTTCGGGACATGTTCAGATTTTTGTGAAAATTGGCCCTATGCAAGAATCACATGAGATCTATTAGGGTAGAGAAATAAACATTTTGTGGAAACTTACCTGAGTATAAATCGGGTATAGAAAAATATCAACAAGTCGGGATTCTTACTTGGATTTTTATAAAAAATAGTCATAATATATACCATTAAATATGACTCTTCTCTTAAAAAGGTCGTGTACATTAATATTAATATTCTTATAATGACAGTTTATAATTAATATGTCATGTAAATAAGAGAAATATGCTTTTAAAGACATTTTTTTTAAAACTGTCATTTTTTAAAGTGTCATAATAGGGTAGTTTTTTTGTAGTGTTAGTAGTGGGACATGAGTATCCATTAGTTAAGATACATAGTGGTAGAACATCCTTTTAGTGTGGAGAGGTTCATAAACACTGTATCAATGTCTATAGTTGGCTCGGATCCTTCCTCTCCTCGAATAGCTCCTAACAACTAGATGGCCTCGACATTTCCTGTTGTGGTACTTCTAGAGCCTCTAATGCCTAAGATACAGCCACCATCGATGCTATAAATCATGATTGTGATATCTTGAAGGGAAAATTAGAGGATATAATGGATAGATATAACATCTTAATAATCATATCTTTATTGCTTCCAGACTGCCATAAAAGGGTCTATGATTGGCCTAATTCTGATGAGATCTACTTTCCAATATGGGCTTTGTAGGTAGGAGTTAGGCTTTCCCTTCACCACATCAGCATATCAATTTTGAGGAGTTATGGAATGGCTCCTACCAAGCTCCTACAAATCCGTCCTTGGGTCCGTTGCATATTAAAAAATTCACATGGGCTTTGACCTGATCGATAACATTTTCCACTTTGTATACAGTGTAAAAGACAATGCCAAATAGAATAGCCATTACTATTTTTTGCCTCAAAAGTGCGACCACTAGAAGCTAAAGGTCATGCAAACAAATACTCATAGTTGGAAAAAATTAGTTTGTCTTTATAAAAGGTGATTGGGAGTTTTGTTCTGATGAGAGGGATAGATAATGATGTATTCCTCGTTATTGGTGCTCCTCCACCATATCGGCATGCATTTAAGATTTCATTCTATTATACTTCTTTTCATTTATGCTTACTAACCTTTTTTTTCTTCATCTTTTTGTAATAAAAGGCTCCAAAAAATCAACCTTCCCTAAAGGAGTTGGTTAGGCCTACCTGCACCCAAAATCCTATAGAGTTCGAGAAGTTGTTCTCTAATGAGAAGTTCATTGATTTGGGGTACTACGTCCCTTAAGGTGTTTTCCTTCCGGTTAATGGGAAAATTTACTTGGCTACTGATCGAGAGGTCCACGATCGCTTTGTCGAGGAGGAGATCGTAGAAGGTATGATTATATTTATTTTCTGTGTATTCTCTTCTTCTACTTCGTTTGAATCAACAAATTTGATGGTGCCTCCAATCCTTATATGTGCAAAATGGATATTTCTAAAAAAAAGTTGGACATTGAGATAAAGAAAAGGGTTCAGGAAGATAAAATCCAAAAAAGAAGCCAGAAATAATGCTGAATTGCCTAGCCAAGAGGTAAGTTGATGTTGAGACGTCCTCTCCTTCGAAAGACAAAAGTAAAGGAAATGTGGTCACTTTTGATGATAGGATAGTCTTTTCCCAAAAAAGTCCGATGGAGAATCCACCTCCCCAAACTATCCCCAACTAACAGAGGACTAGGGATAAGGGGAAAGAGTTCAAATTCTAGGGGATTTCTTCGAGATGCTGGATCGTCTAACCTTTAAAGAGAGGTGGATACTCTTATATGGGACCTTGAGAATTCAATCACTAAAGAGAAGCTAAGAAGTGAGATTGGTTTTATCCTCTTCCATAGAGAAAATTCCGTTGATGTGCTCGGGTACCGCGGATATGCCCATGATTTCCATCATCTCTAATAGTTCAATGATAAAGATCTTTGGAGCATGACACCGGACTCTTATTTTTCAAATTTATCCATGATGTATTTAATTTTATGATGACTTCCTCGTTCTAGGTTGTTATGGGTGCCACCACTATGCGGGAGCAAGTGTCCTTGTTCCAAAATGCGTATGATGAACTAAAATACAAGCATAATGATCTCCTTAGCCACTACAAGATCTTATCGAATGAGATGAAGGCTACAAAGGCTGACCATGACAAGGTCTATTTTGAGCTAAAAGAGGAGATCAAAAAATTAAAGGAGCAGGCACATACGGATACAATTAAGTTTAAGTCCTCGGATGAGGCAATTTCCAAGGGAGCAGAAGATTTGAAGAAGGTTATAGAGACTCTAGAAAAATCCACTACCGCCCTTTCACTTGATGAAGAGGAGGTATTTAGGAAGTTCAAAAGTTTTGGCCAATATGTAACACCCCGCGCACCTGAAAGAGACACGTGGCATGCTACTGCGATAAAAACTAAAGTAAAACCATCAATATTGAGTATAGAGCATCTAAATTTCAACAATTCAAATACAACAAATCCACCATGCTTATATTTCCACAGTAATGATATCAATAACATTTCTCTCAAATACAAAATTCTCCAACTAAAATTACACCACTAATTATACATCAAAAATAAATCTTCCAATCCAATGCTATAAAATAACTCTCCAAAATAGCCCATAGGGTCCCAATCCACGATAACCTGCTATTTAAAAGAAAATACGGGGAAGTACACAATATGACATGAATAGATTCTCACGGTGAATAAATCGCAACAATACGAATCGTAAATACAAATCAAATGCAACACTCAAGCATTCTATCAATATTAATTTCTCAACAACACATCAATGGGTCACCAGGCCTCACCTCACTACGCCTACGCATTCTTAAGCATATCCAGATTTTGAACTTTTGGTGGGTGCCCATTCTCCATGCCATAATAAAATCTCATGACACTATGCTCAAATCACAATATAATATAACCCAAAGAATCAATAATTTAGATTCCAATAATTTTTCAGATATCAAATGAATATCATAATTCAACATGAGTGCAATCGACACAGAAAACAAACAAAATACTATCGAGAGAATTTAGGAGCATATTATATAAGTCTCGTACCTCAAAATCATCACATGAATCGACATATAATTCCATCCTTTAAATCTGATCGTACCATGACGTTCCTATCGCAAAAATAATCAAAACATGTTCTATTACCAACACGAGATAACCCCAAATAGGACTCCAAATCTAAGGTTAAATATTGAATAAAAATAGAGGGTAGGGTTTGTATAGAGAGCGAGAGGAAATAAAATATGTATTCTGCATTTTGTGTTTGTGAAAAAGTGGTTTAAAGGTCCACCCATGACTTATTTTTATAAGAGAAAAAGATAGGAATTTGTAAAGCCTCCAACTCTTAAAAAACAAATATGCCGACTCAAATCTGGGCATAGTAGATCGATGGACCCTACAATTCTGGCGACAGTTCCCTCACAAAATGCCTATAAGGCAAAAATAACTAAAAACTTAATTAAAAGTCCATTTTAAATACGATTTCAATTTTTCTTGAAGTTTTATTCTTCTAAAATCATAACCAACATATTTAACCAATAAAAATTATTAAATCCAAAAATTTATTTTTCTCAAAATTTTCAAAATTAATTTAAAAATACCCATTTAAAAATCCGAGTTGTTACACAATATGGTATTGACCTGGTGACCATCTTCATGGATGGCTATAGTGAGCTCAAGAAAAGGGTCATCAAGCATCTTTCGAACATTTAGATAGTTCAGGCATAGGTGGGGGATGATGATGAGGCCAAAGCCCTAGCTTTTGAATGCGAGGACATGGCAATGGAGTTTGATACATGGGATGTTATGGATGATTAGGCTAAGATTACTACTGACCAAAATTACCTCCAATGCCCTTCATGTCGTTATTATAGATGTCTAAATAATTGAAGAGAGTGTGCGTGCGTTCAAATAGAAAAAATTATTTAATTAAACACAGTTTTTGTCAATGAAATCCTAAACATGCAACTATATGTGATTGAACAAGATGATAACATATGCAAGAACATTCAAACACATACATGTGAGGAAAAATCCCCCAAAGGGGCAAAACCATTTGTTTTCATTATAATACTGTAACGTACAATTTCAGATTTCAATGAAAATACAAGTGACTAAGAATTACCCTCAGGTGTCGGATTCTGTAGTCGGCGGCTGGAAGTTTCCCTTTCTAGGAGGGCAGCAATGAAGAAAAAGAACGGTCTTCTCCACAAGGGTATGAACAGATACACGGATGTGTTCTTAGGTTGCAAACTGATTCACAAAGGATTGGCAAGGTTGTGTGAATCAAAACATGAGTCTAGGGACTGAAAAAGGTGAAGACTTTAGGTATATGGACTCTCAAATTCGTCTATGGAAGTCTTATAAAACAGCTCCCCCGAAGTTGGTATTTATAGGGAAATACATGAAGAGAACCATGTTTTTAAAACATTGAAATTCTATCTAGCGTATAGGAACCCCGAACCGGTTCGAGTACCCTACGAACTGGTTCACCCCCCGAACCGGTTCGGGCTGGGTTCGGGGAAATTCGCTGGTCAAAGGGGCTTTCAGCACTTAGAAAAAATTCCAAGGAGATTCTTGGAAATATCTCCATTTTCAACGGGCCATAACTTGTTCACCGTAGCTCAGATTGAGGTGCCGTTTCTTCCAGTATCTTTGTTGTGGCAAGCTCTTGAACTTTCCAATTGACCAATCCTCTAGACGGTGGTGATAAATTACCAAATTGCCCTTGAACTTCCCTATCAAGCCTTATTGCACTGTTTTGACTTCTCTTGCGTACCACTTGCATTACAAGCCTACAATCATGGCACGTGATGTCGTTGAGGCAGATGAGGGACACATGATGGAGATAATAAATGCTTGATTCCTAGAATTCGGATTGAGGCCGTCGTGTGCGATAGTGTAGAGACGTGCCAAATGTAACGGCGTACGACATAAATAAATGAAACATTTCGAACATGATAAAAATTTCCTTACAATAACAGGGGCGGCAACTGAGCACACTACTGAGGCATAAGTCTCCTTGTCCTTATATTTTTTATGAAGCTTTGATATTTTCTCCTCAATTTTTTCATATGATCATTTTGTAATTTTTAACAAAAAAAATTTGTTCCTTTTTTGTTGTAATGATTTGTCCTTATATATGTTGTCTAATTTTCATGCTCATGCTTATTGTTTTTAATTTGATGTTAACACTCGTATGCGTTGGATTAGGTCATAATATACTCAAAATATGGTCGTATGTCTTCCTCTAGTTAGTTATAGTATTATGGACTTATTGGGAATTTTTACTATTAGCCATGTCAACTTACTATATGCTTTAGTACTTGAGATGGGCCTGCTAACAGTTTAGTCTTATGATCATGTGGTTGGCTTATTTCTAACATGATTTATTTTATTGCTACTAGTTTTAGATGAACTTGAGTTATCCTGACTTACGATATACCAGTGCTTGTTCTATATTATTAGTCGTATGAATGGATCTCGTCATCTTGACCATGTGTCAGGATTGGTTACCATAGTTGACTAAGTTTACTAGGATGTATCCTTGCGTTAATCAATTATGGTTAGATCTTTTTTAATCCATAAGACTGGATCAGATTTCCTAGACATGGTTAGACTTCTTGATCTTGATTTATTTTTAGACGGAGTCATATATGAAGTGTTAGGATAGGCGTGATAGTAATTTAGGCTTATGATCATGTTTGTAAATGTTAAGGACTTGATATGACTTATTACTTATCAGTTTTGGATGAATCTAAGTTGTACTAACTTAAGATCTGCCAAATCTTGTGCTAGTTTACTGGTCGTATGAGTGGATCTCGTCCTCCTAACCAAGTGTCAGCATTGATTACTAGAGTTTATCAGATTTATAGGATCTACCCTTGCAATGGTCAATTATGGTCTGATCTTATCATCCTTCAGACAATATTGAACTTTTAAGACTTGGTTAGAGATTCTTATTTGTGGATTGTCCAGTGGTAAGGTCATAGTTGAAGAAAGTTTTTGTTTATTCAACGTGCTTCGCTCTAAGGTGTGTTCGGCCTAGGCCTCTTGCACACCTATCATAGTAAATAAACAGTCTTTGAATAATTCACCAAACCTTGAAATACTACATATATAGAGAGGATGAAATTATGATTCTCATTAATCACTAATTTGAATTCCAAGGGAGTGAAAAAAAAAGGTTTACATTTTATTTTCTCCCTGGTTTATCATATATTATCATTGTTACTGGTAGTACCTCCTCATGCGTTCTGAGTTCCAAGGTTTCTTGAATTGCTCACCTTCAAGAGTCTTAATCATGTAAGTTCCTAGTCATACAATAACAAATAATCTATATGGACCATGGTAGTTGGGTTCTAGCTCTTTTATCTTCTAAATTCCCTTTTTAGCACGTAGTCTCCTTCCTTTAAAATGCTCGATTTTATTCTATTATTGTAAAACTGAGCAGTCCTCTATTGGTAAGTAGCAACCCGTAGTGTTGCGCATTCCCTAACCTCCTTTACTAAGTCTAGATCAAGTCTTCTCAATAGGTATCTTTTAGGTGAGTTAAAGTTAAGCACTCGATCACTGGGCAGGCCAATCTCGATGGGCACTTATACTTTAGTGCCAAATGCCAACATGAATGGAGTTTTTCCTATTGTCATTCTTGGTGTCGTCCGACATTCCCACATCACTCCCTACAGCTCATTTGTTTAAGTCCACTTAGCGTCATATAGTCTGATCTCCATACCACTTCGTAGGTTTATGTTTGTTATCTCTATTTGTTCATTGCACTACAGGTGATTGGGTGCTGAGTGTATTTTTTAGATCTTCCAACATATTAACTAGTCTTTATATTATTTTTTGTAGAAATGGGTTCCATGATCTACGATGAAAGCATAGGGCATTCCATAACAGAAGATGATATTCTTCCATATAAAGTGAAAAACATTTTCATATGGCATATCAACTAAAGGCTCGACTTCCACCCACTTAGTGAAATAATTCACTACTACGAAAAGATAAATGAACCTATCTATTTACTTTGATAGTGGGCCGACCAGGTCAATCCCCCACATAGTGAAAGGACAAGGGAATATGATCGGTGTCAGTGCTACAACTGGACTTTTGTGGATCACTATGTACTTTTTTCACTTGTTACACTTTTTTCTCGTAGTTTACATAATATTCCTTCATGTTAGTCCGATAATAGTCTTAAGTAGACACTTGTTTTATCAATGATTTGCACGCAGAGTGGTCTCCACACAAGCCCTCGTATACTTTATTTATCAAATCATTTACTTTCATTATGTTAACACATTGTAGTAGTATTACTATAAATCATATTTTAAATCAGATCTCACCTTCCAAAACGTGCCTCACTTCCATGTATCGAAGTCTCCTTGCCCCTTTTAGATCTATTAAAATTGTGTTAACCTCCTAATATGCTCAAATGGGGTCCATCCAGGAGGCTCCAAGTCCAACTCCATCACTAATATACTTTCCTAATCTATAATGTGGTGAATCAAGACTTCTACTAGTACCGTTCTGCGCATCTCAGTCCTGGTGGTTGATGTTAGGCAAGGGCGTGCATCTTCTTGTGTGTTTTCGGTTCTTGGTATTCTGACTATCTAAACAACTAAGACTTTTGATAACAAGTCTTTCACCTTTGCTAGATATTTCATTATCGACTCTTACCTTGCCTCATAAACTCCAAGGACTTGACTAACTATGAGCTGAGAATCATTATGAGCTGACATATGTTCGGCACCTAGTGACGATGCCAATCCAAAACATGATCAAGGCCTTCATACTTAGCCTCACTATTGGAGTCCTTAAAATGGAACTTGAGGGGATACTCCATGTCACCCCTATTTGGTGTTATGATTATCTCACCTACTCCACTGCCATTGGCACAAAATAATACACTTATGAGAAATTGCCAAATCGTGGGTTCTTTCTCAAAACTTACCTCCATTAAGTTCCTACTTTTTAATAATTTTTTTATTAACTGGATATCATAAGACATTTCTTCTTGCTAAGCCAGTGAATCTAGTATATCCACGACCTGTTCGGCTGCATTAGTCATTGATATATCTTATATAAAATTTGCCCTATTGGCTAGATTATTGAGCTCTCTTCCAAAAAAAGTCTACTCGGTTGGATGGATTATTAATTACTCTTCCGAATAAATCGACTCGACTTGCTTTTTGCCTGAGTTGTCTTCCTTAAAAGTTTGCTCTGCTCGCCTTGCTATTGAGCTATCTTCCATAAAAGTTTGCTCGATTGATTTTACTTAATAAGTGAACTCCATTATAATATTGGCCACTACTTGGCCCTTAATTACTGTCATGGGTTCGTACTAAATGTCATACTCTTCTAATTATACTGCCCAAGCCATTGGTCTACCTGATTTCTCAGGTTTATGAATGGCTTGGCATGGAGGAAGGTTTGCATAAATGATAATGGTATGCTCGTAAAAGTAAGTTTTCATTATTTTGGAGCCCTAAATCAAAGCCATGTCTATTTTCTCCAGTCTAGGGTATCGGATTTCTAATCCATGGTATGCCTTGCTAGTGTAGTAAATCGACCTTTGCACCACAGCTTTTTATTGGACCAGTGATGAGCTAAAATCTGATTTTGAATCTTCCAAATACAAACAAAGTTTTTCACTTAGGACTAGCCCAGACAACAGTAGTGCAGACCCCAGGTATCTCTTCAATTTCAAAAAGGTTGTTAACATTCCTCATTCCATTCGAAGGTCTTCCTTAGCAAATTAAATAATGGTATACATTTATATGTGGATCTAGACATAAATTTATTTAGGGCTACAACTCGTCCTGCCTATCTTTAGGTATCCTTTTTACTCATGGGAGATTGTATGTTTATAAATGTTTAAATGTTTTTGGTTTTTCCTCTATACAACTTCTGTTGAATATAAAACCCAATAACTTTCCCTCCTTGACCTAAAAAATACATTTCACGGGGGTGAGCTTCATTTGGTGTTTTTCTAGTTGGTCAAACACTCGCCCAAGATCATTGATGTAGTCAAAAGCTTTCTCGTTCTTCATTATTACGTCTTCCACGTATACTTTTATGGTTTTTTCAATCCGATCTTCAAAGAACTTTCTAACTAGCCTTTGGTATGTTGATCATATGTTCTTGAGACCAAAAGGCATAACATTGTAATAGTTTGTACCTCGAATGGTGATGAATGAGGTTTTCTCCCGATCTTTCAGCTGTATATTTATCTTGTTGTATCCAGAGTAGGCAGCCATTAAACTAAGGATCTCATGTCCCGATTTGGCGTCAACCACTTAGTCAATCATGGGCAAGGGATAAGGATCTTTTGGACAAGCTTTGTTAAGGTTAGTGAAGTCTACACACACGCCAGTTTTCATTATTCTTTTCAACCATTACAATATTCGAGAGCCATTGTGGATACTTTACATATTCGATGAACTTTGACTTTTACAAGTTATCGACCTCTTCCTAGATTTTGATGTTCTTCTCTTGGCTGAATACACGAAATTTTTTATTATTTTAACATCCTTTATTATCACAAGATTGAGGAAAATGAATTATGGATCTATGTCAGGCATGTCTTTATGGCTCTAGGGCCATCTAGCATCCTGATCTGATATGTGGTAGTCAATTTATTTCGCTTTTCCTATTTCCTGACATGTAATAGCACCATAGATTTTCCACTTGATTTCCTCTCACCATGTCGACCCCATAATTAATAGGAAACTTTAGTCATTTGTAAACAGTAGATGGGATTGTTTCAAACTTCTTCAATTCGACCCTTCTAAAGATAATGACCATAACTTCCAACTCAAAAGTTACTAAGTGTAACACCATTTTTCCAATCGACTGAGATTATCTTGACCTCATGCATAGGCACTTTGGGTTTCTTGGTTAGGTCACATCCTCTGAATCATCGTCTCGACCTCTTTTTTTCTCATCCTCTATCCAACAAGGGCCTTATGAGTTTTCACTAATCCATCCTATCTGATCGGCTATAATTGTAAAAAAATTTCATCAATTTACCTCGCCTAATATGAATTTTGATTTCATTCTTAAAATCCAGGCAGCTGTCCATGTTATGATTATGATCTTTGTGTAACTCCTAGTATTTGGTTATATCTCTCATGTTATATTATCTTTCCCATTCAATTCAAGCCGTTACTTCCTCGGATCTTTTAGAGAATGTGGTGCACCCCCGCAATCAACGGGGTATATTTATCAAACCTCCTTAATTTGTTAGCCTTTTATGGTCTTTGAAATTTTTCTTTTTCTATGAGATTTTATCGATATCGGGCTTAGAATGGTTTGACTCCTTTGCTGCTATGGCTTCCTTGGCATTCATAATCTTATAAGATTTGGCCAACAACTTAGACATTATGTTCGGTGGTTCCTTAGACAACGTACATAACAACTTCCCAAGTTGTAGGCCATTCATGAGCACTAAAATTTTCATCTTCTCTTCGTAGTCAACGACCTGCAGCTGTTTGGTATTAAACCGGGAAATAAATTCTCTCATTTTCTCATTTGTTCTCTGGTGAACACTTAACAAATGGGCCATCCCCTTTTCTAATTTTTACCAAAATTTAAATTTTTATCAAAGAGATCGTTCAGTTATCAGAAGTCAGAAATATAATCTCTTGGTAAACCTTGTACAAAATTTTGGCCAAATAAGTAATCGTACTGGAGAATGATCGGCAACACATATCATCACTAATGAAGTGGATATATTAAGCATATTGATAATACTCTATATGCAGCATAGGATTTGATGTGCCATCATATTTGGAGGTGATGAAAGATGGTTTGAATTTTTCGAACATTGGATAGCCCATAATTAAGGATATGAAAGGGGATCCTTGTATGAAATCATTCTGCAAAAGGTCCTTGGTCCTTATGATCTTACCTAAATAATCCTCCAGGAGTTGTATTGACCCTTTCTAGGGTTTTTCTTATTTGTCTTCCTTAATCGACACCTTATTTCCTCTCATCCTCGACTTTTAGTTGAGCTCTCTTTGTGCAAACTCTGCTCATCCTTGGCTCACCCTTGAATGCTCATCTAGGACTTGTTTAAAATTTCAACCCTTCTTGTGTGACAACCCGCTCAAAATAATAACGGGTGGCCAGCCCTAAACTACATTAAATCAGGTATCTCAGATTGCTCAGTCTCATCATCAACTGACAATACTAAATAATATAAGGCTAACTACCCGAAAATATTAAGAACGGATGTCAAAAATTTAAAACTTTTATTTAACACCAAAATAAACCCAACCATGCAACCATAACCAACAATACTACACCTAAATATAATGAGTGATAAATACAAACTCCTATAATATAAAAGCGTACAACAAGATGTACACAATAAAATACCCGAATATGTTGTCGGGTCACAGACAATACAAAAATCTGAGAGGGAGAATATAAAAGTGTTAAACTATAATGCTTGGGTATAAACCCTATATACAAACTGAATCCTAATCTAGATATACCATTTTATAGTCCGAGGTGAAAACATTTTATAGCAAGTGCATTAAAATGCATAATAATTTTAAATGCATTATGTGATGATTTAATGGAGTCGCACACTCCATAATAATCCAACTCACCCTTCCACTAAAGCGCGCAACCAAACGTATGCACGTGATCTCCAAATAAATACCCAATCTAATTAGGCAAATAAATCTAACTAAATCCCAATATAAATATTCCATTAAAAATCATCTAACTTATCCCGCAATTTACCCCTATCTAAATTTCCATCTAAATCGTATACTCCAATTTCTAATATTATTGCTCTCTTTTATTTGTTCATTTACTTAACACATAAAGTTTACCTAACTATTCTCGTACTAATATATTCACAATACATAAACATTCTCTTTACTAGAATTTCTCATATTCTAGTTATAACATCAAGATATATAAATATAAATGAGTTATTGGCATCTAAGTGCTAAGGAAAAAATTTCTCCTAAGTCTCAATACTGCACTACGTTTCGGGCGTGGGACGTCTCGCAAAGCGAAATCCAAACAAGGAACCCCCTCCCCCCAATTACACTACTCGTGACAGTATTGATTTTCGAGATTCATTATCCCTCAATACATGATGAATGTAACCCAATTTCTTATTATATAATTAATTTATTTATTTTATTCCTAATTCTCGATAGTGCATTGCGTTTCGTGCGTGGGACATCTCGCAAAGCGAAATCCAAACAACGAATCCCCCCGTTACACTACTCCTTGGCACTGTCGATCATCGAGATGTATAAACTATATATATATATATATGAGCATTAAGGACTAATTCTCCTCACTCCCAACATTACACTACGTTTCGTGCGTGGGACGTCTCACAAAGAGAAATCCATACAAGGAACCCCCCCCCCCCCCCCGTTACACTACTCCCTAGCAATGTTGGTCGTTGAGGTCCATTATGCCCTCAATACCCAAGTACCAAGCACAACAATAATATAGTAACCATCCAAACGAGCTATAACTTGAGGACGCAGGGTCTCAATGTCATCATCTTCCAATGCCCAAACCACGTAGCATAGTAGGGACCACCTATAGGACTAAACGACACCTACCTCGTGATCAGCTCACACACAAAACGTCCGGGAAGCGGTCATAGTTCCTAACCGGCAAGTGAGAACGACACATACCCACGACTTCACACCCCCAAAAATATAATGCAAATCACATGTCAACACAACAGACGACTATGACCTGGGAAATATCCACACACTGCTCATCGAGCCAGGGTGCTCACCCTCATCGTACAACTTCCCAATGATAGCAAGGAGGGGGTATGCTTCACTTACATATATATATATATATATATATACATCATCACATCATATAAAGATATACCATCATATAAGGGATACCTATCACATTGATTACATATTCTTAGTTCGCTATTAGGCGTAGTTGAATTAATATCATTATTTAGTATATTTCTCTCTCTTGATATACTAATCGACAATTCTCACACATCTTCCCCACTTAGTATACACTATATTATTTCTCACTTGAAGTTTTCGCATCACTTATTATTATGAATTGTCCCTCAATTCTATTTATGTTAAGGATATTCTCTATCCTAATGCACCTCGATTAGCATTTCTCATTGTGTGAGACATCTCCCAAATCAACCATCGTTAAGGATATTTCTATATTCGTATGCACATTTATTAGCATTTATTATTCTCAATCCATAATATGGTTCGATCAATCATATGAACCGTTAAATTTATCCCATTTGGGATTTGATTCTAAAATCCAATATCACTAAGCGCATTCTTACTCTTTCATATGTTTCCATAATTATTTCCAAATAGGAATCTTCAATGTTAGTGGGCTTCCCCACTTAGTATATACTTTTTTCTTTAATCGGTAATTTATCTCACATTTTATCAATATGACTCCAATCATTTCTCATAAGGGAAACTCCCTAAAATCTCCAAGACATACTCCTAATAATCCCTATAGAGATTCCCAATCTATAACCTCAAACGAAACTGAATGAAATTCTCCCTAGAAAAACATCCCCCAAAATGCCCTGTTTTCGAATCGATTCGGCCCTACGAATCGATTGGGCCCTACGAATCGATTCGGCCTTCAAGGAAAATCGATTCGGGTCCTAAGACCTGGGACTTTGTCTCAGTCCAAATCGATTTGGCTGGGGTTCAAATCGATTCGGTCACTCAGACCTGGGCACCTGCATATTTCCGAATCGATTCGGTAAGGCGCCGAATCGATTCGGCTCCTCAGAACTCACCAAAATGGCTACTTTTTATTAAGCCAAAAATCCCAAAATTCATTTTAATCATCTCCTACTCATATCTCTTCAACCCAATCACATATATAACATTAATATTCATCCAAAAATACATTTAAACTAATTTCTAACCTCAATCCATTTTATACATAACAAATCTAGGATTTTACCCAAAAGTTAGGTTTTGAGAAACTAAACCTAAAACCCAAAGATTTAATCCACAAATCATGAAATAAATGGTACATAGTAATTATTTAGCAAGTTTAATCACTTGCCTCGGGTTCATAGGGTCTGATTCATCCTCGAGATCGCGTAATGGCCGAAAAATCCTCTTTCTCTCTCCTTCTCTTCTTCTTACTTCTTCTCTCTTTCTTTCTTTCTATTTCTCTTTCTCTCTAAGGATAATTGTTTCTCCCGTAGGCTTAATAATCCTTGTCTCCAACGATACAAAACTTTAAATGATAATACACACTTTAAATGACTCACTAACTTTAATTCGAGTCAAACGCACTTAAATTATTTCGGAACCTAAATAGACCCCAAGTACACTCATTTTGACCTTCTCAATCCTTCCAAAAACAACTACACCCTCAGAATTTCCATTCGAAACACTTTCTAACAACTTCAAATTTTGACCTCAATTACTAATTTAATAATTCTCCAAAGAAAATAATATTTATTTCTCCCAAAATAAATAAGTTATCGTCTCTAAGGTCTCGGGTTGTTACAAACTTCCCCACTTACTAGAATTTCGTCCTCAAAATTTAGCTAAGCCTAATAATCCAAAGCTCAACTAGTTCCTACTACACTCTTCCTCACTAATCCTATACCCAAACCTCTAACTTCCCACGACGAATTTATTTTAATTTATTTTAAGTTTTATAAAACAAATTTTAACAACTAGGGCGCCCATACACCCTTTATTCGAGCTTTACTCGTACCAATTATAATGAGGCTTCATATGCCTCCAAAGTTCCATAATTCTAAAGATGTATATATAATACTAGAAATATTGATGGCATACAAATTTTGAATGGTCCAAGGAAATAACACCTCCCAATTCCTGACATTCGTTACTTTCATGCGGGGGAGGTCTCGCAAGATAAATCCAAACAAGGAACCCAACCAATACACTAATATGTAGCGACGTCATGGATTGAGAGTTTGTTAGATCTGAACTAGAGTTTGAAAATATTTTTGTGTAAATACTTTTGAAATGGCCCAAAGGCCTTTACAAAGTTTGATTTTGAAAACAGTTTATTAAAAAGAAATTATATCTTACGATACATATATAAAATGCCTTATGCCCATAACACAAGGTCTTAACAATCATCATACATACAATAACATGCGGCTCATAAAAATTAGCATAATTATGAGCTAAACTTCCCTGCATCCCAATAACCCATAAATTCTGAACTCTTTTCAGTAATAATGTCTTATATCACATTAATATATTGCCATTTATTAGGCTCTTCCATAGCTCGAATACAAAAATTATATAAGTCTAAAATGACTATATACAAATAAGTATCTTTATCATTACTACTTGATACACAAAACATTTCTTACATTCATAACATGGTTTATAGCTCTCTTTGAGCACATTACAAAATAATCTATTCTCTTAAAAGATAATTTATATAAGAGCCTAACTTGCTCAAAATTCCCTTTCGGGTAATTACATACATAATAGGGTTATAGCACTACCCTCTCGAAACTATCTCCCATACAATATCTAAAAAATTCTTATATTAATATTCCTATTCACGAAGGAAAATAACTTACATCATCCATCTCTAGTCCGATTGCCCTTCCTCATCATTGGGCTCCCACACAAAGTCCCCTGGTCTAAAATGACCTCGAATCTGCTGTAGAGGTTGCACTTACAAAACTTCATCAAAACGTGGTCCTTTACCTCTTTTAGGACAATCTCTCTTTCTATGACCTATTTCTTTATAAAAGAAACATCTACCCGCTAATCCTCTCGGCCCACCTGGAGGAACAAAATGCGGTTGTGACTCTCTATAATCCGACTTGTACCCGCTGGTATTACTAGCATTCCCTTCGCCAAACCTACTTGATGAACTCGAATCTCTAAAGTCCTTAACCTCTTACGAACGGAGACTATATTCATGACACTTCAATAGTTCCGCATTCACTACCTCGACGAAAGTCACTAACATTGGGACATCTAACAATTATTGCCGAATTCTCCAATCTAACCCTCTCATGAACTTCGATATATGCTCCTCTTTCGTATTTACCTCATCAGGTACTAATTTCGCCCATCTAGAAAAATCTTCTTCATTTTCTGCATCCGTTCTATTTCCTTGAAACACATCCATCAATTTACTCCTCATTTCCTTCTGAATTGGGGAAGGAAAATATCTTCGATCAAAAAGTTCCCAAAAAATTTTAATAGGTAAAGTATCCCTTTGTTCTGATGTGGTGATAAACTCCCACCATTGGAGAGCTGGACCCATTAACTTAAAGGTGGCTAAAAATTGCCTTTGCACCTCACTACACTCAACCATACGGAGGTGCCTCTGCATACTATTCTTCCATTGAGTTTCAGCCATTGCATTTACTCCCCCTGAAAACTCTGGAGGATGCCCCTTACTAAAATCTTCCTTCACTCTTTCCCACAAAGACAGTCCTAAATGGGTTTGGGCTACTTGAACGGCATATTAGTCACATGTTAATATAGTTTTTTAGGGTTTTTATAGGTCAATTTGTCACATGTTAATATAGAGCCCTTGGTGTTGTTTGTTTTTACCTCTTAAGTTTGAATCTGAACCATTCAGATTCAAGAGGTACCAAAAAGTGTTTGCTTTTTTTTAAATGATTAAGAGGCTAACGGCTATATTTGGCTCTTAATGATTAAGAGGTAGAATTACATCTGAAGTCTGAATTAGTCTAAATGCATTCATTCAAAGGTATATTTAGACATAAAAACAAACATATTTTTCAGATTCAGATTTTAGACTTCAAATTCAGTCTTCAGATTTCCGATTCAGACTTCACGTTCAGATAAAAAATAAACGCAACCTTAGTTTTTGATAAATTTGATTTTCTTCTCAATAGACTTTGGTAAGTCACCGATTCATTATATTTTATAATTATTTGTATTTCTTCCAGAGCTGGTACGTTGATTCTATCATCATACACGTTGGTTGAGTGATCGATTTAAGGTATTGGTGATTTTGGGCTACTCTATTAGAGGATTTTGTGTAGTTCTTACACTCCATCTTTGGTATTGCTGTTTATTTAGGCTCTACTCCACTTTTCTATGTAATGGATAGGTTTAAGACTCATGCTAGGATGAGAGCGTCTGTTATGAGTGGTCCCGGTGAGACTTTGAAAGTTCGAGACTCTTCATTGATACTTAAAACGACTAGGAGATGTCATTAGAACCTAGAGCGTCAACTCAGATTCCAAATGCTCAATCTGATGCCGTAGGTATTATGCTTATCCAAGATGGTTCTACATTGCAACTGACATTGTATCTCATGTTATCAGTGTTCAGTGAGATATTAATTTAGCTAATTTAGACAGGAGTGATGAGGTGCATTTCCTCTTACCTTTAATTTTGATTATTTATGATTTTCCTTTGGTCCGACCATATGGTATAGTCAATGTGACTGTTGTTCATAAAAAATATACGAACATTATTATCCCTCCTGGAAACAGCTAATGTCGAATATTCCTTCGAATGAGGATTCAATATTAAGTTGTTGAATGATGATTTTGCATCATATTTAGGTCTTTGGTATCCTATCTATCAGACCAGTTTCAATGCTTATTATAAGGGAGGTGTGTCAGCTAATGCTCTTGCTACCTTTTTAGCCACTCATGAGATTACATTAATGCATCATGTTATTCATAGTTTTCTATTACCCTATGTGGTAATTTTCACACTATTGTGTATATATGGTTTAGTAGTTGTGTTGTTGGTACTTGATACATTTGGTGGCTTATCTTGGATATTTGGATAGTTTTAGTTATTGTATAGATTTTTTCTCGGTTCTTGATGAGTATTTTTTTTACCCATATCTTTTAGGTTATAATGTCACATTCTTGATATATCCATGCTTTCCATCCATTGTTTGCACATATGATTTCATTTTTACTAATTTGATGTTATGATTATCTCATATCCTACTTTTGTGTTTATTGATTAGATATCATTCAATTTCTAGTGTATGTATATCATATTCTTATTATGATATTGTGATTCACATGTATCGATGATCACTTGTTGATTCCCATGATATAGCTTGGTTGTTCACATGGTTTACTAGCTTTTGGTTTTCTAGTTTTTCTTGCTTATATTTTTCGTGTTGCTATGTGTATACCTTGTCGCAGTAATCCAATTAAAATTTGTAAAAATTATGATGGAATGAGGGTTGATCATAATTATAAGGAAATTATGGATTGGAAATTTAAGAAAAATAAAAGAATGGAAATTTTTTAAGGTTGCTCAAACGACTGCAAGTGGTTATTCTAACGACATCCCAGTACCGTTAGAAGCAATAGGAATCTCGTGAGATGCAGGGCTTCAAACGACATGATACTGATTTATAGTGGTAGGTCACGTGAAGGGTCGCGCAATCCAAACATCTAAAGTCATGGAGAATAGGCTTGTCATTCGAATGACATAAATCGAAAATATTTACATCAAATCGCCCATATGCGCTATCACATTTCTAACCATTGGATCGTTGAGTTGTCATGCCCAGATTAGCTCACCTTGGGCAAAATCGAATTTTTGCCTTTAAGGGGGTTTTCATAAGGCTTTATTGGGGACATTTGTGAAAGAAAAATGAAAGAGGAGAGAGAGAGAGAGAGAGAGAGAGAGAGAGAGAGAGAGAGAGAGAGAGAGGTGGTTTTCCATCATTTCAGGTGTCTCTTCTACCACCTCTCACTACAAACCACGACTTTTCCACTATTTTCTTGGCATATTCCACCACATTTGAGCATTTTATACCCATTTCCATTATGGATGAGGAAAGATTGATGGAGGTTCTAGCTTGGATACTTGGTGGAGCATGCTTTTGGAGGTGGGGCAACCTCCATGAGGCCACCTTAGGAGGTGGGAGTTTTCCATCTTCTTTGACATTCCATGCCTACCATTATTGAACTACATTTGAGGTGGGAATCATTCTACTCTTAGATTTATAACTCAATTTTAGTATGTGTCTTGTTGTCGAAATTGAGAGTATGATGTATTGGGGATATAAGATTGATATCCTTATGAAATATAAGAAAGTGGGTTTTCTAGCAAAAATTAATAATACATAATTTTATGAAATAAAAATGTTGAAAAATGTCACTTGGTTCAAAATAAATGAAGAAGTTATATTTCAAAGTTTTATTGAAATAAAGATTGGGATTTTTATGAAAATGATGTATTTCTAGAAAGATTGATGTTAAACATTTTACGAAATAAAATATTAGGAAATGATGACTTGCATATATCCTTGAAGTAATTTGGCACTAAGAGTATAAAAAAGTTAAAAGAATGATTCGTTGGGTTTAAACATAAAATAAGAAAAGTAGAAATGATAGTTTTCAAGTGTGTGAAACAAGGGTTAAAAATGTGATAAGGATAGAGTTATATGACTACATGTAAAATAAAAGAAATGGTATATTCTTATAAAATTAGTATTAAGTGTAAATGGATTTCTTGAATAAAGAAAGTACATAAAGGTGTGGTTTAAAAATTATAATAAATGTATCGAATGAGTGTTAATGGGTAAATATGGGAAAGTTGGTGTGTGACTTAATAATGCAGTAAAAGGTTAACACTTACGAAATTGAAAAGGAACTAATAATGTAAAGGTGTTTTCAATTAAGAAGATTATTAATCCAAAGTTAAAAAGGGCGTTAAGGTGTTAAAACACTAAAGAAGTTCGGGTGGGTAACTTAATAGTGTTTATAAGGAATTAACACTTGTGAAATGGAGTAAAAGGTAATTTTGAAAATAAATGGGTAAAATAATAATTTTACTTAAAGTGGAACATTTTTATGAAATAAAAATATTTGGAATTACACAAAGTGCCCTTAAATGACTATGATTTTTGGAATAAAAATCAAGATTAAAGTGTAAAGGACATGAAATGGTAAAATTTTCAAAGTGTAACACAAGTTGGATTGTAACCTCTGGTTTTGTCTTTGGTAAGGTAAAAAGGAAAAGTGGGATAATGTGGACATTTATAAAATGTTAAATTGCATTAAAAGAAACTCGAATAACACGAGGATATGAAATAAGGTCCCGGAGCCCTAGGGTAAAAACTACTGGCCAGAGCATATGGTGCTCATAGTCGGCGGTGTAGTGCCCATTAAAGTATGCGGTATTGGAAGATTTCGAGAAAAGATAAACAAAATAAGGAACATGTTAAGAAATGGGTTGTGTGGTGAAATGTGTTAATACACCCTAACTTGAATGAATTAATAAATGTTCTAGTAAAGGTTGAAATGGACAAGTAAATGCGTAACTGATTAATGTCCAAAAGTAAGAAAAAATGTAAAGTAAGTGGGTAAATGGGTGATTAAGCAACCTTAGTGGTTAAACCCATTATTAAAACAAGAATGTGTTGTAAAAGGTTCTCAAAGATTAAATAAGTATTTTCTATCACAGTGTTCATCTGTGTTAAAAGGGTGATTTCGGTAAAAGAACATTTTCAGGTAAATCAAATGTAGTGGTTTCAAATATTGAGCCGTGTGTGTTAAATAAAGCAAGAAATGCTATAATGAGTAAAAAAGAAGTCTTATATAAGATTAAGGTAAACTAATCTGGATAAATAAGGTTTTTAGAAGTAAAACTATTTCATGCATGTGTGTGTGTGTGTGTGTGTGTGTGTATGTGTGTATATATACAATATAATTTCATGTGCACGTAGGCATAACATGTTAAGTGTCATCTATGTCGTTCGATTCTATATTGCAATTGTATATTTCCCACTAAGCATAGCCTCACACCCTCACTTTGTTACGGTAGATCGGGAGAGGTTTTGTATTTTGAGTGCGTTATACAGGTAAATACTTTATTTATTTTACATTAGTAACTATGTATACTTGGACTTTGGGGTGTTCCCCATGGGCCCATCATGTAGTTTATTTTGACACTGGAATCGCATATTAAACAACTGAAATGTTAATTAAAATAAAAATGGACTAGATATATTATATAGATTGTTTCATTGCACTTCACACCAAATGCTCGGGTCGGACCGAGTTGTCTACGGGTAACTCATAAATTCGGATCGAGGTATTACACTAGTTATACCCGTCATCTATGATTTTGACTTTTCTAGAGTCAAAAAGGGAGGAAAAACTGTATTCCTTGAGATAAATCGGGGAGACAAATTTATTTCCTTCATTTTTCCATTGTGTAAAACAAAGGGAGCGGATATTTTCTTTCATTTATTAATGGGGATAAAGTTGTTTCTCTTTTTGTTAACACATGAAGTTGTTGTTTGCATTGGGATTTGTTATATGGAGAGAGAATCTTTATTACATGTTTATATTCACATGTCTTATCACTTTTGGTATATTGGTATCTTGATATTAGATAAACTTCACCTGATATATCACATGTTTATTTATCTCTTCTATATCGTTTGTTGTGTATCAAAGGATTCCCATGTATGGGGGGGGTGGGGGGGGTTCTCATTGTACATGCTATTCTCTTCGTGATGTTATTTGCTGTTTGATGTGGTTTTAGGCTTGGCATTAATGATTCTGACTCCAGCCCATATTTCAGACACAACTTTTTCTTCATCGTTAGTTTTTAAGGGTTTGTACATTAGGTCCTACTACATTTACTATATGGCTAGTGAAGTGTGTGTCATGTAGTGGTAATAAGATCATTTTTCGTTTTCGAGATTTTTTCCCATAGACTAGCCAAAGGGTGAGATTGAAAATATAAAAATTTTAATATATTATAGGTGGGTAAATTCTCGTGATAAAACATTTGAGTCGTTGAGTCCATCAAGTCAAATGGACTTAATTCGTTCTCAGTGAGGTGCGGTCTATTTTAGGTTAGATGAAACTTGAATATTGAAGATTCAATATCATGCACTTCTGTTCATTAAATAATTTCAAAGTTCTACGTTCATTTAAAATGAACAATATGTATATTTTTTATACTTGTGATTTGTACAAGGCTAAACACACATGTGCATGTTTTTTCTAAACATTTTTTAAAAGTTGCACTTTATTTAAAAATGTGTGAGGATTTTATAAAAAGGGAAACGAGTGACTTTTAAATAGTCTCAGAGATTTTAAACTATTTTGAAAGTATTTTGAAAAGTGGTCAAGCCATTTTGAATTGTTATTGTTGGTTTTAACCATTTGCACGACTATAAAATGAGCTCGTGTGCATATCAAAATCCATGATTCCACTTTGCGTGGAATTGTGCACATGGTTAGACCTGGTTGTGCATACGACCATCCCAAAATTCGAAATTTTCTTATAAATAGATCAATTTTCCACTTTTTTTAAGATATCTTAAAACCTCATAACTAAACGCAACTTTGAGAGAATATTAGAGGTTGAGAGCATTTTGTCTTTGCTTCTCTTTAAAAATTCACTTGTTCCCTCCAATTTTACCAAAATGTAGATCTATACTTGATCTAATGTCTTTGAGAGATAATTGTGGATCAAATCTTACACTATCTTTGTCAATTAAAACTATTTTTGAAGAATTGCTAGAATATATCACTACACGCCCTAAATTTTGACGCATCTCATTCTATTAGGGAGATTGAGGTGTAGCGTGACTACAAGGAAGACCGGAGTTCTTTATTCATTCCATAGAGCTTCGGGTGGATTTTCAAATGCTACAAGGTAGTTTAAAGGTCCATAGGTGACTACGCAATAGTGTTGGTGTGAGAGGTACCTTCTTCCCTTTTGTAAAATTACTTTTTAAGTATAAATATAAATTGTGAGTGCATCAAGGTTTTTCACCCTAGGTGGGTGTTTTTTCTCAGTAAATATGTCTCTTTCTAATGTATGTCCTCACCTTTATATGTGGTGATCTTGTGATTTTCCTTAAAATTGGTTAAGTGTTGTAGAATCTAGGTTCTCTTAACTGGATTCACTTAAATTCAATTTGTGTGTATGATAAAATCAATTTGAGAAGGTTTGTTAAAATCAAATGTTAAGGTTTAAAATGGGGAATAATCTTTTTGAATTGCAAAAAATAACCAAGGTTGAATTTTAAACTATTGAATCCCTCTCTATTTTAGTTCTTATTTAATTATGTAATTAGCACATCACATTTTCCTGTTCATCTTTAAACGTGAAATAAAATCTTTTTTAGTGGGTGTGGTATTGTGATCTTATAAATTATTTGTTATTTTTGTATTATTTATATTCCTTGTATATATCCTTTTTATCCTTAAATATTGGATAAAATACCTCTATAATAAGTTTAAAATATGTTTGAACATGTACACCACCTTCACCCATGCAATATATCTCTTGTATACACCTTTTGGAGGGCACTTATTTCGTAATATATGGTTAGCCCCCGTTTTGGTTGAAATCGTCTAGTCAAATATTTGACCCTTAATTAGCCCTTAAAAAGTCTATTTTACCCTTAAAAGTTGATAAATATTACACCCAACCATTTCTTTTTTCAAAGTTAAAAAAATATACAAATCTCACCTTCTCAATCCTGATCTCTTTCTCTGTCAGCCAAAAAAATTCCTTTATCTCTTTCTCCCCACTCTCTTTATAAATTTACATACACACACACACACACACACACACACAATGTATACTCGACTATCACATAACCTCACACCTACCTGCTCATACCACCCTCCCCCATTAAATTGATACTATCATTTCAACACCCTCATCCCTCCACTCACATCAGATCAACCCCCATAGAACCATATAATCCAATAGTCAATTTGTGATTTTAAAAACCCAAGTATCTACAATTTTGGAATTCTATATTTGAGGGGTGATTATAATGATTTTGATGGGGTGGGCGAGATGAGCAGATTTTTTTTCAAGTCTTGCATAAAAACTTTACATGAAAGAGTTTATCTCCAATGATCACTGGCCAGTGAGGTAGCTCCAATGGGCTTGTCTGCACCTTTTTTCCAAATAGACAAAGGGGTGTAGGTGAGTAGTTTTAAATAACAGATATATACATATATACATAAAGTAAGAGGGGGTGGTTTTGGTTATAATGAAAAAACTTAATAGGATTAACAGTCAAACGCTTTGATTGGACAATTTCTATTAAAAACGGGGGCTAAACTTATATTACAAACAAGAGTGGGTACTTGTAAACTGGACAAATGTATGGGGTTCAAAGGCCAAAGGACCATTACTTCATTATAAATTAGTATGTTAATTTAATTGGTAAATTAAATCATTAATTGAATGGATAAATTTTCATGTTAAAATTATGTGTTAGATTTATGAGCTAGACTATGCGTCAGTTAATTATTTAGACGAAAAATCCTTGTGTGTCAAATAATTTAATTGTAAGATAATTAAGTTAATTTGGTGATAACTAATTAGGAAGTAGCATTAATAAACCTTTTTGTGTGTTTTATGTGTTTAAATTATTTTATTTATCTTGAGACCATCTTAATATGTTGTGATTTTAATATGACTTATGGTGTTATTAGATAGCCTAAATAGAGTTAAAAACATAGGGGATTGGACCTATGCATTGGGTAATCCATTGGGTCAATTTTGGAAGCGTTTGGTATGGCATTTTAGGACCCAAAGCGGATATGGAATAGCGTTTAAGGGAAGTGGCGAATTTATCAAATGTATAAACATAAGGCGAGGTTAATTTAACCTCTTACATCATTCCAAAAATATATTCTAGATCTAAATTAAGTATATGATATAGAATCAACTTGTGCATATGATGTACGGATTTCAGGTGTCAATGTCGAAAATATTTTTATACTTTGATTTCATTTTAAAAAATCCACTTTGAAAATAAAAATTATCTTTCACATTTGTGTCGTATAAATGAAATGATGTTCAACTTATGGAATTCATAGGAACACTTGAAATAAATTAGTTTTATGGAATAAATAATAATTACATTAAAATCCGTACCATCATATATTATTGGATTCCAAAAGTTAATGTACATGCATTAATGTTCAAATGGTAAAAATCATAGCTTAAAATGGATTACAAAGTTTAAAATAAATATGGCAGAACTATAATTTTATGAACAATTCTCTTTTCCTTTCATTTTATCCTTGTCGTTTCCTCTACCTATAGTACCCGGGGGTGGTAAATGATGGGGTATGAGCATGTTCCCAACATGAGAAATATTAGCAGTGTGTATATTGTACAAAGAAATATCTATACATATAAAGTGTATTTTAACAATTATGAAATTATCCTTATTTTGATTGAATGTTCTATGAAAGATGTATCGTAACCATGAAATGTGCATTATAACTATAAAACTGGGGGATTAGACCCTCACATTTAGTCTTTACTTTAATACTACTTGTATCTCATTAATTGAACCATTAACATACTTTCATATTTTCTAAGTTATTTCATAAAATTGTATTTACATTAGCAAGCATCATGCTCAAAATTATCTTTTCACTTGATTAATTAGGGTACCAATCCATGATTGTTATACCGACTGCCACCATGCATCAATATGCTCCTACTTAGTGGTATAGGATCTTAGCATTAAGCCTCATCCTAGGACTCCGGTACCTTCTTACATTTTATGATTACCTTCGAATATCTTTTATTTGTTACGTCATTGTAACCCTTTTTCATTTCTTTCTTTCTTATCAGTGTTTCAAACTTTTTCCTTTAGTTCCTTTTTACTGGTCGATGAGGATAAATACACATGATGAGACAAGTCCTAAAATACTTTATTTTAAGTTTCATATTTTTTATCAAAAAGTCCATTTTCATTTTATCTTAGAATTAATATTTCATCTTTTGAAAACAACTTTAATTACCATTTCTATTGAAACTTAAACTTTGAGTTCAAATACCCATTTTTATAATTTAATGTGATTTTCACTATTCACGTGCACTTGTAAACTTGCATATTATATATTTTGCTGAAAATGCGTCTTTTCATCTTTACTTAACAAAATATGAGCTTTCATCACTAAAATTTAACTCTTTAACTAGAGTCCTCTTGGCTTGGTAAATCATTCTTAAGTCTGTGTTTCACATTAAATTACATTTTTGTGCTAAAACATTTGTTTTGTCATTTCAAGACTTTACCTTTAAAAAAATTTAGTTTGAATTTTCTACCTTGTTTCTCATCATATTACCTTGGAATATTCTTCCTTTCCAACTTCCAAAGACAATTCTCATTTTTGCAACTTAGTCAAAACTTTCATAAAATCATACTTTGGCTTAAAAACCATACTCTTTATAATTGAAGACTTGTCTTACAAATTAATAACTTTGCTTTGTTGTCCTTATTCCTTACTTCACATTTGTCCATAGCTTTTGAATGTTACAAATTTGAATACCCATTATTTTTACTATTTCTAGATTTAGCACCTTTTTGATTCATTTTCTTCAAGATTCCCAAACTTTGATCACATAATTTATATCATTTTATGCTATTAGAACTATAAAATTTTCAAGCTTGCCATTTATTTTCAAAAGCTCACTTGAATACATTTTCACCATACTTAAACCATTTCTCCCGGCTACATGAGCTTATGTTCATGAAAGTAAGATTTTATGTCAATAAAACCCAACAAATGCATTTCACAAGTTCAACATAACATTTTATCATGTAACCAACAAGTTTAAAATGATTTATACAATAAATAATTAGCTTAAACATTATAAAATTTATCCTTCTTTAAAACTTTAACTTTTATCCATTTTATCATATATTCTTTAACATATATTCATATGTAGTGATAATAAGAATAAGTAATCATGTAAATCACACGCACACACACACACACACACAGATATATATATATATATATATATATATATATCATGCCTTAATTTCACACATGAAAAAAATGTATAACCCCTACCTCTTGAAATTATTTATTCCATTAATGAAAAGGCCTAAAAAAACCCAATAAATTCCTAATTCATTTGCAAGCTTTTTTTTTTTCAAAAATTTCAGCTTTAACACCCTATTTAACCTTGAATAATGGATGGATGGAATGGTGGTCTTGCAAGGTTGATTTATAGAAATGATTAGGAGGACTTTAGGATACTGAAATGAGTGAGTAAGAAGACTAAAAGTCTTGTTTTGGGGGATGCCTTACACTCAACACAATTGGGACAGTGAATGAGAAAAGTCCCTCATTCGTCTCTTTTATAATTATCCCAAATCATATTTTACTGATCCCACATTACTCAATAATGTTATTAATAGGTCTAATGGGGTAGGAAGTCAGATTTAAGGGCTTATAAATGTGGGCGGGTTATTCACGTTTTCTCCCCCAATCATTCTAAAAGTTTGACACTGAAAAGATGGCAATCTGAAGGGTCTGAATCGATCCGGTCCTAGCCTAAATCGATTCTCCCCTACTAGATACGAATTTTTGTTCTACTTTTTTAAATTCTCATTTATCTTAATGATATTATAATAAAAATATATGTGTAATTATATAATTTATTTTGTATAATTTACTCTAATTCTTTTTAAAATGTGTAACTTAATTTAACATGCATAGTGGGGTACAAAACATTATTGAATTTTTCTTCTTACTCTTAATTATAAAAATAATATATTTAAATTAGTACCATTAATTTCTCATAATGCGATTTTACTAATTCAACAAAATCCAGGCATTACATCCTTCCCACCTTAGAAATCTTATCCTTGAAATCAAAACATTACACAATAATATTTAGTCTTAATTATTTTACTTTGAATTTTGCACTTCCTAATTGTATATTACCTTTGATTCCTCGAGCCTCATTAACATGTTAACCTTGGCATACACTCATCGATGCCTTCGATAATTTGTGCAACTTTTCTTAGGATCAACAGTTTATTTAATTAGCCTCTATTTATTTTAAAAACTCGTTGGTTCACTTTCTGAACTAAACTTGTGATTAACCTTTTACCTTATAATCGAGTTACATTATATCCAATAGTGCACGATGTGAAATTTTATCATTTATGCATCAAAGAAACATTCAAAATACAAATTGGCTTCAAATACTTCCTTTATAAATTCTAATTTATCGATTACGAAATAAAACCATATAGAATATAGGCTTATCCTTCTTGCCAAACTGGTTATTCTAGGTCTAGACTTAACTTTAATGAGCACACAATTATCATAATACTCGATTGTTCCTTTAAACATCATTATGTATTTTTCTATTCTAAGTTATGCAGTGCAATTTATTTTATTAAGCTTAAATAACTATATTGTTCCCTGCAAGTACAACCATACCTATAGTTTCACCAAAACATGAAACCTCTTCATTCCAAGATAATATAATCAAATGGTCGATTCGTAAGTATTTTCTTGAACTCTTACACATTATAAAGCTTGTTTTGTAGGGTCATGACGACAAACCATTTTTAGTCATATGCCCAATGTAATACCCCGCCCCAGAAATAAATATGTTTATTAAAATTTGAATAGTTTATCGAGGGAAATCATTGGATAAACAAATGCACAAGGAAAATGAACGAATTTTATATAAAGGTGACACGTTTCACGTAGTGATTAAAAGGACAATCTCGCGTTGCATGGTCCGCATGGAGGGACATTTTCGTTCAAATGATTATACTTAATATATTGGTAGAGTACGACATGAATTAGCCAACGAACGGACGTGTCATGGACATGGTTAATATAAGGTACTATTGTGCCTATACATGATGCAACATGGTGGAACTTTGTGCAACTTTTACAAGCCTATACTGTGGTTATAAAAATTATTTGACCAAGTTTTTAGAGTCTTAAAAATATATATAAATATGTAATGGAGTCGAAATTAAGAAAAATAGGAATTTTTCACCTTGGGACCAGTCGATCAGCCCAAGGGCCGCAGTCGATCGCGCGTGACAGATCTCAGGAAGATTGGCTTTTTTTTAAGAATTTTCTAAATGCTAGCCATTGGATGGAATGTATTGTCGATGGTAGGGGAGATTAACACCTGGTATAGTAATATTGGAGGGTTAGAATCCTTCCATTTAAAGCCACAAAGGGGTTGTAGCTTAGTTATAAGAGAATCATATGGGGGGAACATTTCACACCCATTTTTCCATCAGATTTCTAATCTCTTTCTCTTTCTGGTTTAAAGATTCCATAGAAGAGTTTCTAGCCAGAACTATTAGGAGCATTAACCACCCACATTAGACCACCTACACACCATGTAAAACACCTCTATTAGACCTTTAAATATCTCATGTCACCTTAATAAACCATAAATAGATTATGGGGTTGAAGAAGAGAGTGTTCTTTGAATACTTTAATGGGTATTGGAAAAGGGTTCATTGAATATTGATGAGAACTTCTATGAGGATGAAGAAAGGGGTTCATAAAAATAAGCATTGGTGGGCTTTTAGAGAACCTCTTAAGGCCACCTTTGTAGGTGGGGGTCCTCCATCTCCATCACCATTTCCACCATTTCTAGAGATCTTTAAGGTGGATTTTGCTAAACTTAGTTTAAGGTTTATGTTATGTATAAATTTCATATTTATTATTTACATATTTTCGGCTTAAAATATGTAGGATTTCTGATAGCTATCATCCATGAAGTTTATTGATAGATTTTTATGATCTCATGAACGAATGGCTCTCAAATAAAGGATTTAAAGTGGGTTTTGAATTATACAAAAAATTCATACTACTATTTTCCACTAATGGAGTGTAAAAGTGTGTAGAAAGATGACTATAATGATTTATTGGATTTTATTAAAAACGCACTTGATGTTTTAAAGTAAATGGGCATTTAAATGGAGGTTTAAATGAGTTTTTAAAGTGTTATAAAATTCAGAGTACTATTCATCGATATTTTTATGAATAAATATGTAAGAAAATATTAGTTTTGTGTGTTTCCTAGTAAAAGAGATAATATGCATTTTTATGGAACAAAAATGTAAGAAATGTCATTCTTGGTGTATTTCTAGTGAAAGGAAGTAACGGGCATTTTTATGAATTAAAATTGCGCAATGATGTTGATGTTGTCAAAAATATTTATGAAATAAATATTTTCAAGTTTCTTGAAAAAATGGAGACTTTATAAATAAATGGACATTTGCCAAGTTTAAAGAAGATTTTATTGCGTTAACCATGAGGTAATAAAAGTTGGAATTGAAATCTTTAAAGTATGTATAATTGGGACTAGAAGACATAGTGGGTGTGAAGTTAAAAGACAACGTGTTAAATAAAGAAAATGATAATTTTCTTATATAAGTAGTCTTAAGTGTAAGTGTATTTCTTGAATGACGAATTAAAGAATACGAAGGTTGGTAAAAAGCACTAATTAAGTGTTAATGCGCAAACATGGAATGGTTAGTGAGTATAACTTACTAAGATTGTAAAATATTAACACTTATGGAATAAAAAGGAAGTAAAGGTGTAAAAGTGTTTCTAATTAAGTAAAAGATTACTCCAATTGTAGAAGGGTGTTAAAGGGTTAAAACACTTAATAAGTTGGTATAAGTAACTTAATAGCGTTTTAGTAAAAATAACACTTGTAAAAATGGAGTAAAGGTGTGATTTCGAAATAAATGGGAAAATGGTAATTTTACTTAAGGTAAAACATTTTTATGAAATAAAAATGTTGGAAAGGGTGTTACACAAGGTGGTCCTAAATGAATATGATTTTTTTTGGAATAAAAATCATAGATTAAAGTATTAAAGACACAAAATGGTAAACTTTCAAGTGTAACAAAAATTAGGGTGATAAATCCTGGGTTTTGGCTTTAGCCGGGTAAAAGGGAAAGGAGATAATGTGGACATTTGTAAAACGTTAAAACAAGTTAAAGGTACTCGGATGACACCGGGATAAATCAAGAAGGGCCTAGAGCCCTTGGGTGAAAAGCCCTAAACCACTGGCCAGAGCATATGGTGCGCATAGCCGTCGGTGAAGAGCCCGTGTAAGTATGCAGTATTAGAAATTTTTTATAATGTTAAATAAAACATGGAACATATCATGAAATGGGTTGTGTGGTAAATGTGTTAAAACAACCTAACTTAAATGAATGTAATAAATGTTCCGGTAAAGATGAAATGGACATGTTAATGCGTAAATCTACTAATGTCCATAAGATAAGGAAAAAGGTTAAAGAAAGTTGATAAATGCATGTTTAAGCAACCTGAATTGTGAAGCCCGTATTTAACACAAGAATGTGTTGTAAAAAGTACTTTCTAAAGGTGAGCAAGTATTTTGTAACACGACAAATGTGTGTGTTGAAATCGTGATTTTCAATGAAAATACTAAAGTAAGTTTAAATGAATGAAATGGTCAAATTACGATAAGGAAATGGGTTCGAATCAAATCAAGTGTTGAGCCGGGTGTGTCAAACAAGGTGAAAATACTAACTATGAATAAAGGAAGTATTTACTAGATTAATGTAAATCAATCTGCATAAGTAATATTTTTTTAAAGTAAAATGGTTAATGCATTGGCATCTGTATTTCAAAGGTATACGTATGTAGATATATATACATATTTTCTCATGCATGTGGTTATAGCATGTGAGTATTCCTTTCTGTCGTTCATTTCTATACTGTTGTATAAATCCCACTAGGCATAAGCTCACGTCCCCACTTTGTTACGTTAGGTTGGGAGTGGTTTCGTATTTTGAGGGCGTTTTATAGGTAAGTATACCTTATTTATATTTACGTTAGTATCTATGCTTACTTGGACTCTGGGGTGCTCCCCATGGGTTCCTCACGTAGTTTATCTTGACAAGTGGAATCGCATGCTAATAAGTGAAGCATCAATTAAAATAAAACTAGACTAGACACATTATTTAGGTTGTTTTATTGCACTTCACACCTAACGCTCGGGTCAGAGCAGGTTGACTCACGGGTAACCCATAAATCCGGGTTGAGGCGTTACACCCAGAAATGCAATTTGTCCATATGATTATAAGATATTTTCTTAGTTCAACGCTTATCATTTAATTGCATTATCTGTTAAAGAAGTCTAATTTATCTTCCCCGATTAGGAATCGTAAATCTACACATTGATCCACAACATCCCAGTTATTTTTAATATCTCAAAATCCCTTTATGTTATTATTTACACTGATAAATATAATATATTCATAATAGGTTATTTACATGAATGTATTATATAGTTAAATCTACTAAGTCCTCGACTTTCTCGAATTTAAAGTTAGGAGAATAATTGCCTGCATCATGATGGCATAAGACCATATAATTACTACGCTCAAGTAAGACCCGTGAAAATTCTTGTGTCGTGAAATCAATTAATCGTGAAGGCCTATTAGTTTCCTCATAAACTCAAAATATGAATCCGATATATATATATATATATAACTCATGATTATTCATTTGCCCTGCTAAGACAGTGATTTATAGTTTAGTGCAAATACTAATTTATCATCAATCAAACACTCTAAACCGTAATAGAAACTAATTATAATATTACTGACCCAAGTCAAATAATAAACCATGTCTAATTAACTCGTATTATCTCTCACAAGTATTAAAGCAATTTAAGACTTTTAATACCTCTAACTCGTCACCCTCCAGTATCAAGATGACTTTAATTTATAACTATACATGACCTATCTCGTAATTAAAACTGGACTAATATTTCCTTTACTATTATAGATATTACAATAGTAATCGTCGTTTAAAATACTGACAAAATCCTTTATACTATTTAAACATGTGACGTAAAGACTATGTACCCTAGTATTTATCCACCTGGGACCATGAATGTATATCGTTAAATAATTTTTTTGATATTGAAATCCCTTACTTACGAACGAGATATTTTCCTAATCAGATAGAGATCCTCAACTCGGGCCATTATTCTTAGTCAAATAGTGAAATGATAAGTTTTTAGAAGAAATGTGATGTTATCACCAATTAATAATATGTTTCCCTCCTTAGAGGTCATACCTACTCATTTATCTTTAATGACCATGATATGATATAAAATAAAACGAATACCAACACTAGCTCCCATGAGTATTGTCTATGTTAACTCGCTAATCCCAAGGCTTCATACCAGAACTTACAATCATTTTCCTAAAACACCACTATTACTTGCCCATTGAGAACCATTGTTGACCCTTACTATGTTAGATACACTTAAATTACTTTGGATACAATTTTTATAAGGTTACTGCCATTGTTCCCTTATTAGGGCTACGTGTCAACTTGCATTAATCGACCATTACTGCTCGGGGAATCAATACACCTAAGCATCACCATAATATGTTTTTTCTCTAAACATTACTATTAGAATCAGTCAACAAATTAATCAACCCAACTTATCTCAAAGTCTATCCAAGGGGTGAATCTATACCTGAGGCCTTAGTTACTTAATGTATACATTGACCCGACATTTGTGTCTTATTCGTGTTGTTATAATACCAAAATTGCAACTATAATATGATTAGTAGATTCTAATGTGTGTGCAAGAAATCTTATTAATTTATTCCCCATTAAGCCTAGGCACTAACGGAAATGTAAAACCATTACACGATGTTCATAACTCTACTTTTTAATGACTATAATTTTTTTCCACATGGCAATATGTATCTTGCCTTTGTGAACTAAACTCTCTACAACGGGGTATACTTGATAATAAATTGAACTCCTTATTACATTTTCATCAAGATAGAATTTCTTATTTTGAAAAGGACAAAACCTCAAAAATTCACTTTTAAACCCCAATTTAAATATTATATATTTTTCATTAGACACCATATGTTTCCAATAAAAGTCACTTATTTCAACTAAGAAACATGAACAATATTTTTCTGATACTTGTTCCAATTAAAAGGAGCGTCTTCACACCTCAACGCACTCTTGTAACACCCCGCATCAAAATAATAACGGGTGGCCAGCCCTATAGTACATTAAATCAGGAGTTTCAGCTAGCTCAGTCTCCACACCAACTGTCGGTACAAATATAATATAGACTAACTACCCGATATCATTTAAGCGAGATGTTAAAATTTAAATAAAATATACAACAGACAATAAACCAAAATTATAAGCTACCAATAAAAAAAAGAAAGATGCATACAAGAACTATGATAAAAGAAATGCTAGAATAAAAAGAAATAAGTAATTACAACCGAATATACCACAAAGGAGTAGACCCGAATAAGTTGTCGGGTCATAACCAATACAATAACTGAAATGGAATAAATATACACATCTTTAAATATCCCTTGGGTATAAACCCGATATACAACATGAATCCTACCTAGATTTTTAAAGAAGTAGGAAGGGACTACATTCTATATCCCGTAACAGTCCGCACCTATCACGGCTCCCAAGACTCTGGATAGAAGGTCATCCGGCATCCATGCGGTAGGACACCTGTAGTAATATATATATATACATGCAGGAGAGAAAAGTAAGCGGGTCAGAGCCCGAGTGTGAAAATATTTAGCAAGTGTGTTAACCGTGCATAATAAATATCGAAGCACTTATTTCATAATTAAAGTGAAATCGCAGTCTCGTGAAACCCCAACTCACCTCTCATCTAACGACGCACACATATTCGCGTCATAAAATTTTAGTTAAATTACCCCCATATATAAGGACAACCTAACTTAACATAGGCCCAGCCTATACCCATGATATTTGCCTTCCTATCTTAACCCAAGAATCCACTCTTTCTAAACACCCTTAATTATTTTTACAAACATGCCTGCCATACTAGGCTTACTGGATTCCGATTTATAATTTAATCCATTATAATTCTTAATACGTTACCCATATATATTTGGGTTTAATAATATGATTTAATTACTAAATAACATGCATACAAATTATTATTGACAAAACTTCTCTCCAATCTCAACACTGCACTACGTTTCGTGCGTGGGGTGTCTCGTAAAGCGAAATCTAAACAAGGAACCACCCCGTTACACTACTCCTTGACATTGTCGATCCTATAGATCCATTATGCCATACATACAATATTATACTACTACAACTACTAAATTTAGATTACAATATAAAAACAACTTAAAGTCTCCAATAATATCCTTGGGATGATGTAATCGAAATATTCTTTAAAAGCGATACATCAACCCCCATCAATCTAGTACATCATAATCATCCAAGATGTACTCCACAAAAATTCCATATCCTTTCATCTATAGGATATATAAATATATATATATATATATAGGCATTTATTCTAACCATATATATATATATATATATACAATCATCCATTCCCATAGCCAAGTGTACATACTACATATGATGTACAATGGCCATACACATAATATACCCGGCTATATATATCACCGATAAAACTGCACCATGCTATCATCTTCCAAGGCATTACTCATATACCATCCTGGGGACCACGGTCAGTCTCAATATCACCGACATCGGGGCCATACACACACACATGACGTCCTGAAAAGCATCCATAGCTCCTAACCGGTCAATGAGATGAGACATACCCACCATGCCTCACCTCGAAAATATAAATCACATAATAACACACTGGACGACTATGACCTGGGGACTATCCACACCCTGCTCCTTGAGCCAGGATGCTCACCCTCTGCGCGAAAACTTCCCAATGATAGCATGAGCGGGGTATGCTTAACCACATAAGTATATATATCATTCACATGCACAATATATATACATCCATATGATCCCATCATATGATCAAACATTAAACTATCATGTACGGTTTCGATATTCATACCATGTATATCCACAACATAAATATATCCATATATTCATCTCTATATAGATCTATATACATATATTCACATATCCTTATATCTATATATACAAACTAATTCCCGTTCATATGTATAAGATATCTAAACTCGGCTATAAGTATACATAATCCTCAATATACAAGCTGTCACCACAAACTCATTTAATTTACGTCGATATGTGAATACAATCCCTCACTTGAACCATATTCATCCATTTTTCCTATGATGAATAGTTTCCCAAAATCATATGTATATACATATACCCAACATTAGGGTTATCACCCAAAGTTATTGTAGGAAACTATCACTACACATACCATCCATATCCGAGAGATCATTGATGAATCTAGTAATAATTTCGACTAGTTGTATACACATAACTAATAGTCTATAAGCCTCAAACTCAATCTTACATTCATCAAATAATCCCATTACTTAGGGAAAATACCCGTTGTAAATCACACACCAATAAATAACATCTACCCCAACTAGATTTACACATTCTACTCTAATTGGTAATATGATCCCATCGATCTTGATTTCGACTACGGTTTAATCATTTTTGTGAATCCCCTAGTCTAACACCTCTCCGATTTATTCCTTAAATTTTATCATTACTAATGGTATGAGACTACTCTCTTCCCTTTGGCCCCAAATTGTATCTTAATAATATCCTATCCTTATAAGGATTCGATATAAATGTCGGCCTAGAAATTTCACAACATACCCTCGTAACTATCTTTAAGAGTTCTTAGCCTCCCATCACATCTATACTTACATTTTATCTATAAGTAGGATTCTCAATCCCAATGGGGCTTCCCCACAATCTCTATACACGACTCCAAAAGCACATGTGGATATATTTTTCCCATATTGTCCCAAGAAGTCTCCATAATCACAATGTGTGAGAAACCCCCCTATAAGTCTTCAAAATGTACCTCTTACATTATAATAAAAAATAGACCCCAAATATATAAACCCAACCAAAAAGGGATAGAAATCACTATGGAGAAAATTATTCAAAATGCCCTGTTTCCGAATCGATTCGGTCCTGTTCCGAATCGATTCGGCCTCAGAGGCGAATCAATTCGCGTCCAAAGACCTGGGCTTCTGTCTCAGGCCGAATCGATTCGGTTTGGGACCGAATCGATTCGATCAATGCAGACCTGCCAAATTGCCTAAGCCGAATCAATTCGCTTAGGGGGCGAATCGATTCGGGTCTGCAGCTTTTAAAGGGTTCTTCTTCTCCAATCAACCAACGATTTTTAAACCCTAAAATTTCTATTCTAACCCCCAAACCTTCATCAAATCATGATTTTAAGCCAATAAATCAACCAAAAGTCGACCCCAACCATTTCTACACCATTAAATCCATATTTAAACATTGATTTCAAGATTAAACCCAAAAATTTAGGTTTTGATATTAATGCCCAAATCGATTTCTTTAACCCACAAATTATGAAATCAAATACACAAATGACTTATTTAGAAAGATTAAACACTTGCCTCAGATTTGTAGAGGTTGGATCGTCCTCGTGATCGCGGTTGGGCCGGAATCTCCAAGCTTTTTCTCCTCTTTCTCTCTCTAGGGCTTTTTCTCTCTTTCTCTCAAATGAGAATGGCTTGATCTGTAAGCCTCTTAAATCCCTTAAAACATAAGTCCTAATTTTAAATGTTAATACACACCTTAAATGACTCGTTTACTCCAATTCGAGTCAAACGGACTTAAAAACATTCTGGAGCCGAAATAAAACCCAATGAGAGTCATTTTGACTATCTCGACCCTTCCGGGATCGATGGTACCCTCAAAATCATCATCCGGAATACTTTGAAATGTCCTCTATTTTTGGACTTCAATTACCAAATTTTAAAATTCTCCAATTTAATTAAATTTTATTTTCCCAAAAATTTAATTTCTCAGTCTCCAAAGTCAAGGGTTGTTACATACTTCCCCCCTTACGAAAATTTCGCCCGCGAAATTTAAGATATTCCTAGGACCTCAATCTCATCTAGTCCTTACATCAATCCTTAGGATCACTACACCGATCCTTTCTAGTTCTCACGCCGAACCATATAAATTTAAAATAAAATACTACCCAGGGCGCCCATACACCCCGTACCCGAGCTTCCACTCGTAGAATTATAATAAGGCTCCATTAGCCTCAAATCGTAACATAACTATCACCAATAATATAATCTATAACAACATATTAACTATATAAAAGTTTGAAAATTCCCAATGGTTGAACTCTCCTCAATTCTTGACGCCAGCCACCTTCGTACGGGGGAGGTCTCGCAAGCGAAATCCAAACAAGGAACCCTCCCAATACACTACTGTGTAGCTAGGTCGAGGATTGAGATTAATTAAACCAGGGTTAAGGTTTTATAAAAGATTTTCATATTTTAGATATTTCCCGAAGGCCTGTATAATAATATAATATAAAACAAATCCATGTCTTTCGACACGCCAAGCAAAAACCTTATGTTTAGGACACAAGGTCTCAACAAATACAATACTCTAACCAATACCTAGTTCTCAAAACTAGCACAACTATGAGCTAAATTATCCGCTCAACATAAATCTACTAAACTCTAAACCTCTCAATTATAAAATTCCTCTACATCACATCAACACCTTTCCATAAAATAAGTTCTTCCCTCATTGGAACATTACAATTACATGCCCTAACCTATCCATAAGACAATAACCTTATAGTCACTACCCAACCAACCTCGACATTCCTCACTTCTGGAACTTAATAGTACAACTTTCTACTATCTTTTTACAAGACGGTCTATTGTCTCAAAAGATGCCATACAAAGGCCGTACTTTCTCATTCCTTCTTCCAAGGAAATTCTATACACCCTAGGGCGTAGCGGCTAACCGCTCAATATACCTAACGCGCGACGTTGTCAATATCGCACAAAGCGTGATTTGAACCCAAAGGAAGGTATTCTACCTTATACTTCCATAATCCAATGGTTTCACCCCGTCCTTGAACCTCAACTCAGGGTCCTCTACTTCTTCCAGGACAATCATTACTCCTAAACCTATTTCTCCACAAGAGAAACAGCTTCCTCAAAATCCCTCCTAACCATTTTGAAGGACAAAACGCGATTGTAACTACCGAAAACGCCCTCAGTCCTACTCAATGAACCTGAGTCTCCAATTTCTTTCTCCCTCTTCCCAGAAGGCAATACTCCTGATATTGGGACAACTCCACCTACCTCACCTCGGTAAGAGTCACCAACACCCGGTTTCCTAACGAAGGTTTATGGGTTTCTCAATCTAAACCTCCCAAGGACTACATTACTCTCTCCTCAAACTTACCTTACTAAGTCCAAGATTCGCCATTTGAGTAAATTTCCCTTTATTACTCAACCACGGATAGAACACCTTGAACCATTGCTAGATATCTCCTCAATATCTCCGTTGGAATCGGGGAAAACAAATACCCTCGATCAAAGCGTACCCAAGATATGCTATGGGTATTGCATCTCTAATCTTGTCTTTTCCTAGACGACATAATCTAGGCGACGTCTGAAATGGAAGCAACTGTTATCAGAACGTCGATCAAGTGAATACACTTCACAGAAGAAAATAACGCAGTGAACACAATAGTCCTAATAGTAGGGCTTTATATCAAGAACGTTAACGGAAGAACGCAGAAAACCCGCACAGATCCTAAAGACTCTAGAACATGATGCTCTGATACCATCTGTACACCCCGCATTAAAATAATAACGGGTGGCCAGCCCTATAATAAATTAAATCAGGAGTTTCAGATGGCTCAGTCTCCACACCAACCGTCGGTACAAATATAATATAGACTAACTACCCGATATCATTTAAGCGAGATGTTAAAATTTAAATAAAATATACAAGAGAAAATAAACCAAAATTATAAGCTACCAATAAAGAAAAGAAATATGCATACAAGAACTATGATAAAAGAAATGCTAGAATAAAAAGAAATAAGTAATTACAACCTAATATACCACAAAGGAGTATACCCGAATAAGCTGTCGGGTCACAGCCAATACAATAGCTAAAATGGAATAAATATACACATCTTTAAATATCCCTTGAGTATAAACCCGATATACAACATGAATCCTACCTAGATTTTTAAAGAAGTAGGAAGCGACTACATTCTACATATCGCAACAGTCCGCACCTGTCACGACTCCCAAGACTCTGGATAGAAGGTCATCCGGCATCCATGCGGTCGGACACATGTAGTAATATATATATATATATATATATATATATATATATATATATATATATATATACATACATGCAGGAGAGAAAAGTAAACGAGTCAGAGCCCGAGTGTGAAAATATTTAGCAAGTGTGTTAATCTTGCATAATAAATATCGATGCACTTATTTTATAATTAAAGTGGAATCGCACCCTCGTGAAACCCCAACTCACCTCTCATCTAACGGCGCGCACCTATTCGCGTCCTGAAATTTTAGTTTAATTACCCCTATATATAAGGACAACCTAACTTAACATAGGCCCAGCCTATACCCATGAGATCTTCCTTCCTATCTTAACCCAAGAATCCACTCTTTCTAAACACCCTTAATTATTTTTACAAACATGCATGCCATACTAGGCTTAATGGATTCCGGTTTATAATTTAATCCATTATAATTCTTAATACATTACCCATATATATCTGGGTTTAATTATATGATTTAATTACTAAATAGCATGCATACAAATTATTATTGACAAAACTTCTCTCCAATCTCAACACTGCACTACGTTTCGTGCGTGGGGTGTCTCGTAAAGTGAAATCGAAATAAGGAACCACCCCGTTACACTACTCCTTGACAATGTCGATCCTAGAGATCCATTATGCCATACATACAATATTATACTACTACAACTACTAAATTTAGATTACAATATAAAAACAACTTAAAGTCTCCAATAATATCCTTGGGATGATGTAACTGAAATATTCCTTAAATGCAATACATCAACCCCCATCAATCTAGTACATCATAATCATCCAAGATGTACTCCACAAAAATTTCAAATCTTTTCATCTACAGGATATATAAATATATATATATATATATAGGTATTTATTCTAACTATATATATATATATATATATATATATACAATCATCCATTCTCAAAGCCAAGTGTACATACTACATATGATGAACAATGGCCATACACATAATATACCCGGCTATGTATATCGCCGATAAAACTTCACCACGCTATCATCTTCCAAGGCATTACTCACGTACCATCCTGGGGACCACGATCGGTCTCAATATCATCGACATCGGGGCCATACACACACACACGACGTCCTGGGAAGCGACCATAGCTCTTAACCGGTCAATGAGATGAGACATACCCACCACGCCTCACCCCGAAAATATAAATCACATAATAACACACTGGACGACTATGACCTGGGGACTATCCACACCCTACTCCTTGAGCCCGAATGCTCACCCTCTGCGCGAAAACTTCCCAATGATAGCATGAGCGGGGGTATGCTTAACCACATAAATATATATATCATTCACACGCACAATATGTATACATCCATATGATCCCATCATATGATCAAACATTAAACCATCATGTACGGTTTAGATATTCATACCATGTATATCCACAACATAAATATATCCATATATTCATCTCTATATAGATCTATATACATATATTCACATATCCTTACATCTATATATACAAACTAATTCTCGTTCATATGTATAACATATCTAAACTCGGCTATAAGTATACATAATCCTCAATATACAAGCCGTCACCACAAACTCATTTAATTTACCTCGATATGTGAATACAATCCCTCACTTAAAGCATATTAATCCATTTTTCCTATGATGAATAGTTTCCCAAAATCATATGTATATACATATACCCAACATTAGGGTTATCACCCAAAGTTTAGTGTAGGAAACCATCACTACACATACCATCCATATCTGAGAGCTCATTGATGAATCTAGTAATAATTTCGACTACTTGTATACACATAACTAATAGTCTATAAGCCTCAAGATCAATCTTACATTCATCAAATAATCCCATTACTTAGGGAAAATACCCGTTGTAAATCACACACCGATAAACAACATCTACCCCAACTAGATTTACACATTCTACTCTAGTTGGTAATATGATCCCATCACTCTCGATTTCGACTACGATTTAATCACTTTTGTGAATCCCCTAGTCTAATGCCTCTCCGATTTATTCCTTAAATTTTATCATTACTAAGGGTATGCGTCCACTCTCTTCCCTTTGTCCCCAAATTGTATCTTAATAATATCCTATCCTTATAAGGATTCGATATAAATGTCGACCCAGAAATTTCACAACATACCCTCGCAACTATCTCTAACACTTCTTAGCCTCCCATCACATATATACTTACATTTGATCTATAAGTAGGATTCTCAATCCTAATGGGGTTTCCCCACAATCTCTATACACGACTCTAAAAGCACACGTGGATATATTTTTCCCAAACTGTCCCAAGAAGTCTCCATAATAACAATGTGTGAGAAAAACCCCTATAAGTCTCCAAAATGTACCTCTTATGTTATAAAAAAAATAGACCCCAAATCAATAAACCCAACCAAAAAGGGTTAGAAATCACTATGGAGAAAATTATTCAAATTGCCCTGTTTTTTAATCGATTCGGCCCAGCGAATCGATTCGGCCTCAGAGGCGAATCGATTCGGGTCCAAAGACCTAGGATTCTGTCTCAGGCCGAATCGATTCGGTTTGGGTTCGAATCGGTTCGGACAATGCAGACCTACCAAATTGCCTAAGCTGAATCGATTCGCTTAGGGGGCGAATCGATTCGGGTCTGCGGATTTTGAAGGGTTCTTCTTCTCCAATGAACCCAAGAATTTTAAACCCTAAAATTTCTATTCTAACCCCCAAACCTTCATCAAAACATGATTTTAAGCCAATAAATCAACCCAAAGTTGATCCCAACCATTTCTACACCAATAAATCCATATTTAAATATTGATTTCAAGATTAAACCCAAAAAACTAGGTTTTATATTAATACCCCAAATCGATTTATTTAACCCACAAATTATGAAATCAAATACAAAAATGACTTATTTAGCAAGATTAAACACTTGCCTCAGATTTGTAGAGGTTGGATCGTCCTCGTGATCGTGGTTGGTCCGGAATCTCCAAGCTTTTTCTCCTCTCTCTCTTCCTTTCTTCTTCTTTCCTTCCTCTTTCTCTCTCTAGGGATTTTTCTCTCTTTCTCTCAAATGAGAATGGCTTGATCCGTAAGCCTCTTAAATCCCTTAAAACATAAGTCCCAATTTTAAATGTTAATACACACCTTAAATGGCTCGTTTACTCCTATTCGAGTTAAACGGACTTAAAAATATTCCAGAGCCAAAATGAAAGCCAATGACAGTCATTTTGACTATCTCGACCCTTCCGGGATCGTTGGTACCCTCAAAATCATCATCCAGAGTACTTTTAAATGTCATCTATTTTTGGACTTCAATTCCCAAATTTTAAAATTCTCCAATTTAATTAAATTTTATTTTCCCAAAAAATTAATATCTCAGTCTCCAAAGTCAAGGGTTGTTACAACTCTGTGGGTCATAATGACTAGTGACAACTCACACTCTTGTTATTATGTTATATACCTAACCTCATTTCAGTATTAAAGATTTGTAATCTACATTATACTTCTTAAGTATTTAAAACTTAAGTTTATACTAACACACTTGTCATATTGGATCCTTATACTAATATTTTTTGGTCCAAAGGTCTACCTGAATCCTTCTATGGTGTCACTGGTCCTCAAAACAAACAACTTTCAATAACGTCATTTATCTCATGCAGGACCACCGGTGGCATGACCGTCCATAACCTTAACTTGTTTTTTACTTAATAGGAGAAATCCCATCATCTTGACATCTCACTCGTGTACATAAATAATTTTAAAATCCCAAATTCACATCACGAATTACCTTATAACTCAAACCCAAACATTGAAAGATTAAATTTCGTTCTAATAACAAATTGTTATACTTATCCTTAGTGTAGCCGAAATTAACTAATATCTTAGTGTAACACTTGAAATAAAAGAGTTTCATGAAATAAATAATAACCATGGTGAAATCCATACAATCCTATATTATTATAATCCAAACTTTAAAGTTCAAATGGTAAAAACATTAGTTTAAAATGAATTACACAATTAAAACAGATAAAACAAAGCTTTAATGGCATGGACAACTCTCCTTTCCTTTTCTAGTTATCCATGTCATTTCCTCTACCTAAAGTACCCACGGTGGCAAATGGTGGGGTATGAGCGTGCGCCCAATTGGAGAAATATTAGCATAGTATATATCGTACAAAGAAATATCTATACATACAAAGTGTATTTTAGCAATTATGAATTCATCTTTCATTTGATTAAGTGTTCTATTCAATATGTATCGTAACCATGCAATGTGTGTTATAACTACACAATTGAGGGAATGATCCCACTCACATTTAATTTTTTCTTTTGTCCATGTACCCCTTGATTGAACCATTAACATACTTTCACATTTCCCAAGTTATTTTTCTAAACTTGCCTTTAAACTAGTGAGCATCGGGCATAAAATTATATTTTCGCTTGATTAATCGAATTACCAATCCATGAGTGTTATACAACCTTTCATCGATTATCACCATTCAGCAATATGCTCCTCATCTGTGATCTAGGGTCTAAGCATTTGGCCACACCCTAAGGATTTGATCCCTTATTAAATTTCTCAGTTACCTCCGAGTATCTTTTATTTGTTACGTCAATGTATTTATTTGTCCTTTCTTTCTTTGTTATCAATGTTTAAGCCTTTTTCCTTTATTTTCTTTTTACTAGCGGATGAGGCCAAATATCTAGGACAAGACAAGTACTAGCACACTTTATTTTCATCTTTCAAATTATATCAAAAAGTCCATTTTCATTTTACCTTTGAATCGATATTTCATCTTTTGAAAAAACTTTAATTACTATTTCTTGTGAAACTTAACCATTGAGTTCAAATACCTATTTATACACTTTAATGTGATTTTCACTATTCACGCACAATTGTAAACTTGCAATTTATACATTTCGCCAAAAATTCTTCTTCTCGTCTTTATTTTACAAAACACGAGTTTTCATCACATAAAATTCAACTCTTTAACTCGTATGGTAAATCGTTCTTAAGTCCATATTTCACATAAAATGACACTTTTGTGCTAAACATTTCTTTTATCATTTCAAGACTTTACCTTTCAAAATATTTAGTTTCATTTTCTACCTTATTTCTCATCACTTTACCTTGTCATTTTCTTCCTTTAAAACCAACTTCCCACGACAATACTTATTTTTGTAAATGTCATTACTTAGTCCGAACTTTCACAAAATCATATATATGGCCCAAAAATCATAATTTTGACATTTCAAGATTTGTCTTACAAATTGGTGACGTTTCTTTGTCATCCTTATTCCTTATTTCACTTTTAAGCTTAAGTTTTTAATATCACTTATTTGAACACCCATTGTTTTTATAACTTTTACACTAAGAACCCATTTACTCTATTTTCTTCAATATTCTCAAACTTTGTTCACATAATTTATGTCATTTTATGTGATAAGTATTCTAGATTTTTTAAGTTTATCATTTCTACAGCCCGATAGTTCCTACGAGGAGGGGGCAGTTACTATCCCAGACCGTAACAAGAGAAAATTGAGGTCGAAGGTGGTACCGTTAGTACGTGTTTAGTGGCGGCTTCATAATGTCGAGGAGTCTACTTGGGAGCACGAGGATGAGATGCGCAAAAAATATCCAGAGTTATTTTTACCAGGTATACTTTTACTTTTTGAATTTTGGGATGAACTTCCATTGTAAGGTGGGAAGTATGTAACACCCCGTATTTTAATGATTTTTTAAATAATTAATTGATTAAATTAAATATGGGAAATTAATTTATAATTAATCAAAATTAAAATAAATATTAACTAGTGAGATAAGAGTTAGTATTTACCAGTGAGAATTATATTGAATATTACCGAGTGAATAAATTAATATATGATTGTGAATTTATGAGAATTATTACGAGTGAGAAATACGATAATTGACAATTACAGTAATCAAGTTGGGATACGCGTGTCAGTCGTGTCGGGACAAAATTAAGGGAATAAAAAGTAAATTATCTTTTAGTAATCCAAATGGTCATTTCAAGTGTGCCAATGTGTCTGAAAGAGTCGAGATAGTCAGAATTATCTACCCGAGGGTTTAGTTTGGGTCCCAGGACAATTTTAGGCCAAACCGACATCCCGGGAGGGCATTTTGGTAATTTATATTTTGGGCTTTAATTACCGACGAAATTAGGAGAGGGAATATATCTGATACGTAAGGTAAGTTAGGGTTTTCATTCAAAAAATCCAAGGGAGAGTCACATAGAAAGAAGGAGAGCCAATTCTAGGAGGCTAAGGCCAAGAACCACTAATTGCACCATCGATACCACCATTGCGTAGATCAGAAGGAGAGTATCACACCTAAACCCATCTTCTTCAATGGTTTAAACCTACCATATCAGGAAAATGTTTAAACTTGTGAATCCATAACATATATGATGTACATGTTAGAGTAGGTTGAATTATTTGTGATATTCACATGTCTTGGAGAAATTTGGAAGTCATTTATCATAATTATGGGTTGAAACTAATGTAGATAGGTTCCCTCATGTATGTAGTATGAAACCTATGAATTTACATTCATTCTTGAGAAGAAATCTAGAATCTTTAATAAAGTTTTGAAGAAATATGAGATTCTAGGGTTTTTAGAGATTTTCTTGAATTGATCTGGTTTAGATGATTTATGTGATGATTTAACGATTTGGTTACGTTAGAACTCATCCATATATCTTAGTATAGGACCTGAGATAATCAATATAGAATTTAGAAACGTTTTGTGGTGGAATTGGAGGTTAAAAGTATCAAAACTCGTAACTGTTATAACCCAGAAATTCCCAGGATCGATTGATCGACGTATAAATCTCGATCGATCGATGGACCTAGCGATCGACCATTTCATAGATCGATCAACCAAAGCTGAAATTATGAACTTTCTTCTTTTTTAATGTTTTCTCTACCCCAAATTGGAAGGACACTTAATGATGACACATTAACCATATTAGAACTTAAGAAACGTCAGTAGGCTCATAGTTGAGGCTCCGTTAAATTGAATGAGAATGTGATTGGGAATTTAATCAACATGGACACATTAGTGGGGTTGATTATGGAAAATTCATAGCATGGATTTAGGGATGGGGGTACAGAATTTTAATGCAAGATCAGTAGGTTAGAGATGAACATACTACTGTAATGATGTTAAGATTAATTTGAATCCTTCGAGAAGTAAGAAATCTTCGTTATATAAAACGAGAAGTAAATTGATAAATCATTAATATGTAGGATATTTGAGAGATAAATATACTCCATATGAGACTTGAGCTATGGGATGTGCTTATACAATATTAATGTTTTAAATATATAAGTGAGGTGAATGCCTATTAAATGATTTCTTATTTGTCTCACATACCCATGTTGCCTGCCATTGGGAGGAGGTTTCTGCGTAGTGTACGATTTTATCCTGATGAGCCCATTGAGGGGGATTTTAGACTTGTACCGAGAACATAGGACATTGGAAACGTACTATCTGAGAGTATGATAGTTCGACAATTGAATGGGAGCGTAGGTACATGCGTGGCCCATTTGGCTAGGGATTATGTTCGCCTCCAAAGTTTATGTGATTTGTGTTTATGGTTCGGAGAGACATCGAACCAATTGTCCTTCTTTAGTATGATATGTACCAGGACTTGATAGCAGAGTATGAATGCACGAAGAGCCAAGTCTAGGTGTCATTATTAGTATATACATATATATGATATATATATATATATATATACCCTTGTATTTTATTCTATTGTGAAGATTTAGCAAATAATAAAGATAAAAGAATCTGAATTAATTTAAGTAGTGAATACTTTATTATTTAATGAGAAAGTATTACTTGAGTTAGAGAGTAATGGAAATACCTAATACTGTAGTATATGAGTTATACGAGTGTACACATTGCGGGCTAGCTTAGAAGGCTTATGACTACAAACTAGTTAGGTGTGTCAACATTATCTAGGATGAGTTAGAGGTACGTTAGGCGTGCACAATAGTTGAGAGGTGAGAAGCTCAAGTGAGAGACGAAAAGCTAACATGTATATAGGATTTTCTTTGAAGCACTTTAAATACTTGCTAAAATATTTTCAAACTATTTTACACTCGGGCTCTTACCTTTTTCTTGCAAATATATTTTTCCTATGTATATTATTGTAGGTGTCTAGCCACAAGGATGTCCAGCTTAGGAGTTCTCTGATGATCGATGTGTTGTAGCTATTGTGGAAGTTGTAGGTCCTCACTATTAAACGCCTCCATTATCTATTATCCCTGATTCTTCTGAGTAGAGCTTTAAGTTGGGGCATGTCGCTCATTCTTAGTTGTTTTCATTTATCAGATATTGTACTCTTTTATTTCAGTATTGGATTTAGTTTTCATTCAAATATTATTATGTTGGATTCTTAGGTTGGTGTGTTTGATCCAGTCTCAGTTTACTATTTATTTATTCATTACTCTTAGTATGGATTGAATGTGGTTTATTATTTAATTTAAATTGTTTCATGTTGGATTAAAAAGATAAAAAAGTTTTTGACACTATCTTAATTGATTATTAGGTGATTTATAAAATAAATATTTTTTGACAGTGATGCTAAGAATGAACCAACTAGATACTTTGATTTAATTTGATAAAGGACTGATCACCCGGTATTTAATTGGGCGGGGTGTCTCATAAATCCATGAATTGAATGTTAAAAAAAAATTGTATCTCTAAACTTATATTAAATCATGGAGAAAATATCTGAAATGTTTAGAATTAGAATCAAATATCTTTTAAAAAATAGGTTGTAAAGATGAGGCGATCTCTAGGTTATTTAACCTAAATCAATATGTGTCTAGGATTGGATAGATCTGATTCTGGGAAGATTTGGACATGAGGAATTTTGGGTGGTTTGGTTCGTTTGTTCGTTTTACATGGTTTAAAATTCTTTTTATGATTATTTTAGTTATGATTTAGGACCGGTAGGAAATTTCATAAGGTCAAAGAAATATCTATAACCTTTTTTAAGTTAAGTTATGTTAGGGCTTTTAATAACAATTAGGAATCAAAGTGTAATTTGATAGGTAGTAATGTGTAGGTTGTATATACCTATTTGGATGATTTATGTGCGAGAATATTCAATGTGTGGATTTGTAGGCTCGTGACGAATATACTAGTCAGGAGTTTTATGGAATGCATATATTGGGTCCATGTGCAACACCTCGGGTTGATGGTATCAGTTGTGTGTATGTCTATATTATTCGATCCTATGTGATGAGGTTGACGTCTCCCGTTTTGGGACAATGGGGATGGATCCTTTTCGAGTGGATGTTTGTATGTGGTTACATACATGGTATTATATCATAGTGATTTCCCCTTTCTCCTATAGTTGAAAACTTCTTTAGTTAGTAGCGTTAGAGAAACGATAAGTCCATGGAGACGTAAACGTTTATGAAATATTTTATGTATGGGCCATGAGAACGCCCTATTATTTATTGTCATGTACCGAGATTACCCATTGGGATTACTGTGGTTGATCCTTATGTGTATATATGTGATATTATTGGTGTTGATTATATGGTTAATATTAATGGAAGTATATTTATTCCTATTGTATTGGACACATAATAGATTGTAATATATTAAAATGATGCGACTTTATGGAGTGTTAATTAGTTTACATGTGGTTATGTTATAATATGGTATATTCACCCATTTAACTTATCGTTAGGATAAAATGACTATATTACTATTATATGTTCCCATTAATAGGGATCACGTGGGTCTGACCCTCTTCCCTTGAAAACATTTCAGGTTTTAGCCAACCCCATTATATGGGTTAATAACATAGTAACTCTAATCTAGTCTACTATGTTTCTTCATATTATTTATGTAGGTGTCGAGGGTTGCATATGTAATCCCCTGTATTTTAATTAATTAAATAAATAGTTGTTTAATAATTATTTTAAATTTAGATCGTGTGTATGGTTGTTATTAATTTAATTTTAAATAGAATTGAAATCCAGAATTTAAATTTCATATTAACACCGCATACTTTTGTAAAAATGTTGTTAATTATTTTCGTATTAAAATTGTGTACCATTAGACTGGACTGCAGTGGATATCGAAGCCTAAAGTTGTGTTTTTAGTTTGCCGAATTGCGTAACCCTTTGGGATAATTTCGAGAGCATATGGATGGTATATTGGTCTTATTTGGACGTCTTAAATTAGGCCTACAGAATACACGAGGAAAGTGGAGGGTTAATATAGACTCAACCCTCATGATTAACATATATAAATACAAGACAAAACCCTTTCATACATAGGAAATATTGAGATAGCAAGAGAATTAACAAGAGGAACCTAACAAGACATCCATTTACATATTTCAGATAAGGAATAACTTATTATACGACATATTATTATATTGTTTATGTTCAATTGATAATATGATTTAATTAGGTTAATCACATGTTAGGTTAAGATCTTATGTTAGATCATAGAAAAAATTAAATTTAATCATGTTAAAAGACTAAAACTTTTTAGATTATTTATAGGACTTATTAATGATGATTCATATGCTTATTTTGATACTATATTATTCAAATATGTTTTAACTGACTATTCTTGTAATTAAGATGAACCCTTATCATAAACATGTTGAAATTGATTATTTAACCCATAATTTGATGGATTTGATAAAATTGATGATTATATAATGTTGGAAACATATATAGGATCCCATAATGATTACATTTGGGGTGTTTCTGGATTTATTTGAAGAACACTTAAATGCGATCTGGTGTGAAGAAAATCGATCATGTAGTCAATTCACATTATATACCGACTATCGGCACTAACATTAAGTAAGTATCTCATCCCTCAACTAAATGTAATACTATGCACATTTCTAACCCAAGCCCGAATAAAAAATTGGGTTTATACACTAAAGTGACAATATTATTGGCATCTAACACATATATCAAAAGGGAGATAAATATCTACGCACGTGATCTCAAACCCAATACTAAACCCCATAGAAAAAAAATGTTTCATCATATTATGTATTTGACATAGTATTGTGTTCATTAACAGTTGTTTATATCATTAGACTACATTGATTTATTCTTAATTAATTTATATAAATATATATTCCATTATATATATGGAACACGAAGGCATATACCTTCGATGTCCAGATCGTGATCTATCGGTATGTTCAGAGGAGTCTCTCACTAAAGGGACTTAAGAAAAAACATATAAGTGGGGTGGTCACTACGTAGTACACATACCACGACTGTGACAATGGATTGGCTATCCCACTTATCTCATCACGAAGCGGTGCCCCTAAATGTAAGACCTAAAATAATGACCTACACTATGCCTAGCCCACTTGTGCTATAGCGTGGACATGGGCATAAAGTACTTTTTATACGAAATAAATGCAACATCACCTCGTTAACTTAGGACTTCCCAAAAGGTTTTGGAGTAGGATGTTAGGGTTTTAATCTTACATATTTTCATAGAGATTATGTATATGGGAATGGGGATTATCTAGGGGATGTTTAACCCAATTTACGTGGTTAGGGTGAAATACAACATTCATATATATATATATATATATATATATATATATATATGTGTGTGTGTGTGTGTGTGTGTGTGTGTGTGTGTATGTATGTATGTATGTGTGTGTGTGTGTGTGCATGTGTGTGTCTGTAGATTGTTTTAGGTTTGTATGCTCTCCATGGATATAACAGGGTTTGTGTGTTGGCTCGTGAGAAATTTATCAGTGGGATCTAATGAGATAAATTGTCAGTACCAGATAATATGCCCGAGGATGATGATGCAGACTGAGTATAGGTCTATATCCTAAATCTACACGTAGTTGTTCAACCATGTTTCTAAATGGAGACATGGAAGGCTTGATCTATCGGGAAATCGTGCTATCTGATCACACGTTGGTGCGAAAATGCAATGATTTTCTCAAGTTATATTTATTTATCTACAATCCATTTGGAGATGTACCTCGTATGGATTGACCCGATAGAGTCATATAAGGTTCACGAAAGATTTTTTCCCTCATGTGGTGCTTAAATGTATAGATGGTTCGATGATGGACATATTGGTAGGAAGATATTTGATTGTGATATTATGGTTACAATTATATGATTTTCTTATAGGGTATGATATATTATATGGGTAATACATAAATGTATAAGACTAACTGAATGATTAGTATGCTTGATGTTGTGTTGTGGAACTAGGTAGGGATTGTATAGCTTGTTTTGTGGATCTTAATAGTTACTTGTATAGTGGATAGTTGAATATCTAGGCTAATGACGTGAGTAGTTATTTTGATATCGTATATCATATAAATTACACTAGTGATGGGTACAACATAACATAATATTAATTAGTACCATAGTTAGTTGACCAATGAGTATAGATTACTTAGGTATTATGTAGATTAATAAATTTTCGTATTAAAGGACTTAATTTGTTTGGGCATTATGTGGTATGGAATACTTTGAGTATATAGTAGTCTTAGTATATTAGTATATTTGTCAATATTATATTATATTACAAGTTAGGAGTTATGTCGGGTACACATCTAGTTTTGGGGGCTTGGGTACTTACATTGTTAATTATGCCTACACTAGGATGGGCTTATATGGGTGGGATTCCCTTAGATAGAATTTAGGTAAGATATTTTGGGTGTGAGTGTTGTGGGTATGGAATGAGACACAAATGAGTGGCATTTAATATTTTTCAAGTAAAACAAGTTATTTCTCAAAAATGTGGAATCTAACCCACATGATTTCCTAAAAATATTTTTCAAGTATTCAAAAGTTGCAGGAGCAAGGATGACCGAACCGATTGAAGGTTCAACCTTATCCAGTTATCAGAGTACGAGATGCAAAGTTACCTCCTGTTGTACTTCCTTTGTATTTAGACATTAAGCTTTTTTATGGGCTTGTGAGGGATCCAAAGGTGTTATTTATTAATTAGAATCTTATTCAGGATTTATATTCACTACATCAAAAATAAAAATAAAATATCATGGTCCATGCCTGTGACAAATGCTTTTTTGTCATGGTATAAACTGGTGAAAAAATTTGGATTTAACATTTTGTGATTACGGTTGATAACCCTAACTCTAGGTACAAGTCACATGCTCATTCGAAACATTAATTTTGCGAAATGGTCACAATTGGAGACCACGACCAATAAATCCATGAGTCACTGTCCCAACCTATTACAACCACCATGACAACATTATCATTAGTTACGGCCAAAAATCAAGGATCATGCCATGACTCAAGATGTTCTTGTCACAATTTATGACTGTCACCCACGTCGTGACTCCAAATAAATTTGTCACAGTTATTGTCATAGGTGATGACCATGACCCATAATAAATTTATTTAAAAGAAGAATTTTCATTTATTTGTTTCCAAAAAAACCTATCAATGGTTCAAACATGTTAGACAATTCCACTATAAAACTAATTAACTAATTCATCAATACAAAACTAATAATATTTAAATTATTAACCCATCAAATTGATTATAAGGATAAAAAACTAATAATATTAAAATCCATACAATTTCATACTTAATGTTATGGTATCGAACATATTACTCACAAAAGTTTTGGGCAGCCCTTGTCTTCAACTCATCATAGAGAGCATGCATTTTCTATGAACTGCCTACGATCTTTGGTATCCCCGAAGCATATGCAGTCTCGTTGTAATTAACAATCATGTATGACCTGATTGGAGCTAATCTTCTCAAAAATAAAAATGAATCCTTTAGCAAACATCAATATAATAACCGTTAGTGGTCTTTTACAATTTATACAATTTGTTCCTATAATAAGAATGAATACAAAAACCATATTTCTATAAGATATTGGAAATAATGGTTTATATGTAAATCTCATTCATGGATTGGCAGCTTGATGAGAAGCTTCAAAGTATGTTGTCATTTTATTCTCATTGCATATTTTGTTGTTCACTTAATAGTCATTAAGGAAATTTTATTTAAGATTTTTACTTGTAACAATGATAATAAATATGTTTACTACTTCCTTAGGCCCATATTCATGTGTAAAAAAATTAGATTTTGGCACCGAAAGATTTTTATAATAAAAAATTACTTGAATAATGTCTTATATAAATAACATACACTACACACGAAGGATGTTGTAAAAAAAACACCGAAAGTAAATTTTCATCTATTTCATTAGCACAGATATTGTAACACCTTATGTATTTATAACAATTAAACTTCTAAACTTAAAATAAATAAGCTGTGTGAATAAACTTCTTGGGTATGATTATGCATGATTATGTGATTCAATTATGTCAGATGCATATATTAGTAGATAATTAATTTAATTATTACGTGAATTATTATTATCACTTTATTAGCATAACAAAAGGTGTGCTTTTGGTAAACATTGTTTAAGTATGTTCTAGAGTGATTTAGGAACCGTTTATGTGTTTTAAACATCTTGGGTTGGGTCCGAGGGATAGGTATACCCTTAGGGGAGATTTTGGATCAATCAGAGTGTTATTATGGGCTAGTTTGGGGGACCATAATTGGGTATTAATTGATAAATAATTGTGTTTTGATAATTAAACACCTTAGTGACAAACTTGGAATTGATATCGTTAGATTGGAGGCACTACTACTAGAATCCACGTCAATGGGATAATGTTTATAAATGACTTCAAATCACGTATAAATCTCATTATTTTGGGAATTTTAGATAGGAATTATGAACTTGATTAGGTTGAATAACTTCTAATGTTTTAGATCCAATTGCTCAACTTTATGGGGGTTATCATGCGTAGATTTGGTATAGAATGATGTGGACATATTTTCTTGACTATAATAGGGTTATGGTTCTTGAAATTGAATAGTATAAAACCTTAAAAATGAGTATGCAATTTTGTGGATGAAACTCATATAGAAAAATGTAGAAGATATAGGCTATTACCAAAAAAACGAATCGATTTGGCCTCCAAGGTGAATCGATTCGACCTGACAAATCAATTCGGCTCTGGGAGGTGAATCGATTCGGCTGTTGGGCTTGGTCAGGGTTAGACCGTAGAAACGTTCAGGGAATATTTATGAGTTCAAGCGAGTATGTGACAAGTTATTCAAGTGAAGGGATATATAATTAAAAATAGATGGGCATCGCTATGCAATATTTCAGGAATTTAATAACTAACTAGATTGTTAATTCTTAAGATAAGGATTGTTATATTGAGATTTATGAAAATTAGTTGCGGTAGGTACTAGGATAATTACATATACATATTATATGATATATGTATGTATGTATGTATGTATGTATGTATGTATGTATGTATGTATGTATGTATGTATGTATGTATGTATGTATGTATGTATGTATGTATGTATGTATGTATGTATGTATGCATGTATGTATGTATGTATTAATTGTGTGAACATATATGTGTTCGTGGAAGGCCTATTGGTTAGGGTTGCGTACATCATCGAACAGTAGCACGCTCCAACACAAGTGGGTTAGGCATAGTGTAGGTCATTATTTTAGGTCTTGCGTTCAGGGGCACCACTTCATGATGGGAGAAATGGAATAGGCGGATCCATTGTCGTAGTCGTGGGTATAGGTCATGAGATGGTGTACTGCGTAGTGACCTCCCCACTTATGTGTGTTTTCTTTATGTTCGTTTGGTGAGAGACTCCTCCAGACATACCAATAGAGAACGATATGGACATCGAAGGTAAATGCCTTCATTTTCCATATATTTAATGGTATATATATTTATATAAATTAATTAAGAACAAATCAATATAGTATAATGATGTAGGCAATTGTTAATGAACACAATACTACGTAAAATACATAATGTGATTACATGTTATTTTTTCTGTGGGGTATTGGGTCTGAGATCATGTGTGTACATATTTATCTCCCATTTGAGAAATGTGTTATATGCTCTTGATATTTTTGCATTTAAAAGACGGATTTTATATTTGGGCTTTGGTTAGAAATACGTATAATATTACACTTTTTTAAGGGTTAGACACTTACTTCATGCGAGTGCCAATGGGTGGAATGTAATGCGAATTTACTGCATTATATTCTATAGGTTTTGTAAGTTAATTTTTGAAATTTTAGGGAACTTACCCAAATTGTAAAATATTTTTCCACTGAGGTTATCCTAGATAGGGACAACGGGGTTGACAAATGATCAAACTTGCAGTTGCACTTGCTTAGTAGTGAATTAGGTTCTTTGATTCTATTATAGGTTGCTACCCTCTATTTCATTCGGTTTTTATTATTTTAGAGATCTGATGGGCATAAACCTGATATTTATTTATTCCATTCATTTATTTTTTAGTTATGTTAGGATTGGTGTTTTATGACGTATGGGAGTTTAGACTTATTTATTGTCTTCTTATTGATTCAAATGGTTTTATTGTTTGCTTATATTTTAAATTAAAATTTTATTTTTACGGTTTGATGCTAAGAACGGTATGAATTATTTGACAAGCCCCATCTTTAGCGTATTATGTTTAGCAAAACCTTTAAGTATAAAATAGGGGTTGTTATAGTTGGAATCAGAGCATCTATATTCTAGCATCCTTAAGATCTATCTTTTTCTTATAATGTTCTGCATTACATTTATTTTATATGTAGAGCCCTATGTTTAGGAATCATTATACTTTTTATGATTTATTACTAATACGAATCTTGTTTACTTTAAGATGGAAAATACTCGACGCGACAGACCACGATGTGTTAACACCGAGGCTACAGAGGATAAGGATCACCAGAAGCCGCAGCCATACCCACAACCACCACCATTACCACCCATGGTTACTTCAATAGACATATTTATGATTGTGACTCAGGCAGTCGCTACGGCAATGGTTGCCATGCTATAAAACTTTTAGCCATATCAGCAACCACCACCAGCATTCTTTAGAGTTTTCTAAATATTATTCATCCTCAAAATCATTAACTTCCTCTACCACCCATTCTCTACAAGGATTCAACCTTCTAGTCCTTGGTTTTGATATATTTTCTCGAGCTTATAACAATTATTTTTCTATTATATATTCTTTTGCAACTGACCCTATAATATATCATGTATTCTTAATATATTATTTTAAGGTTTTCATCAAGCACTCTAAAGGATATATCCATCGATACCTGACAAGTTCACACAATTACTTCCTATCACGTAGATGCACAAGCAAGTGAATGTTGATGTTAAAGAATGTTGGGGGAAATATTTCACTAAGACATATGTCACCTCGACTAGAATTTTTTCGCATGAACATTGTTATGCTTACAACTTTTTCATATAGTAAGGTTAGGCACAATCTAATCTGCATAATTTCCCTACATATATCTTTGAGCCCTGAAAAGAAATACCTAAATAACAAAGTGATTAATTGCATAATGATGTGTCAGTTGTAAGACTTATACTATTTCAAATCATTTGATTGATAGTTTACAACCCTCTATAAACTACCAAAATAATTGGCCGGAGTCTTCAAATTTTGTGTCTAAGAGGATCTTTTTATCATTAGAACTCAAAGTGAAAGCACTGTCGGGTTTCAAATTTTTTCATGTTATATGATATGTTTTTAACCACAAACATTTTTTAATTTTCATCACCTTTAGATCGCAATGTTCCTTTTCTCCATTTTTCGAATGAGATCCACATAAATGTATTCTAATAAGATGTTCAGTAAAATTCTTCTCTATGTGAATTGCACTAATTGCATGCCTTTTATGACACTCTTTCCAATATGGCAAGCCAAATAACATTATTTGTCCAAAACATGCTTTCATTTTAGTAGGATATATCAGATCCTCTTTAGATTTTTACTTATGGCCTACAAACATAGGATGTTTCCCTATAAGCTTATTCCTTGAACTCGTAGCCTTTGTCTTCTCCTAAATTTGGTAACCATAAAAATGAATAAGTTGCATTTTACATTCGTGACCAATAGGTAAAAAGCTGGACTTATCGCTCCTAAAATAATGATTGTTTAATAGAAATCTTCAATCACATGCATAAAACAACTTCTTATTGTATTTTAGCAAAGCATATTCAGTTTCCTCCACACATATGGGACATTTATAATAACCATATATATTATAATCAAACAAGGTCCCACAGTCTAGAAGGTCATGTATCTCCCACAACAACATTTATTAAAGTGTGAAGTCTTCATTGTTATGAACATCAAACACCCTCAAGCCTTTAACCCACAACTCTTTCAATTCTTTAATTAATAAGGCTAATAAAATATCCATATCCTCGCTTGGAGCCTTCATCCCGAGTATCAATAACAATGATATTGTCAACTCTTTTCTTATGCACATTATTGGGGAGATTAAAAGGCCCTAAGAGAACTACTCAATAACTCTCATTAGTGCTTAAATTACCAAAAGGGACCAAACCTGTCGGTTGATAATCTAAGATGGACATTATGTGATTCCTTTAAAAATTCAAGGTGTCATGTATTTGAAATTTTATATATGCTTGAATCAATGGGGTGGCATATAAGATTCCCACCCACCTTACTAGGTTTGTCATTTGCGAATATTTGAGAAATTTAGTAGGTTTGTTAGCATCCTTATAAACCATTAATCTTTACGCATTTCATATAGGACACTTATCCTTAATTTTTTGTTCACTGCGGTAAAAATATGCAATCGTACTTGCATGTATAAATAGATTTTTACTTTAAAATAAAACTCTTGAGTATGTTCTTCATGGTCGAATAATTATATGGTAATGTGTTCTCATTCGACAGAATGCCTATATCTCACTTAAGAATTTTGATTATGTTATTACCCTACAAACTGTATATACTTTACAAATTATGTAAATCAATCATGGCATATAATACCAAGTTATCCTCATCTCAATTTCTATAAAAAAGTCTAGCCTCATAATCTTTCAATTGTATGTATTATCGATTTTCATGTAATTGAGAATTAACTTTTTCATTAACTTGATCATAGTAAATGTTATTTGAATCTATAAGTTGTTGGTTTTGATCGTGGTGGTCTCCATAAACATCATCAGTTAAGTGATTAAAAGTAGGATGTTCTAGCAAATCATTCACCACTTCCATCGGGTCGGGATTTAATAATTCTTTTGGAACATAAGGTACATTCTTTTCCTATGAAATGTCCATATCTTATAGTTTGGAATCATACCCCATCTTTGTAAATGCAAATAAACATCTTCCAAAAAAATTAAATTATCTTTCATACAATAGGATCGCGGACACGGGATATTGTAACTATTAAGATTTCTATATGCATATTTAAAAAATTCATGAACCCTCTTTATATGGTTACTGGAGACCCTATAACTCTCTTCAATCCACTCTTTATATTATGGAAACTTCATTAAATATTTCTTCTAAATTAAATTCATATATATTAATGATACTAACAACATATAATGGATTCACCAAGAGTTTAGATATTAAACAAATTCAATTAGACAACAATTACTCAACCTATTTGGTAGAGGAGATGGGTTGAAACAGAGGAGCATAGTTATTTAAGTGGTTCGGCCATGGCCTATTTCCACTATAGAGAATATGAGAGTGGTTTTCACTATAAAGGGTCACAAATGGCCATGGAAAACATACATGTAAGTTTTATCTCTCTAATACAAGTTTGACAAATTCATAGTAGGTTTTATGGAAAAGGAAGAAGATGTAGTGTCTTATATAGGCTAGTTGGTGCGCAATTTCACCCCCAAGCATGCATACCATGCCTTGATGAGGTTATGGCCAATGAGAGAGTTCCATTTGTACTTGCATAAAGTGAGCTCATCAAGAAGAATATTTTTCCACATGGTTTGTTGATCTTCGATAACGGTCTTGTGTAGAAATGACTAGAATTATCTTATCATGCTTTCCATGTCTATGAAAATGTATCATAAATATGAGTTCTCAGATGAGCCGAGACTGTAGACGATCTTAATAAATGTTGTGGACTAAGATGAGATTAAGTGGTCAACTGTGGCTGACGCACCCATCTCAAACTAAGGTTGATATATTATAATATTAGTCTCATCTGAGGTCGACACCCATTTAGATGTAGATGAGGTTGGTCTCTACTACTAGACAAGGAGCCTAGTAAGTTGCTTGGATGTCATCTAGACGAGTCCTATATGGGATGGGACATTTATGGCATGAGAGCACTAATGTGGACTTAGGTGAGTGTTGGTCTCTCTTGTGGGATGAGTCTATAGTGATCATTCTTCTTGGGTGTCATCTGGACATGACAACACTTATGTATCTTAATTACCTCTTAGACCATAGCCTTTAATGTCAATAGGTGCCCGAGGTTTAAATGTGGTGCCCTATAGCTGTAAGACGACTCTTCTTTTTATCTCATCTTATCCTCATGTCTAGTTCATAAATCACAATCATGGTGTCCTAGTTATCTAATAGTTGTCAATCGTACTTAGGGACATAATGTTCAGGTCATACATAACGTTTATATAACCACCATGTGCTTTGGTATCATCTACCCACGAGAAGTTGCCCAAACCACTCCTTGGTTGCATTAGAAGTGATGTGACTTCCCAGGTGCGTCTAGGCCACACGTGTAGCCTTTGCATCACTCTATACCTTGGAATTTATTCCAAATCATTGCATCAATTTGATTTGGATTCATGTGGTTTAAGAGGGATATCATTTCTACCATTTCTCTCACTATCGAACCAGAGAAAAACGTTGCCCAATTTTTATCTCTCTAGCCTTTCACTTTTGATCCCCCTTCGATCATCTTCCTCAATGCATTTTTTGTCCTGAGGTCATCCCCTTCTCTTCTAGGTATTATTGATCTCACTTATACTCTTTTCTATTGTTGTTTGATAATTTTTTTCTTTTTGGTTTTTTCGGTGATGTTCTTGGGTTTTCATTCCCTCTTGTGGTGGTTCGTTGGTGGTAGTTCTTAGGAAAGAAGATTGTGGGTAAGTTATTTTCTAGGAGTTAAGGTTTTATGGAAAAGTTTAAGGTCATTTTTAGGTTCTCTGATGAATTTTTGGTGTAGGTTATCGAAAACTGGGTTTTGGGTTCTTGAGTGGTCTTCCTGAAACTCATCATTCTCCACCAATTTTCTCTTTTACCTTAGTTTTTTAATGCATCGAAGTTTGTAAGAGACTTGGGTAGAGTTACATCGCCTTCATGGCTATAGTCGCCGAGAAGTGGAAGAATTCGAAGCAAACCTTAATCGAGATAGGTCACTGATAAATTTGACCCTAATACCTTTGGAAGTTGTTAAGCCTTCCTAGTATTTGACTAGCTTCCTACACTCATGTTGTCATCTTCCAAAGGTTACAGTCCCTCAGAGTGCATGGGCCTTCATGATGACATTGAAAACTCTAGCTATGTCTCTTTTGAGGAGGCCATGAGGGTAACAGTGGCTCATTCTGGAGTGGTTGATATGGAAGACTTTATTGAATCGAGCAATAGAGGTCACCCAAGTTCCTCGTCTCGTCAACAGGGGGATTATGAGCCCCTAATTTATGAAATCTTTTGCAGGAGATAACATTCTTGCACCACCCAAAACGCCTCATCCTTTGATTTCCATGATCGAGGCAAAGTTTCAAGGCTAAGATCCTTGCGGTAAAGCTCCTACTATTAAGGATGAAGAGGATGAGAAGGCTTTTGAAATTAATACAAGTGTTGCCCCATCTTAACTGAGTGACGTCCATCCGACAGATATTATTATTTGATGAAACTTGTACGATATTAAATTGTTCATTAACATGAGAGTGTCAACTAAGGATGAGAGGACTTAACACCTTAGAAATAAGGACGAGATTGTTGTTTATGAATAGATGTTCAAGGTCCTCTTTTGCCTTCCTTTTAATTCAGTTATTAGGGGGATACTCTAGGATATCGGTGTTGCCCCTACTCAACTAGCCCCCAATGGATGGAGAATCCAAATGAGTTCATCTATTATTTGGACGTTTGCTTATGAGGAAGACTTACGTCATATTGTCTTCCAAAGATGCAACTCGATTGTCACGATTAAGTTTAACCACGTTACTACCACTTTATGCCCGCAAACCAAATTGTAATCTCTTACACATAAACCAAACTTCTAACTCTGACTGGAAGTCTCAATATCTCTTCATCTTGGGCTCATGGTAGTTTTGCAATGATGAGTCATCATACCTTAAAGCAATCATGGTACCTCGTAAGTGGGACTCAATCACAATCTCGGCTAAGGTTGATACGGGTCTGAGAATGGAAAATAGGAAGAACATAGATTAATTGAGGGGAACCATGGTCTAATTCTTTTCGAAGAGTTGATCACATATGAGATCCTTCGATTTGCTTCTATAGGTTCAGACCCACTGGAGTCCCTTCATGAGATTTCTTTTCTAGATTTTATTGTCATCTCACTTGATCTAAATCAATACTAATAGTTAACATTTTGCTGATTGTCCAACATATACACCAGACCACATTTGGGAAATGGATACCCCCATGATAAAAAAAATATATTGTCCAAACTGTAGGGCAAAACTGCCTAGCCGATAGCTCCTAGGAAAAAAATCTAAGAAAGGTGGCCCTAGCATAGCTGAGGGCTCAAAGAAAAGGAAGGAAGTTGGTGGGTCTGCAATGATTCCTACCCAGTAGAAAAAATCAAAGGTTCCGTCGATACAACCCCTACTCCCATCATCCCTATCTCATCCCTATCTCAGACGATGTGTCGGCCTTGGCACGTTTTGCCCAATTGGCTCTGAACCTTGACTCTCTTCATAGGAGTCCGTCTAAGACTGAGGTCATTGCCTCAGTGACCACCTCTTACGACAATTCATACTTTGAGGCTCAGAGCAGTAGCAAGGTGTCCGAATTTTCCCTCTCCATAGGGATACCCATGTAATAACTTCCACTTAATTAAATTTTGTAAAGTGTTGTATTGTCTTATATTCTTGCTACATATTGAATTTTACTTATCTTGTTTCTTTATTTCATTTTGTACTTTACTCCATCACCTTCGTCAATGGGCGTTAGATGACAAGCCCAAGGTTAATTTAGATGAAGAGGCAGCTTCCACGATGGTTGATCTGAAGAATAAGTTGGACGACTAGAAAGCTGCCCATGAAGACGAGATGGTGAATCTCTAAAAATGATACAGGGATCACCTCGTTTCTATGAAAAATAACCACAAAGTCAAAAAAACACAGCTAAAAGAGACTCTGATGCAGCAGGAAGAGTTTGAAAAAGAACTTCTGAGGGTAGGCATTGAGTCAACTATGGCTATGTTGTCCAATACTTGGAAAAGGGTGTAAAGCTGCTTGCAGACGAGTTTTCAACCAATACTTTGATCTCATCTCTAAGTAACCTAAGCTAGCCGGGCCTCTTAACCCTTTGAGCTTGGCCAATCCAGAGAGTATTGATGTTCTTCAAGAGATCCAGGTTGTAATCGACATTGCGGGGGTTGTGGAACCAGAGGTAGTTGGGATCGAAATGACCCAGATTGCTGATAAAGTAGACCAGGTTGGCGACCAGGGCGCCATCACCATGGTCCTAGAGGAATCCACCATTCTTAAAGCCATAGATACTGATGACTTGGTGGCCGAGAGTTGAGTTTTGATATTTCTGCTTCTTGGGAAATCCCATCCGGTGTCTGATGCCCATTTATTTATTATAATTTCTATTCTCGTCCCACTTTTGGGATTAATAATTTATTAGCTTCAATTTTAGTTTTTTTTGTGTGAATATTTTGTCTTTAATGGACTTTTTTTCTAAATCATATATCAAGTTTAGTGTCTACCCTTATATTCACAGTACATAATAATGTTTAACTCGCACCATAACAAAATGTTGGACAATTTCCCCACATTTCAGGGTATTTAGTGAGATATGTTTAGGAGATGCGACTCCAAAACACTTTCGTACCATAGAGAGAGATATTTACATATAATTATTCACCATAAAAAATAATGTTAACTCTCACCATAACAAAATGATGTTCAATTTTCCCACATGTCAGGATTTTTAATGAGATAAGTTCAGGAGACGAGATTCTGAAACACTCTCGTACTATCGAGGGAGATTTACATATCACTGTTCATTAAAAAAAATGATATTAAGTCTCACCATACCAAAGTGATGTTCAATTTTCCCCTTTCAAGGCTTTTAGAGATATGTTTAGGATACGATACTCCCAAATACTCTTGTACCATCAAGAGAGAGATTTACATATAACTATTTTCCATAAAAAATGATGTTAAGTCTCACCATAACAAAATGATCAATTTTCCCACCTCTCGGTATTTTTAGTGAGGTATGCTTTGGAGACTAGACTCCAAAACACTCCTATACCGCCGAGGGACAGATTCCATGAGTGTGTATGATACTCAGTACATACAACTGAAGAATTTGAGGTCACGCGTCATTTCATTCAAAATTTATCTCTATAGAATTTGATTACATTTGAGACAACTACTCCCAAGCTACCACATTAAGTTATTCTCACTAATCGTATTTTTTCAAATGATCGACATCCCATGGATTGGTCGATAGATCCCCTTTTAGATTCTCTAGCCGATAGGTACTGGGATGACTTCCTCTATGACTCTGTAGGGTCCATGCCAATCAGGGCAAAGTTTATTAGATTTTTTTATGACCTTCTTAAATACAAAATCACCTACTTTGATTAGAAGATCTTTGACCCTCTGGTTATAGAATCTTATGGCTCTCTTTTGGTAGGCTGATTATCGTATAACCGTGTCTTCCCTTCATCGTTAAATGTTGTCTAAATTAAGTTTTCTCTCTTCTAATTTCATTTTAGGTTCGTATATTCGGACTATGTGACTTGGAAGCCCAATCTTAGTTGGGATGACTGCCCCCGACTCATACGAAAACATAAAAGGGCTCTCCCCTGTAGGTGATTTTTCGGTCGTCCGATATCCTAATTTTTTCTTTATTCTGCCCAATATCATTAACTTTGTCTCTTTATATTTCTCATTTACTTATGGTCAGCATGGTACCAAGAAGAACTATTTTATGACGACCCTTCCACAGTAGGGAGATAAGGACTTTTTCTTGAACTGCTTTCTGTTATCATATATGAGAGTATTTGGGAGCCCATTGATATACCCGTTTATATTCTAGGAGGGTCGCCTCCACAACGGACGACCCTAAGAGGGGCCGACCCTTCACCAGGCCCCAACTGGCCTTCACCAGACCCAGACGACCCTACGAGGGGCCGACCCTTCACCAGGCTCCAGACGACCCTACGAGGGGCCGACCCTTCACCAGGCTCCAGACGACCCTACGAGGGGCCGACCCTTCACCAGGCTCTAGACGACCCTACGAGGGGCCGACAGTACGAGGACAGAATCAAGCCAGACTCACTACCGGAAGAAACTTTGCCCTCGGCCTCGGCTCATAGGCCGAGGGTGATATCATGACAGCGCGTGGTTTGGGAGACGCGTGGAACAGTGCGCGTGAGGCTCATATGACACGTGGAAGACCGTTACAACCGAATCACCCCCTCACGTGAGGGAATATCATGTCATCATTTGGCATCTACAGGTGTCAACAGGGGATTGGCTAGACCATTATTCACATGCACCATGCTTACCTGGGGGGTACACTACACCCCCCAAGACCTATATATACTTGTCACCCCCAACCCTACAGGAGATCGATCCATGAACAGTAGCCCTAGCTAAAACTCTGCTTGTACACACACAGTAGAGAGAGAGAGAGGGTTATGTGCATTGTATCCAAGGCCATTAGTGCCCATACTTAGTGGATCACACACTCACAGTGGATGTAGGCCAAATTGGCTGAACCACTATACATCATTGTCTAATTTCCTCTTATACTCATCCCCTTCTATACACTCATACACCTCTATGGCTGCCATGGCTGCTACTGTTTGAGCTCACTAACACTTACCTGGTGGTGCTAAATCTTAGCATCATCAGTTTGGCGCCGTCTGTGGGAACGAGAAGACATCTCTTCCTTTGTACAGCTTGACCTCACTGGGCACTCTGGTGGTGAACCAACACTCCCCCTGAGAGGAGGTGTTTCACCATTGAAAGAGACCTACTAAGGTTCCCAAGCTAACCAGTATTTTCTTCAGTTCAGCTCTTCATAGCTCAAGCACATGGCACCTGAGATGCCACCGCCACCACTTCCCCCGCCGGATGATGGGGGAAGACCCAGTTCCAGTCAGCCACCACCTCAGTCTGAGATGGCTGATGTGGCAGCAGCCCTAAAGTCTCTGGCAGCCAGCCAGCGGATGATGCAGGAGCAGTTTACAGCTCTAAGTCAGAATATACTGAGACCACCAGGGGTCTCACCTGAGATGATTACTCCGGCAGCAGCTCCAGGACATCATGAGGCCAGGGGACCACCCCAGGCACCACATAAAGACCTGCCACCCCCTCAGCGGCGTAGGGATGTTGCTGACCCCCGGCGTTTACGCCTGGGGAGGCAAGGAAACCCTTGCCCCGAGGACAGGTATGATGATCTGGAGGAAGAAGAGGCTCCAGTAGAATGCTGGGAGCCATATGAGGTCTCCAACAATACAGTACGACCCCTCCAGGACAGTAGAGGAAAGTGCGGGAGACCAAACCCTGATGATCGCCCAAGAGGCTCTGCTTTTGACCGCCTGAGCAGGGGGTCGGCCTTCGAGAGGCTGGGCCCAGTGAATGACCTGCGAGACAAGTTGTCCAAGTCAAGAAGCGCAGCGAGATCTAGGAAAGAAGCAGAAGGCCGACCCCAAAGACGGGATGACGGCCAAAGGGAAGTAAATAGCCGACACAGGCCTGCCGTAGCGGAGCCCTCCATCCACCTCCGAGAGGCAGCAGGGGATAACATCGGCCAGGCCGACCCTGTGAGGCCCTGGAATGACTCAATCCAGAGGTTAGAGGATAAGATTGGCGACATACTGAAGAGCCGGGACCCTCTTCAGAGGGGATACACCATGGGCTCACCCTTTGTGGCAAAGATAGTCAACTTCCCCACGCCATCGAAGTTCAAGCCTCCCGTGGTCACCCCAAGATACGATGGGAGCACCAACCCTGTCCACCACGTGGAAATGTATCAGTCGGCGGCAGACATATACTCTATCTCAGATGAGATGAGGTGTCGTGCCTTCTCTGGTACCTTGACAGGGGCTGCGCATGTGTGGTACACGTCTCTTCCAAAAAATTCTATTGGAAACTTTAAGCAGTTGGCAGACTTGTTCATCCATAATTTCTGCTTTGGGGTGAGGCCACAGAAGAAGACCACACACCTGCTCTATGTTAAGCAGGGAAAGAACGAGACTCTGAGAGACTACATAGCCAGATTCAATAAAGAGAAGCTGGAGGTGGAAGACTATGAGGAGAGCATAGCTATGACAGCCCTGATTGGAGGGCTCCAGAAGGGGAAGCTATTATGGAAGCTTGCCGAAGACCCTCCGAGGACGATGGCTGAGCTGTTGTCAACAGCAGGGAAGGTGATGAACGCCGAAGAGGCGATGGCCGCAAAACATGAAGACGAAAAAGGAGGTGCAAGTGGGAATAAATACCCCAAGAAGAACAAAGAGGGGAAGAAGAGGACCATGGATGATAAGTTCGCGGGGTACACCCCTCTGACGGTCAGCTGTGAACAGATCCTCAATGAGATAAAGAGTGACCGGACACTGAAGTGGCCTGAGAAGCTGAGGGCAGCCCCCGGCAAGAGAAATAGGAACCTGTGGTGTGAATTTCACCAAGACCACGGCCACGTAACAGACAAATGCTTTGCTCTGAAAGATGAGATTGAGAAGATGCTGAAGGAAGGGAAGCTCAGAAAGTACGTCGACAAAGCCGACTTCAAGAGGGGCCGAGGGGACGACCCCAGAAAGAAGCGAGTCGATGCCTGCAGAGAAGGTCCTCAAAAAAGAGGGGACGACCCCTCTGATGATGAGGACGACCCTGACCTCCCGCCGAGAGACGACCAAGGCCCTGTCAAGAGGCTCAATATGATCTCGCTCGGGGTGGGAATGATCTCCGGGGGACTTGCAGGAGGAGGGTCTGAGGTCGCCGACAGGAAGGCCCATGTCGCTGAGGCTAAGGCAGTGGCGAAGACGGTGCACTCGACCTCCCTAGAGGTCAAGTTAGAAAAAAGGAAGAAGGTTGATATGGACACTTTGGTTGTGGGATTTTCAAGAATGGACTTCAAGGGCCTATTGGCCCCGCATGATGACCCTCTCGTCATCACCACCAGGGTGCACGGGTGCGAAGTACCGAGGATCCTGGTGGATGGGGGCTCATCCGCAGATGTGATGTTCTGGCCATGCTTCAAGGCCTTGGGCCTCAGTCGTGCCAGACTTGTCCCCTACCATCATCCATTGATTGGGTTCAGTGGGGAGAAGGTTCACCCCCTAGGAATATATGAGGCTGATGTCAGGATGAGGGACGAGTGGCCGAGATGGCTCACTAAGAGGGTCAGTTTCTTTGTGCTGGATGAGCATGTGTTTTCGGCATACAACATCATACTAGGACGTGTGGCCCTCAAGGGGTTTGAAGCTGTGCCGTCCACGGTCCACCAGATGGTTAAGTTCCCTACCCCTTATGGGGTGGGGGAAGTTCAGGGAGACCAGACGACAGCGAGAGAGTGCTACTACAACTCCGCTGAAGAAAGGGAGGCACACAAGAGGGCTACAGCCACTTACAACATTGATACCCTAGATCCCAGGGACGAGACGAAGCTCAAAAAAGGAGAGGCCGCTGAGGAGGTAGAACCCATCACCCTCGATGAGGATGACCCGGGAAAAACCGTCCAAGTTGGCAAATCTCTGAAGCCCAGTATCAAGGAAGACCTCATCAAACTGTTGAGGAGAAGGCGAAGCGTCTTCGCGTGGAGTCACGTAGATATGCCAGGGATCGACCCTGAAATCGTGTGCCACAAACTCAATGTGGTAGAGGGAGTGAAGCCGGTAAAGCAGAAGAGGAGGATTTACTCTAGAGAAAAGTATGAGGTCATCAGGGATGAGGTTAAAAAATTAGAAGACGCTGAATTTATCAGAGAGGTCATCTACCCTGAGTGGCTGTCCAATGCAGTCATCGTCCCAAAGGCCAACGGCAAGTGGAGAATGTGCGTGGACTTCACAGACCTCAACAAGCATTGTCCCAAAGACAGCTTCCCTCTCCCCCGCATCGACCAGATGGTAGACGCTACCGCAGGCCATGAGCTCATGAGTTTCATGGATGCCTACTCAGGGTATAACCAGATTTTCATGAACCCTGAGGACTCGGAGAGGACCGCCTTCATCACTGACAAGGGGACATACTGTTACAGGGTCATGCCCTTTGGCCTAAAAAATGCGGGGGCAACGTACCAGCGCCTCGTAAACAAAATGTTTGAAGACCAAATTGGTAAGTCTATGGAGGTTTACGTAGATGACATGCTGACTAAGAGTCTGAAGGCAGAGGATCATGTAGCAGACCTGGAAAGGACCTTTAATACAATGGACAAATACAAAATGAAGCTCAATCCGGCCAAGTGTGTCTTCGGGGTCGGAGCGGGGAAGTTCTTGGGGTTCATTGTCAATCAAAGAGGCATCGAGGCCAATCCTGAAAAGATAAAGGCCCTTATTGAGATGAAGACCCCCAAGTCCATTAAAGACGTTCAGAGGCTCACAGGGAGAGTGGCTGCCTTGAACAGATTTGTGTCAAGGGCTACAGACAGGTGTCTACCATTCTTCAAGATACTCAGGAAAGCTTTTGAATGGAGCGAAGAGTGTGATGAGGCTTTCAAGCAGCTGAAATCATACTTAGGGTCTCCCTTGCTGCTGTCACGACCCGTGCAGGGTGAACGACTGTACGTGTACCTTGCTGTCTCAGAATCCGCTATCAGTGCAGCAATCGTAAGAGACGAAGATGGGATACAGAAGCCCGTATATTTCAACAGCAAGGCACTCCAGGGGGCAGAGCAGAGATACCCGAGGATGGAGAAGTTGGCCTATGCCTTGATTCATGCCTCAAGGAAGATGAAACCGTACTTCCAGTCCCATACTATGGTCATCCTTACTGACTCTCCTCTTAGGCAGGTCCTACACAAGCCTGAAAAATCAGGAAGGCTAATGACCTGGGCTATAGAGCTGGGGGAGTTTGACATTGTGTATCAGCCTAAGACAGCCATTAAGGGGCAAGCCTTGGCAGACTTCGTGGCTGAGTTCACATGGGAAGAAGATGAGGCCGAGGGTGAGACCCTCGGGAAGGCAGATACAGAAGACAGACCCGCAGACACACCTGCAGAAATGGCTGAGACGAGCACCGCTAGAAGGAAAGTGACTGAAAACGAAGAGGGAAGATACATCTTTAGACAGGGGTCCCTCTCTGAGGGAAATTTTTCTGAAGGAAAGACTCCGTGGAGCCTCTTCGTTGACGGGTCCTCCTGTGATAGCGGAAGTGGTGCTGGACTGATACTATCAGCACCCGATGGCACAGACGTCGAGTACGCCCTGAGGTTCAATTTCAAAGCCTCCAACAATGAGGCTGAGTATGAGGCCTTGATAGCTGGCCTCTCCTTAGCCAAATCCCTTAGTGTCAGCCAAATTTTGGTTCACAGTGATTCAAGGCTGGTGGTGAATCAGATATTAGGAGCCTATGAGGCCAAAGACGAGAGGATGGCTAGGTATCTTGATAAGGTGAGGTCATTGCTGAAAAACTTCAAAGAAGTGAAATTCAAGAGGATACCTAGGCTCGACAATGGCCGTGCTGACGCCCTTGCAAGGTTGGCCTCAGCTACTAGGACAGACATAAGGAGGACAGTCCCGGTAGAAATTTTGCTTCGACCAACTATCGAAGACGACGAGGGAACACTTGGCATTTGCATGAATGTTTCTCAAGAACCTTCATGGATGGACCCTCTGATCAGATACATTAAAGGGGGAGAGATGCCAGAAGCGAGCCAAGAGAGGAAGAAGCTGAGATACAGGGCTGCAAAGTTCGCTGTCATCGGAGACACGCTGTACAAAAAGGGGTTTCTGCTCCCCTTACTTAGGTGTGTGCATCCCTCAGAGGTCCCTTCCATTTTGCAAGACGTGCATGAAGGGTCGTGCTCAAGCCATATTGGGGGTAGATCCTTGGCAAAGAGGGTGATCACCCAAGGCTACTGGTGGCCGACCTTGGGGAAAGATGCTGCCGCATACGTTAAAAAGTGTGATAAATGCCAAAGATTTGCTACCATCCCTCACCAACCTCATCAGCCTCTCACCTCCATTACATCCCCATGGCCGTTCGCAGTATGGGGTATTGATCTGATAGGACCCTTACCAAGAGCAGTCAATAACTATCGGTTCCTCATCGTAGCAATTGACTACTTTTCAAAATGGGTAGAGGCCGAGCCGATGGTCACGATCACGGAGCAGAAGACCTTCCAGTTCATCTGGAAGAATGTGATATGCAGATATGGTCTACCCAACACCCTCATCTCGGATAACGGGACCCAGTTCAAGAATGCCTCTTTACAGAAGTACTGTGAGAGGGTAAGTATCAAACAATTTTTCTCCACCCCAGGCCGACCTCAGGCCAATGGGCAAACCGAAGTTACGAACAGGACAATCCTAGATGGGATTAAGAAGAGGCTTGAGGAGGCAAAAGGAAGATGGGTCGCGGAGTTATATGCAGTATTGTGGGCATACAGGACGACAGTAAGGACCCCTACCGGGGAGACCCCATTCATGTTAGCTTATGGATCAGAAGCAGTCATCCCCACCGAAGTGGAGTTTCCTACTCATAGGGTCCAAATGTATGATCCCTAGGGGAATATGGAAGAGAGAAGACTTGACCTAGACCTGATTGAGGAAAGAAGGGAGGATGCTGAGATAAGGCAAGCTTCCTACCAGCAGAGGACCGCAAAGTTTTACAACCAAAGGGTGAAACAGAGGCCTATCGCAGTGGGAGACTTGGTTCTTAAAAAGACTTTGCAGAAACCCAACAAGCTCCATCCTAATTGGCATGGCCCATATAGGGTCATCGATGAAGTTGTCCCGGGGACCTACAGGCTAGAGAACCTGGAGGGGGAACCTTTCTCAAACCCCTGGAATGCAGATCATTTGAAAAAATACTACCAGTAGTGTTGTAAGGTCTTGATAAGCCATAGTTGTAATAAGCATTGTTTCGACAGAACACATTGAAGATTAATGAGAAGTATCAGTGTTTCCCTCATCCAGTGGTTATCAGTTCTAGTATACATGCAAAGAAGTTGAAGCCTCGGCTATAATGAGGACCAGTGGAGGGGACGACCCCACCACAGTCCTCAAGAAAGACGAGGGAAGACTTCAAAATCCATTAAATTGGAAAGTTGATCCCTCGGCTATAATGGGGACCAGTGGAGGGGACGACCCCACCACAGTCCTCAAGAAAGACGAGGGAAGACTTCAAAATCCATTAAATTGGAAAGTTGATCCCTCGGCTATAATGGGGACCAGTGGAGGGGACGACCCCACCACTGTCCTCAAGAAAGACGAGGGAAGACTTCAAAATCCATTAAATTGGAAAGTTGATCCCTCGGCTATAATGGGGACCAGTGGAGGGGACGACCCCACCACTGTCCTCAAGAAAGACGAGGGAAGACTTTAAAAACCATTAAATTGGAAAGTTGATCCCTCGGCTATAATGGGGACCAGTGGAGGGGACGACCCCACCACTGTCCTCAAGAAAGACGAGGGAAGACAGTTAAAAACCATTAAATTGGAAAGTTGATCCCTCGGCTATAATGGGGACCAGTGGAGGGGACGACCCCACCACAGTCCTCAAGAAAGACGAGGGAAGACTTTAAAATCCATTAATTTGGAAAGTTGATCCCTCGGCTATAATGGGGACCAGTGGAGGGGACGACCCCACCACTGTCCTCAAGAAAGACGAGGGAAGACTTTAAAAACCATTAAATTGGTTATCAGAACCCTCGGCTATAATGAGGACCAGTGGAGGGGACGACCCCACCACTGTTCTCAAGAAAGACGAGGGTAGACTACATAAAAATCATTAATTTGGTTCATTGAACCCTCGGCTATAATGAGGACCAGTGGAGGGGACGACCCCACCACTGTTCTCAAGAAAGATGAGGGTAGACTTTATTTAAAAATCATTAATTTGATCATTTGAACCCTCGGCTATAATGAGGCCTGATGAGGGGACGACCCCACATTGGTCCTCAAAAAGACGAGGGAAGGGTTAGTATCATCATCATCAACGAAGAAGCAAATTTGCAAGGAACAAACCATAACAGAATTAAATATGGGAGACAGTTGTGAAAGGAAGAGACGATGGTATTAATATAAAGCATCCAAGTGTTTTACAATATACAGAACAAAAATACAAAAACAAGGGTATGGGCTACAGGCAGCCACCCTAGGGGACGACATCAGAGGGCAGGGCCTCAACATCAATGGGAATGGTCCCCTCAGTTACCAGCACCGGATCATCTTCAGATGTGCCAACCCCCTCGATCTGGGCTTGGGCCTCCACCTGATTGAGGGCCTCGGCAATTAGGGGGTCGTCCAGTTGAACACCCTCCAATGATGGGCGAACAGAGGAGACGACATCGCCAAATCTGAGGACTACCCACCGACAGGCCGTCCTAATCCCCCTTTCAAGATATTCAAGGCCGAAGCCCTGAAATTCGTCTGAAATCTTGTATGCCTCCACAGCGTCAGTCTCAGCTTTCTTGATGGCTGCCTCCAGATCAGTCTTATGACGGGCCTCCAGGTTGATCAGAGCCTCATCCTTGTCCTTGATCAACAAGTCCTTGTCTTTGAGCAACAAGTCCTTGGCCTGCATATCGGCATCATGCTGCCTCGTCAGCTCATCAAGGACTCTAGCATGCTCAGTCCTTGTGCTCTCCAGCTCGACCCTAGCAGTGTCCAACTCTGTCCGTAGGTCAGCCTCTTGTTGAATGGCCCTCTCAGCTTCATGGAATTTCTGTTGGTTCTCAGCCATCCACTTGGTGGCAGAGGTGAAGGCACAGACAGACTGCAAGGAAAATGAAGATGCGTCAAGGGGAGCCGAGGGAACACAATGAAATTAAAGGTCAAGACCAATACCTGAGCAAGGGAGTGCAGACCGTAGTCATACACTTTAGCTGGAGGCATCTGCGCCAAGAACTCGAAGTCGGAGGCCGATGGTGCAGAGAACATAGAGGCCTTTGCTGCCCTCAGGTTGGCGATAAGAGATGAGGGGTCGGCCCTCAGATGGGACAGATTTTGAGACCAGAAGGCCCCCATGCTTGGTGAAGAGGTTGCTCCTTCAGAGGCCTCGGCCCTGGCCCTCGTCTTAGGGTCAGGACGAGGCTCGACAGGAGCCTCAGGCTCCTTCCTTTTGTGACTAACAGCTGTCGGCTCAACAACTGTCGGCCCTGAGGCCCTTGTCTTCTTAGGAGCTTGCTGAGGCTCCTTCCCCTTCTTCTTTGACAGACCAGCAAGAAGGCTTGGAGCAGTCATATCCCAGAGATAATCTGACACGCCTGCAGGACGACCTGAAAAGGATGCGATGAATCAGAAAAGTTCAGAGATAAAGAGAGAACACTTCAAAAATAAGTAAAGATGGGAAAATGTTCAGTATAACTCACATAGTTCTGTCAGAGGGCCGACCCTCAGACCAGCTTCTTTAAGGAAGCGAGGGGTCATCAAATCTTCGAACTTTGGGATCTCACCCTCTCTCCCTCGTCCCCTCAGATACTCAACAATATCCCTCTCCTCCAAGCTAAGTCCGGGGTCTGACCTAGCTTTCATGGAAGGGTTAGACCATCTGTTAGGAACCCTCGGAGCATCGGCAGAAGGGGACGCCTCGGTGGAGCTCTCCCATGCCCCAGATATGAAGAAGAACCTTTTTTTCCAATCATGATTGGAAGTTTGAGCCACGTGGAGCAGCTTCTTCTCAGACCTTCTCGCTCCCAGATGATAGTATCCGGGCTGTTTAGATGAAGAGGTGATATTGTAGCAGGCCAAGAACACGTCGGACGAGGGCTCGTCAGTGAAAGCGTTTTTCCACAAAGAGATGTACCCCAGAATCGTCCTCCAAGAATTTGGTGGAAGTTGCGAGGGGGAGACGCCCAGAGCCGACAGAATATCTATAATGGCAGGGTGAAAGGGAAGTCTGACACCTACTTTGAACATTTGCTCGTAGACTGCAACTTCTCCCTCTTCACCCTCAAAGACCCTCTCGTCCTCGGAGGGAACCCTCATAGTCACCCCAGGTGGCACTCCGTAAATATGCCTCCATATCAGAAGATCCCTATCCCTGACAGAGGAGATAAAAGACGAGGCATGGGAGGTATCAACCTCATCATCTGTATCATCGTCCTCATCCCCCTCATCACCTGCAGGAGGACCCTGAGGAAATGCTACTTGGAAGGCGTTGGGGGATAGGGTTGTCACAGGGACAGCCTCAGAGGGGATCGTACCCTCGGCCTCTCGGGGAGGGCTAAGGTCAGGAGAGTCCCTTCTACCAGAAGTTCCAGCGCCAGTTGGAGAGGAGGTTCTCTCGTCCATCTCACTTAGGTTGGGTGTCTCGGCCGGACGAGACGACGACCCACAAGACTCAGAGGGTTCAGATGGTCTAATGGTGGCAAGAGGAATGGGAAAAATGGGTCGTACCCAATTAGGGTCGGCCCCTCGTCTCCTCTCTTCCTCTTCCTCTATTCGTCTGATCTCGGTAAATAGTTTCTCTCTCAGGGACGGGAATTCAGACACCAGGTTGTAAAGCCTCCTAAGCATTAAGGGGAAGACCCAACACTTAAAGAAATTATACTAGACTTGGGTAATTTAGCTACAAACAAGTGGGGAGTGGACCAGATTTGACTTTTGGATTAAACAAAGAACTCAAAGGTTTTCACTCAAGAACACTCAAGAACATCCAAGAGCCAGTTACCGGAGAAGACACCGGAAAATACATCGGAAAAGGTTATGGCACAACTTAAGGAAAATGGCTGCCTACGAGCCTAAAAAACGAACGAAAATGAAAGAAAAAGAGAGCACTGGATGAAAGAGGTTACCTGAGGAGGAGAGAACAAGAACGCTGCTAGGCCTGGAAGAATCGAAGGCTGCAAATGGCGATGTAGGCTGAAAATTCTAGAGAGAGAGAATGCTTAGGCGCGAAGAAGAAGAAGGAAGAGAGAGGGTTTGAAAATACCTTAAATACCTTAGCAATGAGTGGGCCCATTGACCAAGGCAGGACACGGCCCACGAGGAAGGCATCATTAGGGTGCAAGGACCCAAGCGCAGTGTGCAGCCGTCATGCCTTGGAAACTGGAACAACAATGAGTACCTAACCAGGTGTCACTCACCTAACTGATCATACCTGCATCTCATTTAAAACACTATCCCTCAGCCATCTCAACGGCACCTATGGCTAAGGGCTGGGGGGTGATTGATATACCCGTTTATATTCTAGGAGGGTCGCCTCCACAACGGACGACCCTAAGAGGGGCCGACCCTTCACCAGGCCCCAACTGGCCTTCACCAGACCCAGACGACCCTACGAGGGGCCGACCCTTCACCAGGCTCCAGACGACCCTACGAGGGGCCGACCCTTCACCAGGCTCCAGACGACCCTACGAGGGGCCGACCCTTCACCAGGCTCCAGACGACCCTACGAGGGGCCGACAGTACGAGGACAGAATCAAGCCAGACTCACTACCGGAAGAAACTTTGCCCTCGGCCTCGGCTCATAGGCCGAGGGTGATATCATGACAGCGCGTGGTTTGGGAGACGCGTGGAACAGTGCGCGTGAGGCTCATATGACACGTGGAAGACCGTTACAACCGAATCACCCCCTCACGTGAGGGAATATCATGTCATCATTTGGCATCTACAGGTGTCAACAGGGGATTGGCTAGACCATTATTCACATGCACCATGCTTACCTGGGGGGTACACTACACCCCCCAAGACCTATATATACTTGTCACCCCCAACCCTACAGGAGATCGATCCATGAACAGTAGCCCTAGCTAAAACTCTGCTTGTACACACACAGTAGAGAGAGAGAGAGGGTTATGTGCATTGTATCCAAGGCCATTAGTGCCCATACTTAGTGGATCACACACTCACAGTGGATGTAGGCCAAATTGGCTGAACCACTATACATCATTGTCTAATTTCCTCTTATACTCATCCCCTTCTATACACTCATACACCTCTATGGCTGCCATGGCTGCTACTGTTTGAGCTCACTAACACTTACCTGGTGGTGCTAAATCTTAGCATCATCACCCATGTCGGCTGATGATATTTCTCCAAATGAATCTACAACACTTCTCATCAGGGATAGTTACTTTGGCCTCTGCCTTTACTCATTTCAAAAAATAATCAACACCTCATAATAAAAAATATAAGTTCCCCTTGTCTTTTAGTAAAGGGCTAACCAAATCAGTTCCCCACATCATGAAGGACCAGGGATATGGGGCCAAGATTAGAGAAAATGATAATTAGGGAATGTCTTCAAATCTATGACACTTGTCGCACTTGAAAATGCACTCAGTTACATTGCTGGTGAGGTTTGATTAATAATAGCCATGAGTCATAATTCTCTTCGCCAATGATCGTCCTCTGATATGGCATCCACGGATACATTCATAAACATCTTTAAGAATAAAATTAACTTTTATTGGTTCACACACATTAATATTAGGAGAATATAGCCTCTTTTGTACAATACATCTCCTATTATAGTGAATTTAGTAAAACATCTCCTATTATAATGAATTTAGTAGCTCGATATTGCACTTTTCTTCTCTCGGCATTACCGTTGTGTAGCTTTACATCCTTTAAGTAGTCAATAATTGGGTCCATCCAAGATGGCTCCAATTTCACGTTGAAGAATTCTATGTTGTCAGCTTCATCCTTTAACACCCCGTATTTCTGAGTATTAAAATTTAATTAATTTGACTATTTCAAATTACACATGTGACGTAATTTAAATGGATTAAATATTATATGATTGACTGAAATTTTAATCGGGAGAGAATGATTAATGTTTATGAATAAAATTACTAAAAGAATAGTAAATAATTATTTTACGTCATAGCGAATAATGGTGACATGAAAGTATTTTATCTCAACCGTGAGATGCGTGTAGACTATTTGGGGTTGAGATAGGAAATTATTTTAAAGCAACTCAAATGTTGATTTTGAGCTCACGATTGATTCCGAATGGGACAAAATAGTCAAAATAGTGTACCAAGGGGTAGTAATTGGGTCACGGGGCCTATTTAGTCATAATCGAGCCCACATGAGGGTGCTCGATCATTTGGGCTTGGCCCGTTAGCCGAATTTCAGGATTAGAGATTATAAATCTAAGTATAATTAGTTGGGGCAGCAGCTAAACACATTCTAAACCCTAAGGAATCAAGAGGAGGCCATTAGAGAGAATAAATAAAGTTCTTCGAGATTTTACACTTCCTTGCATCACCCTTACCACCAGAGTGCAATCCGAAGGAAAGGAAGGCATCCTCACCACACACAACACGAAATCAGACCTGCTAGTGCAAAGGTAAGTTTTTATTTTGCATGTTTTAAACAGGTTATAATACCCATGGTAGAATTGATGAAATATAGCATGAACATGTATTTTTGTGATAAAATAATGGAACTAATTCATGTATTAATTGGAATAAACATTAGAGACTTGATATATGGGTTTAATAAATTCAAAATCTTATAATTGTGATGATATGAGGAAATTATTTCATGGTTTTATAAAGAATATGCATGAAAAAGAGAACTAGGGTTGTGTAGAAAAACCATTGATGAATTCTTGAAAATTGTGGTTTAATGATGTTTTAATGATAGGGATATGTTAGAACTTGCTTATATACTCATGTTTGATATTGAAACAAATTATATTGGTACTTGGGCACAATTCATGAGAGTTGTGTGGGTAAAAATGGTGGAAACCCATAACAGGGAAGAAGATGGACTATTAGGGGTTTCAAATCGGATCGGCTATCCCCCAGAACTGGCTTGGCCTCGAACTGGTTAGGCCCCGAACTGGTTCAACCTCGTATTAGAACCGGTTCGGGTGACATGTTATCCCTAGAATTTTTCTGTTTAAACTGTTAAGAGATTAATTATGGGAAAACTTTGGGATAAGTTTAATATTTGTACAAGAACTTAGGAGAGGTCAGTTGGTACATGATTAAGGTTCGGTTATCCTTAATGAGGGTAAATGGGGACTTGGACCGAAGAGGCTTAAACGATTGAGTGAAGTATGGGAATTTACGATTTAGGTTACGGGAATAGGAAACAATAACTTAAGACTTAAATTAGTAGTATAGAGATGCATAACTACTGAATTAACGTAAGGGATGAATGGAACCTTTGGGTAGTGAGTGGTGCCTGAAAATTTTGGAATAAATATTATGTGAAAATTATTCATACATTGAGTATTTGAGACAAATAAATACTATGTACGGGATATATTATAAGTAGTGTGTACACCTATGCTGATGACATATATACATAGGTTGTGTGAATACCTATGATTCGATTTATTATGTGTTTGAATATAGCTATGCTTCCTGCTATCATGGGAGATTCCGCACAGAAGGCAATCCCACCCTTGTGATTCCAGCGAGGTCTGGATTTGTGCCCCAGAACATAGAACTTAGGGAAGCTCACTATGTGATGTGTATTAATGGGACCAGCATGTCATTTGGGTATGTTAGGTGTGTGCCTAACCCAAAGGATAAGAACTATGTTCGCCTCCATTGTGTGTTGTTTGATTTTGGGTTTGAGGAGACATTCCGAACCAGTAGATCTTGATTTGGTACGAGAGGTACATGGACATGATAACAAAGTATTCCAGCATCACAGGGGTCATTTTAGGGGATGCTATAGTTGTATATATTATATTTGTGATAAATATATACAAGTGTGATCTATCTACTTATGTGTGATAGTAAAATCGATAAATTGTACATAACTAAAAGTAATTTAAGTAGAGAGACTTAAATAAATTATTCAATCATAATACGCTAATAATATTAATTATTGATATTGTGGTAGTGTGTCGTACGTGTAATATAAGGGATCTAGACCTACTGTGGTTAGTTAGATATGTTATTTTTGGGGTAGGTAGCATAGGTAGGTAGGAAACTTTAGGTGTGCACTTTAGATGAGAGATGAGGAACTCAAGGGAGTGTACATTGTACTAATATGAGTATCTAATAACTGATTTAAACCATTGTAAAATGTTTTTAAACAATTTTTCTTGGGCTCTGACCTGTGTTAAATCTATTTTCCAACACCTTTTAGGTGTCTAGCTATAGGGATGCCAAGCTTGAGGATTCTTTCCCGGGATGCGTAGCGGCATCACTTGTGGAGGCTTGCAGGAGTTTATGTAGATGCTTCAGTTATTAATTCCTAGTTTAGGAGTTTAATTCAGTATTTTATTTGGTAGTGTTTCCCCTTCAGACTACTTAGTAATTAATTTTATTTATTAGACTTTGTGAATTTAGTTTATTATTCCAAACTTGTATTTGGGTTGGTTATGGGAACCAATGATTTATTCGGTATCATTGACTTAATACTTATCGTGTGTTGGATTTAGGTATTTATATAGTTGATGGTATGTTACTCTATTTATTTTTCCGCATGTTGTCAATATAATGAAAGATAAAATTTGACACGGGTTTAATTTAGCATAGGTGATTACTAAATTAAAAAGTATCGATAACGATGCTAAGAATAAACCAAATGAGATTCCTGTTTATTTTAATAAAGGACTGATCACCCGTGGTTAAAATAGGCTAGGTGTCACAAGTGGTATCAAAGTATTAAGTTCTAGTGTCCATAGGATCTCTAGGAGTTATTAGGATTTTAACGTTTCATTCATAGACGTAGAACCCTATTATTAGGATTGTTGTATTCATGATTACGTATTTGAGATTGCGTTCTTCTGCTATTATATTTGTATTGACTGTGAACTCATATAATTCGATATGTTTTTATATGCTGCCCAAGAGAGGATGACCGACGAGAGCCGGTAAGAAAGAGGCTCGTCAGGATCCACAGGCACACCAGCCACAACCGCCGCAGGGGAAAGTGTTAGCAACATAGGTGATCGCTATTGTGGCATAGACAGTTAATGCCATTTTGACTTACATGGATCTCCATTTTTCTCAGGCCCAGTAGCCACCGTAGATAGTGGCACTGTTTGTTTAACTCGGGCCCCTCAAATTGGCAAAGAGTGAGGGAGGCACTTTATAAAGGCAACCCACCCGAGTTCTAGGTTAGCTCAGGCGTGATTTTGGCGTGCCAGTGGAAGAAAGATATTCAACATCACATGTGCATAGTTGAGTGTAGTGATGTGAAGAAGAAGATTTTCGACACTTTTAGGCTTATTGGAGCAGCATTATAGTGGTGGGAGTTGGTTACTACTATCGAGGAGAGGGACACGATGTCCATTGCTGAATTTTGGGTGCGTTTTGACGGCAAATACTTTTCACCGGTCGTTGAGAAAAATATGCAAAATAAGTTCATTTAGGTGACTTAAGGTGATCGTTCACTAGGTGAGTACGAGGAGGAGTTCACTCGTTTGGCTAATTGTGTACCAGACGAGGTAAATAGTGAAAAGAAGAAGAAACTAAAGGTTATCGATGGACTAGCCTAGAGGATCAGGAAACACTTAATTGAAAATCCCGCATTGGTAACGTATACTGATGTTGTCAATGGCGCACTTTTACATTAACAGGATCATCACTACCATCTGAAGGGAAGCAAGAAAGGAGGTGAGCTGAGCTGAGCTAGTAGGGCAAGGCAGGTGGGAGCGGAGATAATAGAGCACCATAATAGCAGCAGTAGCCAGGCAAACACTAGGGGCAGGATTCCAGGCAGGGTGGTCATACCAAGCGATTTAGATCTAGGGGTTATAAAACTGATGAAGGTTTTATGCAGGTCTAGTAGGATCCTCAGCAACAGCATGTTCCTCAGGGATAAGAGAATAATAAGGGAGGCCATCAAGGCCAACAATAGGGTCAGCACTGTCAGGCCCATTAGGGTCAAAGGAAAAGAGACTTCTCGGGCCAATGCTTTATTTCTGGAAAAACGGGCCACAAGAGGAGAAAGTGACCATAGCAGGGTTGAACATTGCAGCAGCAAGGGCAGTAGGCACAGATACCACTTGCAGCACCAGCCCCATAAGCCCCACCTTAGCAGGGGTAGTTATAGTATGGACGTGTCTATAACATCCGATATGCAGTCATACAGTAGGCCCCATAGGCAGTAGAGGGTACATTTCCCATTCATGGGCTTATGGGTAGGATTTTACTTGATACGAGGGAATAACACTCTTTCATAGCGACCAGATTTTCATGAGCTTTCGGTGTACTAGAGACAATCGACAGCCTCCTTATGTGTGTAGAGTCACCATTGGGTAGTCAGTAACTTATACACTCTATCTGTAGGGGTGTGGATATTGATGTGGGGAGATTATGTTTAGCTTCTAACCTTCTCGTGTTATATATGGAGGGGTATGATGTCATTTTGGGTAGAGATTGGTTTGCTGGATACCGGGCGATGGTGGATTATTTCAGGAGAACTATTGTGTTCTAAATTCCAAGGCAGGATATGTTCTTAGTGACGATGCCTCTTCCTGAGGGAGGGTTGAGGACATATTTTTATTACATTGAGGAAGAGACCTCACAGGAGGTGGTTGTCTCTCTATAATCGATTCCAGTGGTGAGGGAGTTTGAGGAAGTGTTCTAGGATATACACGGGTTATCGCCTAGCCAAGAAATTAAGTTATTTATTGACCTAGCATCGGGTAAGAGGCCTATCTCCCAAGCACCTTATTGAGTGGACCTATCTAAGATGTGAGGGAGAAGATTTAGCAGCTCTTGGGGTAGGGTTTCATCTGATGGAGTACATCATCGTGAGGTGCACTGATGTTGTTTATCAAGAAAAGGGATGGATTGCTTCAGTTATATGTCGATTACAGGGAGTTAAACAAGATCACGATCCGGAATAAGTACCCACTGCCTCGGATTGATGACTTTTTTGACTAGCTGAGAGGAGTAGCTTCATTCTCCAAGATAGATTTAAGGTATGGATATCATCAGTTCCACATCAGAGAGGAGGATATTCCTAAGACTGCCTTTCTGACATGGTATGGGTCGTACGAGTTTAGGTGATACCATTTGTGCTTACTAATGCATCATCTATGTTTATGGATTTGATGAACTGAGTTTTTAAAGAGTTCCTTTACCAGTTAGTGATCATGTTCATCGATGATATTCTAATTTATGTTCATGCGAAGGAGGAGCATGTCAAGCATTTGTGGATGGTTTTACAGACACTACGAGATCACCAGTTACAGGACAAATTCAAGAAGTGTGGGTTTGGCTTCAGGAGGTGCAGTTTCTGAACCCCATTGTGTCTAAAAAGGGAATTTTAACTGATTCGAGAAAGGTAATGGTGGTGAGGGAGTGGGGACTACCCACGACACCTATCGAGGTTTGCAATTTTCTAGGGCTGGCCAGATACCATGGGCAATTCATTCGGGGTTTCTCAAAGATTACGGGACCATTGATGAATCTAACTCGCAAGGGGGTACCATTGGTTTGGGATGACAATTATTAGTTATCTTTCGATGAGCTGGAGGACAAATTGACCTCAACACTTATACTTGCACTACCTAGGGGAAGAGTGGAGTACTGAGTCTACATATATGCATCCTCACAAGGACTTGGGGATGTATTACATAAAGATGAGAGGGTTGTAGCTTATGTTTCTTGTAAGCTTAAGCTCCATGAGAGGAATTACCCCACACGTCATTTGGAGTTAGCAGCGGTTGTGTTTTTCTTGAGGATTTGGAGGCATTATCTTTTGGGGGAGAAGTTTACCTTGTTCAGGGACCATAAACCAATTCAGTGTCTATTCACGCGGAAGGATATAAACATGAGGTAGAGGAGATGGTAAGAGATAGTTAAGGATTACCAATTTAATATTCAGTATTATCCTGGGAAGGCTAACGTGGTGGCAGACGCATTGAGCTGACAAATTACTAGGGAGATAGCTGAGGTTTCAAAGGCGAAGTGAAGAAAGCTTCAACATGATGAAAAGATTTCCAAGGCCTATATATCTATATTAACTGTAATATCCAAGATTATTTTGAGGGTAGTGAAAGCACAGGGAGGGGATCAATATTTCCACGACAGAGTTGGCCAGTTATTAGCTAGTGGGGCATATTTGTATTCGATCAGTTGAGAGGGAGGTTTGTGTTTTAATGGGAGACTTTTGGTTCCATAGGATGAGGATTTGAGACGTGGAGTGATGTCAGAGTCTCATGAGTTCAGGTTTGCGGTTCATCTCGGTGGGAATAAGATGTAACTGGATATGCGTAGGTAGTATTGATGGTCGAGGATGAAGCGGGACATAGCAGAGTTTGTCTTGAAGTGTGCTACCTACCAGCTAGTGAAGGTAAACCACTAGAGACCGATAGGGATGTTGCATCTACTCGATATAGCACTGTGAAAGAGGGAGATCATCTCCATCGATTTCATTACCAGTATACCGATATCGTAGCGAGGTCACGACTCCATACGGGTGATAGTGGATCAGTTGACTAAGGTGGCCTATTTTCTTTCGGTTCGTATGGATTTTAAGACGAGTCAGTACGCATAGTTATTCATTACGGATATAGTGAAACTATAGGGGGTTTCGATTAATGTTGTGTCTGATAGGTATAAGATCTTTGCATCCTATTTTTGGTAGAGCTTTTAGGAGGCGATGGGAACGGATTTTGTTTTGAGTACGGTGTATCACCCACAGATAGATGGGCAGAGGAGGAGAGTTAATAAAATGTTTGAGGATATGATGCAAATGTGCATACTATACTTCGGGGAAAGATGGGAGAAGTACCTTCCTTTGGTGGAGTTCACATATAATGTAATACCCCGCATTTTTGATTGAATTGAAATTGAAAAAAAAAAAAAACTATGTCAGTATATATATTCAAAATGTTTGGAAATAAAACTATGTCAGTATATATATTCTCGAAATGTTTGGAAATGAAAAGTTAAAATGAATTCATTGAGATACGAATGTGCGACTTAAATATTAGAAACGAATTAATGCGTAAAAGGATCGAGAGGGTACAAATTGGGGGCAATGGCATTTTTGTAAATAAACTAACCTTAGGTATAAATAGAAAAGAAGAGAAGAAGTCTTCATTTTATCATTTCACAAATGGGGGCTAGGGTTTGGTAGAGAGAGAGAGAGAGAGTAAGAAGAGAAGAAAGCTAAGAGGATTTCAAGAGGATTCAACTTCTCCATACAATCCAAGGCAAGTTAATAACCTATATGTGTATATTATGTATCTATAATGAAATTTCACATGAACATGTATTTGAATCCCTAAATTAATATGATATTGATGTTAAAAATGATATGCAATGTATTAGGATCACCCTCCATGTAGATTCAAATGCAATAACATCATTATAGGGATTGAATTGTTGAACAACCTCTTGAATTTGAGAAATCTATGAACTTGTAAATCGTCATATTAAAAACTGTTTTGAGCTGTTTTGGTTCTAAAAATGGATGTTTCGTCCGCATAGCCCAACATAAAATTATATTCCGAACAACTTTGTAGTTTTAAGTTTTTCCGAAAACGGATCGAAAAAGTCTCAAATCGGCGTTTTAAAATTCTGCGCAGAAAGTTGTCGTGAACAGGTCCGAAGTGTATATGTTAGTTTCGGGTCCGTTTTAAGCAAACTACGGTAGCGTGCTCACGTGTCCTTGTTGAAAATTCCAAAAACGGATCGAAAAAGCCTCAAATCGTCATTTTAAAATTCTGGGCAGAAAGTTACCGAAAACAGGGGAGAATATTATATATTAGTTTCGGGTATGTTTTATGCAGGCTATGGAAACGTGCCCACGCGTCCTTTCCTTATAGAAAATCACGTTCCGAAGAACTTTGTAGTTTTAAGTTTTTCCAAAAATGGATCGAAAGATCCTCGAATCTTCATTTTAAATTCTGGGCAGCATGTTGTTGAAATAAGAATGATAATATTTTCCATGTTGTTAGTAAGATAATTGTGGTGTTGTTCCTAATATCCTAACTTGATCACATACTTATGGTTATTAGGGATATATAACCATGAAATGATTTGATGTTGAATTAGTAAATTAATGATGTAAATTATGTTATATTATAAATAATGACTATTGTATGACTCGAGTAAGAGACTTGACATGATTGTATATATACATAAGCGTGAAATTATTTTACATGTGTATTGTCGAGTATACACTAGACTAGTCCTCCGGTCGACGTAGGCACATGTTGAATGCAATTTTTTTTATTGATCCTGTTAGGTTCCGCTCGAGTGTCGTGTCGGAGATAAACCACCGGAACCGGACACATGGTTGTAATGCGGGTCGGATAGAAAGACCTTGAAACGCCATGTGATTTAGGACTTAGTATGATTGCCCTTGCCACATAATATTGGGGAATATTCGTGTGTAGGCCTAGTGTTACGACTTGTTCCCCCGGGTAACGATAGTGACCCTATATGACTTGTTGTGTGAGATATTATGCTTGTGTCTTAAAATAATATCCCGAATCGATGCATTTGATATTATACTTGAAGGAAATATTTTGATACGTTAAATACTGAAATGAGATTAATAATGATTAATCATGATACGATATGAGACTACACGTTACTTGAGTTTGGGTTGGGTAGTCACGACATAGGAACATTGGTTGGGTAATTGAACAACTTAATTACTGGAGACGAGTAATGACTAGTGTGCTTTCATTATAAGTACATCTTATAATTTTATAGCTTGTTTTCTTGCTTTGACGTTCGTCTATCTTGCTTCTTGCTTCTTGCTCCTCTCCTATATATATAATATATGATAGGTCCTCGTCCCGATGGACAATAGACTATGGAGCTTGATGACATCATATCAATCTTAGGATTCCTGTAGCTGTGGAGTTATTCTATTTTAATTTATGTTGCTTGTTTCCCTTTTCTTGAGGGTGGTATCAGAGATTAATATCACGTTGTTTTTACTTGGTATTTGAGAGAATTGTTGTATTATTCTTTCCCATTTTGTGTTGGGCCGCATGTATTGGCATTTTATATTTTTCAGTTTGAGATTACTGATGGATTATTGCAGTTAATAGTTATGAGTTGGTTTCACTTGTTATAGTTGTCATTATATGATTTGGTTACACATATGAGAGTGTACATTTTTACTTTACTGCATTTATTTAAATTTTGTTTTTAATGCCAACATATTGACGCTCCGCTTTAATTTAATTGAGCGTAGCTAACCTAATTAGATTTAAAAATCAGGGTTGTCACAGTTGGTATCAGAGCATTGTTTTAGAGCCTTTAGGGATCTGAGGGCATCCGTTACGTTTTTCGCGCATCGTTTTCTTGATACGTAAAGCCTTACGATTAGGTATTGTATTCAAGGACTTGGAAGATCTTCACGCTGCAATTTTGATGGGCGATTCGGAGCTAGCCTAGTGTATAGGGAGGGTTCCTTGTTTGGATTTCATTCGTGAGACGTCCCACGCATGAGGCGAATCTTCGATCGACCATAGAATAGTACGCGTGAGGTCTGTGTATGAGTACTTGTTGTAATTATGACTAGTGCTCCACTTGAATAAAAAAAAATTTAGATACTTATTCACTTACTATCTTTGAAGATAGTCATTTGATGAGATGTGGACTCTGGGAGGGCTTAGGGTCCAAGCATTTTTCGAGACCGCGATTCACGTGCAACTATCATAGTTTCATCACCCACTAGTAGGCAAGAAAACCTATGTTGAACTTAATGATTGAGTTAACTTTTAATGCTTTAGGGGGAGGAAACACCCGTATATTTGTTGTGCATTATCCACTTTGAATATCGTCACTCTTATGGCTGTAAAGAAGTGGTATAAGTTATAGCCCACCCTGTACTACCACTGAGTTGTTGGTATCACTTGAGTGTGTAGTTGTCTGAAGTTGTTTCCAATGTGGAAGGGTAGAGATTTAGATATGGCACACCTCAAAATGATGTGGTCCAGTTGTTGTTGTGACATTTTCCTGAGAAGAAATTATCACGCTCCACCCGTAATGGACAGACTGTTGAGGCATTCGATGACGTATTAATAAGTGAATGGTTAACGAAGTAAGTCTAGTGATAATAATAAGAGTATATTATTACTCATGAACATGTAAAGGAAGGGTTGTGATTTGAGAGAGGACTACTCCAAATCGGTGTATGTCCCACACCATCAAAGGATGACCTGAGGGGTCCAATTTTGGTGTACGCAAGAGTGTTATCATACTTATGAAAAGCATGAACTAGATTCATCCATTTGATGATGTTCAATGGGAGATTCATGAGTCTAAATCTGGAATGGATAAGTTATTATCCTTGAAATATTGTGTTGGTATCAGGGAAGTTTGGTAGGCATGTAAACCTACACGTTGTCCACACAAGTGATAGATGTCGTATTGGGGTGAAACAGTGGTTCTATAGTGTTTTGATCTGATAAAATCCGTAATGGAATCAACTTAAGGCCTATTAGGTGTGTGTTCGATCATGTACAAGATATATTAGCGGGTTGGGTACTCACATGTTCAGAGTGTAATGTTTCGGTGAGTTATCTCGAACAAGATCATGAGAACGTACCAGTAATGATGCGATGTCTTGGCCATAGAACTAGGGATAAGGAAGTCCATATCGCAAGGTCATACGAGGATTAACATTGGAGAAGTCCAGAATTATCGATGGAGTCTTCTTTCCATATTTGGTAATGATTGGAGTTAAGTATTTTCCGTAAAGCCCTAGATTAAAAAGGGTGTTCGATAAGATGTGGTTATCTTGTTTTGTAACATCGGTATATTTGTTAAAAGTTATCGAGACCAGGATGTGAATATGGGTGTGCTAAGGGATGGACTTAAGATGGAGTTACTAGTTTTGAACCCTACGGTGAGTAGAGAATCTTGATGGACGAGTTGTCAAGTGAGAACATCATGAGGGAGTGTTCAATAGGCGTTTCATTTTATGCGAGTGTGATCGCTTGAGTTGGTGATATATCCACGAGTTCAATTTTTATGTTATCACCCGGTGATTGGGGGTACTAATTTATTGCACGTTGATAATGGTGGTTCTTGATTTTGAATCCATCAGATATGGGAATGTGGCTATGTTGTGGCCCTTGTTATGTATTAATGTGAATTATAGCATGAGTGAGTAGTTAGTGACATGATGTTTACTTAGATCGTGTGTGATTAAAGACGCATTCTAAAACCAAGTATAAGATATTCGATTATGGTGACGTTTATACTAGTGAATAGTCACACCATGATGGTCTTTTGATAATGGTAGAGTCGTGTGTAGCTCAGTTAGTTTTTGCGTGATTGATGATAGTGTTGCCATGTGAGTGTAATCATTAATGACAAGGATTGAGACATTTTTGGGTTTCAAATGTTTGACCCATTCATTGAAATGGTTGTCATAACCTCCAATATAGGGGGACAACAAGAGAGTGTTTCGACCATTGTTGAGAAGTTTTGTAAGGAGGGTGTGTACTCTTGGTCAAATACCCGCGAATGGGTTCGTAAGATATTTAATTTTTACTTCAGTTATGTGTGGATTACTTAGTGGGGTCGCTACCTTATATTTACGACCTTTGACATGTTGGATAGCACACCGTTTTTCATAAAGATCAGGTACCGTTGGTGTGCCGGAAGATGAGTATTCAGATGGTGAGTGTGCCAAATCCTATATTCTGATATGGTAAGATAAGTGGTAATTTTTGGTCTTACCTCATTGCTTGGAAAATATACAAGCCTTATTCGTGGTTTGAAGAACCAAGTTCATTTCTTGTTCGGTGAGAAAATTCTAATATACTCACAGTCCAAGGAAAATCATGTCAAATAGGTTGAATTCCTTACGTGTTTTTAACAAAAGAGCGGTAAGTCGAATCTAGCGAGGGTTTGTCGCCTTGGGTTAGAGCGACCAAACCATGAGAAGTTAGGCAAGGGGGTACATTGCATCTTAGGTTAGTTCGAAACCTTTGGGTGAGGGATCGTTGACCGCCCAGATTGTAACTTTGTCGGTGTTGTCGTGTTCGAGATAGTTTGAACCTTGCTGATATTATTTACCTAAGTCCAGACTTGGAAAGATGGAACAATATTTGTAAGTGCATAGAAGTTGTATGCTTATGCACATGTGCAGCCTTAATGGATAATAAGGGTTGCCATATTGGTTGACTCACCATCAATATAAGTGCAAGGCAAGTGTTTTGACAACTCAGAGTAGAGTTGGCTTTTGAGCTTTGTGTACCATCTATTAGTCGATTATGAGTTGAGTATCGAAGCATGATTGATGAATAATGGCATCTGTATTGAATAGGCGAAGTTGGATTATTTATTGTGTGATGAACCGTTGAGTCTAGAGATAAGTGTTTTTTTGGAGTTAGATGATTCTTGTACCACTAGGGGTCTTGAGTTGACAAATTCCTTATCTCGACAAACTGACAGTAGTGTATCGGAGGGGTTCCTTATTTGGATTTCGCTTGCGAGACACTCCACGCATGAAACTTAGCAAGTCGAGACTTGAGGGTATTGATTTTTGGATCAGCTTAGTAGCTCAGTTATGTTTGGCTTTGGGGTGAGACTTCGGTTGTAGAGTTAGAAATGGGAAAGAATCTCCAAGGATTTAATTATTTGGTTGCCAAGATCGCAGTGCGATGATGATTCGATTTGGGTCATCATCGACAGACTACAAAGGTGGATATTTCCTTCTAGTGATGATGGATTATACGGTAGCACAGTATGCCATGATTTTTTTATTAGCGAGATTGTGAAGTTGCATGGGGTATCGCATGATATCGTGTCCAACCGTGGCAGTGTCATCATTTGGCACTTTTGGTTTGGTCTTCAGGAGGCAACGGGAGTTCAGTCGAGTTTAAGTATTGCGTTCCACCCTCAGTTTGATGGTCCGACGGAGCGGGTAAACCAAATTTTGGAGGACATGCTATGATTTTATGTGTTGGACTTCAAAGGTGGTTGGGATACACATTTACCACTGGTGGAGTTCGCATACAATAATAGTTATCAGACAAACTATTGTTATAGAACCATATGAGGATTTTTACGACATGCCTTGTCGATCCCCTACATATTGGTTAAAGTTCGGAGAGCACCGAATGCTAGGTCCGAATACTGTAAAGGAGACCTCAGAGAAGGTTGACTTGATTCGTGCACGTATGAAGACCGCACAAGATCGTCAAAAGACTTATGTTAACATAAGGCAGAGGAAGTTAAAGTTCGTTGTTGGGGACCAGATGCGGATGAGGGTCTCACCCATGAGAGGCGTTGTTCATTTTGGTGCCAAAAGGAAGCTTTCAACGTGATACGAGGGTTCGTTTATAGGGTTGGGTAGGTTGGGATCAGTTGCCTACCGTTTAGCCCTACCCCTACTAGCTCCAGCGTGTACATGATATATTTTTTATATATCCATGTTGAGGAAGTTCTTATGTCCCGAGGACTCACACCTACACATAGAGTTAGATGAGGTTGAGCTGTAGCCCGATGGGACCTATGAGGAGAGTTCGGTCAAGATCCGAGATCGTCGTGAGCAGTAGTAGAGGTCAAAATTTATTCCCCTTGTTCGTGTTATGTGGTGTAATCATGATGAGTCTGAGGCCACTTGGCAGAGAGAAGATGACTTGCGAATTAGTCACCTATATCTCTTCATGGAAGGTACGTGCGAAACTACCTTACTTGACTTGAATTGATTTGTTTAAATTTGGATTTCGAGGACGAAATCCCGTTCGTAGAGGGGGAGAATGAAATACCCCGCATTTTTAATTGAATTGAAATTGAAAAAAAAAACTATGTTAGTATATATATTCGAAATGTTTGGAAATAAAACTATGTCAGTATATATATTCTCGAAATGTTTGGAATTGAAAAGAATTCATTGAGATACGAATGTGCGACTTAAATATTAGAAGCGAATTAATGCGTAAAAGGATCGAGAGGGTACAAATTGGGGGCAATGGCATTTTTGTAAATAAACTAACCCTAGGTATAAATAGAAAAGAAGAGAAGAAGTCTTCATTTTATCATTTCACAAATGGGGGCTAGGGTTTTTTAGAGAGAGAGAGAGAGAGTAAGGAGAGAAGAAAGCTAAGAGGATTTCAAGAGAAATCAACTTCTCCATACAATCCAAGGCAAGTTAATAACCTATATGTGTATATTATGTATCTATAATGAAATTTCACATGAACATGTATTTGAATCCCTAAATTAATATGATATTGATGTTAAAAATGATATGCAATGTATTAGGATCACCCTCCATGTAGATTCAAATGCAATAACATCATTATAGGGATTGAATTGTTGAACAACCTCTTGAATTTGAGAAATCTATGAACTTGTAAATCGTCATATTAAAAACTGTTTTGAGCTATTTTGGTTCCAAAAATGGATGTTTTGTCTGCATTTCCTGACAAAAAATTATATTCCTAACAACTTTGTAGTTTTAAGTTTTTCCGAAAACGGATCGGAAAAGTCTCAAATCGGCGTTTTAAAATTCTGCGCAGAAAGTTGTCGTGAATAGGTCCGAACTGTATATGTTAGTTTCGGGTCCGTTTTAGGCAGGCTATGGTAGCGTGCTCACGTGTCCTTGTAGAAAATCACGTTCCGCACAACTTTGTAGTTTTAAGTTTTCCCAAAAACGGATCGAAAAAGCCTCAAATCGGCATTTTAAAATTCTGGGCAGAAAGTTACCGAAAACAGGGGAGAATATTATATATTAGTTTCGGGTATGTTTTATGTAGGCTATGGAAACATGCCCGCGATTCCTTATAGAAAATCACGTTCCGAACAACTTTGTAGTTTTAAGTTTTTCTAAAAATGGATTGAAAGATCCTCGAATCTTCATTTTAAATTTTGGGCAGCATGTTGTTGAAATAAGAATGATAATATTTTTCATGTTGTTAGTAAGATAATTATGGTGTTGTGCCTAATATCCTAACTTGATCACATACTTATGGTTATTAGGGATATATAACCATGAAATGATTTGATGTTGAATTAGTAAATTAATGATGTAAATTATGTTATATTATAAATAATGACTATTGTATAACTCGAGTAAGAGACTTGACATGATTGTATATATACATAAGCGTGAAATTATTTTACATGTGTATTGTCTAGTATACACTAGACTAGTCCTACGGTCGACGTACGGACATGTTGAATGCGATTTTTTGTAATTGATCCTATTAGGTTCCGCTCGAGTGCCGTGTCGGAGATAAACCACCGGAATCGGACACATGGTTGTAATGCGGGTCGGATAGAAAGACCTTGAAACACCATGTGATTTAGGACTTAGTATGATTGCCCTTAACACATAATATTGGGGAATATTCGTGTGTAGGACTAGTGTTACGACTTGTTCCCCCGGGTAACGATAGTGACCCGATATGACTTGTTGTGTGAGATATTATGCTTGTGTCTTAAAATAATATCCCGAATCAATGCATTTAATATTATACTTGAAGGAAATATTTTGATACGTTAAATACTGAAATGAGATTAATAATGATTAATCATGATACGATATGAGACTACACGTTACTCGAGTTTGGGTTGGGTAGTCACGACATAGGAACATTGGTTGGGTAATTGAACAACTTAATTACTGGAGACGAGTAATGACTAGTGTGCTTTCATTATAAGTACATCTTATAATCTTATAGCTTGTTTTCTTGATTTGACGTTCGTCTATCTTGCTTCTTGCTTCTTGCTCCTCTCCTATATATATAATATATGACAGGTCCTCGTCCCGATGGACAATAGACTATGGATCTTGATGACATCATATCAATCTTAGGATTCCTGTAGCTGTGGAGTTATTCTATTTTAATTTATGTTGCTTGTTTCCCTTTTCTTGAGGGTGGTATCAGAGATTAATATCACGTTGTTTTTACTTGGTATTTGAGAGAATTCTTGTATTATTCTTTCCCATTTTGTGTTGGGCCGCATGTATTGGCATTTTATATTTTTCAGTTTGAGATTACTGATGGATTATTGTAGTTAATAGTTATGAGTTGGTTTCATTTGTTATAGTTGTCATTATATGATTTGGTTACACATATGAGAGTGTACATGTTTACTTTACTGCATTTATTTAAATTTTGTTTCTAATGCCAACGTATTGACGCTCCGCTTTAATTTAATTGGGCGTAGCTAACTTAATTAGATTTAAAAAGCAGGGTTGTCACATATAACTACTAGTAGTTTACCATCATCATGGAACCATTTTAGGCGCTATATGGGCAGCCTTGTCGTCCACCCGCTTGCTGGTTAGAGGTGGGAGATAACAAACTATTGGGTCCATAGATGATTTAGGACAGCACTGCCAAGATTGAGTTGATTCAAGGGTGCATTCGTATAGCTTAGGACTAGTAGAAGAGTTATGTCGATGCATAGAGGAGGCACATAGATCTTATGGTTTATGACCAAGTGCTAGTAAGGGTTTATCCTATGAAGGGGCTTATGAGGTTCAGCAAGAAAAGGAAGCTAGCACCGAGATATATGGTACCATTTTTAATTATCGAGAGGGTGGTACCAGTGGCATATAGGTTGAAACTACCAGAGCACTTACAGCGAATTCAGAATGTGCTCCACGTGTCATCGCTGAAGAGGTACCAGAGGAGTGAGAGGTCTTTCTGGCCTATCCCATTAGACGATATTGACTTGTAGCCAAATATCTCGTATGAGGAGAGATCGATGACAATACTTGATCGTAGTGAGAGTAAGCTTCCATCTATGGTGGTACCCCAGGTTCGAGTTCAATGGGGGCACCACAATATTGACGAGTCAACATGGGAATTGGAGGATGATATGCATGAGTGGTACCCAGAGTTATTCACCACAGTTACGTCCCAATTTCGAGGGTGAAATTTCTTTGTAAGGGGGAAAGTATGTAACACCTCGTATTTCTGGTTATTAAAATTTAATTAATTTGGCTATTTTAAATTACATGTGTGACGTAATTTAAATGGATTAAATATTATATGATTGGATAAAATATTAATCAGGAGATAATGATTAACGTTTGTGAATAAAATTACTAAGAGAATAGTAAATAATTATTTTACGTCATAGCGAGTGATGGTGATGTAGTAGTATTTTATCTCAGTCGCAAGTCGCTTGTAGACTATTTGGGGTCAAGATAGGAAATTATTTTAGAGTGACTTAAATTCTTATTTCAAGATCCCAGTTGATTTCGAATGGGTCGAAATCGTCGGAATAGTGTACCCGAGGGTACTAATTAGGTCCCGGAGCCTTTTTAGTCATAATTGAGCCCACACGGGGGTGTTTGAGTCATTTGGGCTTGGCCATTAGCCTAATTTCCGGATTAGGGATTATAAACCTAAGTATAATTAGTTGGGGCAGTAGCTAAACACATTCTAAACCCTAAGGAACCAAGAGGAGGCTATTAGAGAGGTGAAAGAGAGAGTTCTTGGTGATTTTACACTTTCTTGCATCACCCTTACCACCGGAGTGCCATCGGAAGGAAAGGAAGGCATCCTCACCATACACAACACGAAATCAGATCTTCTAGTAGAAAGGCAAGTGTTTATCTTTCATTTTTAAAGAGTTTATAATACCCATGGTGGAATTCATGAAATTTAGCATGAACTTGTGTTTTTGTGATAAAATAAAGGAACTAATTCATGTATTAATTGGAATAAATGTTAGAGACTTGATTTATGGGTTTAAATAATACGAAATATGATAATTGTGATGATATGAGGAAATTATTTCTAGGTTTTATGAAGAACATGCATGAAAAAGAAAAAACTAGGGTTTGTGTAGAAAAACTTGTGATGAATTCTTGAAAGTTATTGTTTAATGATGTTTTAATGGTAGAGATTCGTTTATTTGATGTTGGAACAAATTATATGGAAACTTGAGCACGATTCATAAGGGTTGTGTGGGTTAAAAATCGTGGAAATCGTAACAGGGAAGAAGAGGGACTGTCAGGGGTTTCAAACCGGTTCGGCCCCATACTATAACAGGTTAGAGTGACCTATTATCCCCATAATTTATTTGTGTAAACTTTTAAGTGATTAATTATGGGAAAACTTATGGATAAGTTTAATATTTGTAAAAGAACTTAAGGGTGGTAAATAGGTATGTGATTAAGGTTAGGCTATGGGAATTTACGTTTTCGATTATCTGAAGGGGAAACGATAACCTAAGGCTTAAATTAGTAGTATAGAGATGTTTAACTACTGAATTAACATAAGGGGTGGATAGAACCTTTGGGTAATGAGCTATGCTCAAAAAATATGGAATAAATATTATGTAAGAATTATTCTTACAATGAGTATTCGAGAGAAATAAATACTACATACAAGAACAACTCTAGTGTCATCCGGTGAATTCTGGTTTATTCTTTATTCTAAGTTCTCGACTATTTCTGAGCCATCAACCTGTGATTGCACTTCGGTTCCTTCCACCGACTCATAGCTAATATCTATAAAAAAAATTGCTAAGCTTGCGCCTTAATTACACTTCTCAACTGATAGACGATATCAAACTCATCTAACTCAATCGACCAAGACATTAACCTACCCAATATCTTGAGTTTATGAATTAGTTATTATAGAGGTGTGTTAGTGAGCACTACCAATGTATGAGCTTAAAAATAGGGCTTCATCTTTTTTGACATATGTATCAAAGCATATGCAAGATTTTCCATCTTTGGGAACATCATCTCGGCCCCTTTAGTGCTTTTTTGTTATAATACACTAGCTTTGGAGTTCCATCATTGTCTCTAAAAATTTATGCACTGGTAGCCAACTTTCAGACCGTCGGGTAAAGATACAGTTCCTCCCCTTGAATGGGACGAGACAAAATCATTGGTGAGCCTAAATAGGCTTTTAAATCATGGAATGCTTTCTTTCATTGTTCATCCTAAATGGACACTTTTTTCAAAATTTTAAAAATATCAAACATTTAATGGTTGCTCGTGAGACAAATTTATTAAGCGCAACAACTCAACCTGCCAACCTCTGGATATATATGGTGTATATTGGGGTTTTCATGTCAATCAGTGCCTTTATGTTGGTGGGGTTAGCCTTAATGCCCCTTTGATTGACTATGAACCCTAAAAATATTCCTACGCTGATACCGAACACACATTTTGTAGGGTTTTGCTTCATCATGTACTAATCTATGTTGTCAAAAGTTCTTTCCAAGCCCTTAAGCTATACATTTTTTCTCATATTCAATCAAGTTAATGTCTCCCTTTTGTGACCCAGCATTCGTCTCAATGACATGAGCCTTTAATTCAGCTGGCTCTGCTCCTCCACCTGCCATTCCCCTAGAGATCATTTTACATCAAAATAGATCATGTGGAAGTTACCTTTAACTGCACTAGGTTTTATTAGAAAAGCGAGATCATCCTCCTAGTCATTGTTTGACTATGGGTCATTTCGATTCACTTGTACTTACTTCTTTTTTAGTCCTTCATCGTTCAATGAGGAATATATTTTCCTATTATTGTCTCGACTTCCACATTTATCAATTTGATTTTCCATCTTCCTTTGCTCGGTAACTTATTGATCTCGTAGTTCCGAGAGAAGCACTAATCATTTGTGTGGCTATGTGTAGACACCATATTCTAGGACCCCCTAAGTCTCTCCATAGACTCATATCACTTCCCCCTTCCACCGCAAACCTAGGTTGCACTCCAAATACCGATTTAGAGACCATTGGGCGCCATCGGGCCCCATTTGGCTCCGGTTAACTCTTTCATCGGAGTGAAAGCTCTTTTAATCCTTTGAAGGGCTCTAAACCCCCTTTCCAACGGCCCTCCTCGTGAGTGAAACAGCATAACTGTTCAGACGAACAATTAGTTTTCCCCTAAAAATTGATCCGGAGGCTACCGCACACTGTCAGACTCCGTTTGACCAAAGTCAACTCTTCAGCTCGAATGAGACTGAATGAATCTCCTAAGGGAACTGAATACCCTTTCTAATGATCCACCCCGTGCACGATTCTGACCTACGGTGACGACGAATGAGTTATTTTACTCCGAGAGGTCATCGGGAACTTTCGAGACCCGATTGACCAAGGTCAACTTTACAAACTGAGAAAGAATCTTTGGAATGTCAAAATCCATCTCCTAATCTTTCCAACGGTCTATCACATGTGCGATTCTGACTTACCATGCGGACGAATGATCCATTTGCGTCTGACAAGATCATGTCTAAAGAACCGACGTGCGCTTCCAAGCCACATTTGACCCAAAGTCAACTCCCGAACCCAGGAGAGGTCCAAAGGACTCTGGAAGGCCTCTAAATTACAGTTCTAACAGTATACCCCGTGTGCAATTCGGATCAACGATTTGTGCTCTATAGTCATTTTTCCCAAAAAGTTCGCACGGGACTGCTAATTAGCAGGTCCTGAACCCTGCCTATTGGCACAGTGTCAAGGGTGACCTACCGATAGGCACCCTCTGGGGTAGGAAGATAGGCACCCCTTTTTTCCCTACAAATAAGGGGCATGACCTCATTCCTAACGGACAGCAAAAACCCATCAGCATCAGTGATCTCAGCAACATTCTCTCAAAGTCAGCGAAGTTCCATATGAGAAATCTCATTCAAGCCTAAATACCCATCCTTCTCACACCCAATTTGGCCAATATCCTTCTCTCTCATTGATTAGGCATAAATATTGTATTTTTATTCCCCTAATTTTGGTACATTTGTGAACTCGAGTGATGCAACCGATATGGATTTAATGCACATTTATGCTACTAACCTTCGTTGGCAAGTATTTCGTGTTTCGTGTTTCTCCTATTTATTTTACAGGTTAATTATGCAAGTGGTGCAAAAGAGAAAGCGAAACGATAAAAGAAAGGCTAGGAAGGCAAGTTCAAGGGAATTTTGGTAATTCTGCAGCCAGATCCATGAGGATGATTCAACTTAAAAGTTAAAAAGCTTGGAATAACAAGAACACTGAAAGAAACGGCACCCAAATCCGAGTTACGGTTGCCGAGTTATGACCAATTGAAGTTGAAGAAAAATCCAAGGAAGAAAGGAAGAAAACAAGAAAAAATTATAAGTGTTAGAATGAAAGAAAAAGTCACCCAAGCCAGCGAAATTTCTCAAACCCAATGTCGAACCGGTTTGGGGGGCGAACCGGTTCGGGGGTCCTGAAGTGCGAATTTACTCCTTTATTCTGATTGGTCCAAAGAATCCCATGAACTTAAAACTCTTTCAAAAACAGATTTGGACATACTTACTGACCTAGGAACAACAGTTCTGGAGAGTTTTTGTAGTTTTGGTAGAGAAAAAAAAGGAGAATAACATCTAGGAACATAAGTTGAATTAATTGCTTCAAGATTGATACAATTCCGGGTTTGTTTTCAAGTTGTAATCCAAGTTTCTTTCTTATGATTATTGTTCTTCCATGGTAATTTTTCTTGCATGATTTGAATCAATTTCTGCGTTCATAATACTTAGTTACGTATTTCAATCTAGTTTTATCATGAGTTCCTTCACATGCAACGTTACTAGTCCATGCATCCTTCAGTTTAATATGTCCGGCTAGGTTTAAAAGGCCAGGATACATGAACCCAGCGTGATGTGTTAATTGCATGTGTATAAAATTAGTCCTCTGAATTTAGTGATTGATTACGACCGTATTTCATGGGAACACAACAATTGTAGATCTTTATAACTCGTTTGCCTCTGGGTAACCGAGATGATTTAGAATGTAATTCGAGTGTAACTATCGTGGTACCTATTTACTCATCCTCAGATTAAGTATGACGCGGGCTTGAACCTCATATACGTAATTCTTGGGAGTACTAAATTCCAGGTCAAATTAATCAGTTAAATTTATGATTAGTATTATAACTGCAATACACTAGGGTTAGGGGATTGTATTCCCGTCCTGTTTTTCTCATCACTTAGTTAAAAATTTCAAATCATTTTTTCAATCATATTTTAGGTAGTTTAGTATTTGCATCTCTTCATAATTTGATAATTTCATTTAGTTGTAGTCATCCCAAAACCAAAACATTTTTTCTTTCTTTTTAGAGTCAAAGTTTGGATTCCTTCGTCTTTTCCCATCGTCACAACTTCGTTGTCCTTTTTCCCTGAGGATCGATACCCGACTTGTCGAATTATTACTTGAGCGACAGGCTTGCACTTGAGCCTAGAGAGTACGCATTTTTGAGACACATTTTCAGTCGCGTCAAATTTTTGGCTCCGTTGCCGGGGAATTAGGTAGACTTAGGATTAGATCGAGTCAATCCAAAGCTTTGACCAAAAATCTCCAAAAATCCAAAAACATATAAAAAAAAATTCAAAATTAATGCAAAATTCTGAACTCACTCCTACACCCCATAATACTCCAACTAGCATTCACGAAAATCCAATCGTTGAGTATAACCTCGATAGCCCTCACACTCCAAACGCCCCACAGTTCTGGATCCCACCTCCCACACCGTCACACTCAATCTCAAACAACACTCCGTTTTCCTTCTTAGGACACACCCCCGAGTAGACCTCGAGCACACCAAGTGAGAGCACCGAGTCATTAAGAGAGAGGGAGATGTCGCAACACGATAGTGCAGCTACCGGTGAGTGACCGGGCGGAAAAAGTGTGTTCGTGTGAGGACACAATCGTTGTGTGTTTCACCGCCGTGATACAAAAAACCTAAGCTACTACTACACTTGACAAGCAAGCACAGCGATAAGTCGGGTATCGTAATAAATCCACAGGGAGTGATTGAATTTTAGATGTTAATTGTTTAATTATGTCAAGAATAAAAGTGTAAAAGATGATAGGTTGGAAATGGTGACAAAAGAAAAGAATAAGTCAACGCTAAATTAAAGAAAAGAGAGGATCGGGATCGCATCCACACATTCACGGGCTAAACAACTACTAATTAGAATTTCGATTCGAAAACATTTAATCGGTCATTTTCAATTAAGCATAAACATCACGCAATAAGGAATTTAAGCCAAAGTTGCGAGATTAAACATTTAATCAAAAATGGTCACACGCGGATTAAATTCAGATTATCGCTATAAACACTAAAGTTGCATGACAAATAAAGTTAAACGCATAACAATCCAACTTTAATACACGCGGTTTCAATTAAATGCAATTTTACACGAAACCCTAACTTTCGAGGTCCAACCCCGTAAATGGCGTAACGAAATCCCGACCCTATTTATCTAAGGGCACGGCATGGAAATAAACTAATTTACACTAATATTACACTATAAAAGAAATAAATAACAATAAATAAACTTATCTAGGCATGGAAAATGGAAAGAAAGCAAGGAAAACAACTAAAACAACTATATTAAGGAAGAAAAGGTTAAGGTACAACTTACAAAACAAAGAGTACAACCATCCAAAGCAAGAGGGATAGGGTTTAGCTCCCAATTATAAAATCCCTATATCTAGCAAAAATGAAAGTATATAAGATCCCCCCTCTTCAAAATGAAGAGATAAGGGTTAGATACAAAATATCCCATGGCAAAATTGTAAATAAAAAGGAAATTTGCCAAATATCAGTAGGGCCGAATCGATTTGGCCTGGAGCCGAATAGATTTGGCCCCCCAATATTTGGCTACTGGTCCAAGATGAATCGATTTGGCTAGGGGGGCGAATCGATTTGGGTTGGAGCAGAATCGATTTAGCTTCCTGGTTTTGGTTTCTTTGGAATCCTCTTCCGCTAAAAGTCTCATAACTTATTCATTCGGACTCTGAATCGAGCACCGTTTGGGGCCACGCGAAGCTTGTTCAGAGGGATACAACTTCCATGAAGACATTGGGATAATTTCCCAAATTGTGAATTGACTAAAATGCCCTTACGCGTGCGGATTTGTACGAAACTTCATCGGAATGCATCCAACTTCATACTTAGCACCTGTAATCCCTACAAAAGCCCAAATATACCTCATATAGCATGTTAACATATAAAATGGAGGTTGTATGATTATCGAGCATAAATGTAGGAATTAAGGTACCCGAGGGGGCTAATAACGCGTACGTTAACGGGTGAAATACGCAATATTTGCGTCGTATCACACCCCCTAACTTACACATTGCTAGTCCCTAGCAATGAAATAGGAAACAACAGGAACTAAAAGGAAACCAAATTAGGAAACAAGTACAAAATGGGATGAAAAAGTAATAAAAAGATAAGGTCACTTTCGCGGGCGAACGATTGCATTTAGCATATGCAATAAGCCGTTAAACCCCTAGGTTACCCTAGTGGACGAGTGTCATCTCATGAGGGTTTTCAGGGATGAAACCCACAAACATCATATGGTTTCCTCAAAATATGCCCAACCCAACATGCGACAAACTCAACAACAATAACGAAAAAGATTTCAAACATGTTATTAGCATATTGAACGAATTCAAGCTAAACTCCGTTGTTCTAAACAAGTTGAATGCACCTCATAGAATTGAAACTTTAAAAGTGGGAGGGGGGAGAGCAAATGCAAAATATGATTTGGCAAAAACTTAAATAATCCGGATAAACATAAAGCAAGCATATTCAATCCTCACGGGGATTACACATATCAAGCGAATTTCACTCGAAACAGGGAGGTAACACACGGGACATACGGGCATAAAGAGTAAATGCAAATGGAAACTAGGCCGCACACATGTCACAAATGAAGAACGCTATATATAAAATGAAAAACTGTAATCTCAATGAAAGATACCGCACACTAAAAGAGGCGAAATGCATTTTCACAGATTATCAAAACTATTATGACTTTTAAATTAAAATTCACCCTAAGATCACATAGAAATTTATAGGGTTGTAATGTAGGTTTGGGGTTAAGGTACGAAATGAAAGGTATATGTACGGATTCAAAGTGTTCGGAGATGAAAACTTGGAATAATGGGAAGGATGCGGGCAATATCAAAAATGGAAAGTAACTTCCAAACAAGCATTACATGTATCATTTGGAGAGTAATCAAAGCTTATTGAACACTATACAAAACATATACAAACTTCTCTTTCTTTTCTTTTCTTCTTTTTCTCATTTTTCTCTTTTGTTTTCTATTGCTTTTTGCTTTCTCTTTTTCTTCACTTTTTCACTACTTTCTTTTCTTTGCTTATCAAACTCTCATATGCCTAAATTGCAACCGACATCATAACAACATCATTCAATCCCAAGTAACATTCCAAACAAAGGTATGGAAAGTGTATGTACGGTATAAAACTCAAATGTAGAGTTTGTTATGGGAATTTGGGTAATGAAACGAAAGGCTATATTTTGGCTCAAAGGGGTTGACTAGGGAAACATATAAGGGTGAGGTCAAGGCTAATATGGGCGATATAACAAAAAGGGCCTACGATCATTTCACAAAGTTTACGCAATTCTCGAGTCAAAACAATATATGAAAATCATGCTCAAGTAACACATTTCAAGTATGAACTCAATTAATGAACGGTCAAATGAAAGAATAGTGAGATTACCAACGAATTCAACATTTTCAAAGAGAAAAGAATAGTGTATAACACTCACAAACGACGAAAGGTACAAAGCTTACTCGGTGTAAGTATATACAATGCAACAAAAGATTACCGAGTTATAAAAATCTTAAACCAAATCAATATAACCAGGAAAGTGCATATGCTCATGGGATAAAGTTTAATTCATGAAGTTATTCACAATATCAATGATTTGAGGACTAAAGTCTAATAACTTCTAAAATCGAGAGCATGCATCATTGAGTTGTCTATTGGATCGGGTAATTATTGAAATTTATCACTGGAAACAAGGCAAAATGCCCAACAAAGGAGAAAAAAGAAAGAAAATATTTTTGAAATTTTTGAAATTTTTCACAAAAAGGCATACTTAGTAACTAAATGTGAGCAAATCCATGGACTACACATGAAATGGATAGAATATCCTACACCCCCTAACTTAAATGTTGCATTGTCCTCAATGCGCATTAAGAACACAACACAAAGAAAGGAAAAGAACGATATTACCCAAAATTGGAGAGATCTCCATAAGCACGAGTCCAATGAAATCTACAAAACAAGTTAGTACCGAGCATAGCAAAAACAAATAACAAAAAGTTAACTAATTACACTAGACTAAATTAAAAGGAAAGAAAAATAGGAAAGAAAGAAAATTAAAAAGCTAACTATTTACAACCTACTATTTAGGCTTCACACTAACTATACACTAGAAGTCTAAATAGTTGAGGGTCCACCCAAAAAGGTATTTGACTTTGAAAGATCAATGGTGGACCCTCCAAAGCGAACATGCCTCCCGGAAAATAAGAATTCCGTTTGAACAACGGAAGGCATGTGGGTGGTGAAAAAAGTGAACCATCGCCAATTTGAAATTTTGGGCGGACGATGGGGGATTTGGATAACAAGGAGGATAGGTACACTAGAGGTCCAAGAAAAATCGACTCATCTCCCAAAGATTTTTCAAATGGAATGGGAGATGGTGCACACATCGGGATAACATCCATCGAAAATAAGTCCGGTAAAGAGTCCTCGTCGGCAAAAAGTGCAGAAGTATTAATTTCTACCGACTCATAGGAATCAACCGGTAATTCTAATGGTTCGATCACGATAAACGAATATGGTGATGAAACAAATTCAATCTCAACCGACTCATCGTCGGAAGGAGATTGAATTTTGGGGGAAAAAGATGCACACTCGATGAGAAATTCTTCGAAAAATTTAGGTGAAACACAAGTTTCCACCTCCTCGTTGTTTTGTGCATAAGAATTCATCTCATCGCAAAGTGCACCAAGTCTCATTCTAGCATCATTTACGCTTTCCAAACCTTGGGAGTAAAGAAGCAAAGTTTCTTCCAAAGTAGGCTTCCTCGGCTCAAGAGCCTCGGACTCCTCATTTGGTTGAAACTTGTCTTCGAAAGTAATGAAATAAGAATCGTCATTGGATTCGAATAATGAATCCAACTCAAGCTCCCAATAACGATTTTCATTCCGATAAATGTTTTCAAGTCTTTCATTTTCAAGAAATTCTTGAAAATGGAAAACTTGAAAACTATCCCCAAAGTATGAATCATTAGAATAACCGTAATAACTATAATAGTAGGACATGATTACCTCGTTGTTTGCAGATGGAGAATCCGAGCAAGAAAGTGAGCAACCGCGAATCAAAGTTTCTTAGCACTCAAATATGCTATCCTACAAAAAAGGTTAAAACAAAGAATACAAATACAAAAGGAAAAGGAAAAATACTACAAAATAATAAAACAATTACTATCTAAAACACACTCCCCGGCAATGGCACCATTTTGTGACCGAGCGGAAAAAGTGTGTTCGTGTGAGGACACAATCGTTGTGTGTTTCGCCGCCGCGATACAAAAAACCTAAGCTACTACTACACTTGACAAGAAAGCACAGCGGTAAGTCGGGTATCGTAATAAATCCACGGGGAGTGATTGAATTTTAGATGTTAATTGTTTAATTACTTCAGGAATAAAAGTGTAAAAGATGATAGGTTGGAAATGGTGACAAAAGAAAAGAATAAGTTAACGCTAAATTAAAGGAAAGCGAGGATCGGGATCGCATACACACATTCACGGGATAAACAACTACTAATTAGAATTTCGATTCGAAAACATTTAATCGATCATTTTCAATTAAGCATAAACATCACGCAATAAGGAATTTAAGCCAAAGTTGCGAGATTAAACATTTAATCAAAAATGGTCACACGCGGATTAAATTCGGATTATCGCTATAAACACTAAAGTTGCATGACAAATAAAGTTAAACGCATAACAATCCAACTTTAATACACGCGGTTTCAATTAAATGCAATTTTACACGAAACCCTAACTTTCGAGGTCCAAACCCGTAAATGGCGTAACGAAATCCCGACCCTATTTATCTAAGGGCACAACATGGAAATAAACTAATTTACACTAATATTACACTATGAAAGAAATAAATAACAATAAATAAAATTATCTAGGCATGGAAAATGGAAAGAAAGCAAGGAAAACAACTATATTAAGGAAGAAAAGGTTAAGGTACAACTTACAAAACAAAGAGTACAACCATCCAAAGCAAGAGGGATAGGGTTTAGCTCCCAATTATAAAATCCCTAAATCTAGCAAAAATGAAAGTATATAAGATCCCCCCTCTTCAAAATGAAGAGATAAGGGTTAAATACAAAATATCCCATGGCAAAATTGTAAATAAAAAGGAAATTTGCCAAATATCAGCAGGGCCGAATCGATTTGGCCTGGAGCCGAATTGATTTGGCCCCCCGATATTTGGCTACTGGTCCAAGACGAATCGATTTGGAAATTTCCGAATCGATTTGGCTAGGGGGCCGAATCTATTTGGGTTGGAGCCGAATCGATTTGGCTTCCTGGTTTTGGTTTCTTTGGAATCCTCTTCCGCTAAAAGTCTCATAACTTCTTCGTTCGGACTCGGAATCGCGCACCGTTTACGGCCACGCAAAGCTTGTTCAGAGCGATACAACTTCCATGAATACATTGGGACAATTTCCCAAATTGTGAATTGACTAAAATGCCCTTACGCGTGCGGATTTGTACGAAACTTCACCGGAATGCATCCAATTTCATACTTAGCACCTGTAATCCCTACAAAAGCCCAAATATACCTCATATAGCATGTTAACATATAAAATGGAGGTTGTATGATTATCGAGCATAAATATAGGAATTAAGGTACCCAAGGGGGCTAATAACGCGTACGTTAACGGGTGAACTACGCAATATTTGCGTCGTATCAGTGAGGAAGAGCCCCCATACCGCCCGCTGAGAGAATTCTTCTATCCCGAGTGCACTGTCACTCTGGGATTCATTATACTCTCTTATAACGCTGGGCAATTCCGTTTCAAAAATGGGATGATCCAAATGCTACCTCATTACCATGGTATGGATTCTAAAAAGCCATACCTCCATATTAGGGAATTTGAGGATGTGTATGATACTCTCAATGATCAAACCTGCACACAAGAGGTGATCCGCCTCAAACTCTTCCCTTTCTCGCTCAAAGATAAAGCTAAGACCTGGCTATGGTCTTTACCTTCAAGCTCGATTCCATCTTGGAACGATTTGCAATCGAGATTTCTTAAGAAATTCTTCCCAACACATCGAACAATCTCCATAAAGGCTCAAATTCAAGCGTTCAGACAATCTGAAAATGAGCCATTTCAATGATGTTATGAACGTTTCAACGAGTTAATTACTTCATGCCCCCATCATGGATTTGATTCAGCGCAAATCATCTCTTTTCTCTATAATGGGATGAATCTTAACTCCAAGCAACTTGTTGAAACCATGGGAAGTGGTCCGTTTGTCGATTTAGATTCCCACGATGTTGAGCCGCCAAGACTACCCAATCCTGGGACACTTCTGATCCTAACTCTCAAAATTGAAATCGTCAAGTGACCACCACTCCGTCGGCGTCCGACCTATTTTACGTAGATAAGAATTCTATGACGGACAGTCAATTGGATACCCTTAAGAAAGGATTTTGAGACCTATGTGAGATATATGGAAAAGGACCGGCTAGATCCATACCAAAACCCATTGAGAAGGTGTGTGCGATTTGTGAGGCGAGTCATTCAATTGAGGAATGCCCAACTATACCCGCCTACAAAGTAATGCTTCAGGAGAAAGTTAGTGATATAGGAGGATTTAAGGGTAAATTTCGATGCACCGCACGGGAATTCATACAAACCTTCGTGGAAAAACCATCCCGGTTTTAGCTATGGGCAACAACATGCCTCAATGAACCCCCTTCACATATTACCCCTCATCCACCACAACACTTTCAACAAGCTCCACACATGCAAGGAGTGCAAGCACCACCACCGCAAGGATCTTATATCCCGCCACCGCGGAGAACTCTCGAGGATACCATGAATTAATTCATCGCAAGCCAGACAACAAACAATGCCAAATATGATCGTATGATTGGTGACATAAATGCAAATCTGTCAAAGATACAATCCTCATTGAGTGTTCAAGAGAAGGGCAAGTTTCCTGCCCAAGGCCAAAGACCTCCGCAAGGTTAAACTAGTGTTAGGTCCACCTCCACTGAACATCAGGAGAAATGTCAAGGTGTGACCACTCTTCATAGTGGGAGAGTCGTTGATTTATCACCTCCCCCACACGACACAATGAAAGATAAGGAGATTTCGCCCGGCACGAAAGAGGCCGAAGATGTCCCTTAAATGAGAGTGATAAAGAAGATGCTAGTGAGCCCGTGGTAGTAGTGAAACCACCCTCTGCGGCGCTGTTTCCTCAAAGGTTGATTCCCTCTCATAAAGAAAACCCACGTGAAGACGTGCTAGAAGTGCTAAAGCAAGTAAAGCTAAATTTACCTTTCCTCGATGCCATTAAGCAAATTCCAGCTTATGCTAAAGTCATCAAAGACTTCTTTATGGTAAAGAGAAAGATGAAAGTAAAGAAGAATGTCTTTCTAGCACAAAATGTGAGCTCCATTATGCTAAATGATCTCCCGCCTAAATTCAAAGATCCCGGTGCACCCACCATTTCCTGCATCATTGTAGAGAATAAAATCGAAAAAGCCTTACTTGACTTGGGAGCAAGCGTAAATATTCTCCCTTACTCCATCTATAGGCAACTTGAATTGGGCGACCTCAAGCCCATAAAGGTCACTCTCCAATTAGCGGATCAAACCGTAAAGATCCCACGAGGCATAGTCGAGGACGTGATCATCCAAGTTGACACTTTCTACTTCCTGGTAGATTTTGTCATTTGGGACACGGAGCCCTCCTTCAACTCGAGCAACCATGTTTCCATCATCCTTGGGCGCCCATTCTTAGCTACGGCTAACGCAATCATCAATACTCAAAATGGGCGAATGTAACTCACTTTTGGGAACATGACCTTAGAAACCAACATCTTCCACATATCCCAACATACGGGGGAGGAAGATGATCTTCACGCGGTGAGCTTCATAGATGAGATAGTAGAGGAGTACATGAGGAGAATTACTATGGCGATGCCTTAGGGTCCTGTTTAGCGGCGAGACACGGGAGTGAGGGGATGTACACCGACTTCGAGAGGGAGTTGAGAGAGTTACTCGATGAGAGTGTGTTGGACGAGGACGCGAGAGATGTTAATTGGGTTTCTAGATTCGAGGAGTTACCTCTGAGGGATACACGCATGGTTCCCTCCAGTGACCAATTTCCAACCCTTGAATTAAAGAAACTCCCCTTCCATATTAAATATGCATACCTAGGAGATGATGATACATTTCCTGTTGTTGTCTCCTCTAGCCTAGACTAAGAGCAGGAGGGCAAATTGTTGAAAATTCTGAGGAAGCACCAAAGTGCTTTTGGTTGGTGCATTGCTGATTTGAAGGGGATAAGTCCTTTGATTTGCACTCACAAGATCCATCTCGAAGCGAATGTCAAGCCCTCTATAGAAATGCAAAGAAGACTAAATCCCAACATGAAAGAAGTTGTGAGAATTGAGATTATCAAGTTCTTGGATGCCGAGATTATCTACCCAATCTCGGATAGAAAATGGGTGATCCCTATTCAAGTCGTCCCGAAAAAGTCAGGAATGACAGTGATTGAGAATGCCAAGGGAGAGCTAGTTCCCCAACGTACCACCACTGGTGGCGCATTTGCATTGATTATCGAAAACTCAATGTGGGAACTAGGAAAGACCATTTCCCCTTGCCATTTATTGATCAAATGCTTGAGAGAGTAGCGGGCCACCCTTACTATTGCTTCCTTGATGGTTATTCTGGATATAACCAAATTTAGGTGGATGTACTTGACCAGGAGAAAACAACCTTCACTTGCCCTTTTGGTACGTTTGCCTACAAACGTATGCCATTTGGTTTGTGCAATGCACCCGCGACCTTTCAAAGGTGCATGTTGAGCTTATTTAGTGACATGGTTGAAAGAGGACTCGAAGTGTTCATGGACGATTTCAGCATTTTTGGCACCTCTTTCGACCTTTGTCTAGAAAAACTGGAAAAAGTACTTGCCCGGTGTGTGGAAAAGAACTTAGTGCTGAATTGGGAGAAATGCCATTTCATGGTCACCGAGGGAATAGTTCTTGGCCACATAGTATCATCCAAGGGACAGAAGTTGATAGGGCAAAGATAGATGTCATAGCTGACCTTCCCCCACCAAATTCGCTTAAGGACGTGCGCTCTTTCTTGGGCCACGCGGGGTTTTATTGAAGGTTCATTAAGAACTTTAGGGCCATCGCTAGACCCTTGAGAAACCTACTCATGAAGGACACCCCATTTGAGTGAACGTAAGCATGCCAAAACTCTTTTGAAAAACTGAAAACCATGCTTGAGTCCGCTCCCATCATGCAAGTTCCGGATTGGTCCTTACCATTCGAACTTATGTGTGACGCTAGCGATTATGCGATAGGAGTTGTTTTGGGCCAAAGAAAAGATAAGCAAGATCATGTCATATACTACGCTAGCCGGACCCTTACCAGACCTCAACTCAACTACTCTACCATGGAGAAGGAGTTTCTAGCGGTAGTCTTTGCCCTTGATAAATTCCGGTCATATCTTATCGATTCCCCCATTACTTGCTTCACGCGGCTTTGAAATACCTACTTGCAAAGAAAGATGCAAAGTCGCACCTCATAAGGTGGATCCTACTCCTACAAGATTTCAATATCTCCATCAAAGATAAGAAAGGAGTAGAAAACATCATTGCCGATCACTTATCACTTCTTTCGTCCGACGTACCTAGTGATCACGTACCCATAGACGAATACTTTCCGGATGAGCAACTTTTTGCCACCTCTCATTTACCCTGGTTTGCGGATATAGTGAACTACCTTGTCACGGGATCCGTCCCTCCCGACTGGACATCGCAAAATAAGAAGAGGTTTATTACTTGGTCGCGCATGTTCTTCTATGACGATCCTTTCCTTTTTAAATATTGCGCCGACCAAATCATCCGACGATGTGTACCAGATGACGAAATCCCAAAATTCATCCAGTTTTGTCATTCGGAAGCTTGTGGAGGCCACGTTTTGACGAAAAAGACGGCGGATAAAATTCTACAATGCGGCCTCTATTGGCCCACAATATTTCGGGATGCAAACGATGCTTGCAAATCTTGCAATAGGTGCCAATGGATGGGAGCCATTACTCGACGAGACATGATGCCTCTTACCCCCATACTCATCATTGAGATCTTCGACTGTTGGGGTATTGACTTCATGGGTCCCTTCCCCCCGTCCTTTGGTTTACTATACATCCTTATCGCGATAGACTACGTTTCTAAATGGGTGGAAACTATAGCTACCAAGACAAATGACAACAAAGTGGTGATAAAGTTCCTGTAGGAACACATACTTTCCCGCTTCGGTGTTTTGAAGGCGATAATTAGTGATAATGGCACGCACTTTTGCAACGGGCCATTCGCAAAGCTCATGAGAAAGTATGGTGTCATTCACAAGGTTGGAACGATTTATCACCCGCAAACGAATGGGCAGGCCGAACTAGCAAATCGGGAAATCAAGAACATTCTTGAAAAGACCGTCAATCCTACCCGGAAAGATTAGTCACTTAGATTGAACGATTCTCTATGGACCTATCGTACCACACATAAGAATCAACTCGGAATGTCCCCTTTTCGCTTTGTGTATGGAAAACCTTGCCATATTCCCGTGGAGCTAGAACACAAAGTGTATTGGGCGATAAAGCAATTGAATTATGCCATGGATAAGGCCGGCGAAGCCCGCAAGCTTCAATTGAATGAGTTAGAAGAACTACACAATGATGCGTATGAGAATGCTAAAATTTCAAAAGAAAGGATGAAACTCGCTCACGATAACATCATTCGAAGAAAAGAGTTTCTTCCCGGGCAAAAAGTTCTTCTCTACAACTCTCGACTTCATCTCTTTTCGTTCAAGTTGTGGTCACGATGGTCTGGCCCGTTCGTCGTAAAGAATATTTTCCCTCACGTCGCGGTTGAATTAGACGATTTAAAAGGGGGAAATACATTCAAAGTAGATGGACAACGCCTAAAGCTATATCTAGAGACGTGTGTGGTAGAAGTCGACACCGTTTGGTTGTCAGACCCCATTTATGGGGTCAATTGAGCTAAAAAAGTGAGGTTGTCTCACCCCCGACGCGTATGGGGTGAGTTCTTGTGTATAGTAGTCGTGTGTGAATAGGTTAGTTAGGAGTACGGAGCATGGGTCACGAGAGATACTGGTTAGCACGTCCTTCGAGGGAGCTTACACGCACTACGAGGTTGTGTTCGAGAAATTTTTAGGAAGCCCGTGGGTCTAAGACTTCTTTAGGGGCATTACGCACAAGAAAGAGCATGAGAGCACACTTATAATTTGAGAGAAGAGAGAACCCAAGCAAACGAACCAGCACAGTTTTCCGAACCCCAGGCAGAACCGGTTCAGGGGTGAACCGGTTCGCGGTACCTCCGAACTGGTTCGGGGTACCTGGAAGATTTCCCCCCCCCCCTCATTTCCAAATTCATAACTTCCCTCCTCTTTCCCCTCCATTCATTCCCCTTCGATTTCTTCCCTCCAAAAATCTTCCCCCCTTCCAATTTCCATCCAAATCCATTCCCTCCATCACTTCCCTCCCACCCCACTCATATTTCCCACCAAAACCCACCCCTCCACACCTATAAATTACTACCCACCCCTACTCCATTTCTCACACCACAAATTCCCTCTCCCTCTCCTCTACACTATATCCTTTCCCTCTCCCTCTATCTTGCCATCATCATGCCGCGTCCCCGCCGAGCAAATTTCCACCCCAAGAAATATGATGATACCACCGTCCTTGAGGACGAGGGTAAAGGGGCATTTCACAGCGTCCAAGAATTCCATTGGGACGAGCAATACTTCTTGGCTACGCGCCCAATCCACATTGAACGTTTCGTTAATTGGGAAAAACTTCCGGGAGATGTCACCGCCCTATTGGATCGCCGAGGGTGGTGCTCTTTCCTCGCTCCAACGAGCACTCACGTGTTTGAAACAGCCATCCTCCAGTTTTATGTGACCTTGGTTCACAAATCTTCTATGCTTCACGAGGCATACCTTGATGGTATCCAGATTCCTTTTTCAGCGGCCATCATAGCGCGAAAAATGTGTGCTAAAAGGGTGATCCTCCCCGTGCCATTCCAATACCCCACAAATGGTATCCCCCACACCAAAGACGAATGCATTGCTTGTATGGCACCCAGGGAGGAATGGGTGCGAGAGTCTTTTCCCATCGGAGGTTTAGCGGATACGGTGCGATTCACGCACCTCATTGCTTGTGGAGCCATCCACCAAACCACCAATGACTTGGTGGTCCGGTTACGTTACGCCAATTTCCTCTACCACTTCCTAGACCCCGAGAGCACAATAAATCTCGCACAACTTTTCTACACGAACATCATCAATGTCGCCTACGACGAATGGGGAAAATTCGCACTCCCTTACGCCCGTTTCATTACGGAGCTCTTGATGGAAGCCTGGGTGGATGACCCGGGGCAGCAAATTCGACTTCCCCGCCCCATTGGAGGTACCTCCACCACTAGAAGCGAACGCCAAATGCTCATAGCTCACCCCGACCGTCCCATTCTCGATGAGGGTGCGGGGGACGAAGCACATGATGCCCCGATGATGGACGTCGAAGAGGAAGAGGAGGAATTTGAGGACGAAGAGGAGGATTCCGATTTCGAGCCCCCGGGGCCAAATTTTGAGCGACGACTTTTGGTGGTTGAATCCCCCCTTGACGGGTTCATCAACCAATATAATCAAGATCAAGCGGCTTATGGGAGGGACACATGGATGATGTACCAACTACAAGTCCACCTTCACCAACTCAACTTCAGCGAACCACCACCCCCTTCTTTTATGACTCGTATGATCCCAATGCACCCGAATCCTCACATCCGCCTCCACAATGAACCCATGATTGTTTTGATGTATTTGTTTGGATGTTAGTTGTTGCAAGTGGTTCAAATTGCTCACACTTTCTCTCCCATCTCTTATGTAACACATGCTTCCCCATTGTTATTACCAAATCTTGCATTTTCCATATTTGTTTGTTTTATTTTTCCGCACTTTTTATTCGCTTTGAGTTAGATTTTAGTCCTTTTTGCTTGAGGACAATGAAAAAGTCTAAGTTAGGGGGGTTACAATTGTGTATTTCTAAAACTTCACAAATTTTCAAAATGCCCAAAAATTCCAAAAAAATCATAAAATTTTGAAAAACTCAAAAATATTTTTGTTCAAAATAAATAAAAATTGGAATTCAAATTTTTCAAAAATATCATTAAAAGTCGGTTTAAAGTCTCAAGTTGTAAAAATCCAACATACACAAAGCCGAAATTGACTAAAGATGGAAATTGAGCAAAAATTGACGACTTAACGAATAAGTGTGGAGATTAACAAACCCGGTGAGATTCGAGACTATCATTTTTTTTGTCTTTAAATCAATCCGAGTTAATTGTTAACTCAAAGTTCTTTTCAGCATATTTAAAAAAAGTCGCCAAGGATCTCAATCTTTTGATTTTGATCGGTTAAGAAAAACGCTTGTGATATTGCTTTGAAAAACATGCCAAAATTGATCTCTAAACTTAAATTCATCTCGAAACGCATATGGTAACGCAATTGGTATTTTGGACAATGAAGTAGGCCCTCATTTGTCACCCAAAAATATTGGCCAGGAAAGTAGCGAAAAACCACCCCCTTTTGTACCCCAATTTGAGCCAAACAAGCCGTCCCTTTCGTTTGATAACCCGAAAAACCCAAATATCCCGGAATTGCGAAAAATGGAAAAATTCAGAATTTAAGTCCAAAAAGTGCATATAAAGGGGCAAGAAAAAATAGATATGCTCAACAAAAATAGCAAGAAATGAAAAGAAGTGAAAAATAGAAAAATAGAGAAAAAGAAGAAAAATGAGCAATAGCCCGGAAAAAGCACAAATGGACATCACTAATAATTTTTCCAATTCCAACCTCCCTACAATTGTCATTTTACCCAATATACCTTAAAACCCGAAAAAGTCCTAACCGAGTCTAAATTGCAAAATTGGTTACCGCGTGGAGAGATAATACGCCAAAAGATAATAAAAGAGATTAAATGCGCGAAACAGAGGCAATGTTCCCGTTTTTGAAATCGTAATCCGTTGATGAGATCCTATTACCATAAAATTTCAATATTTCTACTTGTATGCGTAATTTTGTGCCCATTATATTTACTCTTTATATCACGCATACTGAGAGAATAGCCACATTCCGAGTGATTCGTTTGAGAGAGCATTCCGTGACAATTTGAAATCAAAATGAATTTTTGGGTACATAACGTAATAATCAATTGGTGGAAATCCGCAGTTAAATTTCCGGCTTCGCACACACACACACTACGGTTTGAGACTCATACATATGACTTGATGATGACTATTTTCTGGAAAAGTTTGAAGTGTACAATTTTTGTGTATTTTGAACTTTCCTTGAGTCGAATTTTGTGGGTATATTCACTGAAAACCCTCATGAGACACCACTCGTCCTACTAGGGTAACCTAGGGGTTTAAAGGCTTGTTGCATGCGCTAAATGCAATCGCTTACCCGCAAAAAAGGTATTCTATCCCCACAAATTTCTTAGAGGAGTCATGACTTTATTCTTTCTCTTTTACATTTCCCGGGACGCGTAAAGTTCTAAGTTAGGGGGGTTTGATTGGGCATAAAAATTGTATTTTTATTCCCCAAATTTCGATACATTTGTGAATCCGAGTGATGCAACCGATATGGATTTAATGCACATTTCTGCTACTACCCTTCGTTGGCAAGTATTTCGTGTTTCGTGTTTCTCCTATTTGTTTTACAGGTTAATTATGCAAGCGGTGCAAAAGAGAAAGCGAAACGATGAAAGAATGGCTAGGAAGGCAAGTTCATGGGCATTTTGGTAATTATGCAGCCAGATCCCTAAGGATGAGTCAACTGGAAAGTTGAAAATCTTGGAACAACAAGAACACTAAAAGAAACGGCACCCAAATCCGAGCTACGGTTGCTGAGTTATGACCAATTGAAGTTGAAGAAAAACCCAAGGAAGAAAGGAAGAAAACAAGAAAAAATTATAAGTGTTAGAATGAAAGAAAAAGGCACCCAAGCCAGCGAAATTTCTCAAACCCAATGTCGAACCGATTTGGGGGGCGAACCGGTTCGGGGGTCCTGAAGCGCGAATTTACTCCTTTATTCTGATTGGTCCAAAGAATCCCATGAAGTTAAAACTCTTTCAAAAATAGATTTGGACATACTTAGCGACCTATGAACAACAGTTCTGGAGAGTTTTTTTTAGTTTTGGTAGAGAAAAAAAAGGAGAAGAACATCTAGGAACATAAGTTGAATTAATTGCTGCAAGATTGATACGATTCCGGATTTATTTTCAAGTTGTAATCCAAGTTTCTTTCTTATGATTATTGTTCTTCCAATGGTAATTTTTCTTGCGTGATTTGAATCAATTTATGCGTTCACAATACTTAGTTACGTATTTCAATCTAGTTTTATCATGAGTTCCTTCGCATGCAACGTTACTAGTCCATGCATCCTTCAGTTTAATATGTCTAGCTAGGTTTAAAAGGCCAGGATACATGACCCCAACCTGATGTGTTAATTGCATGTGTATAAAATTAGTGCTCTGAATTTAGTGATTGATTACGACCGTATTGCGTAGGAACACAACAATTGTAGATCTTTATATCTTGTTTGCCTCTGGGTAACCGGGATGATTTAGAATGCAATTCGAGTGTAACTATCACGGTACCGATTTACTCGTCCTCAGATTAAGTATGATGAGGGCTTGAACCTCGTATACGTAATGCTTGGGAGTACTAAATTCTAGGTCAAATTAATCAGTTAAATTTATGATTAGTATTATAACTACAATACAATAGGGTTGGGGGATTGTATTCCCGTCCTGTTTTTCTCATCACTTAGTTAAAAATTTCAAATCATTTTTTCAATCATATTTTAGGTAGTATAGTGTATTTGCATCTCTTCATAATTTCATAATTGCATTTAGTTGTAGTCATCCCAAAACCAAAACATTTTTTCATTCTTTTTAGAGAAAAGTTAGGATTCCTTCAGCTTTTTCCGTCGTCACAACTTCGTTGTCCTTTTTCCCTGAGGATCGATACCCGACTTGTCGAATTATTACTTGAGCGACAGGCTTGCACTTGAGCCTAGAGAGTATGCATTTCTGAGACACATTTTCAGTCGCCTCACTCATCAACATCCATCAACATTCAAAGAAGTTCATCCAAGATCCAAGCGCAAGCTCCAAAATAAGGTCCAATTCCTTCTCCCTCTCTTTCAAATCTCTTGTTTTGCATAAATTATTTTAGATTCATGATCTAGTTTCATTATAGTTCATACATATTAACATCTACACTTTTATTAGTATATTTCACATACTCTATTTTTCATAAAAGAATCCAAAAACAAATAAAAGAGGGTTACACCCGTAAATTCCGAACGGAATTATCCACCACACTTTTTTCAAAACTAGAAACACATTTTCCACACACACACACACCTAATAAAATTTCGTTCGAATCTATGGAATTAATCGCACCCCTATTCTACATTTGAACTACGTGGACTTTGATGCCTTTATAGGCTATGTAGGAGTCTCAAATTAAAATCCGATACTCGAGTCCAACTTTTCAATTTTTAACTTCTCCTATTTTTCCAAATTTCTCAAATCCCTCATTTTTATCATACATATACATATAATATGCTTGTTCGCGCTTCATCCCACATATATTATCGTTTCTCCATAACGATCAATATCTCAATGAACGCTCATATTCTATCTTCTACATTTGTTATTACTTTGGGAATATTCCTATGGATGACCTCGCCCTATCTTTTCCATGGTATGGGTCGAAAAATTTCAATCTCCATTATATAAACACATGCACACATCTCACGGGGATAAAGGAAAATATTAACACTTTCCCATGAGAAACTGAAAGGGAGGGATGGATTCCTAACAGCTTTCCATTCCGTAACTTAGCCCCCAGACCTCCAATCTATTGGTTTCGCATGAATCAATTTGTCCTTAATGCCTCTCTCTCGAAGTGGCAATATATTATTTTTACTGTTTTGAGCAAAATAGGCTGGGGACTCTATCTCGTTACATTCACCCAACACCGACAACGACCGAAGACCCCTTTTCGAAGAGAAGGGTGCGAAACCACAATGCAGTTTCTTCCTCGGGGGATCCTTTTTCTCCTCCCCCCGGAACGAACATCGAGCCGACTGGGATGGCCTAGTGGCGACTCTGTTGGGGAATATTTTTAAGAGGGCTAGACTCCATTCACATGGGTTTTTTATTTTCTTGTATATTCCCATATTTACATGTTCCCCTTTATTATTCATGTGTACCTCATGCTTATGATACTATTCACACACTTGTAGAAGATTCTCCATGTACACTCCACACCACGTGCACCTAGGATCACATATTGCACACATCACTTATCCATGATTGGTATACTATTGGTACTTGTACTTTGATCCTTGTTTGGCGTGATCAAGAAAGAGACTCTCACCATAAGATACTAATAAGAGAATCATGCATGATTCACATGACATCAACCAAGAGCATTGATATTTACCAAATTTTATCCCATAACTGGAGAGTCACTTCGTGATGGGCGCTGGTCCGGCAAAGCCCAGTTAGCCTAAGCAATATGACTCTCACCTTCCATTGGCCAAGTACCTTCGACGTATATCGAACGGTTCCCCCGCATTGTACCACTTGACCGAAGTCATGACGGGAGGTATATCGCAGGGAACGTGTTCACATATGTCGTGTATATCGAATTCGCTCTCACACGTACCGTCCCCACGAGGTATATAGTGAGGCAATCCATGTACACTCAGGTATATTAAATGGCTTGTCCACACGTATCTATTGCCCTAAAAAGCAAGACGTATATCGTGGAAGCCACGCCAAAGGGCTGGAACCCTTTTAAATTAAGTTAACCAACTGCATACCCGCATATAGGTGTTAAGCCTAAGATACACATGTTAGATTACCGATTTCCACCAGAAACTCAACCAAAATTTCGAGTCGGCCTTCCGCCCAAATTTTTGCGCAATTTTAAAACCCTACCCGTGATCCTGGTTACAAGTCCAACCATATCTTTACATATGTTGCAAACCCAATTTTCCCAGGCTCGGGTCCCGACCGACATTTCATTTTGGATTTAGGAGAATTTAATACAAGTGAGAACCTAATAAACATTTTAATCATGTTGAGACCCGTCTCTAGTCTTTTCTTCTCTCTTTTTTTCCAAAAAGCATCCAAAAAGATTTTTTCCTCTTTTATTAAAAATACCAAAAACATTTTCGTTCTCATCTTTTCCAAAAATGTCAAAAATATCTTCCTCATTTTTTCCCCATAAAATAAGGAATATCCTTTTCTCTCTTCCAAAAATAAAATCCAATTTTTCTACTTCTCTGGTTGATCACATACCCTTAGCCTAGCTCCCTATTGGCTTCGGTCTTCAGTCGATCCACCTCGAAGTTCTATCAGTCCCTTTACTACCTACGAATTCGAAACTCACCCGCCTTCCATGGAGAACACGGATCAAGTGCCGAATGTACATCCGGATTTGTTGACGGTTCTAGCTTAGCTCACTGCCAAAAATGACAACCTTAAAATCGAGGTTCATGAGATGCAAAGAAACTGAGCCCCTATCCCCGAAGATCCTGAGGTCATTTTCCATCGCACCATGGGTCCGCCTACACCCGAACCTATTTGGATCCCTGAAGAATACCATCATGCTCCGCGTGATCCAACTGCTAATAGGCCGCCACCAGCCCAGCTTCCTTTGCCAAACCTTGCTCAGATTGAGGCTAATTTACCCGTAACTGTTGATCCGAAAGAGGAAGAATTGAACAAGATCAAGGAAAACCTCAAGATGCTAACCAAGAAATTCGACCAAGACATAATCTCTGGGAATTTCATGGACAACACTACATGTCTCCCTATCCTAAAGCCAGGTTACCAGAAAAATTCAAGATGCCCAATATCAAGAAGTTTGGAGGCAGTGGACCCCTGATCGTTCATTTCCATAGCTGTCACCGAGCCATGACTCTCCTAGGCCTTTCAAAGAAATAATGGCTTAGATTTTTCAGCAAACTCTGAAGGATAGCGCCATCCGTTGGTTCATATCCCTTGAAGAATCCAGAATTTACAGTTAGGAATACGTTGCCCGTGAGTTCATGTCACAGTACAAGTATAACGAGGAGCTAGAGGTTACCCTCCGTGACTTAGAGATACTCAAACAGAATCTTGAGAAATCAATCAGTAACTTCATAGAAAGATGGAGAGAAAAAGTAGCTACCATGACAAATCGGCCTTTCAAAGAAGAACAAGTCAGTATTGTGAAGAAAAACTTCCTACCCCATGTCCGATAAACAATGGGAGGACAGTATTACTCTCACTTTTGAGCCCTCCGAGAAGCGAGAGTAGAAATCGAAGAAGTTCTTACAAAGACAGAAGTTGAACCGAAGAAAATCTTAGGACAGTTTGCTCCTAGGAAATTTGAAAGGCCTGTTGGTATCGCAGTCTCTACTATCAACAATATCTCTCAGCCTGTCGCTTCATGGGCACCAGAAAGTCATCCAAACCCAATCTGGAAGGAATATACCAAGCTCATTGTTCTACGCTTCTTTCTCCAAAGTCTACCAGGCTCTCTTGAATCGAAACCTGATCAAACCTTTGGACCCTCATCCGTTACCAAATCCTCTTCCAAATAATTTCAAACTTGATGCCCATTGTGACTATCACCAAACTGCTGGCCATACCACCGACTAATGTTTTTATCTTCGAAACACAATCCAAAGCCTGATTGATCAGGGTATCATCGCCCCACCAGCTAATCCTAAATCAAACACTGCCTATAATCCAATCCCAAGTCATAAAAATGCCATCTTTCTAGAAGAAAACTCGGAACTCGACCCATCTACCCAAATCATGCCAAGTAAATCAGTAATCATGCCCATATTTCCTCTTACACCCTACCAACCTTATTGATAAAACCTTATCACTCCTCACCAGAGCCTGCATCGCTGTCCACACCCGTTCTGGAGGTAAAGATATGGAATTATCAAAAGTGCTGAACCAACTCCTAGAGTTCGGGCTGAAATTGCCCTCCCAGATAACCATTGATTGTCAGAGATTTAGTAGGTTATTCTTAGAAGCTCAAAAATGGGCCTGAGAGTCAGACAACTAGGTAGTGCTAGCCAATGAAGTAAGTCTAGATGACCTGGTCCTGATTATAGAAGATTTATTTTGATAGACTGGTGATATTTATAGCATATTCGAGCTACTTGACGCTTTGAAATTATAAGGGCACCTGGTCCCCTTAATCTCACATTTCCCCGCCGAATGGGACAAATTATACTAAGAGACCATAGAAGTTGTAGAGTGTATTAACTTTACATGGAAAGACAATATCATTGCCACCGGATGGGGGGATGATTTCGAAGATTCAGATGAAGAGCCAGATTCAAGACTAGTCTGATAGATAACCTATGCACAGTGATACCATTCGAGGAGTTGCTAGGAGAGATGAACCAGGTAGTTGAGAAAATCAACATCGATGAAGAAATAGGGTTTCTATTTTTCCCCTCTTTCGTGAGATACATGACCAGGTCGGGGAGACATTACCAGAATTTGAACTTACAACCATCAGCAAGAGATAAAGGGAAAGGTGTTGAGAATCTCCCTATGACATAGATGACTCTTGAAGAAAGTAAGGTCCTTGATCAACTGAAGAAAACTCATGCTAACATCACTCTATGGGGACTTTTCATGCCTTCCCAACTACATCGAAATGCCCTAATCAAGCTACTCATAGGACCCATAGTTCCTCCTTCAACCACACTAGAAGAAGCAGTGAATCTAGTTGGATCCCTAACCTCTACTCGAATACTCTCCTTCTCCGAAGAGGAAATACCTAAGAATGGTCCCAACCAAAATCATGCTCTTAATATCTATATTAAAGTTCTGAGGAAAATTTTCCCCCTCTTACTCGTCGAGAATATATCAGCTCTGAATGTGTGCCCACTAAGAACTTTAATTTGTTTGGGATTAAAAGTGAGAGACCGTGCTCCAACCTCTGATATCATGCATGCCTATGATAACACCCATTGAGAAGTAATGGGATCTATCAATCTTGCAATAGGGCTTGGACCTATAAATCCTATTATTGAATTCTAAGTCATCGACGTCCCAGCCTGTTTTAATCTACTGCTCGGACGACCGTGGCTCCATAGCATTAAAGGGGTGTCTTCTTCCCTTCATCAGAAATTGAAGTTCTTTGCCAATGGATAAGTTATCACCATATTATGAGATAGTGACAACATCGAGAATGTAAGCACCAGTAATTTGGTACTCAAGATATAACACAGGGTTAACGATATGCTGTTATCAGGCTTTCAGGGGATGACTTCAAAGACAGGGTGTGTCCAGAATATGATCCTCATGGGAATGTTAATGTAATCCAAATATTCAAGAATATGCACTTTATGCTCAGACTGGGGCTAGGGCAAAGACAACAAGGGATAACTGGACCTATTGTGTTGAAAGAGGCCTTTCCTCTTTATGGCTTGGGCTATCAACCATCAGAAGAAGAACTCAGATTGATCCGTCAGCCTCGACTGAAGAGAAAGTTAGAATGCATTAGAACCATATCGAGAGATTCCCTAAATGGAAGATTCATCATAGAGGGTGAAGATTTCCCCTTCTGTGGCTTCCCTGAACCTTGGTATGACCCCGTAGACAAAAGGATGAAACCAGGAATGGAGATTATTTTTCAAGATAGCACCCGGGAGCCAAAAGTTTTCAACACTGTGTGCAACCACTCACTGAGGAGACCATAGCTGTAGTTTCCCCTTCTGTAGTTTCCTATCAATGAAATAAATAAAGATTTTAAGTATTTTATTGTGCCTTACTTTAATTGTCTTGATTATAATCAAACTCTTGATGATGATGACTTTACAAATGAACAATTCTTAACTGATCTAAATAAAGTCAATAACAAACAACATAACCGCTTTCAAGTTAATGAAGATGAAACTGTTGCTGTTAATCTAGCTTCTAGTAGCTAAATGAGCGAGATTAGGATAGGAGCTACCCTTGATGAGCATGAAAGCACGCAACTCGAAGAGCTACTGAAGGAGTTCATGGATGTCTTCGTATGGTCCTACAATGATATGATCGACATTGACCATGAGATAGCACAACATGAGATTCCAACTCTCCCGGAATGTAAACCAGTCAAACAGAATCAACGAAAGCTCCACACCGAATGGTCACTCAAAGTAAAAGAAGAAGTAGTCAACCAACTGAACATGGGTTTCATTCATGTGATTGAATATCCCACATGGCTAGCCAATATAGTACTTGTTCCAAAATAAGGAGGAAAGGTCCGCATGTGTGCTTGAACAAGGCCTCTCCGAAGGATGATTACCCTCTACCCAACATCAATATAATTGTAGATAACACAACCAGTCATTCTCTCAAGTCATTTATTGACAAATTTTTCAAACATAACCACATCAAGATGAACCTTGATCATCAAGAGAAAATATTATTCATCACCCCTTGGGGAACCTTTTGCTCTACTGTCATGCCATTTGGTCTAAAAAATGTAGGGGCTACCTACCAAAGGGCTGCCATAACAATTATGCATGATCTGATACACAAGGAAGTTGAGGTCTATGTGGATGACATGATTATCAAGTCCAAGACTAGATAAGGTCATGTTCTCGCTCTCCGAAAATTCTTTGAACGACTACGACAGTACCAAATGCAGCTTAACACACATAAATGTGTCTTCGGCATCACTAAAAGGAAACTCTTAGGATTTATGGCCAGTGAGAAAGGGATAGAAGAAGATCTTGCCAAGCTGAAAGCCATACTTGAGATGCCACCTCCCCGAACGGAGAAAGAAGTATGAGGATTCCTTGGGAAATTATAGTACATCAGTCAATTCGTTAGCCAATTGACTTCCATCTATGAACCCATCTTCAAACTCCTCCAAAAATATTTGACCAAGGTCTGGAATGAAGCTTGCCAAGAAGTCGTCAACCGAATTAAACAATACCTAACCCGACCTCCGGTGCATATGCCACCATAACCTAGTCTTCCCTTACTCCTCTACCTAACCGTGACTGATACTGCAGTCGGGGATTTGCTAGCTCAATACCTTGAAGAAACCAGTAAAGAAAAATTTATTTACTATGCCAGTCAAAAATTGGTCGGTTAAGAAGTTAACTACACCGCCTTAGAAAAGGCATGTGTCGCTCTTGTTTAGGTTACCCAAAAGTTACGGCACTACCTACTCGCCTTCCCCATCAAACTCGTATCCCAAATGGATCCCATCAAATACCTACTCGAGAAGCCTTCCATATCTAGTCAAATGGCCCATTGGTTGATGCTTCTAGCCGATTTTGATATCACCTATGCCACACATAAATCCATGAAAGGGAGAGCCATCTCTAACTACCTTCCTGACTATCCTATAGAAGAAGCTGATGTCTGGATTTACGAATTCCCAGATGAGAATATCCTTTACGCCTCCTAAAAAGATCTTCGATGGAAAATGTTCTTTGATGGCACTGCCAATAAAAATGAATATGGCATTAGAATCCTCCTAATTGCCCCTGATGACTCCCACACTCCCATTGCCATCAAATTGGATTTCCTCTGCACTAACAACATGACTAAATATGAGGCGTGCACGATAGGCCTCAAGGTTTCCCTCCAGAAAGGAGTTCGATACCTCTATCTCTACAAGGATTCATCCCTTGTCATCGATCAAGTACTCAAGAAATGGAAAGTTAAGCACGAGAAGCTCTTACCCTTCCATTCCCACCTTGAAGAACTAGCTTCCCAATTCTACGAAATCACCTTCAACTACCTACCTCGAGCAAAGAACGGCCTAGATGATGCCCTTACCACCTTAGCCTCCGTGATTGACATGATAGACGGAATAACCATGGCTCCCTTCCTTGTCCAAAAACAAGATAAACCAACCCACTGCTACCACATCGAGCTCTACACAGAGGAAGAATCCGAAATAGCCGACTATTAGTACTATGATATTTGGCGACTCCTCAAACACGGTAGGTATCCCCAAGGAGCCAATAAGAAAGACCAAGAAACTCTTCACAAACTGGTCACCCCATGCATTATCTGTGATAAAGCACTGTATAAGAGAAACTTTGATAGAACCCATTTACACTACATCACATGGGCTGACATTTAAGAAATAATGCAGAAAATCCACATCGGGTAATGCGGACCCCTCATAAATGGCCATATGGTTGCTAAAAAGATCATCCGATAGGGATAATACTGGACTACCATCGTACAAGGCTGCACCTACATTCGAAGATGTCTCAAATGCCAACAGTTTCCCAACTTACAGCATCTGCCTCCTCGAGAACTGTACAATATGACTTCTCCCTGGCCGTTTTCCACATGGGGCATCAATATAATAGGGAAAATCACGCTGAAGGAATCTAATGGGCACGAGTTCATCGTAGTCTCGATTGACTACTTCACCAAATGGGTCTAAGTCGAGTCATACGCATTTTTGAATGCAAATAAAGTGGCCAAATTCATCAAGAAAAATATCATCGATTGATATGGGGTCCCATACGAACTAGTATAAGACAATGGATTACATTTTGAGGAAGAGGTTACGAACATGGTCGACGAGTAGGGCATAAATCCTCTCCATACCAACCTCAAACCAACGGAGCAGTTGAAGAAACCAATAAGAATCTAGAATCCATCATCAGCAAGATGACCGAGAGTTATCGTGATTGGGTCGATAGGATCCCTTACACCCTCTGGGGATACCACACGTTAGTTCGAACCTCTACCGGGGCTAACCATTACGCCTTAGTCTATGTCATGGAATCAATCCTACCCGTGGAGCTGGAAATACCCTCGCTGCGTGTCATGCTTGAAAGTAAGGTCAGCGAAGAAGACTGGTACCAAAGACGTCTTGACGAGCTGACCCTCCTAGATGAAAGGAGATTGAAAGCTCTATATCATATACAAGGGTACCATCGCTATATAGCGTGATCATTCAATAAGAGAGTCAAGGACTACGGTGTCCGAGAGGGGGACTTAGCCCTCAAAGAAATATTAGAGCCCATCTGGGACCCGAGAGGAAAATTTAAGCCCAATTAGAGCGGACCTACATTGTGAAGAAGATCCTGTCGGCTGGCACCGCTGTGATCACCGACCTCGACGGGGACAAAATGGCACGTCTAGTCAACCTGGACCGTCTTAAGAAATTCTACCCCTAGTTCAAAATCTCGGTGCGCTACGACTCTTCTCATCTACTTTATATTCTAAAAAAAATCTCTTTTCTTTTCCACCTAACCAGAACTACATGGGCCTGATCCTTTAAAAACATTTTCAAAAAAATGAATTTCAAAATTTTTCAAAACCCTCTGAGGTACGTAGGCATCTCATTCGCTCACATGAGCCCAGCCCCCTTGTTTTTCACAAAATGCTATTCTTTTCTGATCCCCGAGAATGACAGTTCATTTTAGCATATACATGAATAAAGGGGTTATGTATGCCTTAGCGATTAATATAGATAATTCAAAATGAAAAAGTCATCAAAAGGCACAACTAGATGATTAAAAACTTATTTATTTCATTATCTAAAATTTTTGTACGATTACATCGGCGTAAGGACTCAAACGACTTCCCTGGCCAAAAAACCCAAATAATAACAAGCCCCGCAACTCCTAAAAATCAATCTAATTATTCCCACAAAACACAAAAAGAAAACATTACAAGAAGCTTCACAAAACCCTACCCACAACTGCTAGAGGAACCAGTACCATCATCACCTGCATCCTATACTCCCAAAGCCTCCCCTGCATGAATAGATTATCGCAGACGCTCCAGGGAGAGATAAGCCCGAACTAACTTGGGGTAAACCACAACGCCCCCCTCCATGGTGTCAAATATGACAAACCACCTTTGACTATTCTCTATAGCCAGCATCTTGTCCACTACCTTCTTCCAAAACCACTTCATGTAGTCCCTAGAGACATGCCAAACTCGCCTAGTAGACTAAGAAGGACGGGTCGATGAACGACGATTCTCCCACAAAGAACCAAGACGCATGCGCATAACTCTATCAGGTCCTCCCCAGGAAAGATGTTTGGTGTCCGCAGTGGCATATTGGCGCAGCAACCGCTAGGGAAGGTAGAAAGAGGTCTGCCTGAGGCCAACCAGTCTAACGTACTGGTACTCTCTAAGCTCCAGAATGGGCAGCAGCTCCCCCCACCAAGGCACAGACCAGCGTAAGCCTCGCGCCCCGTGCTCTATAAACCAGTTCCACCAACTCTCAATATCCACACCTACGCTAATGAAATAATGCGAGAAGAAGTTTGGCACCTCCAATAAAGGATACTCATGTGGGACCTCCATACGAAACCTCTCTGATAAACACATAAACAGCATTACAGGGCTCCCTCTCATAAAGTCAGAACGACACTCCCGCCAAGCATCTAGGCCATTCAAGGACTTCTCCAGTATCACCACCACGGGATTGCGATGGTAAAAAATTCAAGAAATAATAGCAGCCAATTGGGGGTCCACTAGTGTCTCCCCAGTCACCAACAAAACTTTTGAAACAATGCTTAGGATGACGTCCCCGATATATCCGGCATCACCCACGTCCTGTGAATGCATGGACTGCAACACTGCCAGGAGGGAAATCATTCCCCCCGTAACCAAGGGCCTGGTAGCCGAAGGCAAAATATGAATAGGCCCAACCAATTATTCCCTAGGAGAATGGAAAAACTCAGGCAGAGCCGCAGCAACGCTATGATTATCCCCAGTATGACAGAAAATTCCTCGTAGGTAGGACAAATCTCATCCAACCCGAAGAGAAAGACATGATCTTGAGATACAAAAACTCGACAATCGCCATCAGCATGTTCCACTTAATGGGTCGGTTGCGCCACAAAGAGACTCGCCGCATGTGAAAGGCATCTTAATCAACATTGTAAGAACACATTGCTTCCAAGACCTCAAGGTAGTTAGCAAACTCAAGGCTACCATAGAGAGCCATCTTGCAAGACTAATAGATAGTAAGCAAGTATGAATGTGGAAAAGAAATAAAGTGAAAGTGTAAGGGAGAAAGGCCCATCCACACCCCCTTTTTATACTTGGAAACTCTCAAGACAAGATAAGGAACCCTGTAGAAATCGGAGTAAAACTTGCCCCACCAAGTACCAAGAATTTTAAAGAAAGTGCAATCAAAGACTTATATTGATTGGACTGGACTGAAATGCCGATAGGCAGGATAGGGGTCATGTCGATCGACAACCCCCTATTTTGGGAAACTTCCCTTTTTCCTCTTTTGTCAAAATAAAAAAACTCAACAAAAATAATTTTTATCTTAAGGAAATTCTGAATTTCCTTTACACTTGTGCTTTTACTAATCTCATTTTAAATAAAATCCTTCCCAAATCAATCTTCCAAAATTCTTTTTACGGTCTTAGCAGCAAAGTAAAAAGAGCATGTGCATTCATCACTAAACAAGAAAATTAACAAAAAATTTCATTCTTCATTTTCATATATTTTGATGTGTTACATTAACATTTTGCAGGAAAAATAGAAAAAACAACGGGACTCAGCCCGAACCCAATCTCTCTCTCTCTCTCTCTCTCTCTCTCTCTCTCTCTCTAGGATCCCCCATCCCTGCAGCGCGCCCTCTTCCCCCTGCGATGAGATGACGTACTCCCACTACCAAAGCTCGATCATTCCCCAGACGAGGCAGACGGCACCAAGCAAGAAGGAACAGGAACCGCCTCACGAATATGAGAAGTCATCGAAGAAATCTAGTCCCTAATGTCCTTCAGCCAAGTGGTTGAAACACTGATATGTTGCAAGAAAGAATAGAAAAGATCAAATCAGTCAAGCATGAGGAGAGTAAAAGAAATCAAGGAAATAAAAAAAATGTACCGGAGGCCGAAGGACCTCCTTCGTCAGACCCAACTTATTCAGGTCCAACGCATGAGGGCAATGCTGCAGACGCATGGACCCCCCATCATCTTGCCAAAGGTTATAACTAGGGGAATACAACCTCACGGAAGAAGGCCTTGAAGTCGTCGTTTCCACCACGGACGTAACCGCACCACCTGCGCTATGAGAAGACCCCACATGTCGACTCAAGCCCACCCTGGGGAGAGGCATCACATCATAAATACTAGGGGCATCATCCAACTCATGATGAAGTCCATATAATCATACATCATCGCTATGTCAGTATGGCTCTCCCATCACAGACACCCAAGCATGATCTGACATCTCCCGCACGCGCCTCATGAACATAGGGGGCCTCGTCGGTGGCACCGTAACCTCATCCTTCAAAATCATATGAACTACCCTCTCCTTAAGATACTAGGAGCAGCCAAACTCATGCAGCAGCATGCGTCGCATTTATTCATGTCCCCCAATCACCCCAGTGTGATGGATAGCTATCCCCCAAGGATAAAAGGTCACCTGCAAATCCCTAGTGAAAGTAAAGGATCATTGTTAATAAAATGGCATCGAAGGAAAAGGACAGTCTCAAGGATAAAAGAATGCTTACCCGCTCGCTCGTCAGGCCATTCAAGACTTGACACACTACCTCCATAGAAAGGTTCTTCTTCGATTGCCGATTAGGCCTCCGCCATCGAACATCTACCAAAAGTCCCCAATGGAGTCGTCCTTCAAAGAAATCTGTTGGGTGCTCAACCCAATTACCTCATAGAACCACGTTTGTAAAGAACAACGATCAGCATTCAAGAAATCAAAAGGAAGTGCATGAATGGAAAATGCAAAGGCATAAAGGAAAATGCGCAAAATAAAGAATACCACCAGAAGATAGTGGACCCGGTAAAATTTGGACGACAGCACTAGCTAATTGTATCCAAAGAATAATAAAGGGTTGCCAAAGTCAGGCTCCCCCGGTCATAGAAGAGGATGTTCGAAAACACCCTCATAAATGGCAAAAACCACAAGTGAACGACGTCGCCACTCGTCGCCACCAGAAAACCTCCCAATACCAACAAGATAAACAAACGAGCCATCTGACACACCCGTTTCCCGTCATTCTCATCAACCCTTCTCCTCAGCAAAATCTCCCTCAAGGAAGACAAGCAGAGGGAATCCCCAGAAACCACCCTCTCCACATCACCTAAATCCTCCCTCACTACCTCCGGTATCACCTGCAGCACCCTGTCCACCTCAATCTGGACACCCTCACAGTCCAGCCCCAGCAGCTGCTGAACATCAATGGGAGTTACCGTCATCTTCTTGAAGCCAAAATGGAACCTGTGGGTAGAGTCCCACCACCTCTCTCCCAAAGCACATATAACTGCAGTAGAGCGGGGCATCTCATCCAATGCCGACGCTAGCCTCCCAAAACCCACAGAGGACACCATCCAGCGCACCACAACGGGAAGGTGCTCCCAAACATCCTTTAGCCCTGTCATACCACGGGCACAAATAGTAGACATGTAGACATCAGACTGTCAAGAAATAAAGAAAACCCTTGTCAAATTCAGGAAATAAAGCAATCTCATCAAGAAAAGAAGAAAAGAATACCAAGAGTCATGCAAGACTTACATAACCACCAGGGTTCACCACCCTTAAAGAGTGATGATGCGAAGGCTCATGCAGAAGAGTCTGATCATCCACCACAGGATCAAATGAGTCGAAATAATTCTCGCTACCCAATGCGAGGGGCACCCTAGCCCTCCACTCCAACCCTTCCCAGTCATCGACATTGAGCCATGCCATATTGGTTGCACTGCTTGAGAAGTCAGTTATTTCGGACATTAGGACTATTTGCAAAGGTTTATAGTAGAAGAAAATAAGTCAAAAAGCTGTGCAAAATGAAAAGAATCTGCCCCCTTTTTATAGGAGGCTAAGGGTCATGTTAATCGGCATCCCCCGCCACCCACTGATCGGCACTGAGCCTTTCACCTGTTCGAGGTATCCCAAAATTTTGTGCCAATGCCTGTTAGAACACCCACACCCATAACGGTCGGCACACCCCTTAAAATCTCGTATAAAAAATAAAAAAAAAATACCAAAAAATTTCGAACAATTTCCAAAAAATTGCCAAATCCGTTCTAGCAACTTCCTCACCAAGGAGAACATTTTTAACACCCCCAGCATAATTCCACAAAATCATTCTCCCCAATAATGTCTCCAAAGGAAGCTCCATACTTTCCCCAGCTGCAAAATCCCCGGATCATTCACTATTCCCCAATAGAACTTGAAATCCAATCCTCATCCCCAGAAGGAATCCCCAAATTTCCCGAAGCAAAAGTACACCTCTTTTAGGTCAGAATCAACCTCGGTCTTGGATCTTCACCTTACTTAGTTCATAATTGACCTTGGTCCTCAGTTGTCACCTCTTTTAGGTCAGAATAGACCTCGATCTTAGATCGTCACCTTATTTAGGTCAGAATTGACCTCGGTCCTCGATCATCACCTCTTTTAGGTCAAAATTGACCTCCATCCTCGGTCGTCACCTCTTTTAGGTCATAATTTACCTATATCTTGGATTGTCACCTTATTTAGGTTAGAATAGACCTCGGTCCTCGGTCGTCACCATTCTTAGGTCAGAATTAACCTCGGTCTTGGATTGTCACCCTAGTTATGTCCGAATTGACCTCGATCGTCGCCTATTTTAGGTCAGAATTGATCTTCATCTTTGATCGTCACCTTAATTAGGTCAGAATTGACCTCGATTCTCGATTATCACCTCTTTTAGGTCAGAATTGACCTCGATCTTGGATCATCATATTAGTTGGGTCAGAATTAACCTCGGTCCTCGGTAGTCACCTCTTTTAGGTTAAAATTGACCTCGTTTTTGTATTGTCGCCTTAGCTAGGTCAGAATTAACCTCGGTCCTCGGTCGTCACCTCTTTTAGGAAAAAATTGAGCTCAGTCTTGGATCGTCACCTCAATTAAGGTCAGAATTAACCTCGATCGTCACGTCTTTGAGGTGAGAATTGACCTCGGTCTTGGATCGTCACCTTAAGTAAGTCAAAATTAACCTCGGTCGTCACCTCTCTTAGGTCAAAATTAACCTCAGTCTTAGATCGTCACCTTAGTTAGGTTAGAATTAACTTCATTCCTCAGTCGTCACCTCTTTTAGGTCAGAATTGACCTCGGTCTTGGATCATCACCTTAGTTGGGTCAGAATTGACCTCAGTCCTCGGCCCTCACCTCTCTTAGGCCAGAGTTGACCTCGTTCTTGACTCGTCACCTTAGTTGGGTCAGAATTGACCTCGGTCCGCGGTTGTCACCTCTCTTAGGTCAGAATTGACCTCGGTCCTTGGTCATCACCTCTCTTAGGTCAGAATCGACGTCGATCTTGGATTGTCACCTTAGTTAGGTTAGAATTAACCTTGGTCCTCGGTTGTCATCTCTTTTAAGTCAAAATTGACCTTGGTCTTGGATCGACACCTTAGTTGGGTCAGAATTGACCACGGTCATCACCTCACTTAGGTTAGAATTGACATTGGTCTTGGATCGTCACCCTAGTTAGGTCAGAATTAACCTCGATCCTCGATAGTCACCTATTTTATGTCATAATTGACCTCGATCTTGGATCGTCACCGTAGTTAGGTCAGAATTGACCTTAGTCCTCGGTCGTCACCTCTTTTAGGTTAAAATTGACCTCAATCTTGTATCGTTACCTTAGTTAGGTCAGAATTGACCTCAGTCCTTGGTCGTCGCCTCCTTTAGGTCAGAATTGAATTCAGTTTTGGATCGTCACCTTAGTTGGGTCAGAATTGAACTCGGTCCTCGGTCGTCACCTCTATTAGGTCAAAATCTCGATCTTGGATCATCACCTTAGTTAGGTCAGAACTGACCTCGGTCCTCGGTCCTCGGTCCTCGGTCCTCGGTCGTCACCTATTTTCGGTTAGAATTGACCTCGGTCTTGGACCGTCACCTTAGTTAAGTCAGAAATATGATATGTCCTCGGTCGTCACCTCTCTTAGGTTATAATTGACCTTGATCCTCAATCGTCACCTCTCTTAGGTCAGAATCGACCTCGGTCTTGGATCGTCACCTTATTTAGGTAAGAATCGACTTCGGTCCTCGATCGTCACCTCTTTTAGGTCAGAATTGACCTCGGTCTTAGATCGTCACCTTAGTTGGGTCAGAATTGACCTGTGCCGTCACCTTTCTTAGGTCAGAATTTACCTCGATCTTAGATCGTCATCTTAGTTAGGCCAAAATTAACCTCGATCCTCGATCGTTCACCTATTTTAGGTCAGAATTGACCTCGTTCTTAGATCGTCACCTTAGTTAGGCCATAATTGACCTCTATCCTCGATCGTCACCTTTCTTAGGTCAGAATTGACCTCGATCCTCGGTCGTCAACTCTTTTAGGTCAAAATTGACCTCAATCTTGGATCATCACCTTTGTTAGGTCAAAATTGATCTCGATCCTTTATCATCAAGTCTTTTAGGTCATAATTGACCTCAGCCCTTGGTTCTCACCTCCTTTTGAGTCAGAATTGACCTCGACCCTCTGAAGCGATCATCCATATCCCTTAGGTTCGCAGAAATGACCTCCTTCAATCATTTGGTATCTATTCGACGGCTATCACTTGTTCCATGATCACTCATCGAGGGTCTCTATAGACACCACATTCTAGGACCCTTAAGTCTCTTCTTAGACTCCTAGCACTTCCCCTTTCCACCGTAAACCTAGGTCGCACTCTGAGTACCGATCTAGAGATCATCGGGTGCCCCTGGACCCTATTTGACTCCGATAAAATCTTTCGTTAGAGAAAAATATCTTTGAATCCTTTTAAGGGATCTAAAACCCCTTTCCAACAGTCTGCTCCATGCACGAAATAGCATAACCGTTTGAACGAATGATCAGTTTCCCTCAAAAATCGATCTAGAGGCTATCAGGCGCTCTCGGATTCCGTTTGACCAAAGTCATCTCTTTAGGTTGAATGAGACTGAATGAATCTCCGAAGGTCACTGAATATCCTTTCTAATGATCCTCCCCGTGCACGATTCTGACCTATAGTGCGGACAAATGAGATATTTTACTCCGAGAGGTCACCGGGCACTTTCGATCCCCGATTGACCAAGGTCAACTTTCCAAATCGAGAGAAAATCTTTGGAATGTCGAAGTACTTCTCCTAAGCTTTCTAACGTTCCGTGCGCAATTCTAACTTACCATGATTACGAATGATCCGTTTGCGTCCGACGAGCTCCCGTCCAAAAGACCTACATACGCTTTCGAGCCACATTTGACCTAAAGTCAACTCCCGAACCCTCCCGAGTACTCTCTAAGGCCTCTAAAATACCTTTCTAACAGTATGCCCCGTGCGCCATTCGAATCAGCGGTTTGTGCTCTATAGTCATTTTTTCAGAAAAGTCAACACGGGAATGCCAATTGGCAGGTCCTGAACCCTGCCTATCGGCACAGTGTGAAGGGTGACCTACCGATAGGCACCCCCTGGGGTAGGCTAATCGTCACCCCTTTTTTCCCTATAAATAAGGGCCATCGCCTCATTCCCAACGGACAGTAAAAACCCATCAGCATCAGTAATCTCAATAATATTCTCTCAAAGTCAACGAAGTTCCATATGAGAAATATCACGCAAGCCTAAATACCCATCCTTTTCACACCCAATTTGGCCAATATACTTGTCTCTCATCAACATTCAAAGGAGTTCATCCAAGATCCAAGCTCAAGCTCCAAAAGAAGGTCCAATTCCTTCTACCACTCTTTCAAATCTCTTGTTTTGCATAAATTATTTTAGATTCATAATCTAGTTTCATTCTAGTTCATACATATTATCATCTACACTTTTATTAGTATATTTCACATACTTTATTTTTCATAAAAAAATCCAAAAATAAATAAAAGAGGGTTACACCCGTAAATTCCGAACGGAATTATCCACCACACTTTTTTCCAAAACTAGAAACACATTTTCTACACACACACCCCGAATAAAATTCCGTTCGAATCTATGGGATAAACCCCACCCCTGTTTTACATTCGAACTACGTGGATTTTGATTCCTTTATAGGCTATGTAGGCATCTCAGATTAAAATTCGAGACTCGAGCCCAACTTTTCAATTTTCCAACTTCTCCTATTTTTCCAAATTTCTCAAATCCCTCATTTTTATCATACATATACATATAATATGCTTGTTCACGCTTCATTCCACATATATTATCGTTTCCCCATAACGATCAATATCTCTATGAACGCTCATATTCTATCTTCTACATTTGTTATTACTTTGAGAATATTCCTATGGATGACATTACCCTATCTTTTCCATGGTATGGGTCGAACGATTCCAAGATTCGTTATATAAACACATTCACACACTTCACGGGGATAAAGGAAAATATTAACACTTGCCCATGAGAGACCGAAAGGGCGGGATGGGTTCCTATCACCTTCCCATTCCGTAACTTAGCCCCCCAACCTCCAATCTATTGATTTCGCATGCACCAGTTTGTCCTTGATGCCGCTCTCTCGAAGTGGCAATATATTCTTTTTTCTGTTTTGAGCAAAATAGGTTGGAGACTCTATCTCTTTACATTCACCCCACACCGACGACGGTCGAATCCACCTTTTCGAAGAGAATGGTGCGAGACTGCGACGCAGTTTCTTCCCCTAGGGATCCTCTTTCTCCTTCCCCCCACCCCCAAAATGAACGTCGCGCCGATCAGGATGGCCACACTATGATTTTGATGAAACTCATACCACTTGCTCTTATCCCTCTTGTGGGAAGAAGATCTCGATTTCTCAATCCATCAAAGTTTATCATCCTTAATCTCATTTAGAATGAGATTGATATTGACTACCAATGGGTTGTACTTTGCAAACTTTTAATCATTTGACTTTGTCTCCTCCTTATATTTTTCCTTATCTTGAGTCCACCCAGATTTGTTACCGCCCATCTTTTTTTAGAGTCCTTTGTTGGCCACCATGGCCTCCTCCGCATTCATGATTCTCTTGACCTTGGCCAGAAGTTCTGTCATCGACTTTAGAGGATCTTTGGAAAGTTTTCAATATAGTTTCCCCAACTGGAGAGCGCTGATAAGAGTTGTCATATCATTGATCTCGCCATATTCCTCAAATTATAATTTCTACTTATTGAGACGAGATATAAAATATATCAATGACTCATTATTTCCTTATTTGACACTTAATAGATGAGTCACATGCTTTGTGCGGTTCATGACAAAATAACAGTTATGGATAAATTTTTCAGCCCTTTTTCCTTTCGGCAAAATAGCATACCACACATGGGTAATGCTAGGGAGAGTGATGGAAAATTGTCAACAACTCATTTCATCAATAATGGAGTAGATGTCAATTATTGACTCATATATCTCTACGTGATGAATAAGGTTAGTGATTCTCTATCATATTTTGGTGTTACAACTAGTGATTTGAACTTTCCAAGTTTTGGATAGTCGCTAATATTTGGTACAAAAAGAGATACCTCCATATACCCCTTATGACTGGGATCTAAGCTTTTGATGATACATTCTATCTTGTCCTTCAATCTCTGGATTTAGATATTCCAAGACTTCTCATCTTCAATGATGTTGTCATCCAAGCCTTCCACCTTAGATAAGACCCTAAAGGTGGACCCTTTGTTTGGATTCTTCTATGAATTATTCACCTCTCTCCACTCCCTCTAGTCTGGGTGGTGTCTTGGATAATTTTAGCCTAGATTACCTATGATTCTTATCGTATAGATGTTATTTAGGATGATGTCTTAGCTATAATAACTTCTTAGGCCGAGAGAATCAAACACGAACCATGTTCTTAACCTGGTAAGTGCAATATCCCTATGACGACTTTGAGGTGTGTATTGAATACTTTTAACTTGATGAGTAGGAGGAGGGGGTTCACCTGGCCGGTATGATGTGTCTATCATTTTGTATCGATCTCCATAGTCCCAGTAGAACTCCTCCTCACATGCCACATCCTTTGGACTGCCTTGCACCTCCTTACCAAGTTGAAGATGATGGGGTCTATAATCTCTCTTAAGCAAAGACCATATTAAACTTCTTTTGTTAAGGCTAGGGGTGGTCCTCAGGTCATTGGTTGTACGAACCCTCTCATAGAGGCCAACATGATTAGATTCATAGTCTAGTCCTCAGGGATCCAACTCATAATATCTTGTATGCATGCCAAGAACTAGTGTTGCATCTACTATTAGCTGAAGGGGTGATTAGGTGGAACTAGTCTCGAAATTTGACAATGGATTGAAAGACATCGCCAATTAGAGATAATAACAAAAACAACAACAAAAGTGTGAAAACCCAAAAAATATGATGAATCAAAAAGCAAGTTGACGAACTCCTTCACCCATGATCTTCCAATATTGATTTAGATCCAAAAATAGTGGACTTTAATCACAATCATAGATGAGTGATAAATCCAAGCTAAAGATGAGAATAATAAAATTGTTACCACCGATGGTGCCAAATTGATGATACAGACATCATGCAATGGATTCACCCACAGTCTAAGTATTGCACAAAATAATTAGACAATAATTTCTCAAGCTATTAAGTAGACGAGATGATAGAAAAAAGAGGAATACAGTCATTTAAGTGTTTCTGCCTTGGCCTACATCTACTGTAAACAATATGATACTGATTTTCATTACAGGTGGGCATAAATGACCATGGAAGACATACATTTAAACTTTATATCTATAATACAAGTTTGACAGATTAACAGAAAGGTTTATAGAATTTGATCTAAGTCAAGAAGACGTAGTGTTCCCATGCCTTGCAAAGGTCATGGCCAATAAGAAAGTGCCAGCTGAATGTGCATAAAGTAAGGTCATCATGAGGAACATTCTCCCATTTGGGTTGTTGATATTCGATAACAATCTTGTGTAGAAATTCCTAGAATGCCCTGGTCATGCTTTCCATGTTTGTGAAAAAGTATTGAAGGTATGAGGTCTCGGATGGGCCGAGACTGCAGAGGTCCCCGCTAAATGTTATGGTTGTGAGATTGGTTTCATCCGAAGACGACACCAATGAAGATGTAGATAAGGTTGATCTCTTCTATAAGATCACGCTAAGGAGCTTGGTACGTGTCCTGAATGTCATCCCGATGAGTCCTACATGGGATGACACATCTGTGGGATGAGATAGCTCATGTGGGATTAGCTGGTTGTCGATCTTTTCTGAGGGATGAGTCTGTAGCAATCATTCTTATTAGGTGTCATCTGGACGAGATCACACTTATGTATATCATATATATATATGGTGAAATAAAGGTCATAGTGCATGGAAATACTCTAATAAAAAATCCAAGAAAAATCAATTATTTAAATTTGGTCAAAATACTTGAAGGAAGCAATCAGTATGAAAAAAAAATTAAGATAATATTGTTCAAAAACTTTTCCATTAAATTAAGTTAGGGATTAATATTTGCAAACTTATCAAAGAAAATTAAAACAAAACCTTTATTGAGACTAATATTGTTCACTAAACAAACTTCTAAAGCAAATAAATTACCCAAGTAATAAATGACTTCACATACTCAGGGAGCCCTGTCACTAAGGTGGTCTGCACGCACCTTCTCCTCTTTGACCCCAGGTACATTTTCTCCACTAATATATGAGTATCACCTCTATTTGTAAGGAAAAATTTCCAATTGAGTCAATGTTTTTGTAATCAGCTTAATTCTGGAAAAAACATTTTGAGTCATAGTTTAGAATTGGTGTTGTTCCTTCAAGTCTTTGACATGTTTGGATGAAGACGAGTGGAAAAGCTTCAATGATTATATCATCATGCCATGATTTATGCTCGTTTTCATTTTTAAGATTCCAATGATCTTGGGTTGTAGGGGGGAGTCCCCACCAAAGATTTATTAGTTGAGTTGATTATATACTTAGCAAATGAAGAAGGAAAAATACATCTCGAATGACTTCCCGCAAAGCCCTTCCACAGACACTCCTCGAAGGACTCTCTTCTAAGACCAAAGTTATTCGAATAGCAATATTTTTTAATATAAGGATGGATGTATTTGATCCTGTACTTTAGTTATTGAACAACCTTACGATGTAATCTGGGAGAGGTTGTTTGGTACACTTAAGGGACAATTCCTGGAAGGTTATGGGAGATCTCACATACTCTATCAAGTGATCTCCTCTTGGGAACCTCGCGAGAACATGGTTTAGAGTATTATGAGCAAGGCAAAGTTTGGAAAGTAATAACCAACCCTTTTGACACACTTGGGTAAAACTTCATTTAGTACAAATGGTTGTTTGATCCATTTCTAGACGAGAAACCATGACTTCAACCTATTCGAAGGATACTTCTCGAGGAACCTCAACCTTGTATCCTTGTCCTAGATATAGTTTCTAGCCAAATAGCATACACAATGCTCAAGTCACCTTCCAGTCGAGCCACATTGAAACAATACAATATCCTTTGATTGATATGTTCACATTACTTATGGGGTCACTTTTCACCTACTTTATGATGTCATAATGTCTGGCATTTAGGGACTTGATGTTATAGCACTCAAGTGAGATTATAACTAGGATGGCAGGCCTAGTTAGATATATCTTATTTCATAGTTGTTAAAGGGTAAGCCTTTGAGCTGCCATATCACATCCCTCATTAATGCCACCATGCTTCTAACTAGTTAGGCAGTTTCTCTCCAATATATAATATCCCATGCATTTAATTCAATATCTTCTACATTAATGCCATCAAGGTCAATCACATTTAATGTTGAAGTACCATAGCATTAATGCTGAAGTACAGTACATTTAATGTAATATCATCTACGTTAATGTTATGGTACTTTAGTATTTAACTCTAGCAAGTTTACTCGAGTGACCTTGCCTCTATATAAATAGACCAACCAAATAGTTTACAAGGACATAAATCTTGATCCCAAATTGATGTTGGATTTTCCTCATACACGAGAGATTATGTGAGAATATTTATTGTCCAAACATCCTTCCTACACCCATTAATACCCTCATTATTGAACATTGACTGATCTTGGACTTCCTGCCTTGCTTTTATTGTGCTTAAAGTACTTGATCTTTCTCCCTCCTACCAAGTCACTTGCTAGTCCCATTTATTTATTGTATTTACAGGGTATTTATGGTGTAAAGATCTCATTTAATTCTAGTCTGAGTGTTGAATGATATTGTCCCTCTTGTCCTCATTTATTATCATTATTAAATATTGTCTTGAGCACTAATCCCTATCTTGATAAGGGGTTACACCTCGCTTGATACTAAATGTGTTTCAAGAACCCACATCTTACATTTGGTGACTCTTTTGGGGAGATATTATCTTTTAAAAATATACCAGAGGATAATACTGCTAAGACTATTGATTTTAACGCCATACAGTGTGAAGAGGAGGCAAACCTTACTGTATTGACTGAAGGAGTAAGAGTAACACGAATAGAGCCTAGCACATCTGCTACTGGTGTGACAGAGATGATAGGCATGAAGGCGTGAATAGGCTCAGCACAAATGTTGGGGATTATGGGGGTTTTTTACGGAGTTCATCAAAACCCCAGTGGCCCAGGCGATGCTGGTAACCACTAGAGAATAAAACTCTTTTATGGCACCACCCATAGGGATACCAGCTCCCTCCGATACGTGTGGAGTTGCCACGCCTATTTTTAGTAGTATTCCTCCCACTACTCCACCTCCCTTTGGTAACGTTTCTCCACTTATCCACCTCCCACTATCCCACCTGCAACAACAGGATCAGTGGCGTAAGGCCAGAGAATGGATTCAATAGCACATGCAACTAGTCGTGTGGGGAAGAGTTCACCAGCTGCATCGGCGATGCCAGTTGTCATGATAACCACGCCAATCAGTTCTTCACCACCTAGCATGGAGTAAATGAAGAAATATCTATTAAAGTTCATAACAGTGTCTAAGGATGGAGATAGTTCCTTAGTTTACGATGAAAAGGATGGAGATAGTTCCTCAGTTTATGATGACTTTTGCACTCCATACCCGGAATACAAGGCTGGAGATAGTTCCTCGATTTATAATGACTTTTTCACTCCATACCCGGAGGAATATAATAACGAACCCTACCCAGTAGGGTATATTCCACCAATCTTTGAAAAGTACACAGAGAAGGGTGCAAACCCTAAGGAGCACGTGAAAAGGTTCATTGAGAGCCTTAGGGCCCACTGTAACGATAAAAAACTAAGGTTAAGGGAGTTTTCAAAATCCTTAGCAGAGAAAGCCTACACATGGTACTCCCACTTAGCCCCATGTAGTGTGGCCTCCTAGGAGGATTTTCATGTTTGTTCATACAAAAGTTCTTTTTGGCTGCTGATAAGTTTACACTCACATAACTAGCGCGAGAGAAGCAAAATCCAGGAGAGGATGTAGTTGCCTACATCATGAGGTTTTGTGAGTGCTACCTGGACGTGAGGGAGGAAACGTGAGAAGATAAGATCTTACAAGTATGTGCAGAGGGCCTGCTGTCAGAATACATCTGCTATCTGATCAATGAAACACGAGAGGGTACGTTCGTAGCATTCCTAAAAGCAGTGAGGAATATTGCCCTAGTGGTAAAACCCACACCACCCCCACCTGCCTTGTTAATTTTATTGCTAAGACCATCAGTTACCTTGGGGAGGATAATACCCTTGAGGTTAAATTACGTAAACGATGGAGGTAGAGGGTAAGGTAGTGGCGACCGAGGAAGAAGAGGCAGAGGTAATAAGAGAAAATTCAAAGGTAAAGAGGATCCCATCGAGCTGCCATGCACGGTGGAGAAAGCTATGAACATATATGATATCATGGTTCGAGATAAAGTTTATAGGATGGTCAACGTCGGTAAAGCGCAACTATTTCTCGAAGACAAAGAGAAGCCGAATTATTGTGCACTTAATAATAGAATGAACCACCCGACCAAGGTATGCTTCTCACTAAGATGGTTGATCGATCACCATGTGAAGAAAGGAGGCATTAAATCAACCCAAAGAAATGTGAATGACAATCCTCTACTAGATCACGGGGCCCACATGGTCAATGCTTTTGACGTAAAGGCTGAACAATTACTGAGGGAACAATGGCTCTTTGAGAAGGACTATGAGGAATCTTTGGAAGAATGCGCCTTCGAGTTGGCTCAGCTGCAATTAGAGGATAAGTTAGATGAAGAAGATGAAGATGATCCCAGCGAGAGTCTGAGCAGACATATGGGGGCTTGTTCGCTAGAATCATTAAATGCATTAATAACCTACGATAAGGAACGGACCTTTACGATGAATGCGCAGCAGTTGCACGATCGTAGAAGTTCTGCCTCTAAGTAAAACATGGTGCCACACCTAAAATGGAAGGGGACTATGGCCAAGCTTGTGAGGAGGTACCTTTCTGAAGTCATGTTCTCAGAGGCAGATATATTGGTCAGGTATCCTCGCAACAGATCTCTTAATGTTATAGCATTTGTGAATGATTGTGCCTTCTCTCATGTGTTGTTGGATAGAGCGGCATCCATTAACATAATTCCCATCGAATCTTTCTATGCCACAGGTCTTTCTGAAATAAGAATAATGTCGTACTCGTTGGCAATCTCGGGGTATGATAATTAGTCATCTAAATTTATGGAATACGTTAGCATAGGTATCACATTGAGGAATATTACTTCCCACATTAAATTCCACATCATGGATTGCGAACCGTCATATCAGTTACTAGTAGTAAGAGTTTGGATACACAACCACGGGTTGGTTCCCTCCACTTACCACTAACGTGCCAAGGAAAACAAAAAGGGAAAAGAGGTGGTGATTCGAGCATCCAAGAAGCCTTTCGCGAAGGAAGAAGTGCACTTTGTGGACGCTGCCTTTTATACCTAGTTATCTGAGGAGTCCACTGTAGTGACAAAATATACTGGAGGAGTAAGGATCCTAAACACTCGAGAGGGTGCATACACCTACTCAATTAGTGGTGACCCACGAAAAAGAGTGTGATCAGGAGGTAGTAAGGCCCCTAGTTTGTCAAGACAGTTGCGTGATCGAATGATTCCATGCATTGATTCCAATCGAACACCAGGTCCAGAACCAAATCATCCTCAGCAGGCACTCTACGAGAGATTTGGAAGAAAATTGTCGAAAGAGGCCTCATAGAAAGGAAAGTTCCCGATAGTGAAAGAGAGTGGTTTTGCCTAACGGTAGAATTATTTATAAGTTATGAAGGTGTGAGCGGGAAGCTGAAAGTCTGGACGATAAGGCTGACCTGGTTTATAAATGCTTCTTTATAGACAACCAAGGGCAATGCTTGGTGATTGACAACTAGAACATCCAAGAGTTTGTAGACGAGGAGCCTGAGTGCATGAAGGAAAGACCCAAACAGTAAATTCTAGAGTTAGGGAAGATATACTTGTCTAAAGAGGGAGATTACCCTAGCCCTATCATTATCTTGAAGGACCTGAAAAAGGAGCCTCGAGAGGATTTGATAAAGTTTCTATAATAATTTAAAGATGTCTTTGTGTGGAAATACAATGAGATTACTGTGGTTGATAAGGAGGTGAGCTTCCACAAGTTACATATTTTGCCCACGGCCATCCGAGTAAAGCAGGCCACCCAAACGTACAAGGCAAATCTAGATCTGAATATTAAATAAGAGGTTCAAATGTTGCTTAAAGTTGGCTTTATTGTCTATATCCAGCACCCAATTTGGCTGTCTAGCATCATGCCTGTGGGAAAGAAAGACAGGAGCCAGATCGAAATACGTATAGAATTTAGGGAACTAAATCGAGCATGCCTAAAAGATGAGTTCCTGTTTCCTTCCATAGACATCTTGATCGATGCAACTACGGGATATGAGATGTAAAGCTTCATATACGGTTATGTTGGGTATAACCAAATCAAAATGGACCCAACTGATATCGAAAAGACTGCTCTCCAAACGCCTTTGGGCAATTTCATCCACACAATTATGTCGTTTGGTTTGAAGAATGCAGGAGCCACCTACTAGAGAACCATGATGGCCATTTTTCACGACCTATTTCACAATATTGTGGAGTTTTATATCGATGACCTGGTAATGAAATTCAAACAAAAATACTTCTCACTTGGATGATTTGATGACGGTGTTCACCTAATGCAGAAAGTATAAATTGAAAATGAACCCTCTCAAATGTGCATTCAGGGTGAAAAGTGGGAATTTCCTCGGGTTTGTGGTGAATCGAAAAGGAGTTCAGATGGACTTGGACAAGCAATGGGATATTCTTGATATGCCAAGGCCAAAATCAGCGAGGGAGTTAAAGAGATTCCTGGGGAAAGTCTCCTACTTGAGGAGGTTTGTTCCAAGGTTGGCCGAGGTGACACATCCACTAATGGAGCTACTGAGAAAAGGATCCAAGTTTTTATGGGAAAAGACGCACCAAGATGCCATGGACAAGCTGAAAGAACTCCTCACATCCCCTCAGACGATGATTTCCCTAAAGGAAAGTATCCCTTTGCGTCTATATCTCACATATATCGAATGATCTATTGGGGCGTTATTGGCCCAAGAGATGGACGGTATCGAGAAACCTGATTATTAGTTGAGTAGGATTATACATGGGCCAGAGGCTAAATATGCTAGCATCGAAAGATACTGTTTACCCCTTGTATTTATAGCATAAAAACTTAGTCATTATCTACAGTCATTCACAGTCCATATTGTAACTAGTATGGCCATATAAATATTTTACTTGCTAGACCTGTACTAAAATGCAGGGCATCCATGGTTCTTAATCCTCTCAAAGTATGATCTTAAATGCATAGTTACTCGAGCTATCAAGATCTAAGCTTATGCAGACCTGCTAGCCATCTTTCCCTCTGGTACATTCAAGCCACCCGTAGAGAAGCTTATGAGTGATGATCTCCAAGACAACTTTGTAGCAACTAGCCTATATGAATGGAGCATGGAATTTTATGTCTCTTCAGCTGAATACAAGGGGGAGTAAGTGTCATCTTGAGAAAGAATAGGGAATAAATTTGACTGCCTTTTAAGTTGTATTTCAAGTGTTCGAACAATGAAGCTGAGTATGAAGCGCTGGTGCTGGGACTACTTGAGGCCCTCGAAAGGGGAATCTAGGTCCTCACAATAGAATAAGACTCAAACTTGGTGGTTAAACAAATGACGGGAGAGATTTCTTTGAAGCACATGAGCTTGGCACCATATAGAACGATCATACAAAGGTTTCTTAGGAAATTCGAGGTAGTAAAGATCAAAATGAACCCTTAAACGATGAATCGACATGCTAATGTGTATTCCACTATTGCCTAGAAGATTGATTTTAATGAAGAGTCAATAGTTGTTCAAACCACCAAAAGGATAGCTCCCTCGACTATACTGGAGATGCTACCTATAGATGATAGTGATGATTAGAGGGTAAAATAAAGAAGCATTTGGAGACAGGTAAAGGCCCACTGATCTTAGTTGACCTCGAACAGTATTTTATTGCTAGGGGCAACTTATACTTCAAGAATAAAGAAGGCTGGCTATCCAGGTGTGTGGACCCAGAGGAAGCCAAGAGAAAATTAATTGAAGTACATAAAGATAGCTGTAAGACCACTGAGGTTCCCCTATACAGAAGGGTTCGACGTTCGCGTTACTTCTGGCCTTCGATGAGGCAAGATGATGTGATAGTACAAAGGGACTATGGGAAATGTCGATTTTATCAGGCAGTAAAATGCAACTTCATCGATCAACTTTAGGAATGGAGGCAGCCATATATGAATATGTTGGTGGATGGAGTAATGCCGACAGACAAGGATGATGCTACGAATCTAAATAGGCAAGCACCCATATATTATGTCCAAGAAGGGAAATTGTATCGACAAGTCTATTATGATAAGATTTTATGGTGCATCAGGAGGAAGAAGACAAAGAAATGCAGAAGCAGGCTCACGAGCTAGGACACATCGAAAGAGACAAACTTTATAATCAACTCATGACCTTGGGGTATTATTGGCCTACGATAGAGAAAGACTCAGCGGAGTTTGTTCAAAAATGCAAAGCTTGTTAGTTGCATGGGTATATGATCCATGCTCCTTCGATGGACTTGCATTATCTCTCCACACCTTTTCCTTTACACACATGGGCATTCGATTTAGTAGGGGTAATAAATCCATCCTCTAGAGGAAAGGTTTGGATACGTATCTCCATTAAATGTTTTACCAAGTGAGAAGAAGCCATACCACTGAAGAGAGCCACATCATGGGTAGTCGCTCGATTCATGAAGGAGTACATCATTTTCCATTTTGGTATCCCAAAGGTCTTTCTATTAGATAACGACACGGTTTTTATGAACAATGAAGTAAGTCTACTGATAGATAAATACTCCATCATCCATCATAAGTCAATTGTGGCATACTCGAAGTATAATGGGCAGGCAGAATCCACCAACAAGAATCTGGTAAATATCTTGGACAAAATGCTGGAGGATTTCCTGAGCACATAGGACGATAAGATACTCGGGGTTCTATGGGCTTATCGAATGACAAAGAGAAAACCCACAGGGTATACCCTCTTTTATTTGGTATTTGGTACATAAGATGTTTTGCTAGTGGAACTCGAGGTACCTTTTACTCGATATAACTTATAAAAAGACATTCTTCCCCATAGACGACATGTACAACTCGAAGCATTAAAGGAGCATAAATACAACGCTTTGAGGAATTTTAAAATGTATAGAAAATAGTTGTCTAGAGCCTATGATCAAATGTTAAGTTCATAAAAGTTTAAGGAAGGAGACCTAGTCTTGAAGGCTTACACGAGGCACATTAGGGGATTGTCATTGCCTAAGTTTGAAGCCAAATGGGAAGGACCCTACATTATTTGAGCAGCTCATGATTCGGGCTACCAAGAGATAACAAAAGTAGAAGATGATGTCACTTTCAATGGCTCAAAACTTACTATCTTTGAACGTGCTCGATTAACACCTAACACTTCAATATATTTCATTATGTTTTGTTAATACTTATTTGGAAGAATGTTCGCTACAAATGTTTGGTTATGTATTTAACATGGTATAAAGTCATCTTTGTTTTGAAAGTCTTGGTCCATTTTTCTTTTCCTTATTATACATAATGTAAATTGCATGGATGTACCAGCTCATTCAATATTTAAGCAAGATAAAATAGGAAGGGAACCTAATGATAAGTAGTTTATTTAAATAAAAGAGATAAATATTTTGTCACATGCCACAGAGGTTCCAAAATAGTAAAAAAAAAAGTGGCACGAACAAAGGGGGAACTTAAACAAAAAGGTTCTAGGGAGTATCCATTATAAAGTGCGGGTTGGCTGAGCCAAGAAGTCGATGATGGTGCTGAGGAAGTATCTGCTCGAGGTTAGTCGTTTCGGAGATTAGATCAGCCAAGTCCTTCTGAAGGTTCTTCTTTCTCTATTGAACATCATCCAAATTTTTCTCAGAATTAAGTAAGGCAACCTCCGCTTGGGCAATGGCATTACGAGCGTCCTCCAACTTCTACTCAGACATTAATAATTTAGCCTCCAAGAAAACTAGTTCCTCCGAGATAGCCACCTACGAGTGATGAGAAATATGTAGTCGGTGATAAAGAACATACAGGTCAGCCTTCTTGAAGTCACGCAGTAGTTTTAGCAACTAAGACGGCAAAAACACATCATTGATAAGAAGATTGACCATCCCCAATAAAACCTTGATTGTATCAGAGCTTAAAGACTCTAGAGGAGTGTTGAGGGCTTCATATAAAATGGTGGCTAGGCCAAGCAGTCTAGAGGCCATCATCACAAGTGTGGGTTGAATGTTGAGAGGGGAAAATTTTAAGTAAACTTGGATAAAAGCAGTAAGACCTTTAACTTCAGTTAGGATATGGGGGAAATCGATCAAGGACTAACTTACAACTACTTCAGGAGATGCCTCAGGAGGGTGCACACTAAAAACACTATCGCTAGAAGAAGGGCATCGAGTGTGCGAAACACTATCACTCTCTTGCAATCTGGAGGTAACCACTTATGGAATATCACCAATAATTAGAGCCTCTGCTTGAACTTGCAAACCAGGGGCCTCGCCCATTACTACCAAACAAGCCACTATCCTCGCCTGCATAATTTCATGTGCAAGACCTTTAACTTTTAGGTCGCGCGCAGCCAATTGCTCAACCCCAACCTGAAATGCAAGAAATCATCAAGTCAAAAAAAAAATACAAATTGGCTTGCAAGCAAAATTAAAGTACAATATAACTTTTCCCGCCTAACCCTCGATTATGGGAGATTTTATGACCAATATGACTTGTCCCGCCTAACCCTCGGTTATGGGAGATTTTAAGGCCAATATGACTTGTCCCAGCTGACCTCGATTATGGGAGATTTTAATACCAATATAACTTGTCCCACCTGACCCTCGATTATGGGAGATTTTAATACCAATATGACTTGGCTCGCCTGACCCTCGATTATGGAAGATTTTAATACTAATATGACTTATCCCTCCTAACCCTCAGTTATGGGAGATTTTAAGACCAATATAACTTGGCCCGCCTAACCCTCGGTTATGGGAGATTTTAAGACCAATATGACTTAGCCCACCTAACCCTCGGTTATGGGACATTTAAAGTCCTATTTACTAGGTAATGCTGACAACATTTAAATGCATGAGTTACACAAAAGAAGAGCATACCTATGGCTGTTGATCATTGGCAAACTGTCGGGTGGCCATCTGTATTAATCTTGCTCCTCATAAAAATCCCCTTGAGCTATAAAAAGATACTGCTATGTGGGAACAACAATAGTACCTCCAACTTCAGCAAATTCTTCATGGACACCTCTTACCTGACTAGTAACAACCTAGGCCCCCTCTGGATTGAGGATTGAGGGACAAAAGAGAGTAACCTAGACCTGGTCATTTGAGGGAGGAGGGACTAGTGGGGCAGTTTGTTCAGGGAGTGAACCTTGTGAAGCACAACAGAAAACAAAATGAGAAAAACATGAATATGGCAAACTAAGTGCAGAAATAAAAGGAAAAATTTTACCATAACAGATGGTACAACAACAATAGGGGACTTTCTAACGACAGACTCAACAACACCTTCATCATGAACAATTTCCTTGAGACCAGCCTGATGGCCTAGGAAGGAAAAGTTAGGCGAATAGCCATAACTGGATTGAATTAAAAAAAGATATATATCTTCCCCCTATGAAAAAATTTATAGTTACCTACGAGGTTATAGGGGAAGCTATCTCCTTTAGTGCATCTTCCTTCGAGATAGATGAAACTTCAGTTGTCTCTTCTGATGGGCCACCAACTTCAGCATCATCATGCAAATCACCTCGAACATCACCTGAAAAGAAAAAATGAGAGTCAATGTTATAAGAGAAAAGAAGAAAAGTTAGAAACTTAAAAGGAAAATAGCAGACATACCTCTTCCTCAAGAACATTCTCCAAAACTTCATAGTCTTGAGGAGGTGAAGCAGTCTTAGAAAAAGAAACCATCCTTTGCAACTTGCGCATTCGAATATGGGGAGAATCTTCATCCTCCTCCTCTTCTTCCTCTTCCTCTTATTCCTTCTCTCCTCCTCCTCTTCATCATCATCACTTAACATTTCCTCATCAATACCTACCTCTTCCTCAGAATGCTCCTCCTGTCTCATCTCATCTGACTCATCTAACACAATTTTAACAGCACTAGCCAACTTTCTTTTCATGCTACCTTCAGCAGTCGGGGAGAATAAGAAAGACCTTGAGAGGCCATCTCAGATAACATAAAATCCCTATCTTCCACATAAATATTATCCCAAGTCTAATGAAGCCATTAGAACATCAGGTTAATTTGGTGAGTAACCTTGGAATCAGGGATCAATTTTATCAAGGCTTCTTGAGTAACCTTGAGCTTTTTCTTGGGGGATTTTCTAGTGGCCCTCATAATTGCCCAAGTCGAAGCAGCATAAGGGGTGTTACCCCCTTCTACTGGCCTTGAGGGACTAGGGGCAATAATAGTCATTTTGACTGGAATTAAAGATTGAGTATCTTTCATCTTCTTTACTAGAACTTGCTCCACAGGGGCCAAAGGAGGCATATCATAAGGGGTACAATTATTAGTGGAGCTGAGAGGAAATAGGGAGTTGGAGGTAGTGTAGTTCCTCAATACCAACTCTGTCAGAGAAAACATTTTAACATCAGGGTTTCAGGGCTCCGTAAGAAGATTACTTTGGAAAAGATCCAGCTGATTTGGCCAAAATACCATCAAGTACATAGCCTACCAATCCCCTCGAGCTATCTTCATCGGGATAACATGGTTGGTAGGGTAATTCGAACAAAGATTAATGAGAGTAAAAGTAAGAAAGTTTCTACATGTGAAGGAAAAGTTAGTAGGTTTCTCACCGCTGAAATGGCTCAACATAGGATTACCTTGATCATAGCCAAATTGCATGGTGACATGATTTAGGCAGTAGATGGAATAAAAGGAGGAGCATTCTGTGTAAGAACGTAGATAAGAGGGAATCAATAACAAAGTAACATTGTTTGCCAGAAAGTTCCTGGCTAATAATTCCTTTATGGTGGTGATGGGACGCTCCTCGTCCGTAAAAAATCGATTCGTAAAAAATTGATCCACCCTAATATAGGGGTGAGGGACAAACTTTTTTACTTTATCGATTAAAGGTAAAAAAAACTTTTTAGAACTTTTATGGTTCTAACAACAGATTCAAGGGACCTTAATGGGATGAGATCTAGGATAATAACCAACCAAGGCATACTCTGGGAAATGGTAATAGAGAATGGCTGTCAGCAACACATGATTGGCATAGTTCAAGACATCAAACATGCCGATGCTCCGAGCATAATCATCTTATATATAATCCAACCAAGATTATAATGAACCAAGGGTGATGACACCTAGGGGGAGCTTGATGTCACTGGCCATGTGAATGGCCATATTAATCAGATCCTTTCTAGGTAAGTCATGGGGCTTATCGGTAAGAAATATCTTTGATGGGACAACCTAAATATAACCCACAAGCTTAAGATTCGAACCAAATCCTTTCCTAAATGGGGGATACTTAAACACCTGCTTCCAATTTGGATTCTATTTGGCCCCCTCACGAGCCTTAATCACAACCTTGTCCTTGATAAAATAGAAATATTGGATTACCTCTGAGTAAGTACACATGTTATATGTCGCCATGCAGTCTTTCACTACTGCCTCTAGTTTTGCTCTAATGGCCTTCTCTGCGCTTGAGATCGCCTCCTCAAAGAAGGTATCAAAACCTGTTAATTCTAAACCTAATACCTCACAGACATCCTCGAGGGTGATGGTAAATTCACCCCAAGAGGCAACAAATGTATGGAACTGGTGGCTCCATTAAGACCCAAGCAACTGAAGGGTATTGTTGTTCTTTGCAAAGGTGAGATCACCCAACCAGCTGGTAGAAGACAAACCAATCAAAGCTTATTGCACAGGGTATGTGGCATGGATTGTTGGTACAGGGACCTAAGCCTTCGCAAGTACCATAGGTGAACTCAAGCTCCACCTTTGAAAAAGTTTAATCACCTTGCTCAATATGAAACCAAGTTACGGTGGCAGAGGGAATGTAGGAAAAATCCTCAGCACTGTCACTCTCCTCCATCAACAGATTCGTTGGCTCCACCTTTATAAGGTTAGGTCACCGTGGAAATGATCATCTAGTGTCCAAAATCCATCGAACTCACCAAAACACGGAGCACAATGGTAGAGTGTCCACTAGTGTTAGCATGCTTGGGTGTTATGGGAAATGCCCCTTACAAAAGCAGTTCTATTCACAACAAGTGCCATGGATACTGAGAAGTGAAAAAAAAGAATAAGAGAAGTGAATAGTTAGGGTTTGGAATGAAGGAATAAGGCAAACACTAAATTCCCTCTCTCAAAACACACGCTTGCAAATAAACCCAAGGATGAAGGTTTGAAAATACAAGTATGCCATTTTATAAGGGCAACACAAAACCCAACAAGTAGCAAATAACAGTGCTTTGGGAAATGTGGTGATAATCGAGTTTCCCCATGTGGCCAGCATGCGCGCGTAGGGGCAGGAATTCAAAGTCCATCATGATGACGCTTTAAGAAGTGATGCACGATTACACTTGCGTGAAAAGAAGGCTCTAACCCCAGAGCCTCCATGTGTAAAGTGCAGAAGTGCAAAAGATAACCTCATTAAACATGGTATAGCCAGAGTAATAATGAAGAATTCCTAGAGTTTCTTCAACTTAAGGGAGATAAAGCTCTTTGGGAAAAATTTGAATGAAGTCTCTTCACTTCCCCTAAAATAACTATCACACGCAATCATAATGTCCCATCAAGAAATGGTGTTATCAGAAATATCGTAAGGCATTTAAAATACGAAGTAGTTCGAAAGAAGGACTAGCTAAGCTCCTGGCACACACTTCTCTTTATTGAATAACCTGATGCTTATTTTGATATGATCATTTGTCTATGGATATTTCTTATTTTTGCAGAAAAGGTTTGAAGATCAACCAAGTATTTCTTACTGATTATTTTTCATGCAATAAACCAATATCTCTACTAAGGGGCAAATGTAAGGGGAGTTCCCACCAAAGATTGATTACTTGAGTTGATTATATACTTAGAAAATGAAAAAAGAAGATAAAGGCATCTCAAAGGAATTTCGGCGAAGACCGTCCATAGACACTCCTGAAATGACTCTCTTCAAAGACCAAAGTTATTCGAATAGAAATATTTTGTAATATAAAGCTGAATGTATTTGATCCTGTACTTTACTTATTGAAAAATCTTACTTTGTAATCTGGGCGAGGTTGTTCGGCACCCTCGATGGACCATGCCTGACAGGGCATGGGAGAGATCACATGCTCTATCGAATAACCTCCTATTGGGAACCTCGTAGGGACATGGTATGGAGGATTAGGAGTAAGGAAGCATTGGGAAAGCAATAACCAACCCTCTTGGCACACTTAGGTAAAACTCCATTCAGTACAACTAGTTGGTCGGTATATTTCCAACCGAGCTACCATGACTTCAGCATATTCGAAATGAAAAGTGTTAGAGGAGAAAAATGAGGGTTTCCCAAAATAGATGTGATTAACATATCCTTGTCCTACTTGTCAGCTTGTTAGTTCAGGTACACTGCTTTTTAATCTTTTGTGGTACTCTTCTTGCATTCCTTATATTAGGATTTGTCCAAAACCATTGTTTATTTGGTTAGTTTATGGAAGAGGAGATAAAAAGTTGATATCAATTGGATTTAGTCACCTTTGTTAGATTGTGATGAGTTTGGTATGTCGGTGAGACTATACTGATAATGGCTTTGATAATGCAATGGCTTTGGTAGAGCTTTTGGTGATCAATGACATGATGTTTTACCTTTAGGTGTAACGTGATGCTCTCGAGTTTCGGTGAACTTTGTGACTATAGACTTAGATTTCTTATTAGCATTTCTAAGATTAAAACAAACCTCCTGAGGTGACCTTTCCTATCGCAATGACTGGAAGTGTAAACACATTGAAGGGTGATACCTAAGGGTTGACCTATCTTAACGTTCCTAGTCAAATCTCTCAAATGCATGGTCTTATCTTAGGTAGCGGAAGCATTTTTATCAAATTTTACATGACTTGAATCTCTCAATTTTTCCTTTAGCTCAACTATTCTTAACTCGAGTAAATGTCTAGACTTCTCAAACTCTAGAAGCTCTTTCTTCATAACCTCCGCCAAACCACAAAGGCTTTTTACCTAACCCTCATTGTACTCTAGTTTTCCTTAAAGATTCCTTTCATGTGCCCCAAGATCCTCAATTAAAACACTACCATTATTCCCTACAGCACATTTTTTCAACCTAGCTTCCAACCTCAAGTTAGCCTTCTTAACTTTCAATGTTTTCATAAACAACTCACAGAAGGTAATCTAGAGTTCACTCTCATCCTCCTATTCTTCATCCTCACTATCATCTCTACTCTCTCTACCATCACACACTTAGTATCCACAATAATGGTCTTGGAAGTGTCATGCAAAAAATTTTCTTCATGGAAAGATTTCTCATTAAAGCTCACATGTCTAGCCATGAATGCAGTGAATTGGGTCCTTCTTTCGAATAACTATCACTAAGGGTGGAATTATATGCTATCTATGGGTACCTCGTTTAATTATATTGGCCCGGAGGAGTAGACCGGTTGATCCATATCAAAGATAGGATAAGTTCAGCCCAAATTCTAAGGTCCCGTAAATAATTAATTCACTAGTCACCCATTCAAACACTAAAATATCTCAAGAGATATTCTAGAGATTATGGGCTAACATGGAGGTTCCCAACACCCCCACTCTCCAAGAATTACATGTATATATTGAACCCTCAGCCCAGGGCAAAGGGCATGCAATTGTAAACACTCCCCTGGAGTAAAGAAAAATATAATACAGAGAGCACCATCGTGGACGTAGACCATTTTGACGAACCACGTATATTTTGTGTCGTGTGTGATTGTAGTCATTCTAATGTGTGTTCTTAATTATTTTTGGTGATCGCGTTTGATTATAATTTGTGTTAAGATTTATTGTTACCACAATTGGCGACGTCTATGGGAAGCAATTGTTCTTCCTTTAAGAAATCCTTCACCAACAAGAACCCATAATGTCTGGTCACAACAGTAACGCCCCTCAAGGAGGGTATATTCAAGAGCAACTCATTCCTCGAAGGGTTAGATTTGAAGTTCGACGCTCAAACCCAAGGCCTCACCCAAAATAACAGGCCTTAGAAGAAAGCCAGGAACTAGCTAGGTCCATGCAAGTTTCCAAGCTAATCGACGCCTATGAGGCCAGGTTCCAATAGTAAGAGGAAGCTACTCGCAAGTAGGAAGCCAAGAACGCTCGCCTCAAGAGAAGACTAGAAAAGATGGAGAGAGAAATCTATCGCAGCACAAGGCAACGTCACTATCGCACTCTTAGCCCTCAGGAGATCAAATCTCACAGCCAAGGAAGGAGCCCAAGATGTGGACTTTAAAAAATTGAGGTACACAGGTCAGATGATGACTAATTCGAGCAACAACAATCAGCTTGTCATTATAGGAGCCCAGGCTGAGGAAATGACGACATACGGAATTTAGTCCAGAGAGAAATGGACCAACACCCAGCACATCGGGGTGCCAGGTCGACCAAAGAGCTAGCCAAGCGAGATCTCAGGACCCAGATGAAATCCCCTTTCTTAAGGGAGATAGAGGAAGAAGAATCCCCCAAGAAGTTCGTAATGCCAATATTCAAGATCTACGATGGAAAAATTGATCCTATCAACCATGTCAGGCAGTATAGGCAGGACATGACCCTTTGGAATCACAGGGACTCATTGATGTGCAGGATCTTTTCGTCGATCTTACACGACGTAGCTCAAAAGTGGTTCGAAAGACTACCTCACAGATCCATCAGGAACTTCGAGTCCCTGGGAGATCTCTTCACGACTCGCTTTATTACCAGTAGATCTCACCCGAAGAGGATGGATTTTTTGTTGACAATAAAGAAAAAGCCTCAAGATAGCCTCAGAGACTACGCGAAGAGGTACTGGGAAATATTCAACGAGGTTGAGGACTACTCGGAGCAGGTTGCCGTTGCGTCCTTTAAGATTGACTTACCCAGTTCTTGCCTCTTACACCAGTCCCTCACTAAGAAGGAGGCCACGTGTGACACCCCGCCCAATTAAATACAGGGTGATCAGTCATCTACCAATTCAAAATAGGATATTCAGTTGGTTCATTCTTAGCATCACTGTCGAAATTTTTTTTAACATATTAATCACCTAATATAAAATTAAGCTAGGTGTCAAAACATTTCCAATTTCAGTAAAACCAAGTAAATCCATTTCTTTCCATCTTAAAATATAAACCATTCACCACACATAGGAATATCATAAATGTTGAACATGAATCAACTACTGAAATAAATAAGATTGGGTAAAACCTCCAAGTTCAAAACTCCAAACCATAAAATAAACTGAATACAATATCTCTGATGAAGAACTAGAAGTGGGCGACATATGCCCTAAATAAGAAGTCTAGATGAAACTGAATGGAAAGGATAGATGCGTCTACTGCAAGGACCTACAGCTTCCACAACAGCTTCAGCACGTCAAACAACCAAAATCTCTAAATCTGGCACCCCTGTGGCTGAGCACCTGATATAATACATATATATAGCAAAAGAGAGAAGAGACACAAGAAATGGGTCAGAGCCCGGTGTGTAAAAATGATTTAACAAGTATATTAAATTGATTCTTAAAACAAGTCTTATACGCATCTTAGTTATCGAACTCTCACATGAGTTTCTCACCTCTCATCTATTGTGCATGCCTAACGTACAACTAATATCCCCCAAATTATACCTCCCAGTCTAACTAGTCAGAAACCATACTAATACTAACTATGCCCACTAGTAGTATTCCCGTATTGCCCATACAATACGCTAATCAGATAGTTTATCTCACATACTAAGTTTCATTATTCACCGTTTGAATGGTTAATCTTTTATTCACTAAGATTATTTTATTTTTCATTTCCATTTTATCTACTAGTTTCACAAAGTAGAAAGTTACCCAAGTACACTTATACATATATATAGTCTCATCATCCCTATATATATACACTAATCCTGCACCCTTAGGTTAAGACCACTTGGTGCAATGTAATGATTATTATTATTATTACCATGTCTACAAATTTCACACAGTAGCAATATTCACAAGTTCATCTATATATATATATATATATATATATAGTCACATCATCTCTATACATATATATACTAATCCTGCACCCCCGGGCTAAGACCCATTAGTGCACCTATCCATAACATCCTGCATCCCCGAGTTAGCACCCATTAATGCACCTATCATTAACAATTCAGCACCCCCGGGTTATCATCCATTAGTGCGCCTAACAATAGAATCTTGCATCCCCGAGTTAGCACCCATTAATGCACCTATCAATAATAATCCAGCACCCCCGGGTTATCACCCGTTAGTGCGCCTAACAATAGTCATCCTTATACCCCCGGGTTATCACCCATTAGTACACTTAACAATAAAGTTTCTACACCCCCGAGTTATCACTCATTAGTGCGCTTAATTATAAGGTTCTTGCACCCCCGGGTTATCACCCATTAGTGCTCTTAACAGTAATATCACATAATAGGCATACACACATCCTATTGTAATTTATAGGTATTTCTCCAACCTACATACATACTCCTTATACGTATTTTAACCTCATCTCTACATATAGTCTAAATATTTAGATTACTATCTCCCTCGTAATCTCTAAGGTACATTCTCTCTATACTGAAATAATTAAAGTATTAATTCTCCTATACCTTTCCCGAAATTCTTTCCTATTTGAATTTACGATTTGGCGATTTCTCTCACTCAAATAAACCGGCAAACTCAAAACGGGTCTTTGAGAAAATCCCCACAAATTTCCTCTGTCGCTCGAACCAGAAGGGTTGTCGTTTGAACGACTTCCACGTGTCGTTCGAGCGACTTTGTGCGAGATGCCATCTCGCTCGAACGACTTCGCGCGAGATCGCGCGAGATGTCGCTGTTCGTCTTCTTTCTCAGAATTCTTCGTTTTTCCACCATTTATGAACCTATAAAACTCTAAGATTCAACACCCAATGCCTCGTCATCAATACCCATCAACCCTAACAGGTTATAAATCATTCCTAACCTCCTAGGATCATTAATTCGTCATAAACCATTATAATTATATAAAATCCCCAAATCAATTCATATGAACCCTAGTTTCCAAATTTTCAATTAAAGAACCTAATCGACCCAGATTCGTTCATCAATATATAATTCAATTTCATAGTTCATCCTCTACATTCATGGCCAAATATTAACAGCTAATTACCCCAACCTCTAATCATCATTTAACCTCAAATTTTCACCCAATTAACATGTAAATCAAGGATTCAATTCACATACACTAACATGAATATGATTATTGCTAAAGAAAGAAAATAATAAAAACTTGCCTCGAATATGACAGTCTGATCCGTTGGTGATGTTGGTACATACGCGTTCCTCTCTTCTCGATATAAGCATTGGTGGTCTCGGTTGTGCAAGGTGGTGGTATCTTGGCCCTTTTCTCTTGGAGTTTGGTTCTCCCTCACACCCTCTATGGCCGTTCTTTCCTTTATGTGTCTCCCAACCCTAAAAGACTTTTCTTTTCTGATAAAATAACTCCCAATTTTTGTCCATTAATTAAACCCAAAAATACAATTTACCATAATGCCCTCTCGGGATGCCGGTTACGCCTAAAATTACCTCGGGACCCAAACTAAACACCCGGGTATACTATTTTGATTATCTCGACCCTTACGGACTCAACGGCGCACTCGAAATGACCATACGAGTTAATAAAAATAAATTCTCTTTTTAGTCTATTCAATTAGTCCCGACACGACTCACACGCGTGTCAGACTTAAATTACCAAACTGCCGTATTTCTCACTTTCGACAATTTATCAAATGTTATAATTCCATATTACATATCGTACCGTAATATTCAATAATTCTCACCAAAAAGTATTAGCCCTTGGCACGCTGGTAAATAATTATTTTAATCCGGGTTAATAACAAATTAATTTCTCACATTTTAATTTAATTAATCCAACAACAATAATTAATCACATACTTATTCACATATTATTAATTAATCACATAATTATTTAAATGGTAAAAAATACGGGGTGTTACATAGTTCCCCCCTTATAACGGAATTTCATCTCGAAATTCGAAAAAAAATATACCAGGTACAAACAACGCTGTAAAAATATTGCGCATCGCATCCCGGCGCTCATAGGTATGCTACTCCATACCACCTATATAGTATGATATTGAATACCCTTAATAATGAACACTTCACATGTGTTTGCTTTAAACTCCAGGTTACCCTATCATATAGGCTCTTGCCCTAGCCTTACAGTTTAAGTTTTACTACTTACTATATTTTAGATATTCAGTATCTAGTCTTCTACTATTTGCACCTTAGTAGATTTGTCCTCCTTTCAGATACATACGACTTCGTCTCGTGTCGTTCATACAAGTAAATTGGCTGTGCAATATATATTTTACACACAATATATACGATAATATCGATCCTTCTCCGACATTTGAAATCATAACTGTTCCCCCACCTTTAAATCTCAAGTAGGACAATAACAAAGTTTACTTGCCATACTTCTACTGGCACTCTACCCGAACGTGAACTTATAGGAGTTATTTGGACACAAACTCCACTAGTGGAAGGTACTGCCTCCCGTTTTCCCCTAATATCTCAGGGTCCACATAAAATTTTCTCTCCCGCATCCGATTAGATCGATTATCCTGCCCATCCCTCTGTGGGTATTAGGTCGTACTCAATCGCATATTAGTACCTATAATCTTACTATCTCATCTACATGAGAAGATCCTTGGGGATACTCTTCCATTCTCTAGTGGAAGGATCCCCTACTGGTTTCGAATTGTCCGCCCTTTTACTAATAGTCAGATGACCCACTACAAGACTAACTTTGAAGGTTACTCTACATTAAACCCATTACGACTGTTATTTGTATCCTGATACATTTTATACTCTCTTGAATGTACTTAAAATCTTGATACGTGTGAATTTGTCGTATCGTGTGACACAAGTCTCTTTTTCTGCTCCAAAAATATTAGTTCATTTTGAAGCGTAAGTCTCTAATAAATCTTACGGAGTAATCTTCGGCTTACTCGACTACATGTTATCGGATTCACAAGATAATCATGATCCACCATTTGATTCAATCACCTAGGGTGCTCATACACCCCATGCCTCGCGCACCATTATACAAATGACATAAAATTTTCTTACCTCAATTCTTGCGCACTCGGTATGCTGATGTGGTAGGGGTACACTCAACCACCCCACTAGTCGAAACTTAATCAATCCTTCAATGGTATCATTGCTCTATTCAGAATGATACTGAGACTAGGCGACTCTATTGGCCTTAAGTCATAAAAGAATTATCAACTCTCAATTATATTCCTTTATAGGTATAATAACCCACATACAAAACTTATGTACTATCGACCAAACTTCTCTCCAACTCCCCACATTCGCTAGTTTCATGCGTGGGATGTCTCGCAAAGCGAAATCAAAACAAGGAACCCCCCGATACATTACTATCTAACCTAGTCGGTTGTCGAGGTTCGTAAGGCCTTTAGTACATACTATGTACTTTCCCACAATCTACGTATTGTGACATAAAAGTTTACTCGTCCACTCTCATGTCCCTAAAAATGTAACATGAAGCATGGCGCCCTCACTATCCCAAGTACTTGGCGCTATAAATATATAACGAGCTATATTTCGCCGCTCGATAAGAACACAATGTATTCTAAGTCTTAAAAGATAAATAAATTCCTATGCTCGGGAATCACATATAATTAGATAATATACTCGCTAAGGTCTATAATACCATGAAAGTTTCATATATACTCATATCTGGGCCCAACCCTATTTCAGGTGGCGCCGCACAAAACTAAGATCACTCCTCCCGGAGTATTCGGCACGACAGTCATAACACTACATTTTTACTATCGTTTAACCATACAGCAATTAATCACTACACATTACCATAATAAACTCTACTAAAGCTTACTCAATCCATTAGTAAATTATAACAACAAAACATATTCTTAGGTTCCACCCGGTTCACTCATGGGAAATCATAAAAATGCCCTGCTAATAACGAGAAATACGTTTGTAACAAGACTGTTAAAATTAACGCTCCCACTAAACACGACCCGCACGCGAAGTTTTGGGTTTCCAATTTATATAAAAGTTGTGGCACACCCATGTCACTAGAATCTATCCTTTACTCACAAGGAAGAAGCCAAGCCTCGTCAGTCTTGCCAAATCACAGGGTCTCAGCACGTGGCTGCCATCACGACCCATGAACAGCTACAATCGTAATACATCCTAGGATTTCATCCTATAGTTGTCCTCTCTCATTATGGACAATTTATTCCATTATGTGAGTTTCGCGCCCATTATTGAAATGTTGGCCCAAACTCTCTAGGCCTCAATTATAGCTTTATTGAACTCCCGTTTACTTCCAGAGCCCCATAGACCCTGACATACTGTTTGTTCTATTAACGAGGACTCTACTGGCCCTACCTGAACCCATCACTCTCGGGTTATAAATTTCCTGGGCCTAATTCTCTTGACCCTAAATTCTTTCGCTGGAAGTCTCACTCCTCCAGTTGTTATGCCTAACTGGCACGATTTACCATTTCTAATCTTTTCGGTCTCACTTCTCAATTTTGGACACCTTCAACACTTGTAGTTCTACTTCCTTCACATAAGAAAACCTTTATGAACCATTTCCCCATCACTGGTCCCACTGACCATTTTGAAATGTCCTTCTCTTGGACTGAGTAGTCTTAACTTACTGGCTACGCTAGCCTTTCGAAACTACGGTTGGCCTCCGCGACCCGGACTGACTTCATCGTCTCTTTGTAGGTAGTTAATCAATCAAAATCACCTAAATGAGTTCCCTATTAGGCACACTCTCAGGTGGTGTTTCACTAACACCGTTATGCTCAGTTCTGTCCTTCAAAAGGATTATCCAACCCTCTTTGCCCACTTCTTCTGGTAAGATTGTAATCACTAACAACCGTATAACTTTGACGACATTAACATTAGTCATCCTAGCTGAATTTCTCTTCCATGCTTGTATTCTACTCACGGGTCCTTTATCAACTATGAACCCTTTGGATAATTTATGCCCCTCTGTCAGGTACGGAGTTCATTATGCAATTTAACCTTTCCCTCACGATCGGTTTCTATGTTACCCATTGTGCTAAACATCAAAATTTCACTCGCATTTTGTTACCACATCGAATGGAAGACCTCACGGTCAAATCGTACCCAAATTTCTTTCTAAATTTCAAACACACTTCTTCAAATATGGTAATTGTCTCTAATCACTACATGATGCTCCTAAGAGCTATAACTTTTAACTCCAAATTTAATTTTGAGTGTCGTCACGCCCCACTCTACACAATTGCCTTCGGATTTTCTACCTCCGTTGGTCTGTTACACTCTCTCATTTTCTTCCCCGCATCTTCATCGATGGGTTTTTTCGAAAGAGCTCCTTCGATTTCCCCATTATCGACTATGCTAGGTGGTCCTGAAATCACTCCACCGTTATCTATGACTGTGTCCTGGGAACCCACGGTTCTTGAGTGACGATTTTACTATCTCTAGCTTAAGTAATCCTCATGGTGATTTTTGTCCCGATCACTCTTTCCCGATTGCTCTTATGTCTTCTGTTGAGCTTCATCTCCCGCAGTTCTTCTTACGGCCCTCGCTGGTTGTCCTAAAATGTTCGGTGTTCGAATCACACCGAATTTTTTATAATGAGTCACATCCATTATAATTCGTAGCAGGATAACGTAAGTCGCATACGTAAGGGAACACAATAATCCTATCAGAAGTCTCTACATCAAAGAACGATGCGCTGAAATGTAATAAACCACACAGATCCTAAGGACACTAGAACCTGATGCTCTGATACCACCTGTGACACCCCGCCCAATTAAATATAGGGTGATCAGTCCTCTACCAATTTAAAACAGGATATTCAATTGGTTCATTCTTAGCATCATTGTCGAAAAACTTTTTAACATATTAATCACCTAATATAAAATTAAGCTAGGTGTCAAAAAATTTCCAATTTTAGTAAAACCAAGTAAATCCATTTCTTTCCATCTTAAAATATAAACCATTCACCACATATAGGAATATCATAAATGTTGAACATGAATCAACTACTAAAATAAATAAGATTGGGTAAAACCTCTCAGTTCAAAACTCCAAACCATAAAATAAACTGAATACAATATCTCTGATGAAGAACTAGACGTGGGTGGCAGATGCCCTAAATAAGAAGACTAGATGAAATTGAATGGAAAGGATAGATGCATCTACAGCAAGGACCTACATCTTCCACAATAGCTGCAGCACGTCAAACAACCCAAATCTCTAAATCTGGTACCCCTGTGGCTGAGCACTTGATATAATACATATATATAGCAAAAGAGAGAAGAGATACAAGAAACGGGTCAGAGCCCGATGTGTAAAAATGATTTTGCAAGTATTTAAAACTAGTTCTTAAAACAAGTCTTATACGCATCTTAGTTATCGAACTCTCACATGAGTTTCTCACCTCTCGTCTATTGTGCACGCCTAACATACATCTAATCTCCCCCTAGTTATACCTCGCAGTCTAACTATTCAGAAACCATACTAATACAAACTATGCTCATTAGTAGTATTCCCGTATCGCCCATACAATACGCTAATCAGATAGTTTATCTCACATACTAAGTTTCATTATTCACCGTTTGAATGGTTAATCTTTTATTCACTAAGATTATTTTATTTCTCATTTCCATTTTATCTACTAGTTTCACAAAATAGAAAGTTACCCAAGTACACTTATACATATATATAGTCTCATCATCCCAATATATATACTAATCCTGCACCCTTAGGTTAAGACCACTTGGTGCAATGTAATGATTATTATTATTACCAAGTCTATGAATTTCACACAGTAGCAATATTCACAAGTTCATATATATATATATATATATATAGAGTCACATCATCCCTATACATCCCTATACATATATATATACTAATCATGCACCCCCGGGCTAAGACCCATTAGTGCACCTATCCAGAACATCCTGCATCCCCGGGTTAGCACCCATTAATGCACCTATCATTAATAATTAAGCACCCCCGGATTATCACCCATTAGTGTGCCTAACAATAGAATCTTGCATCCTCGAGTTAGCCCATTAATGCACCTATCAATAATAATCCAGCACCCCCGGGTTATCACCCATTAGTGCGCCTAACAATAGTTATCCTTGTACCCCCGGGTTATCACCCATTAGTACACTCAACAATAGAGTTTCTGTACCCCCGAGTTATCACTCATTACTGCGCTTAATTATAAGGTTCTTGCACCCCCGGATTATCACCCATTAGTGCTCTTGACAATAATATCACATAATAGGCATACACACATCCTATTATAATTTATAGGTACTTCTCCAACCTACATACATACTCCTCATACGTATTTTAACCTCATCTCTACATATAGTATAAATATTTAGATTATTATCTTTCTTGTAATCTTCAAGGTACATTCTCTCTATACTGAAATAATTAAAGTATTAATTATCCCATACCTTTCCCGAAATTCTGTCTTATTTGAATTTACGATTTGGCGATTTCTCTCACTCCAATAAATCGGCAAACTCAAAACTGCTCTTTGAGAAAATCTCCAAAAATTCCCTATGTCACTCTAACCAGAAGGTTTGTCCTTTGAACGACTTCGATATGTCATTCGAGCGACTTCGCGTGAGATGCCATCTCGCTCGAACGATTTCGCGCGAGATCGCGCGAGATGTCACTGTTCGTCTTCTTTCCCAGAATTCTGCGTTTTTCCACCATTTATGAACATGTAAACATCTAAGATTCAACATTCAATGCCTCATCATCAATACCCATCAACCCTAACAGGTTATAAATCATTCCTAACCGCTTAGGATCATTAATTCGTCATAAATCATCATAATTATATAAAATCCCCAAATCAATTCATAATATGAACCCTAGTTTCCAAATTTTCAATTAAAGAACCTAATCGACCCAGATTCGTTCATCAATATATAATTCAATTTCATAGTTCATCCTCTAGATTCATGACCAAATATTAACAGCTAATTACCCTAACCTCTAATCATCATTTAACCTCCAATTTTCACCCAATTAACATGTAAATCAAGGATTGAATTCACCTACACTAACATGAATATGATTATTGCTAAATAAAGCAAGTAATAAACACTTTCCTCGAATATGACGGTCTGATCCGTTGGTGATGTTGGTACATACGCATTCCTATCTTCTCGATATATGCGCTGGTGGTCTCGATTGTGCAAGGTGGTGTTATCTTGGCCCTTTTCTCTTGGAGTTTGGTTCTCCCTCACACCCTCTATGGTCGTTCTTTCCTTCCTGTGTCTCCCAACCCTAAAATACTTTTCTTTTCTGATAAAATAACTCCCAATTTTCGTCCATTAATTAAACCCCAAAATACAATTTACCATAATGCCCTCTCGGGACGCCGGTTAGGCCTAAAATTGCCCCGGGACCCAAACTAAACACCCGGATATACTATTTTGACTATCTTGACCCTTCGGGACTCAACGAGACACTCTAAATGACCACACGATTTAATAAAAATAAATTCTCTTTTTATTCTATTCAATTAGTCCCGACACGACTCACACGCGTGTCAGACTTAAATTACCAAACTACCGTATTTCTCACTTCCGACAATTTATCAAATGTTACAATTCCATATTACATATCGTACAGTAATATTCAATAATTATCAACAATAAGAATTAGCCCTTGGCACGCTGGTTAATAATTATTTTAATCCGGATTAATTACAAATTAATTTCTCACATTTTAATTTAATTAATCTGACAACAATAATTAATCGCATACTTATTCCCATAATAATAATTAATCACATAATTATTTAAATCGTCAAAAATACAGGGTGTTACACCACGACCATTGATGACTTAATGGCACATATTGAAAAATATGCCAAAGTTGAGGACGTGACTCATCTCAGTGAAAGGTAAAATATTCGCGCCAAGTTCGCCGGCAAGGGCATTGATAAAACTGAGAATCAAGAGAAAGTTATAAACAAGGATGAAGAGCAGGAGAGGCTAATGCCCTCTAAATATCAACTAAGATGTGGAAGACTATGAGTGGAGGAGACTAGGATCCTCCCCTCTGAAAGAGTCGTCGAGGACCTGGAGGAAGACACAGCCAGTTGTAGTTCAAGTGAAAGAAAGTTTTTGATTGGAACCTCACTCACCGGCCGTGAAAAGAGAGAATTGGTCACCCTACTCTGAAGTAATCTAGATGTCTTTGCATGGGAGCCTTACGAGCTTCCCGATATTGATCCGAGCATCACTTATCATCGAATGCACATCAATCCATCATTAAAGACAATTGAACAGAAAGCTCGCCAAACTGCTCCGAAAAAAGCTAAGGTGGTGGGGAAAGAAGTTGAAAAACTATTGGATGGAGGATCCATACAGGAATTCCAGCTCCCCAAATGGCTATCCAACCCAAAGGTTTTCCCTAAAAGCAACGAAAAGTGGAGAGTCTGCATCAATTTCACCGACCTCAATAAGGCATGCCCTAAAGACAGCTTTCCCTTACCAAAGATTAACCATATGGTGGATGCCACTACCACACATGAGAGGATGAGATTCTTAGACATGTACTCCAGGTATCACCAGATCCCTATATATGGGCCAAACCAAGACAAAATACTATTTATAACTACAGTTGGGTTATATTGCTACAAGGTCATGCCATTTGGTCTAAAAAATGAAGGGGTAACATACCAACGGTTGGTCACAAAAATGTTCAGAGACCAAATGGGAAGCACTATTAAAGTCTACATCGATGACATGCTCATTAAGATCAAGCTCAAGGATGACCACCTCTCTGGCCTATCAAGCATCTTTGAAATCCTTAGGAAGTACCGAATGAAATTCAATGCGAGCAAGTGTTCATTCGGTATCCATTCAAGAAAATTCCTTGGGTACTTGGTCAGCAAGAGGGGTATTGAAGCTAACTCAGACCAGATCGATGCCATTAACATGGCGCAGCCCCCCCTGTACGATAAGAGACGTACAAAAACTCACAGGGATGCTCGATGCCTTAAATCGATTCATCTCAAAGTCATTCGAAAGGTTCCATCCGTTCTTCTAATTGTTGAAGAAAAAAAGAGATGTGGAGTGGAATGAGGATTGCTCGAGGGCACTAGAGGGGCTTAAATCTTACCTCAGCACACCACCCTTGCTCATAATGCCTCAAGAGAACTACTCTCTATACATGTACCTTGCAGTATCCAGTCATGCTGTGAGTTTTGTACTGGTATGCGAAAGAATGGAGATCCAGTACCCAGTCTATTACGCGAGAAAAACTCTTTTGGATGCCGAACAGCGATACCTACCACTAGAAAAGCTCGCCTTTGCGCTAGTAGTAGCCTCAAGGAAATTAAAACATTACTTCGACGCCCACTCCATCATCGTACTTATGGCCTCTCGCCCACTCCAACTTTATGCACCTATGGTTCACCAACCAGCGAGTGACCTGAAGTCACTTACTAGCCAATGGCCTCTCGCCTAATGGGGTATGGACATCGTGGGGGCTCTACCTACCGCAGTCGGTAATCAAAAATATTTTTTGGTCGCAACAGACTACTTTACCAAATGGATAGAGACAGAGCCTAGCAAACATTAGAGACACGAATATGATAAGATTAATATGGAGGAACATTGTCACTCGATTTGGGATCCCCAAGACCATCATCACTGACAACGGAACCCAGTTTGAAAGTGGCCTCTTCGAGGGTTTCTACAGTGACCACAGTATCATGAACTACTTCAACTCTATGGAATATCCTTAGAGCAACAAATAGGTTGAAGCTTCCAACAAAATAGTGATTGATGGATTAAATAAGCTCTTGGAGCCAGCCAAGGGATCATGGGTAAATGAACAACCCCACATCTTATGGGCTTACCCCACTACCCCACGGCGACCAACTGGGCAAACACCATTCGCATTAACATATGTGATGGAGTCAATTATCCCCTTGAAAGTTGGCCTCCCTACCATGAGATCTACCCTGGTCGACCAAGGCCAGAACAATGCAGCATTGCTCGCTGAACTTGACCTAGCTGAAGAACGAAGAGAGTTGGCTCTAGTGAAACTAGCATCTTATCAGCAACAGCTAGCAAGGCGCTACAACAAGAAGCTCAATCCAAGAACATTCTAGGTTAAGGACTACGTCCTGAGGAAAGTTCTTATCATCGTTGTAAAACCATCGGATGGCAAGTTAGGAACAAACTGGGAGGGGCCATTCAAGGTGATAAGAGACAACCTACAAGGAGCCTATCACTTAGAAACGCTAGAGCCCAGGGAGATACTTAGAGCTTGGAGTGCAGCCAATTTGAAGAAAATATACTTCTAGTTTTTCTTTTCTCTTTTTAAACTCAATCTTGAAATTTTCAATTCATTTTTTATTAATATATATTTATTTGGCAGTGGAATTCTAAGAAGTGTTTATTTTTCTCTCTACATTATAATTCACGCACCTTTTCCAAGTCACAGGCTCCCCTCTTCAACTAAGATCGCAAGAGACTTATTATAGCAGGGTCATTATGAATGGACCTCTTCAGGAATTCGTTAATAAACATGAATGACCTCGTAGCTTACCCTTGGAAAAATATGAATCCCTACAGGGGACCCTTAGGCAACACGACCAACCCCGGTTGGTCGCCAATATTGCTTGGCTTAAAAATCCTGCTCGGATAGAACATCTGATACTAGGTGTATCCTCGCCATTGACTCACTTAGGCCTAAGGAAGTGTGACGACACAACCTAAAAGGTAAAGTAAGGTAGAATGGTACACTAAAAGGCAAATTGGACTGAGGGGGATACTCACTCAAAAACTAACTCTGCATAAATCAAATCTAGTCGGATGGAAGGGCCCAAGATAACCGAATAAGAAATCAATGAAGTAAAAAATAATACAAGGACTTACATATGCTGAGTAAATTAAATCCTAAAGAGAACAAGGTCGCTGAGCAAGAAATTCATCCACTCACGCTCTTTGTACATCATCTGGGTGAGGATTTAATTCCTCCTCAACTTTGTCTAAATTTGTCTCCAAAAGTTGCCTTGGGATTGCATCTATGGGGACCCATCAATCGTCCATTCTAAATGGACTCGACATCAAAGTTGAGGGGGAGATCTCATGTCGGTACCAGAGGATAGAGTTCCTAGGGATCTGCAACTCCCTAAGTGCACTCAACCACCCTCTTATGAAAGATAACTCTTCAACCTCCCTCAACTTCATTGAAGCATCGGTCCAACCCTGGTCATAACCATCAGCCCACACCTGTTGAGGACCTTTCTTAAACAGTTGCCTCAGTGAATTAACATCTCTCTGAAGACCAGCAGCTATCATGTATGCCCTGCGAACGTCACCTCGAAGCTCAGCAATCTCCCTAGCTGAACCACTATCATCAGTACCAACTCGCGGACCAGTTGATAAAGAGGATCTATGTATAACTCGAGGGGTGATGCTCGGCGCATTCTCCCTAAGTCACGAGACTTCCCTCCTCAAAGTGTCATTCTCTTATTGAAGTACCTCTCCAACTTGATTAACCTCGAAGGCATCCATAAGCTTAGCCTTCAGAGCATCCACTTCCACTTGAACAGAAGCGCCGACCTCCTCCATCTCCTAAAGCCTATCTTTCAGCTTAATAACTAACCCTGACTGGTCCTTATGATCTTGATTCCTCAACCTAAGAGACTTGCAGATTCTTACAAAAGACACAATGAACATGATTGCTCGTATCAGGACCAAGAATTTTCCCTAGTTGAGAGGTAGCAGGAATATATTCCTCAACATCGATGAGCTACAAACCATATAAGCGTTGAAGAATAAAGAAATCAGTACGCAAAAGGGAATATAATTTCATTTCATTAAAAGAAAGTTCAGGTACATCATCAAAATAAAGAAAAAATAATAGAGGTACAAAAAATATAAAGGTCCCTAAGAAGACTAGATTGCGACCTCGGTCTGCTCTGAGGATGCTGGTTGCTTCCCCTTATCCATGGCAGACCTTGATATGCCTCCCTCAGATGGAGCAGTCACCATCCCCTGATCAAAGGGGCATCAGCAGTAGTGGTCGAAATAATTGGGACACCTTCATTAGAAGCGGGAGGAGGCACCTCATTTACATCTGGCTTGGGACCAGGGTTATGCTGGTCAAAGAGGGGGAAATCAACATCCCCCTCGACAGTAAGAATGGCCTTGTCCTAACCCTTCTTGAAGTTGAAACGACAAATATAGTCAATCTGAGCCTCAGCATCCTCGTACGCCGTGACCTATCCAGCATTGTACGAACTCTCCTTGAGGGTGGTAGCCTCATATTCCACCTTCTTAACCTTCCCAGTAAGAACCTTGTTCTCCTCAACCACCACCACCATGCTCGTACAGACCAAGTCATAAGACTGTCTTAGCTCCTAGAGCTCCTTGGTCGTTTCCTCTTTTGCCTTATTATCCTTGGCCAAGGCAAGGTTAAAAGACTTCTGAGCAGCATTGGCAGCCTTCAAACTCGCCTCCAACTCATTATTCTTCCTCGTTAGCTCATCGCGGCTGTGATAGAGGATGGTGAAGTTAAAAATAAATCGCACAAAGAAAAAGAATATTAGTGAGAGAGATATTAAAAGAAGAACTACGAAAATAGAGAAGTAAGAAGAGACTTACCAAGGCTATCCCCTGACTTGCCTTCAGGGATAATTGGTCGGTCCCTATGCTTGATGACCTCTGGCGATCAGCTGGCAAGACTGCTCTATCGAGCACCCCGGAGCCAGCTGAGGGGAAAGAGCAATAGAAGCCCCCTCTGCTAAGGCAGACACAGGAACTAGAGACTACCCTGCCTTGGTCCTCACCTCTTCTCTCCTCTTTTATTCTTCTCTCTCATTCTTCCTTTTTTTCCTCCTTCTTCTTATCCTCTTCCTTCTTCCTCACTAACACCCCCTTTTTCCTCTTCCTTTCTTGCTCATGAGCCACAGTTTGGGAGCCATTGGCAGTATCCCTACTCCCAGACTTCTGCTTCTTTAACTTGCGAGCAAGTGCCACATTATCTTCATCATCATCCTGGATTAAATTTTTCCTAGGAGGATTCATATTTTCTTTACTGGAGCTATCCGAATCCTCTGAGTCCTCCAAAACTTCTAAACCCTCCTCCGAACTGGAAGATTCTTCGTCGCTTGAAATCTCCTCACTATAATAACCCTCAACTCCACCTTTATCAGCTCCCTCACTCTCTTCACCAAAGCTACTTTCCTCCTCGTCTAACTCAATTAGTTCAGCAGCAACCTCTTCTATAAAATCTAGTTGAGGAATACTATCCACCGGTCAGGCAATAATGATGGACCCGATGTTCTTGTACTCCAGAAGGAATGAAGCTGATCCCGAATGCTCACCGTCAGCTAAATATTCCCTGATCTTCCAAGTCTTGACCAGCTCAGCAACTCAAATTTCGCGAAGTGCAGGTTCTGAGTTCTTTGTCTTCGCTGAAAAAGGAAAATATAAGAAAGACAGTACAATAATAGAAAATCAATTATCATAACAAAAGTTATGCCTACCTATATATTCCTCCCCATAAAAGGGAATCATAGGTCCCCTGTACCTCGCCCCTTCAGTTTGGGGAAGTAACTTCCAGTTCCTAGTAATAAACCCCTCTTGCCAATAGTCCTTGTGGGAATAAGGTAAATTGATTACCAATACCCTGTCAGGACTCCCAGCTTTTAGATAGAGGAGGCCAGAGCTTGTTCGAGAGAAGGAATAGCAATAATAAATTTCAGTAAAACCTAGATTGGTGCCATAGAGCTGATTAATTCTATGTACACCATTGATAATCTTCCAAACATTTGAAGAGCACTGTGAAGGAACTATATAAAAATAACTAAAAAATGTAAAAACAAGCGATTTGGGGGAAAAGTCAGCCCCTTCGGGACAACAGAAGAACATGTATCCAATGACCGTCCTCAATGTCTCTAACTATAGACACCTCACTCTGTTACCCCCTAACTCTCCTTAAGTCCCTAGTACCTCCACTCATCATCGCAAACCCAGGTCACGTCCCGAGTACTGACCTGGAAGCCATCGGGCACCCCCCGACTCAGTTTGACCCAAAATTCAAACTCCGAAGTCTCGATCGAGACTCAATGAATCTTCAAAGGGCCCTGAATACCCTTTCCAATGGTCCACCCTATGCACGATTCCGACCTACCATGCGGACGAACGATCCGTTGCGTCCGAAACCTGACCTAGAGGCCACCGGGCGCTCCCGAGCTCTGTTGACCCAAGTCAACCCTTTGGCTTAACCGAGGCTAAATGAATCTTTGAAGGGCACTGAATACCCTTTCCAACGGTCCCTCCCGTGCACAATTTCGACTTTCCATGCGGACGAACGATCCGTTTGACTCCGGGAAGCCACCGAGCGCTTCCCGGGCCTGGTTGAACAAAGTCAACTCTCCAAACCGGGTCAAACCCTTTAGAATGTCAAATTACATCTCCTAACCTTTCCAACGGTATGCCCCGTGTGTGATTCAGACTTACCATGTGGACGAATGATCCATTTGCGTCCGCACGATTCCCCGTCCAATGGACCGACAAATGCTTCTGAGCCATATTTGACCCAAAGTCAACTCCTGAACTTGGGAGCGACCAAATGAATTTCGAAGGTCTCTAAATTACCTTTCCAATGGTATGCCCCGTGCATGATTCTGACCAACGGTTTGCCCTCAGCGGCCAATTTTCCGAAAAATCCTGAGGCGCATTACCAAATGGCAGGTCCCAGACCCTGCTTATCGGCACCTGCCGATAAGTAGTGCCATGGCAATGTCGATTGGCAGACCCATGGGCCTATAAAAGAAGGCCTTGGCCTCATTTGCAAGGGGAGCCCAGATCTGATAGAAATCTCTCTGAACGAATCCCAGAAACCTCTCTCGAAGGCAGCGTGATTTCAACTTCCAAATCCCTTTTTCACTTCCACTTTTCATCATCCCTTTCATCAAACTTGATGAATTAACCACTCTCCATCATCATCCAAGCTCAAGGGCTGCTCTCCAACGTTCAAGATCAAGCTCAAGATCTTCAAGAAGGTCCAACTTTCTCAAACTCTCTCTTAAATTCTCTTGAATTCCCAATAACTTGTTTTCTTACTCAGCACTTTTATAACCTCATCTCACATACCATAAATACACTTTTTTATCTAGTATTATTGCACATATCTTATTTTCATATAAATAAAAACCCAAAAAACAAGAAAAAGAAGGTTTGCTCATAAATTCCAAATAGGGATTCTCACTTTTTCCACACTTTTCTCACAACTAAAACACCTTTTCTACACACACACACACACACACTTACAAATAAGAGATTTCTCCATTTTGGATTTATGGGTTAAACCCCACCCCTCACTTTAGATGCGAACTACGTGGACTTTGATGCCTTTATAGGCTACGTAGGCGTCTCGGGGTAAAACCCGAGACTCGAGTCCTTTCTCTCACTTTTTCTCTCATTTTCTATTTTCTCTAAATCCATTTTTCTTACATTATTAGTCTTAGTGACGTATTACTCCATGTAAGTTATCGTTCCCTTATAACGATCAACGTAGGGGTAGCCGCATAAATCTTATTTTTCTAATATTACTTTTATATCTTCCTACGGATGACTCGCCTTATCTTTTCCATGATACAAGTCAAAGATTCCTACCTCCATTCTATATATATACACATGCACACATCTCACGGGGGGAAACATAAAGGAGAATAGCAAATATCCATGAGAGACCGAAAGGGAGGAATGGGTGCCTAACACCTTCTCATTTCGTAACTAAGCCTCCGAACCCTTTCTGAATCATTTTGGTTTCGCACGCACCAGTATGTCTTTGGAAGCCATCCTTCGGGGTGGCTTCCTCTTTTTCTTTTGTCTGTTTTAAGTAAAATAGACTAGAGACTCTGAATCTCTATACATTTTTTACACCTCACAAAATCGACGCCGGTCGAAGCGCTCTCCCGAGAGGTGACCCGCAGGACCCGAAGGATCCTTCCTCCCTCCGCGGCGGGAATCGGGGATGGCCACAGTGGCGACTCTGCTGGGGATGTTCTTTATTCTGAAGGCTTGACTCTATTTACATGGATGCTATATTTGTGTATGTTCCCCCCCATATCTGCATGCTCCCATTTTTCATATGTATCCCATGCTTATGCTTATTTTCACACACTTGTAGAAAATTCTCCATGTACACTTCACACCACGTGCACCTAGGATCACATGTATATCCCCATGTTGCACGCATCACCCATCCATACTTGGTGTACCTTTTGAGGTACTTGTACTTTGTTCCCGGTTTGGCATAATCAAAGAAAGGCATTCTCATCATAAGATACTAATAAAGAGAATCATGCATGATTCACATGACATCACCAAAGAGCATTGATATTGACTAAATTTTACCCAGTAACTGGAGGGTCATTTCGTAATGGGCGCTGGTCCGGCAGGTCGCAGTTAGCCTAAGCGATATGACTCTCACCTTCCATTGGCCAAGTACCTTCGACGTATATCGAACGGTTCCCCCACATCGTACCGCTTGACCGAAGTCATAACGGGAGGTATATCGCAGGGAATTCGTTCACGTACGCCGAGTATATCGAATTCTCTCTCACACGTACCGTCCCCACGAGGTATATGGTGAGGCAATTCATGTACACTCAGGTTTATCAAATGGCTTGTCCACACGTACCAATTGCCCGCAAGAGCAAGACGTATATCGTGGAAGCCACGCCAAAGGGGGGAACCCATGCCCATTCACCCAACCAAACTGCATACCCGCATATAGGTGTCAAAATTAGGACACGCACTTTAGATTGTCGGTTTCAACCCGAAACTCTGCCAAAATTCTGGGTCGATCTTTCGCCTAATTTTTGCGTATTTTTAAAACGGGACTCTGTCCGCGAGCCTGGTTACAAGTCCAAACATAGCTTTGCATGTATTAAAACCCCACTTTTCCAGGCTCGGGTCCCATCCGGCATTGCATTTAGGAGAATTAAATACAAGTGAGAACATAATAATCATAATAATCATGCTGAGTTCCGTCTCCAAAAATATTTCTCCCTTTTTATCAAAAATCCAAAAATATTTCTCCCTTTTTATCAAAAATTCAAAAACATTTCTCCCTTTTTATCAAAAATCCAAAAATAATCTCTTCCCCTTTTCTCAAAAAAATAAATATCATCCTGCGCCTTCTCAGGTTGATCGCACGCCCTTGGCCTGGCTCCCTATTGGCTTAGGTCTTCAGTCAAATCACCCCAGAGTTTCATCCGTTCCTCTACTACTTCTTTCGAATCCGGAATCCATCCATCTTCCAAAAAGAATGTAGATCAAGAACCAGTCATACAATCGGATCTGCCGACAGTCCAAGCTCAGCTCGTGGCCAAGATTGACAACCTCCAAGCTGAGGTTCGAGAAATGCAACAAAACCAAGTTCCTATTCCTCAAGAGCCCAAGGCCCTGTTCCCTCGTGCTATGGGTCCACCCGAGCCCATCTGGGTCCCGGAAGAATATCAGCACGCTCCATATGCCCCTCCTGCTAATGGGCCACCGCCTGCCCAGCTTCCAATGCCAAACATTGCCCAGCCTATGGCTAACTTACCTGTGGCTGCTGATCCAAAGGATGAGGAGTTGAACAAAGTCAAAGAAGATATTAAGATGCTCACCAAGAAGTTTGACCAAGTCAGGATCTTTGGAAATTACATGGACTACACCCATATGTCTCCTTATGCTAAAGCAAGGTTACCCGAGAAGTTCAAGATGCCAAATATCGAGAAGTTTGGAAGGAGTGGTCCCCCGATTGTTCATCTTCACAGTTATCATAATTCCATGACTCTACTAGGGGCTTCGAAATAAGTGATGGCCCAATTGTTTCAGCAAACTTTGAAGGATAGTGCCCTCTGATGGTTTTTATCTCTTGAGGAATCCATAATCCGTAGTTGGGAGGATGTAGCCCGAGAATTCATATCGCAGTACAAATACAATGAAGAGCTCGAGGTCACCCGTCGTGATTTAGAGTTGCTCAAACAAAACTCTGGAGAATCAATCAGTAACTTCATAGCCCAATGGAGGGAAAAAGCAGCTACCATGACCAATCGGCCATCTGAGGAAGAACAAGTCAACATAGCAAAGAAGAATTTCTTGCCCCATGTCCGAGCAACCATGGGAGGACAGTACTACCCCCACTTTCGAGCTCTCAGGGAAGCAGGGGTAGAAATCGAGGAAAGTCTTGACAAAATAGAAGTTGAACCGAAGAAGGTGTCCGGACAGTTCACCCCCAGAAAATATGACAAGCCTACTAATGCTACAGTCTCAACCATCAACAACATCTCTCAACCAACCACATCATGGGCACCAGAAAGCCGCCCTGCTCCCATCCGAAGGGAATACACTGAGCTTCATGCTCCCCTCTCCAAAGTTTACCAAGCCCTGTTAAGCCGAAACCTTATAAAGCCCCTGGATCCACGTCCATTGCCCAATCCACTTCCCAAAAATTTCAAGATCGATGCTCATTGCACCTTTCACCAAACAGCTGGCTATACCACCGACTAATGCATCCACCTTCGAAACATAATCCAAGATCTCATTGACCGGGGTACCATCGCCCCACCAGCCAATCCTAAACCAAACACTACTCATAACCCACTCCCAAATCACACCAATGCCATCTTTTTGGAAGAAAACCTGAATTTCGATCCGTCAACCCAGATCACACCCTTATACCCTCCTAAACCCCTTCAGCTTTGCCCATATTTCCTCCTACACCCTACTAGACCCGCTGATCAGGCACTGTCACTCCTTACCAGAGCGTGAATCACTGCCTGGACCTATTCTGAAAGTGGAAGTATGGAATTATCAGATGTGTTGAACCAACTCCTAGAGTTCGGGCTGAAATTGCCCTTGCAGATGATTATCGACTGCCAGAGGTTCAGTACGTTATTTTTGGAAGCACGGAAATGGGCCCGAGAATCAGATAGGTGGATGGTACCAACCGGTGAAGTCTGCTTAGATGATGTAGTCTGGATCGTGATGGAAGCATTCAGGAAAACCAACAACATTTGTAGTATCACCGAGTTATTTGGTGCTTTGAAGCTGCAAGGGCACCTGGTCCCTTCACCCTTACACATCCCCACAGAATGGGAAGACCTATATGAGGAAGTCGTTGAAGTCGTGGAATGCATTGACTTCACAGGGGAAAACAGAATTGTTGCCACCGGATGGGGGGAAGAATTCGAAGATTCGAGCGAAGAACCAATTTCAGAAAGAGCTGGCCCAGTAGCTGACTTATGTGGGATGATATCATTTGAAGAACTCCTCGGAGAAATATATAAGGTGGCAGAACAACCTGAGATTGATGAGGAAACTGGATTTAAGTTTTTCCCTTCTTCAATAAATCACATGACCAGATCTGGGAGACATTACCAAGTTCCCAACTCACTACCAGTAAATGATAAGGGGAAGGGAGTTGAAGACCTTCCTATGCCGAAAATGACCCTCGAAGAGAGCAAGATCCTCGATCAACTGAAGAAAACTTAACCTAACATCACCCTATGGGGGATTTTCATGTCTTCCCAGCTGCACAGAAATGCTTTAATCAAATTACTCGCTGGACCTATAGTTCCTCCTTCTACCACACCAGAAGAAGCGTTGAACCTGGTCGGATCCTTGACCTCTACCCGAATGTTCTCCTTTTCTGAAGAGGAAATCCCTAAAATTGGGCTAAATCACAATCATGCACTCAACATCTCCGTCGAAATTATGGGGAAGGTGGTACCACTTTCTCTCATTGACAACGGATCCGCTTTGAATATCTGCCCACTAAGAACCTTCAAATGTTTAGGTCTGAAAGAAAGTGACCTCGCTCCAACCTCCGCTGTCGTGCGCGCCTACGATAATACCCGTCGTGAGGTGATGGGATCCATAAAAATTGTAATAGGGGCTGGTCCTATAAACCCTGTCGTCGAATTCCAAGTCATCGATATCCCAGCCTGTTTTAACCTATTGCTCGGACGACCCTGGCTCCACAGTATAAAGGGTGTCTCTTCCTCATTTCATCAGAAATTGAAGTTCTTCGTCGATGGGTAAATCATCACCATCTTGAGTGACGACGGTAACGCCGAGGGTGCAGGCACCAGCAGTCTAATTCTTGAGATACAGCATGGGTCAAATGATATGCTCCTATCAGGTTTCCGAGTTGAGCCATCCCTACTCCCGGCAGGGGACGGTTTCAAAGAAAGGGTTTATCCAGAATATGAACCTCATGGTAATGTCAATGTGATTCAGATGTTCAGAAACATGCACTTCATGCCCAGACTGGGGCTAGGACAAAGGCAGCAGGGGATACTTGAGCCCATCGAACTGAATAAAGCTTTCCCTCCTTGCGGCTTGGGATATCAACCATCAGAACCAGAGCTCAGAATGATCTTCCAGACTCAATCAAAGGGAGGGTTAGACTACGTTCGAGCTATCTCAGTTGATTCCTTAAATAGACGATTCATCAAAGAGGGCGAGGATTTCCCCTTTTGCGGTTTCCAGAACCATGGTACAACCACACAGACAAGAAAATGAAGCCTGGAATGGAGATCTTTTTCCAATATATCTACCCATGGGCCAAAGTTTCTAGCATCGCGTACAATCGCTTATCAAAGATACTGAAGAGACTGAAGAAAGTGACTCCGAAGATTCCTTCAACCTGCAGACACTGGGGATGGCACTCTGCATGGATCATTCAGGCACTACATCACTGGACCCCTCTCATCTGATCAAAGCTGCTGATACACCTCTCCTCAACTGGCATTCTGCGCAAGTTCTACCTCTTGAAATCTCCCCCAACCCCAATGTTTACCCTATTTCTTCTATTGTTGTCCATCCTTACTCAAATGTAATCGAGACCTCTTTTGACGAGGTTCTCAATGCTTTTTTTCCTATCAATGAAATAAACGAAGATTTTGAGTATCTTGTTGTGCCTTACATTAATTGTTTAGATTCTAATCAAGCTTTTGATGACGATGATTTTGCAAATGAATAATTCTTAACTGATCTAAATAAGGTTAATAGTAAACAACATAACAGCGTTCAAGTTAATGAAGAAGAGAATATTGTTATTAATCTCGGTTCTAGTAGCTAACTGCGCGAGATTAGGATAGGGGCCACCCTTGACGAGAATGAGCGCGCACAACTCGAAGAATTTATAAAGGAGTTCGAGGATGTCTTCGCATGGTACTACGACGACATGCCTGGTATTGACCCCGAAATAACTCAGCACGAGATCCCCACTCTCCCAGATGCCAAGCCAGTTAAACAAAAATTAAGAAAACTCCGCACCGAATGGTCGCTTAAGGTCAAAGAAGAGGTGATCAAACAGTTGAACGTGGGTTTCATTCGAGTAATCGAATATCCCACGTGGCTAGCCAATATTGTACCTGTACCAAAATTAGGAGGAAAGGTTCGAATGTGTGTGGATTACGTAGATTTAAACAAAGCCTCTCCTAAGGATGATTATCCGCTACCCAACATCGACATGATCGTGGAAAACACAGCCAGTCATGCTCTCAAGTCATTTGTCGACGAATTTGTCGGATACAACCAAATCAAGATGTACCCCGACCATCAAGAGAAAACCGCATTCATCACCCCATGGGGAACTGTTTGCTACACCGTTATGCCATTCGATCTCAAGAATGCTGGGGCTACCTACCAAAGGGCCGCCATAACCATCCTGCACGATTTGATTCACAAATAGGTCGAGGTTTACGTGGATGATATGACTATCAAGTCCAAAACTAGAGAAGGTCATGTTCCCGCTCTCCGAAAGTTCTTCGAACGACTACGACAGTATCAGATGCGACTTAATCCACAGAAGTGCGTCTTCGGGGTTACAAAGGGAAAACTCTTAGGATTCATGGTTAGTGAGAAGGGGATAGAAGCAGATCCCACCAAGCTGAAGGCCATACTTGAGATGCCACCTCCCCAAATAGAGAAGGAAGTTCGAGGTTTCCTTGGGAACTTACAATATATCAGCCGGTTCATCAGCCAGCTAACCTCCATCGGTGAACCAATCTTCAAGATCCTCCGAAAGGATTCAACCAAGATTTGGAACGACGCCTGCCAAGAAGCTTTTGACCGAATCAAACAATACCTAACCCAACCTTCAGTTCTCATGCCACCACAGCCTGGTATCCCTTTGCTCTTATACCTAACCATAACCAACACTGTAGTCGGGGCTTTTCTAGCCCAGTACCTTTAAGACTCTTGCAAAGAAAGAGTCGTTTATTATGCCAGTCGCAAATTAGTCGGGTACGAGGTCAACTCTACTGCTTTAGAAAAAGCATGCGTCGCGCTTGTCTGAGTCACCCAAAAGTTGCGGCACTACATGCTCGCCTTTCCAATCAAACTTATATCTCGAATGGATCCCATCAAATACCTGCTCAAAAAACCCGCCTTGTCCAGCCTAATGGCCCGATGGTTAATTCTCCTAACCGAGTTTGATATCGTGTACGTCACACAGAAAGCCGTTAAGGGAAGAGCCATCTCTGACTACCTCGCTGACTACCCTGTAGAAGAAACAGATGTTTGGATCTTCGAATTTCTAGATGAAAATGTCCTCTGCACCACACAAGACTGCCTCCGATGGAAAATTTTCTTTGATGGCGCTGCCAATAAAAAGGGATATGGCGTTGGGATACTTCTGATCACCTCAGATGACTCGCACACTCCTATCGCCATTAAATTGGATTTCCCTTGCACCAACAACATGACAGAATACGAGGCATGCACAGTGGGCCTCAAGGTCGCTCTCGAGAAAGGTATTCAATACCTTGATGTATACGGGGATTCAGCCCTTATCATCGGTCAAGTGCTCAAAAAGTGGAAGGTCAAGGACGAAAAGCTCCAACCCTTTAATGCCCAATTAGAAGAGTTGGCCTCCCAATTCCGATATATCACCTTCCATTACCTACCCCGAGCGAAGAATAACCTAGTCGATGCTCGCTACTTTGGCTTCCATGGTCGACATGCCCGAGGGAATAATAATGACCTCCTTCCTAGTTCAAAAGCAAGACAAACCTACCCATTGCTACCACATTGAGCTTGCCACCTCAGAAGATCCTGAGCTAGTTAACTACTGGTACTATGATATTTGGTGCCTCCTTCGGTACGGTAGGTATCTAGAGGGTTCTAACAAGAACGACCGAGCTACCCTCCGAAGGCTGGCCGCTCAGTACATCATCTGTCATAAAGCACTACTCAAGAGGAATTTCGATGGAACTCATTTTCACTGTATCGCAGGGGCTGGCATTGAAAACATAATGCAGAAAATCCACAGCGAGGAATGCGAGCCCCACATGAACGGTCACATGCTTGCCAAGAAGATCATCCGACAAGGCTACTACTGGACCACCATGGCCCAGGATTGCACCGCCTATGTTCGAAGGTGCCCTAAATGACAACAGTTCTCCAATCTCCAACATCTACCTCAGCGGGAATTATACAACATGACTTCTCCCTGGCCGTTCTCCACCTGGGGTATCGACATCATAGGAAATGTTACACCAAAAGCGTCAAACGGGCATGAGTTCATCCTGGTTTCCATCGATTACTTCACCAAATGGGTCGAAGCTGAGTCATACGCAGTATTAAATGCCAAGAAGGTGACCCAATTCATCAAGAAAAATATCATCTGTCGATATGGGGTCCCGCACGAGCTAGTGTCGGATAATGGTTTGTACTTCGAGGCGAAAGTCACAAAAATAGTCAACGAGTACGAGATTCAGAGACACAAATCTTCTCCCTACCGACCTCAGACCAATGGTGCAGTTCAAGCCGCCAATAAAAACCTCAAAACCATCATCAGCAAGATGACCGAAAGTTGTAGGGATTGGGCCGATCGGATCCCGTACGCCCTTTGGGGCTATCGAACCTCAATCTGAACCTCTACTGGGGCTACCCCTTACTCCTTAGTCTACGGCATTGAAGCAATCCTACCTGTGGAGCTGGAAATACCCTCGCTACGCGTCATGCTCGAAAGCAAGGTTAGTGAAGAAGACTGGTGCCAAGGCCGTCTTGATGAGCTTACCCTCCTAGATGAACGGAGATTAAAAGCTCTTTACCATATACAAGGGTATCATCGCCGAATAGCGCAATCGTTCAACAAGAAAGTCAAGGACCGCGGTGTTCGGGAGGGGGATTTAGCCCTCAAGGAGATAATAGAACCCATGTGGGACCCCAGAGGAAAGTTCAAACCCAATTGGAGTGGCCCTTACATTGTGAAGAAGATCTTATCTGGCGGTGCCGCCATGCTCACCGACCTGGATGGGGAAGAGATGGCTCGTCCAGTCAATCTGGACCGTCTCAAGAAATTCTACCCCTAGTCCGAAATCTCGGTGCGCCACGACTCTTCTCCCCCCCCCCCCCCCCCCCCCACCCCCTTCTATTCTTAAAAAAAAAAAAAAACTCTCCCATTTCCCTCTACCCAGAACTACGTGGGCCTGATCCTCTGCAAAAACTATTTTCGAACAGATAAGAACTTTTTCAAAAACCCCAGAGGTACGTAGGCAGCTCATACTCCCCACATGAGCACGGCCCCTTCTTTTTCACAAAAATATATTCCTTTCTTATCTCCGAGAGCGGCAGTTCATTCTAAACATCTACTTGAACAAAAGAATTATGTATGCCTTAGCGATTGGTATAGATAATTCAAAATACAAAATTCATCGAAAGGAACAGCTGGATGATCAGAAACTTGTTTATTTCATTAATAAGAAACTACAGTACGGATTACATAAGAAAAAGGAACGGATAACTCCTTTCCCCCAACTACCCTAAAAACCAGATAAAATCCCCCACATCTGTTACATAAATAAACTCCAAGGAGTCCTACCCACAGCTACCCGAAGAGCCTGCACCCTCATCATCTACATCCTGAGGACCCCAAGTTTATCCTGCCTGAATGGAGTGTCGTAAATACTCCATGGACCGATGAGCCTTAACCATATTCGAAAAGACCACAACACCCCCTTCCATGGATTCAGATAAAACAAACCACCTCTACTGCCAACGTCTTGCTGACTACTTTCCTCCACAACCACTTCATATAATCTTTGGGGACATGGCAAACCTTCCCAACAGACTGAGAGGGACGGGTCGACGGACGCTGATTTTCCCACAGAGATCCAAGTAACAGACGCAGGCGCTCAGTCAAATCTTCTACCGGAAGGAAATTTGAGGTCCGAGGGGGCACGACCTGCGTCCAGCCAAATTGGCGCAAAAGTCTCCAAGGGAAATAAAAAGAGGTCTGCCTGAGACCAACCAGCCGCACATATGAATATTCTCCGAGCTCCAGAACAGGCTGCAACTGTCCCCGCCAAAGCACTGACCAATACAGGCCACAAACCCCATGCTCCACAAGCCAATTCTCCCAGTTCTCAACATACAGGCCCATGCGGATGAAATAGCGTGAAAAAAAGTTGGGTACAGCCGACAAAGGATATTCTGGAGGAGTCGACAAGCGGAATCTTTCAGACAACCACATGAACAGCACCACAGGGCTACCCCTTAAAAAGTCAGAACGACCTTCTCTCCAGGCATCCAGGCCATTCAAAGTCTCCGCCAATATCACCGCCGCAGGATTGCGATGGTATGACATCCATGAGGTAATGGCTGCAAGCTGTGAGTCCACGCGCACCTCCCCAGTCACCAATAATAATTTTGAAACCAGGCCCAGAACAGCAGCTCCAGCATAGCCAGCATCACTTACTTCCCGCGAACGCACGGACTGCAACACCGCCGGGAGGGAGATCATTCCTCCGGCAACCAATGACCTGGCCGTCGAAGGAGAAATATGGAGAAGCCCGGCCAACAAATCCCTAGGAGAACGAGAAAATTCGGGTAAAGCCACAGTAACACTGGGATTCCTCGTAGGTAGGACAAACTTCTTCTAACCCAAAGCGGAATACATGGTCTTCGGGATACCAAAATTGTACTGCCGCCACCAGCATATTCCACTCAAAAGGTCGATTACGCCACAAGGAGACTCGACGCATGTTGAAAGCATCATAGTCGACATTATAAGAGCACATAGCTTCCAAGGCTTCAAGGTAATTGACAAACTCAATGCTACCAGGGAGAGCCATCTCGCAAGACTAAAAGATGATGGGTGGGTATGTAAGAATGCAAAAGGTGTGAGGAAAACACTCCACCCTTCTCCCTTTTTATATTTAAAAATCCACACAAGGGACATAATCCCTGCAGAAATCGAAAGGAATCCTACCCCACAAGGTACTTAAGGCTGAAGAGGGTACCATTCAAAGCTTTTAATTGATGGGACTGGACTGAACTGCCGATAGGCAGGCCAGGGTGATTGCCGATCAGCAACCCCCCATTTTTAGAAATTTCCTCCTTTCCTTTATTGTCAAATCAGAAAAACTCCATAAAAATAAATTGATGTTCTCAAAAGAATTTCGAGAATCTTGTTCCCTCCTTATGGGATTCACAGTTTTAAATAAAACAACTTTCTATTGAAAAATTCCAAGAATACTCCTATTTTACGGTCTCAATAGCAAATTAAAAGGCGCATGTGCATGCATTTATTCATCATTAAAATAAAAGATAGCCAAAAAACTACATTGCATTGCATATATATGTTTGTGTTACATCATTTTGCAGGAAATAAAGAAAAAGCCAAAAACAAACGGGACTCAGCCCGAACCTACATTCTCTCTCTCTCTCTCTCTCTCTCTCTCTCTCTCTCTAGCTTCCACCCCTGCGACGCGCTCTCTTCCCCCTACGGCGAGACGATGCATCCCCACTACCCGAGCCAGAGTTTTCCCCGAACGAGGCTGAAGGCACCAAATAAGAAGGAACAGGGACAGCATCCCGAATGTGGGCAGTCGCCGATGATATCCAGTCTCTGATGTCCCTGAGCCAAGTGGTCGACACCCGGATTTGCTGCAAGGAAAAGGCAGAATCAGTATCAAGCAAAAAAAATCAAAAAAGAAAAGAAAAGGACCAAAAGGTTTACCGCAGGACGAAGGACGTCCTCTGTCAAGCCCAGCTCCTCTAGATCCATCGCAAGAGGACGGTGCAACATCGGCATTATCCCTCTATCATCCCGCCGGATGTTGTACGAAAGAGTGTGCAGTCGAACAAAAGGGACCTCCGAGGTCGCCGCAGGTGCCGACGGACCACCACCATTGTGGGAAGACCCCACCGCCCGAATCGAACTAGCAGGAGGGAAAGGCAAAGAATCATGTATATTGGGCACCATCAACCAGCTCGTCACAAAGTCCATATAATCATACGATGCGGTCGTATCAGTATACAATGCATAGCACTCGCCAATCATCGTCGCGATCCTTTCATCCTCCAACAACTGTCGCTCCCGCCTCATAGAAACCGTAGGCTGCGCGGGAGGCACCACCACCTCCTCCTCAGAAATCTGACGGATCACCCTCTCCCCGAGGTACCAGGAATGGCCAAACTCATGCGCCAATAAACGCCTCATCTGCGCGTTCACCCCAGTCATCCCCGTATCCTGAATGGCGGTCCCCCAAGGATAAAAGGTCACCTAAAAATCCCCAAGCAGGCATGAGTCGATACAAAATCAGAAGGTGCAAAAAACCAAGACTGAAAAGGAAAAGACCTTACCCGACCACTGGTCAGGTCATTCAAGACCTGACGCACCGCCTCCAGGGAAAGAGATCCCTTCGACTGTCGGTTGGCCTTACGTCATCGGTACAGTCGGTAGAAGTCCCCAACAGTGTCATCCTTCAGAGCAATTAGTGGGGTGTTACACCCAATCACCTCATAAAACCACGTCTAAATTCACAAGCAAAAAGAGACGCATAAAGAAATTGCGAATGCATGAAAGGAAAATGCGAATGCATGAAAGGAAAATGCATAAAGTAAAGGATACCTCCAGGAGATACGTGGCTCCAGTAAAAGTCTGTCGGCAGCACCGGCTGAATGCATCCAAAGAAGAGTAAAGGGTCGCCAAGGTTAGACTCCCCCAATCATAGAAAGGGATGCTTGAAAACATCGTCAAGTATGGCAGAAACCACAAATGGACGACGTCGCCACTCGACGCCACCATGAAACCTCCCAGCACCAACAAGATGAACAACCGAGCCATCTGCCTCACTTGCAGCCCGTCCTCCACATCAACCACCCTGCTCAGCAAAATATCCTTCAGCAAGGACAACCGGATAGAATCCCCAGAGACTGTCCTCCTCACATCACCGAGTGTTGCATACACCGCCTCTGGCCTCACCCACAAAGAGAGATTCACCTCTATCTGCTCCCCATCATAATCTAGCCCCAGCAGTTGCTGAAAATCTATGGGAGTCGCTGATATCTCCCCGAAGCCAAAATGAAAAGTGTGGGTAGTGTCCCACCACCTCTCCCCCAAGGCACACAAAACTTCTATCGAACGAGGCATCTCATCCAGCGCAGCCGCCAACCTCCCAAAACCCGCTGAAGATACCATCCAGCACACCACGGGTGGAAGATGCTCCCAAACATCCCTAAGCCCCGTCGTCCCGCGAGCACGCATGTTCTTCAAGGAAATATCCGACTGGAAAAGGAAAAATTCAATCAAAGGTCAAAGAAAAAGAGAAAAATCACCCAAAAAGGAAAGAATGCCAAAGGTTAGGTTACTTACATAACCACTGGGAATCACTCTCGAAGAGCGATGACGTGACGGCTCCCGCAATAAGGTCCGCTCATCCGCAACCGGCTCGAATGCATCAAAGGCATTCTCATTTCCCAAAGCAAGAGGCACCTTGTCCCTCCAATCCAAGTTCGCCCAGTCATCAATGGCCAACCACTCCCGATGGACAGCGGTACTCACAAAAGCATCCATTTCTTAAAGATCGGAATGTTAGAACAATTCACAGAGAGAAATCGCAGAAAAAGAGAAGGCAAGAAGCTGTGAAAAATGAAGGGGATTCGCCCCCTTTATATAGGAGGCCAAACGCCATGCCGATCGGCACTTACCCCTGCCATACCGATCGGCACTGTCTCCTCACCTTCTCGAGGCAGCCCAAAAGTCCGTGCCACTACCGAATGGTACCTCTCAATCTATGCCGACCGGCACCCCCTTAAAATTTCGTACAAAAATTCCCAGAAAATACCAGGAAGCCTCGAAAAATCCCTGAAAAATTCCTAAAAATCCCATGAGGGATTTAGAACGTTTTTTATCAAGAAAATTTTTCACTCCTTTAGGCGACACACCATTTTCCCCAACGGAGTCCTCAAAATCCAAGCAAATGACCTCTCGGGCAAGGCGCCCGGACGACCTAATCACCTCCTCATCAGACTTGATAAAAGGCATCCCCGGCCATCGGTTACCCAGTGCGATACATTATCACATGGTATTTTTCCCAGCAGAAATCAGAAGAACCACTCACCCCGAGCGATCTCTCCCAAGGGGCAATCCAAATTTTCCCCAGCTCATTCATCGTTCCCCAGCGGAACCTCAAATCCAATTCTTATCCCCCAAACGGAACCCCTCTTCCCCAACGGAATCCTCAAAAGCTAAGTGAAAACTCCTCCCGGCAAGGCTTCGAAAAATCCCTAAAGGATCACATGATCACTTCCCCAGCGGAATTCTCTCACAGCACCCAAAATAGGTTGTTCCCCCCTGCGAGGTCTCCTATAAAGCTTCCCCCAGCTATCAGCTCCCCAGCTCAAATCGGAATCACAAAGCCCTTTCTCCAGTAGAATCAAAATACAATCTTTATCCACTCTTGGGTCAGAATTGACCCCGGTCTTGGATCGTCACCTTAATTAGGTCAGAATTGACCTCGATCCTCGATCGTCACCACTTTTGGGTCAGAATTGGTCCCGGTCTTGGATCGTCACCTTAGTTAGGTCAGAATAGACCTCGGTCCTCACTCGTCATCACTCTTGGGTCAGAATTGGCCCCGATCTTGGATCGTCACCTTAATTAGGTCAGAATTGACCTCGGTCCTCGGTCGTCACCACTCTTGGGTCAGAATTGGCCCCGGTCTTGGATCATCGCCTTAGTTAGGTCAAAATTAACCTCGGTCCTCGATCGTCACCACTCTTGGGTCAGAACCGGTCTTGAATCGTCACCTTAGTTAGGTCAGAATTGACCTCGATCCTCGGTCGTCACCACTCTTGGGTCAAAATTGACCCCGGTCTTGGATCGTCACCTTAATTAGGTCAGAATTGACCTCGGTCCTCGGTCATCACCACTCTTGGGTCAAAATTGGCCCTAATCTTGGATCGTCACCTTAGTTAGGTCAGAATTGACCTCAATCCTCGGTCGTCACCACTCTTGGATCAGAATTGGCTCTGGTCTTAGATCGTCACCTTAGTTAGGTCAGAATTGACCTCGGTCCTCAGTCGTCACCACTCTTGGGTCAGAATTGACCCCAGTTTTGGATCGTCACCTTAGTTAGGCCAGAATTAACCTCGGTCCTCGGTCGTCACCACTCTTGGGTTAGAATTGGCCCCGGTCTTAAATCGTCACCTTTGTTAGGTCAAAATTGACCTCGGTCCTCGGCCGTCACCACTCTTGGGTCAAAATTGACCCCGGTCTTGGATCATCACCTTAGTTAGGTCAGAATTGACCTCGGTCCTCGGTCGTCACCACTCTTGGGTCCGAATTGACCCGGGTTTTGGATCGTCACCTTACTTAGGTCAGAATTGACCTCGGTCCTCGATCGTCACCACTGTTGGGTCAGAATTGACCCCGGTCTTGGATCGTCACCTAAATTAGGTCGGAATTGACCTCGGTCCTTGGTCGTCACCACTCTTGGGTCAGAATTGGCCCCGGTCTTGGATCGTCACCTTAGTTAGGTCAGAATTGACCTCGTTCCTCGGTCGTCACCCCTCTTAGGTCACAATTAGCCCCGATCTTGGATCGTCACCTTAGTTAGGTCAGAATTGACCTCGATCCTCGGTCGTCACCATTCTTGGGTCAGAATTGGCCCCGGTCTTGGATCGTCACCTTAGTTAGGTCAGAATTGACCTCAGTCCACTCTTGGGTCAGAATTGACCCCGGTCTTGGATCGTCACCTAAATCAAGTCAGAATCGACCTCGGTCCTCGGTCGTCACCACTCTTAGGTGAGAACTGACCTCGACCCTCTGAATTGGTCATCCTCAAGTCCTCAAAACTGAGCTCAATCCGCTGAACTGGTTAACCTCGCTTCCTTAGGCCCGTATATTCGGCTTTGATCCACAGAATTGATCATCCCCAGCATACTTCTTAGGTCCTCGAAATCGACCTCGACCCTCTGAATCGGTCATACTCCCTCAAAGGCATCATGCGGCGTTTAATCGATGGCTATCATTTGTTCCAAACTCACTCTTCGATGGGATCTGTAGACACCTCACTCTGTTACCCCCTAACTCTCCTTAGGTCCCTAGTACCTCCACTCATCATCGCAAACCCAGGTCACATCCCAAGTACTGACTTAGAAGCCATCGGGCACCCCCTGGCTCAGTTTGACCCAAAAGTCAAACTCCTCGTCTCGATTGAGACTCAATAAATCTTTGAAGGGCACTGAATACCCTTTACAACGGTCCACCCCGTGCGAGATTCTAACTTACCATGCGGACGAACTATCTGTTTGCATCCGAAACCTGACCCAAAGGCCACCGGGCGCTCGCGGGATTTGTTGACCCAATTCAACCCTTCAGCTCGATTGAGGCTGAATGAATCTTCGAAGGGAACTGAATACCCTTTCCAAAGGTCCATCCCATGCGCAATTCCGACTTTCCATGCGAACGAATGATTCGTTTGACTCCGAGAAGTCACCGAGCGCTTCCCGCGCCCGGTTGACCAAAGTCAACTCTCCAAACCGGGTCAAACTCTTTGTTCGAGAGAAGGAATAGCAATAATAAATTTCAGTAAAACCTAGATTGGTGCCATAGATCTGATTAATTCTATGTACACCATTGATAATCTTCCAAACATTTGGAGAGCACTGTGAAGGAACTATATAAAAATAACTAAAAAAATACAAAAACAAGCGATTTGGGGGAAAAGTCAGCCCCTCCGGGACAACAGAAGAACATGTATCCAATGACCGTCCTCAATGTCTCTAACTGTAGACACCTCACTCTGTTACCCCCTAACTCTCCTTAGGTCCCTAGTACCTCCACTCATCATCGCAAACCCAGGTCACGTCCCGAGTACTGACCTGGAAGCCATCGAGCACCCCCCGACTCAGTTTGACCCAAAATTCAAACTCCGAAGTCTCGACCGAGACTCAATAAATCTTCAAAGGGCACTGAATACCCTTTCCAACGGTCCACCCTGTGCACGATTCTGACCTACCATGCGGACGAACGATCCATTGCGTCCGAAACCTGACCTAGAGGCCACCGGGCGCTCCCAGGCTCTGTTGACCCAAGTCAATCCTTTGGCTCAACCGAGGCTAAATGAATCTTCGAAGGGCACTGAATACCCTTTCCAATGGTCTATCCCGTGCACAATTTCAACTTTCCATGCGGACGAACGATCCGTTTGACTCTAGGAAGCCACCAAGCGCTTCCCGGGCCTGGTTGACCAAAGTCAACTCTCCAAACTGGGTCAAACTCTTTAGAATGTCAAATTACATCTCCTAACTTTTCCAACAGTATGCCCCATATGTGATTCGAACTTACCATGTGGACGAATGATCCGTTTACGTCCGCACGATTCCCCGTCCAATGGACCGACAAATGCTTCTGAGCCATATTTGACCCAAAGTCAACTCCCTAACTCGGGAGTGTTCCAAAGGACTTTCAAAGGTATCTAAATTACCTTTCCAACGGTATGCCCCATGCACGATTCTGACCAACGGTTTGCCCTCGGTGGCCAATTTTCCGAAAAAGCCTGAGGCGCATTGCCAAATGGCAGGTCCCAGACCCTGCCTATCGGTACCTGCCGATAGGTAGTGCCATGGCAATGCCGATTGGCAGACCCCTGGGCCTATAAAAGAAGGCCTTGGCCTCATTTGCAAGGGGAGCCCAGATCTGATAGAAATCTCTCTGAACGAATCCCAGAAACCTCTCTCGAAGGCAGCGTGATTTCAACTTCCAAATACCTCTTTCACTTCCACTTTTCATCATCCCTTTCATCAAACTTGATGATCTAACGACTCTCCATCATCATCCAAGCTCAAGGGTTGCTCTCCAACGTTCAAGATCAAGCTCAAGATCTTCAAGAAGGTCCAACTTTCTCAAACTCTCTCTTAAATTCTCTTGAATTCCCAATAACTTCTTTTCTTACTTAGCACTTTTATAACCTCATCTCACATACCATAAATACACTTTTTTATCTAGTATTATTGCACATCTCTTATTTTCATATAAATAAAAACCCAAAAAATAAGAAAAAAAGGGTTTGCTCATAAATTCCAAATAGGGATTCTCACTTTTTCCACACTTTTCTCACAATTAAAACACTTTTTCTACACACACACACAGACATACAAATATGAGATCTCTCCATTTTGGATTTATGGGTTAAACCCCACCCCTCACTTTACATGCGAACTACGTGGACTTTGATGCCTTTATAGGCTACGTAGGCGTCTCGAGGTAAAACCCGAGACTCGAGTCCTTTCTCTCACTTTTTCTCTCATTTTCTATTTCCTCTAAATCCATTTTTCTTACATTATTAGTCTTAGTGATGTATTACTCCATGTGCGTTATCGTTACCTTATAACGATCAACGTAGGGTTAACCGCGTAAATCTTATTTTTCTAATATTACTTTTATATCTTCATACGGATGACTCGCTTTATCTTTTCCATGATACAAGTCAAAGATTCCTACCTTTATTCTATATATATACACATGCACACATCTCACGGGGGGAAACATAAAGTTAAATAGCAAATATCCATGAGAGACCGAAAGGGTGGAATGGGTGCCTAACACCTTCCCATTTCGTAACTAAGCCTCCGAATCATTTTGGTTTCGCACGCACCAGTATGTCTTTGGAAGCCATCCTTCGGGGTGTCTTCCTCTTTTTCTTTTGTCTGTTTTAAGGAAAATAGACTGGCGACTCTGAATCTCTCTATATTTTTCACACCTCACAAAATCGACGCTGGCCTTCAAGCGCTCTCCCGAGAGGGGAAGCGTGGGACTCGAAGGATCCTTCCTCCCTCCGCGGCAGGGATCGGGGATGGCCACACTAACATTACGAGGAACAGGGGCACATTCAATGTCCACCAAGTTTGGAATATTATAAAACTTCTTAAACTCAGCTATCGACCTATTGCCTATTCTTGCCATCAGAAAAGAAAAACCCTAGCAGCGATAATGAAGAAATTCCAATAAAAAAAGAAAGGAGAATGAGTTTGAAGAACTTACGAAGTGAGAATCAGCTTGAGACGATGCAAAGCCACAAGCTAAGAAGATGGGAAGATAAGAAAGAGCTCTAAGATGAAAAAAAAGACCTGGAGATAAGAAAATACAGTAATAAGTAGAGGATATCTTGAGAATTCAAAAGTTTGTGAAACGACACCATAAATGGCTTCTTCAAAATAAGTTTAAACCCTCTCAATCATGATGCACAGAGAACGAAGCAAATATGCCGCCTAAATCTATTCAAGAAAGATGCTTCGATCCCCAAAGTACTATGCAATTCACAAAAATGCCATTAAGGCTATTATTTAAAATTATTGAGCCCAAATTGTGACCCAAAAATTTTAGGGGCAATTGTGGGTACCTCGTTTAATTACCTTGGCTCGGAGGAGTAGCCCGATTGAGCCCTATTGAAGATAGGGTAAGTTCGGCCCAAATTTTAAGTTCCCGTAAATAATTAATTCAGTAGTGACCCATTCAACCCCTAAAATCTCTCAAGAGATATTCTAGGGATTATGGGCTAACGTGGAGGTGCCCAACACCCCTACTCTCCGAGAATTACATGTATATATTAAACCCTCAACCCGGGGCAAAGGGAATTCAATTGTAAACACTCCCCTGGAGTAAAGAGAAATATAATACAGAGAGCACCACCGTGGACGTAGAACATTTTACTGAACCATATATATTTTCTGTCGTGTGTGATTGTAGTCATTCTAATTTGTGTTCTTGATTATTTCTAATCATCGCATTTGCTTATAATTTGTGTTGAAATTTATTGTCACCACACTATCGATTTTTTTCCCCTTCCTTAATTTAAGGGTCACTCAGCTAATCCATGGCCATAACCCTCACAATCATAACATCTTTTCGACTCGCCCCTATTGAAGTTCTTATTCTGGTCATTAGGGAAGTGATCGGACTTATTGTGAAAAAAATTCTCAGACATTTTTGCATCTTTTAATTGTGTGTGGAATTTGAGAAATTTCTTTACTAACATGACCATATCATCAAACTCAATGTCAGACTCGTCATTCGAAACAAATTTTTCCTACTTTCGGGCTTTTAAAGTGACTCCCTTATATTTCTTCCTGTCGGTCTTGGAGGAAAACATGTCAAGCTCATAAGTTTGTAAGTCACTTACAAGGTCTTCAAGTTTTGTAGAATATAAAGTACACAAATAATTCAATATAGTCACTTTTGGATTAAATCTTTCAGGAAACAACCTTAAATTTTCCTAATTACTTAGTTGTCGGATATCTTATCTCCAAAGTTAAAAGACGATTTAACTATATCGGATAATCTAGCATAGAACTCATCAAAGAACTCACTCTCCAAAATCTAAATAGTTTCAAATTGAGTGGTGAGGTTTTGGAGCTTGGAAGCCTTAACAACACTAGTTTCTTCATGGGTGAGTTGGAGTATGTCTCAAGCCTCTTTAGACGTCTCACAAGCCATAGTATGGCGGAACTCCTCTAGGGCAAAAGAGCAAAATAGAGCATTTAAAACTCGAGAGTTATAATTTTCTAACCTTCACTCCACGATTCTTTGGGTTTAAAATGAATTTCTTCATCTTCTCTAGTGATAGGTGGAGACCACCCTTTGACGACTGCTAACCAAACCCGCTTATTTATAGGTTTAAGTGTTGAATTCATAAGGGTTTTCCAATATGCATAGTTTGACACATCAAACATAGGATATTTAATCCCATCAAAACCACTAAAATTCATGCTTACCAACATGAGATCAAAACATAATTACTTAGTGCAACCCGCTCTGATAACTGTTTGTTAGGGTGAGATGCGTGTTGTGTGCTTGTATGAAAGGATGATCAAAACAAACAAAAAGTCTATTTTAGATCTTTTAATTTTAAAGATCAATACTTTAAGTAATTTAAACTCAATAAACTTATGCACCAATTTTGAACTGTTTGTTGTGAAAAACTGGGTTATCCAATTTTATTTTTTTAACTAAAACATACATCGAGGTGATAAAAAGATAAAATATATAAATCCAACATAATATGTCGTTGTACGATACAATTCACTATGATAAGGTTTTACAAAGCATAGATAGTAGACTTACTCAAAGACTCATCGCCATTGCATGTCTTGATGCACTTCTATATTCAATCAGTCATCCGCAGTGCAATGCATGAGTCCACCTATGCAGGTTTCCAAAATGCACGAGTTCATGCACGCCTCGATATCCACTAATCAGGTTCAACAACCATCAACCATGTACAGAGTCCACCACATGAAATTAGTTCTTAATCCAAGATGATGATAAATAAACTTTAGTGCCCAAATAAAAAGATCTCAAATCATAAAAAAGATGAAACTTGGATCTTTAAACTTAATGGGTGAAACTAGGGTTTTGGAACTTTGGTAAATAGATAAGAATTTTTTTTCACCAAAAGTCCTTAAAAAATCCAAGTCCAAGACGCCTTAAATAGTAAAAACACAAATTTTAAGGCGGCAAACTCTATCGAACGAAAACTAAGGTCGTTCGTATAAAATTAGTTTTTGATTCTAAAGACACTCCAGTTCGTTCAGACGAAGAAGATTTCTCATTTGATCATGCTTTTAATAAGATTCTAACGAGAGTTTCACTGTTAAACATAGATATCTCATGAGATATAAGTTAGATGGTCGTTCTAATGAAATTCCATTGTCATTCTAACAAAACAACTTCGTTTGAATGAAAATTCAAAATATTTTTCTTCAAAAAACATTTTTTTAAAAACCAATTCCCAATGATTTTTTTGAAAAAAATAAATGCCCATAAAAATTTCCAAGGATCATATTCAAAATGGATCTATGCCTATGAGATCCACGATAAAGGTGAAGACAAACTTAACACTAAATAGGAAATGATGTGTATCCAACTTTGAATCTTGGCCACTATGTCTTCATTAAACATGTCATAGGCTCACGAGATGGACACTACAAAGCCTAAACTATAACTTAAATATTTTGTCCGAAATTACACCAATTACAAACAAATTAACTCGATTGGAAATTTGTCCTTACGGGTTTGATTTTGTGGTTTGGCTATTTTAATTTAGACATTAATTTTCATGCACACCTAATTATTAATCAAGATAAAATTTGGTTAAAAATTAGATCTTGATGTGTGTATCATAAGATACAAATAATTTCATTGTTGCCCATGTGTTTTCAAATTGGTATTATAAATGGTTGCACTAATTTATTATTCGATCCTTAAATTGGGAATATATGAATAATTTGTATAATAAGGTTTTTATTTTTGATGGGTTAAATTATGCCTACTAAAAATCTAGAATAAAGTCTGTTTCAAAATCTATTGATGAAAGAGTTTGGCTTGTGTGTGAAAGAGGGTGGACACCACTCATTGTGACTAATGGCGATGTCATAAGTCCAAAACCCATCACCACTTAGACGTATGAAGAATTGAAATGGAGTAGTTTTAACTTCCTTGGTTTAAGTTCTCTTTTTGGAGTCATAATACTGACGAGTTCCATCACATCATGACGTGTACCACGTTTAAGAAAGGGTGAGATATCTTCCAACTCACTCACAAGGGTACCAACGCTGTGAAAGCATCTAAGCTTCAAAATCTCACCACACATTTTGAGACTATTACTATGCTAGAGACTGAGTCATTTGATGAATTTTATGAACATTTGTCTGATATCATTAACTCTAGTTATAATTTGGATGAGACAATTCCTGACATATGCGTTCTAAAAAAGATTTTGAGATGCCTACCACCCCGATTTATCCATATAGTCATTATCCTTAATTCTTTGAGAATTTTAGATAATTTTATATTAGAATAACTCGTAGGAGACCTTCAAACTTATGAAATCGATATGTTCCCCAAAAATAAATAGAAAAAAGAAATAAGGATTGCTTTGAAGCCCCAGTCGAAAATGAAAACGGAAAAAGTTTATGATTCCGAGTCGAAATTTGAATTTGAACATGATGATCTTAACTTATTTGTAAAAAAATTCAAAAAAAATCTCAAATTCAAGAAAGAAAATTATTCCAAAGAAAATAAATGTTTTGAGAAAAATAAAAATGGCAATGAGGAAAAGAATGTTTGTGTAAAAGATGTGTGAGATGTTATGAGTGCGAGAGCGAGGATCATAAAGCCCGCAAGTGTGCCACTAGGCTAAATAGTTAAGGCAAAGGCAAAGATGTATACAAAGACACTCTTAGCGATATTAACATCGAGTCAGTGGGTTTCGGGAACGAATAATAGTATTAACCCAACTTATGTGACTTTATGGCCCAGTTATGTTAGTATTTCAAGTTCATCCCTCACCCACGAGGACATTTCTAAACGTGGTAGCCCCGAAACTTTGCCAAACTACTCTGGAGAGAGTGAGAGTGATGAGGAGATTTTGTGTGATGGAGAAAGTGGTCTTCAAAAAGCATACACCGAAATTTGCAAAGATTTTTTAGAACCAAAAAGAAATGTAGAAGTTTGATTCTTATGGTGTTTCATTTAGAGAAGGTGGTGATAACTTTGAGAGAGTGTAAGACTTATGTGAGCCAATTCGAAAAGCTGAAAGTTTCTTTGTGTGAGCAATTGATTGTGGTTGGTAAGGAGAAAACTTTTTTGACCAACACTGTATATAGTCTTACAAGATATCATCAAGCTTTATGGAGACTCATGAGAAACTAGAAGCCTAATGCAACGCAGAATATGTGTGATAAGTGCAAGTTGGTCTCTCAAGTAATACTCGATAAGTCGGGGTTGAATCCTCAGGGAATAGGACGATAAATGTTATGACAACGAAAGGTAAGGCTTCTAAAATCTAGGTACCAACTCTTGAAAGAAACAAAAAGGTGATTTGATTTTGAAAATATTTATAATTAACTACGAAAACATAACTAACAAGTGCAATCTAACTTGAAAGAAAGCAAGAAGTAGAATTTTGATTTTTGAAAACTATTTAGAAAAAAGTATAGTCGAGATCCAATCCCCCAAACTGTAGGTATTTTCATTACTATAAAATTCTTGATAATTATATAATTAATTAAAAGAAAAAACATTAATTGAATCTAAGCAATAAATATGTGAGAATCTTACTCCTCATAATATTTAGTCAGCAATTAAATTAACGCAAATGATAAGATTATTTATACATATATCATATCCTCAAACACTCCGGTTACCTACGAAAAATGGAGTTAAGAGACCTACAATATTAGTCTCAACAAAATTATAAAGCCCTAATAATTATGTATATGATAGCATCGAATTTTATATCCAGCATCCAACACCTAGGTTGGGTTCATGTTCCCCAACTCTTGAAAAATATAACAGGACACGATCTTAATTTCAATGCATGAATTAATGAATTTTTATGTAGACATGATGAAGAATTAATAAGAAATATGTTGGAATTAAAGTTACCATCAATGAAGAATGTAAATCATGGAATAAAAACCAAACTTGAAGGAATTTCAAGAAAAACTAGGATCTTTTATTGAATTTTTGGTGAAAAAGTTGTAAATTGATGCTCCAAGAAGTTCTTGATCATAAGTTTCCTTCCAATCAATAATAAATATCAATAATGAATCCTAATAGGTGTTTACAAGCAATAAAAGTCATTTAAAGAAGTCCCCACAAACTTAAACTCTTCTAGCTAAAAGATAGGAAAAATATATAATTTGCTGCATGGACCGAACCCATGCATCGAACCTAATCCAGATAAAACCCATGGGGGCAAACCAGTTCACCTGACCAAACCGGTTCGGTCAGGATCCCTGCCTCAAGTTGCCTTATGTTATCGATTTTCTCTTAATTACATCATTTCCACTCAATTCTCTTCTCAACTTCAAACGCGCATAACTTTCCAATCGTAGCACGGATCGGGGTTTCATTTCTTCCAGTATATTAGCAACTTCAAGCTCTTTAGTGGAAAAGATCAGGTATAAAATTTCAAGTTGTAAAGCTAAAATGTTATCTACTAGAGCCAAAACTGTTATGTTAAAGCATGTGTTATTATCTTTTCCTTTTACCTTATCAGCTTTGTTGCCAACTAGAAAAATTATTAATACTATGAAAGGACTATTTGCTAAATTTTCCTGGAGTTCTAATATGGGGGAGATGAGACATGATTGATGTAATTGGAGTTTAATAGCTAAGCCATTTAAATAAGGTGGTGTGGGGATTATAAGTCTTTGGGATATGATTAATAGTTTTTCCATTAAACTGTCCTGGAAGTTTAGAAGAAAAAAATCTCTATGGTCTGAATTTATGGAAGCCAAGTTCTATAGAAAAGATCCTCCTTATATAGATAATGGGAGAGTGGGATCCTAGACTTGGAGAAGAATCTGTCTAATAAGAGACATTGTTGAAGATAACATGATATGGAGGTTAGGAGATGGTAATTGTAGTGCTTTATGGGATAATTGGAGTCCTATAGGGCCTTTATACCATTATGACTGTACAGATTGAATTTCAAGTTAAGGACTTTTGGACAAATAATAAGAAATGGGATTTGAACAAATTAACTAATATCTTTCCTCTTGATATTAGTTACAAAATTATTGTCACTTATATTTCAGTAAAATATCAAAAGGATGAGTTAATCTCGTCAGATTCAATAGATGGGAATTTTTCTATTCAGTCTGCTTGGGAGATTATAAGAGACAAGTCTCTAATTAATTGGTCTTCAACTTTTGCTTGGCAGAGCGTTCATTCTATTAAATTGTCCATTTTTATATGGAAATTATTGCATGGATTTCTTCCATTGGATGATAAACTCTATTCTATAAGGTGGTGTGGGCCATCTAAATGCCATTATTGTGCATAATCTCAAATGGAAACTTATGATCATGTCTTTATTTCAGGGAATATTACAGAAAAAATGTGGTTACATTTTGGAGGTTTATTTAGGATGCCTAATACTAAATCAGACATTAGAAGTATATGTCTTCAATGGTGGATAGTAGCAACTAATAATTTTGAAGGTTATTGCCAAAAATTGGTGCCTATAATTATTTGTAGGTCGGGTGTCAAAGGAATGAAAGCATATATAATGGATCTGTTCCAAATTTGTTTAGGATGATTTTGAAACTGAGGAGCATTTTATGTCTATTTTTAAATTGCTTCCCCATTTACCTTTACCAACTGACATATGGCACACTTGGACATGAACTCCCCAATGTCCTTCTTCATCCCACTCCACCAGTACTGTCGCCTCATATCCTGGTACATCTTATTCCCTCTGGGATGTATTACAAATTGAGACCCATGCGACTCTGTCATCACTACATGACGTAAGTCTTCCCCCTTCGAGACCACGAATATCCTATTAGATCGCAAACCCCCATCTGAACTCATTGAGTAGGACTCTGCGCCCTCAGCTAGAAGCCGTACAATCTGATCCTGGCAGAATGAATCAATGACTTGAGCCTGGATCACCCTCGTAACAATCTCTGGTGTCACTATCATGATGGACATAAAGGATCGGGCCATTGCATTTTGATGTCCCAACTCTTTCCATTTCGCCTTCCATACTTCATCCATCTCACTTACTGGCCTAAGGCTCAACGCATTAGCAACTACATAAGCCTTCCCCAGGTGGTACTGTATCTCGAACTAGTAATCTTTTATAAAATCTAGCCACTTAAGCTGACATATATTCAACTCCCGCTGAGTGAATAAGAATTGCAGCGACTTGTGGTCTGTGAACAGGCAAAATTCCTCCCCCAGCAAGTAGTGTCTCCAAATCCGTAAGGCAAACACAATCGCTGCTATCTCCAAGTTGTCGGTGGGGTAATTCCTCTCGTGAGGCTTGAGCTTGTGGGAGGCATAAGCTACAACCTTCTCCTCCTACTGAAGTAATCCACCAAGTCCCTGTAGGGAAGCGTCATTATACACCAAGTACTCCACTCCTGGTCTGGGTAAGGTAAGAATTGACATCGAAGCCAACTTATGCTTTAGCTCATCGAAAGCCAACTGACAAGCATCATCCCATAAGTACGGTACCCCCTTGCAAGTCATATTAGTCAATGGAACCTCTATCTTCAATAATCCTTGAATGCATCGCCTGTAGTACCCTGCCAATCCTAAGAAACTATAAATCTCTAATGGTATCATGGGCTTCCCCCGCTCCCTCACCGCGTACACCTTTCTTGAATCTACGGATATCCCCCTGGTGTAAATAATGTTCCCTAAGAACTGGACCTCGCGTAACCAAAACCCATACTTGTCATATTTAGCATATAACTGATGCTCTTGCAGAGTCTGAAGAACCCATCTCAAATGCTCGGCATGCTCCTCCTTAGTTTGGGAATAAATCAGAATGCAATCTATGAAGACAATGACAAACTGATCCATGAACTCTCTGAACACCCTATTCATTAAGTCCATAATCACGGTTGGAGCATTGGTTATCCCAAACGGCATAACTCGAAAGTCGTAGGATCTATATCGCATTAAGAAAGCAGTCTTCGACACATCCTTATCCCTAATCCGTAACTGATGATATCCCGATCTCAAGTTTATCTTTGAGAAGAAACAAGATCCTCTCAACTTGTTGAACAAGTCATTGATTCAGGGAAATGGATACTTATTCCGTATTGTGACTTTTTTCAACTCTCGGTAGTACACACATAACCATAATGACCCATCTCTTTTCTTTACAAACAACACGGGAGCACCCCAAGGTGAGTTACTCCTACGGATGAAGCCCTATCCTAACAGCTGCTCAATTTGATATCATAACTCCCTCACCTCAGCTAGAGCCATGCGGTAGGGTGCTCGGGCTATCAGCCGAGTGCCTGACATCAAATATATAACGAAATCTATCTCTTGGCTAAGCGGTAGTCCCGGTATATCCTGGAACACATCGAAAAATTCACGAACTATAGGAATCAAATCAATGGGAATCACTAACTCCTTAGAGGTCTCCTCTTCTATGTAATATAAATGGGTGGACGATCCTCCCTTAGGATGAGGCATCGCCAATAGAAACATCTCCTGAACCAGAATAGAAAAAATAATACCCCTATTGAAACAGCCTATCATGGCTCTATAAGCAGCAAGACAATCCATGCCAATAATGGCATCATACTCGTGCATATCTAAGACTAGCATATCTGCAGGAAAAATTAGGCTCCCGATCTCTATACCTACTCCCCAGCATATAAAGAAAATCAACGACCCATTATCCAACGATGAGTCTACACATATCACTATACTCTCTACCGTGTCTAATAACCTCGTGGCCCGTGCAAAACTAGTGGCTATAAATCACTATAATGCCCCAATGTCAAATAAAATGCGCCCTATAGTACCAAGGATAGGAAACTTACCCTCAACTACAAGTGGTGCCTGTGGTGCTGCTGCCTAGTGGACGTTATAAATACGTCCATACTGCAATTATCCCAACTGAACTTGGATTGCTAGGATGGTTGGTAAGCTGGTATTTGCGATGGTACTGGGAGGGAGATTGGGAAGATCAGTCTCTACAGCTCCTGATGGTCACCCTGCTGCTGCGGGGCCCTATCCCCCTCTGGGCAATCCTGATGCCTATGGCCATTCTTACCACAACCAAAACATCTACCCCTGAAATTTCCTCCCCTATGTCCCTGTTGTTCTTGGCCCTAATGGTCGTTACCACCCATCCACTGGCCCTATTGATACCACTGTTGGCCTTGCTGCTGACCCTGCTGGTAACAATATTGGACTGACTGACCCTGTCTATAGCCCTCATGTCCCTACCTAGAGTCACCAGATCAAAATCGCTTAGTAGGGTCCCCCTGATGGGAACTTTGCTCACCCTGACAGACCTTCCCCTGAGCTGCTAGTGCCCCAATAGCACTACTACCTCCTGCCTGACCCTGCTGGATGGACTCCTCAGCTCGTTTTCTCCCCTGCTGATAGAAGCGGTGGTCCCAAAAATGTCATAGGGCGGTGTTGAGTACATCAGTATAAGTACCCAATGACATATTACCCAAGAGGTGCTGGCGGATCCTCCAGGTCAAGCCATCTATGAACATCTGAATCTTCTTCTCTTTGGTAGGTACCTCATCTAGAACTATAGCAATCAATCTCGTGAAATCCTCTTCATACTCCGCAATAATCATACCTTCCTACTTGAGATTCAATAGTCTCCACCTCATCTCAGTCTGCACAGCGGAAGGAAAGTATTTGTGGTCAAACCGCACCTAGAAAATCTGAATCGTCATATTTTCTCTCTCCTCCAAAGTGGTAGTGGACTCCCACCACTGTAACTCGGCCCCTACTAGCCTAAAGGAAGTCAGTAACTGTCTCTGAATATCTGTGCACTCGTACATACGAATATGCCTCTAGATGTCTTTCTTCTATTGGCTCACGATGACAACATCATAACTACCCGAGAACTTTGGGGGATGTACCCTGTGAAAGGCATCCCTAACTTTCTCCCGTGCAGTGGGAAACTGAGCTGAAACTGGCGCCAAAACCTAAACCTGGGGTTGGGACTTCTTCACCACAGCTAAAGCTGCATTAACTGCTTGAGCAACTATGGCGGAAACCTCGACTGCGTTCATTGTTCCCTGAGCCTGAGCTGCTGACTGCTCTGGCTAGGCATTTATGTCCCTTGGGGCTCGTCTCGGAGGCATCCGAAATGAGAAGGAATTTATCAGTCCATAGTTATTATTAAATGTCAAATAGCTGAAGATGTAATTGCGTAAATAAGAATGCAACAGTCCTAAAAATAGGGCTCTACATTAAAGACGCTAAGCTGGAAGCATAATAAGCCATACAGATCCTAAAGGACACTAGAACCTGATGCTCTGATACCACCTGTGACACCCTGCCTAATTAAATACCGGGTGATAAGTCCTTTATTAAATTAAATCAAAGTGTCCGATTGTTCATTCTTAGCATCACTGTCGAAAATAATTTTTCCTTTATTTATCACCTAATAAATAATTAAACTAAGTGTCAAAACATTTAATTTTATAGATTAAGTTCCATTATGAGTTAATATTTGAAACCATTTTTATTAATATAAATAATAATATTGAATACCAAGCCATCCAAGTGAAATAAACAGGCTACATTAATCATCCTAAATAAAATATCCCAAATCGAAGGATAATGTAATAATTAAAACAATCTCAACTAAAACTGAATACTGAAATAAATAAAGAGTAAAAGATACTCTGAACTAGATAAACTAGAAATGGGCGACTCATGGCCCATCTAAAATGACTAAGTGAAGAGCTGAGATGACAAGGATGAAGTCGTCTAAATGCAAGGACCTGCAACTCCCACACGTCAAAGTCCCAAAGATTTAAGTCTGACGCCCTTGTGGCTGGGTACCTGTAATACACACACACACACACACACACACACACACACACACACACACATATATATATATATATATATATATATACAAGAGAAAGACGAGATGACAAGAAACGGGTCAGAGCCCGAGTTTAAAATAGCTTTAAAATAGTTTAGCAAGTATATAAATTGCTTACCAGTTAATATTGCATACATGTTAGTGCCTCGACACTCACTTGAGAATTCTCACATCTCAACTAGTGTGCACGCCTAACATACTACTGAATTAATCTAGATAAAGTTCTCAATCTCCCCTCATCAATCCAGATTCATGTGATCGAATAATTATAATTTATACATGATAACCTTTTCTTATGAGTTTACCAAGATAGTTATGTACATCTCAATACAGCCTTATGTTCTCAAACACTTAATTTATTAAATATCGATTATTCAATTTTATCTACTTACAAGCTCAGCAGATGATTCACAGGTACAAATATTTATCACACATAATATATATACTAATAGGGAACCCCACATAAAATATATGGTGCTGGCATACTCTGCTATCAAGTCCATGTACATCTCGAACAAATGAGGGAAATACTAGTTCGGATCCACTCACAAACTGTATTAACACAAAATACACATATTGGAGACGAAGTATAGTTCCCAATCTCTAAGAGGTCAGCACATACCCTCACGTCTCTTATGACCGTCTGACTATCATTCTCAAATAGCCTGTACCAAGGATCCTATTTTCTAGGGTACGAGTCAATATTCCCCGTAAAGGTCACATCAGAATAAAACTGTCATGGCGCGAAAACCTCTGTGATAGCAAGTAGCACGGGTATGATTAAACATATATATTCATAATATATATATATATATATATATATATATATATATATATATATATATATATATATATATACACAATCATATATATATTTACATTATTCAGATAGGTACACCCAAGACCCATAACATATTCTAACCATACGTGGCATGTAGCGCCCGTGTCCTACATATAATTAATTCATTATCTTATTTTCTTAATTTTCGCAAGTCCTCAAGTACTTCTCGACCCTCGAAGTGTATCATTCTGATAAGTATGAAATCAGTAGGTGTACACTCTCTACCCCTACTGGTCTAAGTCATTTTTAATCCTGACAAAACTTTATTTGACATACACCCGCTCTTCACCCCATTCCATACCCTCGTGACCCCACAGTTAAATCTCGTATAAGAATCGTACTACCCAAGCCTTACCTACCACCCTACCGATCCTTCCCAAGTCCCATCATGGTATTTAAGTTATGTCTAAGGGTCCTTATACATTGGGATTAGATTAACATTAAAAAGGGAAAAAGATTCAAATTTTAGGAGGAGTCGATCGATCGATGAAAATGATCGATCCATCGATCAAGTCGATCGATCAACATTCTTGAGTCGATCGATCGATCGATCAGATATTAGTCTCATTTCTGCAATTATAAGCCTACGGGTTTCTTCCATTTTAATCATCAAAACCTCCATTAAAATGTCCCAAACTCCCAACCAAACATCACAAACATGATATAAATAGGTATGGATGATTTCTAACATAAAATATTCATTACTTCTCCAAGATTCATCATTAAATGGGTTAAAATTCATGATTTGGTATATAACCCTAATTTACCATATTAATTCAAGAATCCACATAATAATTCAAGATTTCCTCCTCTAATTATCATTATAATTCATGATAAATGTTCTACATGTGATAAGGATACCTGCCTAATATGACTTCCATTCAAACATATGAATTCCAGTCTTCCAATTACATTAAATCTCCATAAAAACTTATAATTATATTTCCTATTCTAACATGGATGAAATATCAACTCAAGAACGGCAATATAGATCCTTTCCTAGAAATCGAAGGTCTGACTTATAGAAGATGATGGATATATTTATGCTTCTCGATCTTCGATCCACGTGTTAGTGGTGGAATTGGTGGGAACGGTGTAGGATTAATGGTTCTCCCCCTAGGAAACCGACTCTCTTCTCTCTTCCTTAAACTCTCTGCAACTCAAGTGTTTCTAACCCTCTAGGATTACAACTTCCATCAGATATAACCCTTTAATTTTCGTCATTAATTAGGGCCCAAAATTAGAAAATACTAAAATGCCCTCCCGGGTTGCCGGTTAGGCCTAAAATCGTCCCGAGACCCAAACTAAATCCTCGGGTATACTTTTCTGACTATCTCGACCCTTTCGAATACATTAGCGCACTCAAAATGACCATACAGATGGATTAGAATTAATTTACTTTTTATTTCCCTAAATTAGTCCCGACACGACTGTCACGCACGTCCGAACTTAATTTCTATAAATGTCGTGCTATTCACTCGCAATAATTTTAATAAATTCAATCTCATATATTACTTTAGTCACTAAGTAATATTCAACATAATTATTACCAATAATAACTAACTCTCATCACGCTAGTAAATATTTATTTTAAAATCTGAATTAATATTAAATTAATTTATCCCAATTTAATTCAATTAATATTATAATTAAAGGCCATAAAAATACGGGGTATTACAGTTAGCCATGGTTAAGAAATGGAGACTATGAAAAAAGGAACATGATGACTCAATAGGGAACTTGAAAGTGTCGACTTAGACAATCATGTCCTCAATTATCCCACGAGGTACCTTCACGGAACGATCCGCAAAGTTGAAGAGTAATTTTGGTGGTCTTAAGGTCTCCCAAATCAAGCTTCCTTTAGATATAATACGTGAGAATGTTGACAGTCGCCCCTACATCTAACAAAGCTCTCTTAATTTTAATATTTCTAATAATACACGAAATGTTAGGGCTCCCAGATCTTTATACTTTTATAGGATGTCTCTCAAAAGTTCCAAACTCACATTTTGTGCAAGAACAACCTTTTTTCACCTTTAACTTTCGTTTCACCATGACCAAGTCCTTTAAGAACTTAGTGTATGCGGGAATTCGCTTTATAGTGTCAATAAAAAGGTAGGTTTACTTCACTTGCCTAAACATCTCTAAAATTTCATCATGGGAGGCCCCTTTAGGAAGAGGGACCAACCATTGAGGGCATGGCACGGCTATAGGGGTTTCACTACCACTTAGGGCCTAACCGTGTCTTCTTTTTCACTCTCTTCCAAGGGGCATCTTAGGCTTCTTGCGTGTAGGACGAAACCTATTTGTATTTTTGCATGTCTTGTGGAGGAGGTGACAAAACAACTCTTCCACTACATAGAGTGGTCATCGTGCTACATTGCTCTTAATTTCCATCCCGAGTAGAGCTTATGCAGTTTTTACCTTGGGGAGGTCTTTAGCCTTGGGAGAAAAACTTTTCCTTCTCTTGGACACTAAAGGAAGATTGCAACTTAGAAATATATGCCTTTTAGTCGAATTTTTTTTAGCATTTTAGGCATTTATCACTGACTGAGTTTGCATAGATTGAGTAAGAGTGTCATCGAGACTCTTTCGTTATGGGATCACATAAGGCATGGTAGGAGGCACTTGCATGGGTGGCACTTATTGATAAGGTGGGAGTGGTGGAAGTTATTGGGCAGCGTGTGGATTTGAGTTCATCGCTGCATTCGATTGCTCGTAACTAAAATCGGGATAGTTTCGCCATGAGGGATTAAAGAATTCCTGTAATGGGCATTAAAATTACCCTTATAAGCTTCCACCGCCTCAGGTTGCTCTTAGAGCATAACTTTGTAGGTGGGTATCGTTGGACATTCCTTCGTTTAATATTTTGCCTCATATATAGCGAAAATATCCTCCTTAATATCTCGGGATGAGCCAAATATATCTATCCCCCTAACTAATACCACACCGTCTAACCGCTTGGCTAATTGGTTAATTTGGAGCTTCAACTCGACTTCCTTGTCCAATTAGTAGATTCCGGATGAGAAAGGATCCATGGACGTGTGTTTAGATTTGGGTTGGACGTTCTGATCCAATGTGTCCCACACTTGAGTATTCTCGGTGACATACTTAAAACGGGCCTCCGCATAGTACTCATTTAACCCGAAGAACTCTCCCGGGAACATAGTATCAATGAGATTTTTTTAGCTTAGGCTAAGCCAATGATGAAAGTAAGAGATGAGTCTCCATTTCTTAAAGCCATGATATGGGCACATATTGACAAATTTGTTGAACTTATTCCAATATATATCGAAAGGATAGTTATCGTTTTGCTTAAAAGTATGGATTTGAGCCTGAATAGAGTCGATCCTATGTGCAGGAAAGAATTTCTAAAGAAATTTAGCCTGTATTCCTCTATATAGCTATCGAGTTCAGTGTTAATGACCAAACCCAAGTTTTGGCCTTGTCCTTAAGTTAAAAGGGGGAAATATTGAGGCATACTATGTCTTGGGTTCAAGCTTGATCGTTAAATGTCCCACACACCTCCTCGAACTCTCTAGTGTAGAGATAAGGCTTCTCTGACTCCATACCGTGAAATTGAGGGATAATCTGAATCGTCTTATTCTTAAAGTGGAACTGCCCTGCATTATACGAGAAAATAATGCATCCCAGAGTGACGGTTCACTCTGGGTATATGAGGACTCTTATAGGGTGGTACGACATCGCTCACTCTCTCGTTCCGAAACTAGCGTGATCTGACATCGCACTCAAACTTGTGGTGTGACTATTTGGTGTAGGAGGTGGTACTCAAAAATTCAAATGTTTGAATTTTTATTGCTAGAGGGAGGGAATTCTACTATTAGATAAGGATTTTGATGGGGATGAGTACTTTGTATTAAAGGCTCGAGAGAATATTTTTATTTCTATTTTTCTTATTTTAGGAATATTTTGAATCTTTTGATTTTTTGAATTTTTGGGATTTATGATTTTTTTTCGGCTTTTTAGGATTTAGAGTCAAATTTTTAGATTAATTTGGCCTAACCTAGTGTGTCTACATACTCTTGGCAATGGCGCAAAAACTTGACGTGACGCAGAATATGTGTGCTATGTGTGTACCTACGGCTTAAGTGCAAGTCGATCGCTCAAGTAATACCCAGTAAGTCGGGGTCGGATCCTTAGGGAATAAGACGATATACGTTATGATGACGACGTGTTAGGCTTATAAAATCTAGGTATCAACTCTCAAAAGAAACAAAAAGGTGAACTGATTTTGGAAAAAATTCTAATTAACTACAAAAACTTAACTAGCATGTGCAATTTAATTTGAAAGAAAGCAAGAAAGTAGAATTTTGATTTTTAAAAACTATTTGGAAAAAGTGGAGTCAGGATCCAACCCCCAAACCGTAGGTATTTTCATTAAATATAGAATTCTTAATAATTATATAATTAATTAAAAGAAAAAAATCAATTAAATCGAAGAAATAAATATGTGAGAATTTTACTCCGCACAATATTTAGTCAATAATTAAATTAACGCAAATGATAAGATTATTGATACATATATCGTATCTTTATACACTCCAGTCGTTTACGAAAAACAAATAAAGAGACCTACAATATTAGTTTTAACAGAAGTATTAAACCCTAATAATTACGTATATAATTATGTCGAATTTTATATCCAACATCCAACACCCAAGTTGGGTTCATGTTTCCTAACTCTCTAAAAATCTAGCGGGACATGATCTTAATTTCTACGCATGAATTGATGAATTTTCATGTATAAATGATGAATAAATAATAATAAATATACTGGAAATTAAAGTTACTAGTGATGAAGAATGTAAAGCATGCAATAAATACCAAACTTGAAAGAAATTTTGAAAAAAACTATGATCTTATATTGAATTTTTGGTGCAAAAGTTGTAAAATGTTGCTCTAAGAAGTTTTTGATCATATGTTACCTTCCAATCAATGATAACCATTAGTCATGACTCCTAATAGGTATTTACAAGTGATAAAAGTCATTTAAAGAAGTTCCCACAAACTCAAACTCTTCTAGCTGAAAGATAGGAAAAATATAAAATTCTTGTTGGATTGAGCCCATGTAAAGAACCGAACCCGTATCGAACCTGATAGTACAAATATAGCACCCTGCCGTGGAATGTATTCTTCTCTAGTTCGCAGGCATCATAGGTCAAACAGGCCGCGGCCAGACCTCATTCAGGGCGCGGCCAGAACTCACTTGGCACGGCATCCCTTCAGGACTAGATGGCACAGGGTGCAACCCTATCCATTGTAGGCCGCAGAGCTCCACCGTATGGTGCGCGGCACCCCTCCATCATCTTACAACACTGCTTGCTTTGCATGTCGCACCCCCTTTATCCGCAACTACTGCAGACTTAGTATATGCCACGTGCTTAGGACATGTGACTCAACACATTTCCTCATAAATAGAGGACCACACCTAGAAGGAAAGGGATCGATGCCATACCAGTCTGGGGCAGGCCCTACAATACAGATTCTCTCTACACAACCTCAAGATACCTCTTGGAGACATAAATCTACATCACAGCCACCTCCCGAGCTCATCGGAATCTCCAATACTGCCATGTATTCACCCTTATTCTCATACTTATACGCCTCTTTAGGCATGATTATATTGTACAATACAACACACATAATGAGGATGGAGCAACATAGTGGAAGTAGGCCCATTTTGGGGGCTGAACCACTCTATATCTTGTCTTCTCTCTATTTATTTGATTTACTTGTTTATTACACATTTTACTCTTGACTTGCTGGTGTGAGAACGTCTTATGGCCGATTTTCCGTATCATCAGTTTGGCGCCGTCTGTGGGAATCGAGATATTTCAATCTTGTTTCTCTACATATATGAGTTCTTAAACACCTTATTCAACCCCTGAGGGTCCTATGGATCATCTTCTCACGGGTCGGGTACTGGTTATTGGGCTCCGCTTTACATTCGCCCCCCTTTAACGGGTATTTCATATTTCTGGATCTGTCTTTGGATCTTCATTTGATGGCTTTGGATCTATTTTACATACCCCTGTGATATCATTCCATCTAGATAATGCTGAAGGCGTGGTGGACTTTAGTCCTGAAAAGGTGGATGATTAGGAAAGGGCTATATTTACGCCCATTTTTGTTGCCATCTTCCTATGATCTAGGGGTTATCATTGAAGTTATGCTGTATTGCGCACCGCAAGGGAATTCTCTCATCAATGGACCCTAGTAGGTTTTCTTCACGTATTGGGGGAGAAAATATCAGTTCCTGGGCTCGACTTAGGATCTCTCCGTGGCCTAGCCAGGGGTGAGGCCTGTAAGTTCAACAGCCTCTAGCGCCGTGACCCCTACTATTGCGGACCTATTACAACAGTTCAAAATCATCGGGGGAAGGACTTAAGTGGCCTTCAGATCGACCTTGGTGAATAACATTAAAGGGCTGCGGCAGTGCACTTATGTGCCATACTGGCTGCGGCCTCGTCGGCATATCGTGGAGCAGTTCAAATTCCCCTTTTTCAATATTCCTATGATCACTCACTTCTGTTAGTTTTGTCTCAAATTCTATATACTTTATAAAGACTAACAAAAGCATAAATGGAAGGAGAATCCATCCAGAGCGCAGAAGTCAAGGATGAGATTGTGCAACTGTACAATCACCTTAATCACCTCTATGACAGCCATGCCTCACTTCAGACCCAGGTCAATTACCTAACTCAGAGGGTGCTAATGCTAGAGCCCGCGGCCTCTCAAAATACAGGCGCGGGTTCGGAGGAAAAAGCTTTATCTGCCGCGGCAGTTAAAGAAGTCGCGGAATCAACTGGCAGAAGTCAGAAATGGAGAACAGAGAAATCAGAGAAAAAACCGGGCGTCTATACGCCGTTGATTTTCCCAATTGAAGAGATCTTTGAGTTCATCAAAGAGGACAAGCTTTTGAGGTGGCCAGAAAAGTTGAGAGCTCCACTCCACAAGAGGAACAAAGCTACCTGGTGCAAATTCCATCAGGACCATGGCCATGACACAGAGCGATGCTATGCTTTGAAAGATGAAGTTGAAAGGCTAATTGGGCAAGGGATGGTGCAGCGATTCCTGAAGAATGCATAAAGGACCCAACCAGACCTAACAGAGGCTGCATGCCGCACCTCATCCTTAGTCTTTCCAATTTCAACTGTTTCTGTTTATGTTTTATGAAGCTCATTGTAGCCTTAATACTCCAGACTTTATGTTTTGTTAACAAAGTCATTAGCTAAAGCATATATATATATAAATATATGAATTAGCAATTTTTGCCATATCTGATACTTCTCTTGGTTTCATAATCTGTTATCTCACAAAAAGACTTTTTGTCTTAAACAGATTCCAGAGGAAGAATAACAAAATTATCTCAAAGGATTATTCTACTTCGGGATGCACTTATGGAGGGATTACGACCTTCATTAGCTCAGAAGTTCCCCTCGCAATGTGCAACTACATCTTATCTTCTGATGATCGTATTCGTGAAAACATTTTAGAATTAAAGGGGCTCTTATTAGCCACGAGGGCTAACAATTCCCGTTCTCAACTTTTGAAAATCATAATCAGCCGTGAGGGCTTACAATGCTCTCTCTTAGCTTTCGGGATGCGTTAACGAGCCGGGAGGCTTATAATATCTAGCCAGGGATGGCTTTATATATATCAGCAGCTGCGGGTGGCTTAATGACATAACCCAACCTGGAGAGGCTTGATAGTATCTCGCATATTAGCTGTGGGTGGCTTAATAACATAACCCAGCCTGGAGAGGCTTGATAGTATCTCGCATATTAGCTGTGGGTGGCTTGATAACATAACCCAGCCTGGAGAGGCTTGATAGTGTCTCGCATATTAGCTGTGGGTGGCTTAATAACATAACCCAGCCTGGAGAGGCTTGATAGCGTCTCGCATATTAGCTGTGGGTGGCTTAATAACATAACCCAGCCTGGAGAGGCTTGATAGTGTCTCGCATATTAGGGCTTGGCAACATGACCCAGCCTGAGAAGGCTTGGAAATACCAACGTGTGTCTATAGAGGCACATTGTTCGGGTGAACCAGAAATGTGCCGCATCCCACCGATACGGTTGTAGAGCTCTAGGAGCCATTCATTCATGAAAGTGCCGAGGCACTAACATCTTGAAGCATGAAAAAACTACAACTGCCACAGCGTTAAATGTCACGGTGGCGGAGAATCAATTGTACAAAGTCTAAGGAAAGGCTTTCTCTACATGTTCCATGTTGGTTATGGGATGACAAAATATAAGCGGTTCAGATAATTAGATGCAATGAAAGCAGCTGGGGATCCATGCAATCAGCAAGCCCCAGCCTTGAAATCATGTCCGCGTCAATCAAGTAAAGACGTTAAAATGACGCGGCATAATAAAGGGTCGCGGTTTGCACGCAGTTGCCTTGTGACGCAGCAGTTGATGTCCTACGGGAGTAAAATGGCAACATTTATGTGGGCGCGGACATTGACAAATAATCATACTACGAAGAAATGAATCTCTGTCCGTGGACTTAAAATGTTATGTCTATCGGGGCACGGTTGCATTTTCAAAAATGAGGCAGTTACGTACAACCATTCATTATAGCAAGCAATGTAAAACATGCAATGTAAAAGAGCAAGGAATATCAAGCAGTCAATCGTAGTGGTAAAAATATGGCCGCAACCTTGGTATTAATAGCCAAAGATTACAGAATGAAGGCTGCAGCCACATCAGAAGTTAAGATTACAAAAAGGAGGGATGCAGCCCTATATTAATGATGTAACAGAAATTGAGTTTAGGAGGCTGCGTCATCATCATCATCAGCCTCTTCTTCACCCGCGGCAGTCTCTGACTCTTCGTCCACAGCCACTGCCTCTGCCTCAGCCCTGAGCCTTGCTCTCTCTTCCGCCGCAGCCTTAAGTTCAGCGATGCACTCTTGATGTTCGGAATCGCTCAACTTCCAGGCAAGGACCTCCTCCTTGGCCTTAGGGAACCTCTTAATGAATCTTTGCCGCAGCTCCTGGTAGCCGCGGTGGTATGCCATGTTATTGATAAGGAAGAAGTCCTTGGAGCCTTTGAATGACTCCAGGGCATGATCTATGGCTAGCTGGAGGGCGTCACCATGATCAACTTCTAGCTTTTTTACTGTCGCGGCATGATCTTCTTTTTTAGCAAACTTGGCTTCCAACTCTTCATATTTCTGCTAGAGTAGGGCGAGCTTGGTATTTGAAATCTCTGCGACACGGGCGGCTTCGACAGTCTGGGCCTGGGAGGATTTCAGGGATTCCGTGGCTTGCTTAAAATTCTCCTTCGCTTCCTCCCTCGCCTTGAATGATTTCCTGAAGGTCCATGTGGGCTGTCTGAAGAGCCGCAACAGCAGACTTCTTCCCTGCCTCAAAAGAAGAAGTTCGTGCAGCCTGCAAGTCCGCGACATGAGCACTCTTCTCGGCCTCCTTCAACCTGTACAAGGTCTCGTACTTCCTCTTCTGGACCACAATCACATCCACGGACTGAAATAAAAGACGTTAGCAAAAGTATGGGAAAATATGAGATGCAAAAGTTAAAGAATGACAACTGGTATGTACCCTCAGAAGGCTATGGAGGCCACAGTCCTCCAGATCTTCATGATCTTCTCCCACTAGCCTGTCAAGGTTCGCGGCATCCAAGGCTCTTTTCATCCTCCACTCAACCTTTGCGGTAGTGTCCCAATAGGAATTAGGGTCAGGCTGCTTTAATTGGGGCCCTGGTCTACCATCAGTCCCAGACTCTCCGCGGAATTGAGGAGGTGGCAAGTTCGCGTTAACCGCCACAACAGTTGGCGGAGGAGGAGAGGATGAGTGAAGGGGCACATCGATTGACATCAAGCCCTTCGCGACCAGGTTTTCCCCTATGTCATCATCAAAATGGTCATGCGGAAGGTTCTCATCATTAACCATTTGATCCGTGGTAGGTGCTGTAGTTTTTTCGGTAGGAGCCACGACAGGGAAAGCATTACTTTCTCCGAAGGGAGCCACGGCAGGTCCCTTAGCCTTGGACCTATTCCTCTTTCTTCTCCGTGCAGTGTTATTCAGGACGACTGCATCCTCATCCATCTCCGCTAGTTGCGCCGCTAGCAGTTCCCTGTCAACTTCTTCACCTGAAAAGGAATAGCATGAGTTCAAGAGAATAAATGATCGCGGAGTAAAAATTATGGCGCAGTTAATTACCTTTCGCGCCCATTTGTCGAGGAATGGATTTATTTGGGAAAAATCTCGCTTTAAATATGGTTGCCTACGTTACAAGTGTGCCGAAATTCTTGTGTTCAGCACGAACTTCCGCGGCCTCGACAACTCTTTTTTCCTGCCTCTTGTTCAAGTGCAGATTGTCAAGGGCTGCATAAAGAAAAGACGATTCAAAGGTTAGTGGAAGTTATGCATATTTATGTGAAATAAAAGGACGCGGCTACAGTCTTATTACCTAATTTTGAGGGAGACCCCCACTGCCGCGACATTCTATATGTATTTTCTCTTTCATTCTCCTCGGGGTGCATCTCCTAGCCTTCGCCGGAGATGTAGAAATATTTTCCCTTCCAGTTCTTCACACTGGTCGGTCTCCCAGTGTAGAGGGTCTCGTCCCTACCACAGCTAGAGAGGTAGTAGTAGCCCGCGAACTTCACTGAGTTCTCCTTTGGGCGGTCGAAGTTAAAGAACTCCGCGGGAGTGATGTCCTTTTTGAATAAATTCTCCCAAAGGACAACTGCAGCGAGAATGGCTCTCCAGCCATTAGGGTCCAACTGTGCTGGGGCCAGGTTCATTGCCTGAAAAAGGCGACGAATAGGAACTGGAACAGGCAGCCATAACCCATAGATGAAGGCGTGCATAGGGAAGCAAATTCCATCATCGGATAGAACCGTGCATGGTCTTTGGTTTGCGGCAGGGGCTGAGCACGTTAAATTTTCTGGAAATTCGAAGGCCTCAGCCACCTGCTCAACCCAATCTTGGGTCATGGAGTCGCGGATATCAAGCGCGGCCAAGGGTCTCTCAGCTCTCCCAGATGTTCCACCTGGGTTATTTCTAACAGCCGCGGCACTGTCTCCTACACCCATTGGATGAGTACTTGAGTTGGCTTCCTCTTCCATCGGCGGAGATTTGAAATCCTTCCCAGATGCAGAGTTCGCGGAGTCTGAGTCAAGTATCACGCAGCTTGGGCAATCTTTTAGTTTACAAGGGCCTATTGATCTTAGAGGGGGCACGAAAGTAAGCTCGGAGGGAGAGGTCCCAAAATGCTTTGCCCAAAAGCCTCTCAGGAACTCGTCTGGGTCAAAGCTCATATGGCTGCAGTAGTACCTGAAAAGCAGAGTTCGCAGTTAGGTTCCGCAACCAGTATGGTTTGTAAAAGACTTTAAGAAGCCGCAGAAGAATTATTTATAGGTCTTGGAAAAGCGTTTGGAATTATTTCCCTAACGAGTTATTAAGGGCCGACTATTACTTGAACTTATGGGTTCGTACTGTCCCTACTAGCCGCGGCCACATCCATGTCAGCAGAGGAACATAGGATGCCGCGGTAATAAGATAGAATTGCTTCAAGGAATTCCTGGCCACGGCCATTCCAAAATTTTCATGGAAGTTTAAAGGCTGTTTGAGACTACAAGGGTGGTGATTTAATGCCGCGGATGATAATTTGAGGGACCGCGACCATTTGGCACGATATGACGCAGAAGGATTGTAATAATTCACGGGAATGATTATTGAAATCCTACCATGCCGCGGCCTCTATCCTAAACAGTTGATTATCTAAATTCTAACCATTTTTAGGACCAAACTCACAGAATACGAAGAGTTCGATTATGAACACCAAGAACAGTTGTATGTATTTCATATGTACCATACGTGGGAAAGGACAAAACGTACAAACAAAACCCTAGATTTCTAGAAAATGAACCAGAAAAAGCAAAATCATATCAAAAGGGAAGAAAACTGTAAATTTCAAAGGCTTTTACGAAAGTATGGTGGTTCAAAAATCACCTGGAAATGAAGAAACTCGCAATGATCAGCTTCAGACCGCCTTGAACCACCGCACACCACCTCGGAAGGTTGCCGGAATATGCAAGAGAGAGAGAGTGCAGAATTTCGCTCTCGATGTGCTCTCAAAAGTTTTGGAAACGTAATGAAGTCCACGGCCAAAAACAATTTATATAAGGGAGTGTGGAAGAAGAATCGTCGCTTTGGAAGCACTGCGGCACCTAGGCTATTGAGCCGCCGTCCCAATTGATCTCCCTTGGCACTGCGACTTGGGGGCTTATTGATAGTACAAATATAGCACCCTGCCGCGGAATGTATTCTTCTCCAGTTCGCAGGCAACATAGGTCAAACAGGCCGCGGCCAGACCTCATTCAGGGCGCGGCCAGAACTCACTTGGCACGGCATCCCTTCAAGACTAGATGGCACGGGGTGCAGCCCTATCCATTGGAGGCCGCAGAGCTCCACCGTATGGTGCGCGGCACCCCTCCATCAACTTACAACACTGCTTGCTTTGCATGCTGCACCCCCCTTTATCCGCAACGGCTGCAGACTTAGTATATGCCACGTGGTTAGGACATGTGCAACACATTTCCTCATAAATAGAGGACCACACCTAGAAGGAAAGGGATCGGTGCCATACCAGTCCGGGGCAGTCCCTACAATACAGATTCTCTCTACACAACCTCAAGATACCTCTTGGAGACACAAATCTACATCACAGCCACCTCCCGAGCTCACCGGAATCTCCAATATTGCCATGTATTCACCCTTATTCTCATACTTGTACGCCTCTTTAGGCATGATTATATTGTACAATACAACGCACATAATGAGGATGGAGCAACACATTGGACGTAGGCCCATTTTGGGGGCTGAACCACTCTATATCTTGTCTTCTCTTTATTTATTTGCTTTACTTGTTTATTACACACTTTACTCTTGACTTGCTGGTAAGAGAACGCCTTATGGCCGATTTTCCGCATCATCAGAACCTATGGGGGCGAATCATTCGATCAAGATCCCTGCCTTAAGTTGCCTTATGTGCTAGATTTGTTCTTAATTACATCTTTTCCACTAGATTCTCTTCTCAACTTTAAACGTACATAACTTTTTAACCATAGCTCGGATCGGGATGCCATGTCTTCTAGTATATTAATGACTTCAAGATCTTAAACTTTTCAGTTGGCTCCTCTTCTGGCTTCTGGCTCGAATTTGTGATAGTTTCTTACCCTGCGTGTTCCCTGATATGCTCCCACACATGTTCCCGTACGCACCCCCACACACGGTTCCACACAATCTCCTGTACATCACCATAAATATTCTGAGAGTCTTCGAGAGCAACTAGAGTTTTTGGTCAAAACTTCACAATGTTTGATGGAGAAATTTCAAAGGATGCTTACTTTATCTAGTATAGGGTGATTATCATGTTCATATTTTTATCCCTATTGGTAGATTGTATTTTTATGTATTTATATGTGTTTTGATAAATTTTGAAAAAAATCAAAAAGATTTTTGGTTTTTACGAAAAAGTCTAAAAATCCCCAAAACATTTTATTTTGGATAAGATTTTTTCGAAAGACAAAAGGATTTTTATACTATTGTTTTTCACCATATATGGATGTGCATTTAAGATGATCACCCCTACATTCAACACATTCATGTGACTTTTTCATGGTATTTTTAGACATGTCTTTATTTCTTTGGTGTACTTAATAATGTGTGGGTAGCCTTTAATTGATAATTGATTATCACTTTCTTCATTCTAGACTCCTTATCACCTTTATTGCACACGTGCATGGACTTTATGAATATTGTACTTACTTATCATATGTCCAATACGGTATTCTCATCTCAATCGTGCTTATTAAAGAACCAAATGTAAATAGAGATAAGTTGTGCTCGTGAGAACCACTACCTGGATTTTATTTCTCAAAAAAATTGCTAAATGTTAAGAAATGGAAAGAAGCTATGAAAGAGAAAAAATCTCTTTGCGTTAAAGGCCACCATTTTCAACAAGAACCTAAAAAGATTAACTATACACGAAAACTGAAGTGCTAAGGCTAATTTTATTTTCATTGATGCTTCGTTAGATATGAGCAATATGATATCATCAAAATTTTGAAAGTGGATTCATATATATGAAGGGTGTTATAAAGTAGAAGATCAATGGGTTTGCATAATAGACTCTCTTGAAAAGTATCGAATAGTTTGGCATTATTGGTTTGAAAAGCATTTAAATTCATGGCATGTTGCATAAATCGAGTTAATTTCATCCATGTTTAACATTTTTACACCTAAGTTTGAAATTAAATTCTTTCTTTAGAATTATCTCATAATTTCTTGCACCTATGTTATGATTGCCTTTGTTGATTTGCTCATGGATAATGTTCACACAATTACATTCCGCTTTAATGATTAAGGTATTTTAGTGTTATTCCATGGTGTGTTGTATTTGTACCTTTTATATCTTCTTTTTTTACTCAAAAATTATGAAAATTTTGAAAAAATAGTTGGTATGCTTATTTGAAATTTCATCACATGTTCTTAATTGATTATCTTTGTGATGATTATTTGTTTTGTATTATGGTGATGCTATTATTCATGCTTAGCTTTTTACCCTTTGTCTATTACGGACAACAAGGGAATGGAAAAATGAGGGGGAGTTTTATTTTTCTTTATAACTCATACGCATTTATTTAAAACTCATGCGTGTCACGGTATTCTTTTTATTCACGTGTGTAGATATTTTTTGCTTTGACGATGATCTCATGAACTACACAAGATGAAGAATTTCAGTTAAAGACAAAGACGCGAATGCCATTTCGTTTTTAGATTTGGGAGGACATTAGGATACATTTTCTTAGGGGGTTTATTATAATTTGGTTTTCGATTTTTGCTTTAAAATAGAATAGGCAAAGGGGGAGCTTTGTAAGAGCGAGATTTTATAACTACTCATAGGTTAGTTATTTTGGCATATCCTGTTACAAACTATTGCTATAAATCGAAGAGTATATCTGTATTTTCCTTCACGGTCATTTGAAGATGTGTTAGTGACCAAGCATACCGTCCGCGATTCAAGCCATTGGAATCATCACGAATATTTTATGGAGTTATACAAACTTGTAGTTCTAATTTAACTCAGTCAAATTATTCTGGGATGTTTGTTTTTAATCAACGCACTTGTTATAAAAATGATTTTTGATAATAATTTTTATTATTTTTCTGTTCATTAGAACGAGATTCCAATCTCATTAGAACGAGATCCTGATCTCATTCGAACGAGATCAAATCTTATTGGAACCAAATGATTAATTCGTTTGAACCTAATTCTAATGAACATCTAATGGGAGGGTCTCTATTTGGCTGAGAAACTCTCGTTGGAAGCTTATTAGAAGGTCGACTGAATGAAATAGGCATCTCGTTCAAGCGAGACTACACCTCGTTATAACGAAACAAGTGTTTTCGTTCAAACGAGACACTAATTTTGTTCAAACGAGACGACTGTCTCAAAATTCATGTTATCCATAAAGAAAACCAGTTTTGAACAGTTTTTGTAAAGACTTTTAGCGAAAACGAAAATTCCATGCCTGTTTCAAAAGTGTTCATCTTTTTGTTTCTTTAAAACAAGATTTGTTTTTCCAAATCACTCATCCTATATAATGATTCATTGAGTTTCAAACCCAAGTTCCCAAATACTACCTCAAACCCTTATAGAGTTTACTATATTGCTAATTTGTTGAGCCGAGGCTCTACCAATGAAGAAGAAATTCGTAATCCCGAGGCTGATCGGTGGATACCGAGAAAACTGCTTGTTGTGGACGGTGATGGACTGTGTCGTATTGCTGAAGATTTGAAGGCCTGCACATTATATTTAGTGGAGCTTTAAGTAGTTTGTAAGTCGTTGAGTCTGTTAAGATCTTTACGATGCTGAAATATAGGTTTTGCCCGAAAGAGATTTTTCCTTACTTCTTCATGTGTGGTTTGATTGTGTGGTTTGGCTATTTTTAATTTGGCTATTAATTTTCATGCACACCTAATTATTAATCAAGATAAAATTTGGTTAAAAAAATAGATCTTGGTGTGAGTATCCTAAGATACAATAATTCTATAATTGCCCTTGCATTTTCACGCTATATCGAGGGAGATAAGCTAACGCATTTTAGTTCTTCTATATACGTGAACTCGAGAAGAGTTATTCTATTGAAATCAAACAGTTATAATAAAGTGACATGTTCATCCCTCTTCGCTTATGTCTTGTGGAAGTTGAGCTTATGAAGAGAAAATAAAATTGAAGTAGCAGTCTATCAAATCTATTCACCAAGTCAAAGTAACATTTCATAAGGCTATGTATGAGACTGGTATACATCGATTCAATCATTAGAGAAATGTCATAATCATGGGGAGTATTTGATTAAGGGGAGAATCTAAAAACATGATGTTTTGGACATATGTGCGTTGTACTCTTTTCCTTTAATTAGGTTTTTTTTCATTGAGTTTTCCAGTTAAAGGTTTTAACGAGCTAACACTAAGCACGTCCAACATTGATTTTCCCACTGAATTTTTTCTTAGTAAGGTTTTAACGAGGCAATAATCATTGAATGGTGGATATAGTTTACATCCAAAGGAGAGTGTCATAAAATATGTATTAAGTGAATGTCCACTGATATACCACCGTTAATAAAGAGTCTATTGAATTACTTTATTTTTTACTATAAATATAAGTCATACATTTTGAATATTAACATATCAATAAAATAAAATACTCACTTTCTTTAAGTTCTTTTTATATCCTTTTTATTTTACAATATCACATATATAAAAGTGTAATATTGATAATTTATCATGACATAAAAAAGAAGTCAATTATTTGTATTAACTTTACTACGGTTACTGTTTAAACATGACATGGACCCGTCACCCGTAGGGTTTGGTCTAGGGTTATGTTTTTTTTCCGAACATTTCGATTTTTTCGATATCCGATCCGATATTTTCCGATTTTGGAACGTATATAAGGTTTTCGATTTTCGATTTTTCCGAAAAAAATTGGATCGAAAATTGGAAATAATTCTGAATTTTCGAATTTCTGATTTTTCCGATCCGATTTTTTCAAAACTATGCCGATCCGATTTTTTCGAATTATTTTCGATTTTTTCAAAATATTTTCCGATTTTCAATTTTTTTAAACATTCTCATGTGTCCGACATCGGCTAGGAGAGGAAGAGAGACTCAAAAAAGTCTTTTATAAAAGAAGAATATCCCTCTATCCTCTACACAAATGAAAAAAATGGTTAAATTCTTACATATTTACATGTTGGGTTAAATCTTTTTTTCGATTTCTTTAAAATGAGAATTTCGAGTAATCGAAAATCCTATATTAATTTTTTTGAAATTTTGGAATTTCCAAAGTTTCTGAATTTTAGTATATGTTTTCAATTGCCGATTTTTTTCGATTTTTTTTCTGATTTTCCGAATTTGAAAACTTTTTTGATTTTCCGAAAAAATTAGATAAAAAATTAGAACAAATATTTTATTTTCAAAAAAATTGATTTTTTTTTCCAAAGATCATTTTTCCATCCGATCCACCCGAAACACCGCCCTAGTTCGGTCACATCGACATAACTTCCCCATTTGACTTGAAACCAAGTTAAAAATCCAAAAGCAAACTCGAGCAGAAGACCATTGACGATTTTGAACATCAAATTCCATCCGTTGATCAGAGGCGGCTGCAATCTCAACCCTCCGATCCCTCCCAAACGCGTGGTAAGGCGTTTTCTAACACCTTTCCTTGAACGTGCTCTGAAGTCGCTTACTCGGACCCTAAAAAAAGTCTTTCCCCATATATAACACCACACTTCATACTCAAAATATAGAAACAGATATTCAGATTCACTAAACAAAGAAAGACTCTTTATATCTCTATATTGTTATACCTATTCTATACACACAGTCACACACAGCATATACATACATATATCCGTATCTATATCTATATGGCTGACGTAAATGCTGCTGGGGGTCAATATTCGGATTTTCCGGCGGTTCGGACACACGGTGATCAGTTTGTTCAGTACAATATATTCGGTAATATGTTTGAGATCACGCCAAAGTATAGGCCGCCGATCATGCCTATAGGTCGTGGAGCTTATGGAATTGTTTGGTAATTAATTCATCGGTTGATTTTAGTTTTGGGATTCATTTAGTTTGGTCTGGTTTGACTTTTTTTGGTTTTGTGTTTTCATTATGAAGCTCGTTGCTGAATTCGGAGACGAACGAGATGGTTGCGGTTAAGAAAATAACGAATGCTTTCGATAATTACATGGATGCTAAACGAACTCTTCGCGAGATTAAGCTCTTGAGACATTTGGATCATGAAAATGTGAGTTTTTATTTTTTTATTTTTTTATGATTGATATAGTGGATAAAGTAAAGTTTCATTTGGTTGAGTTTGGTCCTCTTTGATTTAAAAGGCAAGAGTTTGAATCATGTTTGCTTATAATTAGCAGGCAGTGTATTGTAGTCTACTAGTTGATTAGAAGAAGTTTTCTAGTTTTTGAAAATGGATTTCAAATTTGGACCACTTAAATATTGACTATTAAGCCTTTATTATTATTATCTAGGATAGTCTTTTGTCTGGTTATGTTTCTAGGTTTGTTTACATATTGTGACATGCCTATTAGACATGTGTCATTCTTGTATGTGAAGAGAGTCCTTTTTTTCATTTTTGGCGATTATTAACTCTTAGGGTAGGATAAGAGGTTTATTTGGGATGAGCACTTCTACTGAACCCGAAATTTTGACATTATTTTGCCCGACATAGTGATGTGTCGGCTTGCTATTGGTTGGTTTTGAGGCGGGATCTCAAAACCAACCGATAACAAGCCGACACGTCATTATGTCGGCTAAAATTCGGTCAAAATTTCGGGCACAAAAGTATTTCTGATTTGGGATAACTTATCTCGGTTGTAATCATATTATCCTATCCCACATTCTTATCTAACGCATCCAACGAGGCCTTAGGGTCCATTTGGTTGGTTTGATTCGTTTTCTATTGAAAATATATATATTAGTTACTATTGTGGTGAATGATTTTAAGTGCATTCTATGAAAATGATAGTTATAAATATCCGCTCCGTCCCAAATTAATGGTCATGCTTTCTTTTTTGGGTCGTCCCAAATTGGTTGTTGCTTTATTTTTTTGGACGTCATCCACGAACCAAATTCCTTGAATCTTGATAGTGAAGGCTTGATCTTGGCCATTAATTGAGTGAGTCCCTATAACTCATCATTTTATTAGCGACTACTAATTTGGTATGGAGGTAATATGAAAAAAATGCTCCATGGTTTTATAATTTTCCATGAAAAACATTTCTTAACCACTTGAAAGAATTGATTTTCATGAAAAGCTCTATAAGTAGAAACCAAACTACTCCTATCTTTTTCCACCTATTTTCCTACTTTTGATACAAATGAACTATTTTCCAACTTTGTAATCCAACTCACGGTTAGTTAAACAATTTCATATAATGTTCTTTGAAGAATTATTAATCAAGCTACTTATAAAATGCTAGAAATATAATTTTGTGCTGAGGAATTTAGAGTTCTACCACTACAAGATGGAAGTACAAGTCTTTATATAACTTAAAACAATAATCTTGTTGAATTTGAACCCGTGTTGACTAGTTTTGGAAATGTAATTCAGGTCATAGCTTTAAGAGATGTGATTCCTCCACCTCTACGGAGAGAATTTTCGGATGTATACATTGCCATGGAACTCATGGACACTGATCTTCACCAAATTATCCGATCTAATCAAGGTTTATCAGAGGAGCACTGCCAGGTAATACTTTTTACTATATCGTATTCTGTAGGGGAAAATGCATAAAAAAACCTGAACTATGTATTTTCTTGCAAAGAACCCCCTGTGGGGACTTTTGTAGTTGCACTTTTGGCCTACAAAAGGCATAATATGGGGTGTTTCTTGTAAATTCTGCATAGTTCAGAGTTTTTTTTAATTGCAATTTGCCTATAACAATTCGAAACAGTCACATTTATGAGCCAGAACTGACCTTAATTATACGTTTGGGACTACTTGCAGTACTTCTTGTATCAGCTCCTTCGAGGACTAAAGTATATCCATTCCGCTCACGTAATCCATAGAGATTTGAAGCCGAGCAATCTCTTATTGAACGCAAATTGCGATTTGAAGATTTGTGATTTTGGCCTTGCACGGCCTAATGCAGAAAATGAGTTCATGACAGAATATGTTGTCACTAGATGGTACAGGGCACCTGAGCTGCTGTTGAACTCTTCAGATTATACGGCTGCTATAGATGTGTGGTCTGTGGGTTGCATCTTCATGGAGCTTATGAACAGAAAGCCTTTGTTTGCGGGGAAAGATCAAGTGCACCAGATGCGCTTATTGATAGAGGTAACAGAAACACTTGAGCCATAAAGCTATCAACTTAATTATTAAGAATTTTTTTTCTTGGGAATTTTCTTTGGTAGATGAATGCTGACACGTGCTTTTCTATTATTTCTATTCTTCTTAGCTTCTTGGCACACCCAGTGATTCTGATCTCGGATTTGCTCGGAATGAGGATGCAAGAAGATTTATCCGGCAACTTCCCCAATTTCCTCGCCAGCAGTTGGCGACCGTTTTCCCACATGTCAATCCTTTGGCCATTGATCTCATTGAAAAAATGTTGGCATTTGATCCCACCAAAAGAATCACTGGTAATTTCTTTATCCTCTTGCACCTAGTTTAAATTTCCTGTTGACAGTTAGATTTATCGGAGCATTAGTGATGAATTATTAATTTTAATTGAAACCTATAAGTGGACAGCATGACAATCTTAGATGAACATATATTTGCTTGATGCTTTACTGCTGTTATCCTTTTATCCATCTCATCTGCCCAGTTGGAGATCTCTGTCCAAATTTGACTTCTTGTGATACCGTGAAGTGCACTTTGGTCCTCCCAATTTTATTGGCATCCCGAAAAATTCCTATACATAATTTATTATTAAATAAAAAGAGAAACTTCAACGTTTTCACAAATAATCCTTTATGTTCAAATAAGCCCCCAGAATTATGCATTTGGATAGCGACAAACAACTTACTCTACTAAATACAAACAACATTTGTTTGGGGTGCAGTACGACATTAGCTATTTCCCTTGGGTTTTCATTGTCATATTTCATAATTTTCTTGCACTTAAAACCAAAATCTGTATTTATGTGCAGTTGAGGAAGCATTAGCTCACCCGTACCTAGCAAGATTACATGACATAGCCGATGAACCTGTCTGTCCCAACACATTCTCCTTCGATTTTGAGCGACAATCCATGGGAGAAGAGCAGATAAAAGACATGATTTACCAGGAGGCCTTAGCACTCAACCCAGAGTATGCATAATTCAAGAGCCTTGCATCAATGAAAGGCTTTTTATACTATTAATACGTCTGTTAGTGTGAGCTCGTGACATATGCCCTGGGCAAGGGATAAATTATTTTCAGCCGATTATCATTTATTGATTAAACTAAAACGTCATTTATACGTAAAAATGATAATTTAATTTATATTTTGTAGTCTGCTGAAAAAAAGTTTATCCCAAACAGGGTCTTAAAATGACATCCCATGCTTGGGAGATTGCAACTTGGTATTGCAAACAGATGTTGAACAATCAACCCAATAATTTGCAAATCCAATAGTTGAGATCCTCCTGTCTGGTTGTTTTTAATAGTTAGTTGAATGCCTAAATGACCTTTCATCATTCAAGGCCTCTAACTACTTCCATTTATAAGGTCAATCTGTCAGCCTTGACTTCATAAATTAGAGAGATTTCTTCTCTCCTTTTCTTCTTTCTTTTATTCTATTATTCTTTTTTTCTTTTTCTTTTTTGAGGGAGTTCCTGTACTTCTTTTTATTTTCGAATTATGTTTTGATATGTTTAATGATAGGATGTTTTTGAATGTATGCAATGTACAGTGATTTTATCGAGTGTATCTGAGTTGTACAACTTACTGTTGCAATACTTTTAATGCGAATCACCAATTGTTTTGATTTCAAGTAGTGTATTAATTGGTAAGAGTCGCTTTTGTGTTATCAAATTTTGAAGACCGACGGTCCAACAATAAGACGTTGCCAATTATTAGGGACTTGTATGATTGGATTTGTTGACAATAACGAAGTATATCTTCATGGTGATAATGGTGGACGCACTTTCAGCTTATCTACTGGTTGTGGCCATTCTGTCTTGTACTCTCCGGGACCCCATAGCATGTCCCTTTTGGAGTGGTCACTCGTGAATAGACCTACCAATTCTTAACACGATTCCCTAACTGCGCACAAACACACAGTACCAGTCAGAATTAGCCTCAAGTGCTCTGAACGAACAATTAACGAGTTCATCTGGCTAGACCTTGTTATGTACTCGAGCAACTCAAATTAGACTCCACATGACATAAACTTGCTCACAATTATGTACATTATTTATACACGACAATATGAACCCAAAAGGCTTAAAATGGGGTAATAGGTACAAGTACAACTGATTTGGTCAATAATGCAAGAGATCCTTTGATTGCGTTAATGGTGTCAAATCTCATATGTTATTAATATAGCACATTAAAATGAATGAGATACCTTCAAAATATATTTGACAATTAATTGGCTCGTTTTTTGCAAAAAAAATCATCAAATCTAGAAACAAAAAATTAACAAAATTTATATATTTGAAATTTATTCGTCAAGATTTATTAAACAATCATATTCAATATTTTTTGACCAAAAAAATCAACAAAGATAAATTACAGTTTCTGGAAAACCTTTATTTTTTCGACGAAAACTCAATTTTTTCAAGCGAAAAATCTTATTTTCCCGGAGATGGTGTCGTTGGCAACGACCATAAAAAGAGGAGAGAGTGAGAGAGAGACAGAGACAGAGACAGAGAGAAATGAGGAGAGAGACACTCCGATGAGGATTTTGGCTGCCTCCGTCGAGCTTCTTGTGTGGATTGTTCTGGTGAGTCTCCGGTGGTTGGGGTGGGGATGGGGTTGCTAGAGAGACAGAGAGATAGTGTTTATGTGCTTATGTGTTTGTTTTTAGAGATGGTAAATGGGTTTAAATTGATTATGAGTGAGAGTACATTTGTCTAAATATATGCGCTCTCTATAATGAAAAGAGACTTGGTGCATTAAAAAAAAAATAATGAGATTTTATGCATCTTTGACCCAATAAATGGGACTAACCCATACTAATGCTTAAAATTTACTATACCCACTTATAGTTGAATCATGTTTAGGTTGAGTTATTCTTCATAACTAGCAGGTACCTCGCGCGATGCGCGGGCCTTTTATAATATAATAATATTCTTAAAAATCGATGTAACTTTATGAAAAATCCAAACAACTATAACAACGAGAAATTCCAACCGTTAAACATTCCAAAGAACAGTTTCCAACAGTTTTCAATAGGTTTCATAAAAATATTCAACAATCCAAACATTCAAAAAAATTTCAATAGTTTTCAATAGTAGAAATAGAGCAGCAAATTAAATATCAAAATACAATACAAGAAAATTAAATATCTCGCAATACAATATTACATTGTTCCTTAAGTCTCATAACATAAAGCACATGACAAACTAAAATTTCAGCAACTGTTAAACAGGGCAGCAACGTCATTTAGGTTGGGGATGCGGCATTAACGTGTCTGGAAAAAAAAAGTGCTTAACATCTGTTGATACCAAATTTAGTCTGCTGACATGGACCAATCACTTGAAAACACGTGTCAACACTACGTGGCAAATACAAATATTGTCGACGAACAACATATTACCACCGAGCTACTCAGGTGCTCCGAGCAACTTAAGCGGTCCGAGCTACTTAGCGTGCAGAGCATCCAAATCAAGAGAATCAAAAGACAACTACGCATTAAATGCGCATTATGGTCGTACAGATGTATATGTCTACTAGATAACAACGCATTATCCTTTCATATGTACAGCCTCATGGCTATAAATACATTGCAACCTCCTCATAAGAAGGGGACTTTGGATCTCTTGCTAAATCTATTATCGAGATTCAAGGCAAACAGTCACCAATACAAAACAGTGGATGTAGGCCATTCTCACAAGGCTGAACCACTTTAAAAATCATTTGTCTTATTTATCTGTGATTGATTAATTAGATATAATCTAGTTTTTTACATCAACAGATTGACGCCGTCTGTGGGAAACGACTGTACTTAGCGTTTTTCACCAAAACAATTCATCATATATGGCTGAGAATCCGGAGTCCAGTAATCGAAACACTGGGATCCCTCCAAACCCTTCTATTCCCCCAAATATTCAAGATCTGGCTGGCATAATGGCTAATTTAGCCCAAAGCCAAACTGCCATAGAAGAAATTATGCGTCAACTTATACAAACTGTTCAAAGTGGAGTGTCGGCCCAATCAGGACAACGAAGTGTTCAGAGGAATTCCCATTTGCCATCTTCAAGAACTAGACGAACGCTATTCCCGGAGGTCTCTCCATCTAGACGTACTGACTCATATCGTACTGAGAGATCTAGCGATCCTTCGTATCAACCTGGCCGAACCTCGTCAGTACGAGCTACAGACTCTCAACGGAACATCGCTCTAACACCAGAAAGGACTAGCGCTCTAGAAAGGTTGAGTAGGGTCTCCCCTTTTGATCGATTAGGCCCTAGGAGGAATAGAAGTCCTCCTAGGATTGCGTCGAGGAACTCTCAACGACCATCCGACCTAAGGGAAGGCTCTGCCCAATCACGCCCAGCAACCCATAATGAAAGGTCCCAAGAGGAAAACTCAACGGGATTAGTTGCTCGAACAAATAGGCCCGAGGTGGGAAACGATGCATGGAAAGGCTCTATTCAAAGGTTGGAGGACAGATTAGGGGAAATGGCTAAGGCCAAGAATCCTCTACAAAGAACTTTTGTCCAAGGGACACCATTCGTACGGGCAATTGTGGATTTTCCCACACCATCAAAATTCAAAGCTCTTATGGTGACACCTAAATACGATGGAAAAACTGATCTTGTCCTCCACATAGAACAATACCAATCTACTGCTGATATCTATACGGTTCCAGATCAGATGAGCTGTAGGGCGTTTTCAGGAACTCTCACCGGGTCAGCTCAGATATGGTACAACAATCTTCATCGGGGGAAGATCGCAACTTTCCTTCAGCTGGCAGAGCTTTTCATAAGGAATTTCTGTTTTGGAGCAAAACCAATTAAACGAGTAGCACACTTACTGAGTGTTAGACAGAAGCCAGAAGAAAGTACCAGGGACTACATTACTCGTTTCAATAACGAGAAACTTGAGGTAATAGATAAAGAGGAAAAAACAGCAACTACTGCTCTGATGGGTGGATTGTTACCAGATAAGTTGTACTATACTTTGGCCAAAGATCCACCTAGGACCATGGCAGAATTGATGGCAAAGGTAGCCAAAATCATGAACGCTGAGGAAGCCATGGCTGTGAAGAAGAATACCGACACCAAGGAGACTAAGGTTGAAGCTGGTAAAACCGAGAAGAAGGATCAGAAGAACAATGGTGGCAACAAGCAGTCGAAAGGCAAGCAAGCATTGGAGCAGATAAGGTAGTATGAAAATTATAGTCCCTTGAAGGTAGATATAAATCATATTCTGGAGGAGATCAAGAACAGCGAGGAGTTAGTCTGGCCAGGGAAAATGAAGGCAGGCCCTGATAAAAGGGACAAGTCCAAATATTGCGAATTCCACAAAGACCATGGTCACACGACCAAATGTTGCATAGCTCTCCAGAATGAAATCAAAGCACTCATCAGGCGAGGAAAATTGGCCAAGTATGTTGATCGCCAAAATGGTGGAAAGACCAGTGACCGAGGAAGGCAAAGATCTAAATCTCCTCGTCGAGCAAAAGAAGATAAGAAGAGAGATCACGAAGATGATCCAGAAGATGACCCCGATCTCCCCAAAAGACCAAGACAGCCATAATGCGAGGTATTTTCAATCCATTTTGGGTCATTTGAATGTAATGTCATTACAGGTGGAGATGTAAGAGGTGGAGATCTAACTGCGGAGAGAAAAACTTACCTCAATGAGGTTCAAGCTTGCTCGTACATACAACGAATAAACTTGGCTGAAGATGATCGCCTGAGGAAGGTGAATAAGGACAAACTGGTCATCGATTTCTCTAAGAACGACTTGACAGGTGTACTATATCCTCATGATGACCCATTGGTGATCAAGATGAGAATGAAGGAAGTGGTGATTTCACGGGTACTGGTGGATAATGGTCGCTCTGCAGACATCATGTTCTACACATGCTTTGATAGTTTGAACATGAAGTTAGCCCAGTTGGAGCCCTATCATAGGCCCCTCCTCGGTTTTATTGGTGAAAAGGTTTTTCCACTTGGGACAATCAAGTTGGATATGCTTATTGGTACATGGCCTGCTTGTCGAACAGAAAGAGTACGCTTTTTCGTAATGGACAAAAATGTCCAATCAGCTTACCATATCATCATGGGAAGGGTAGGTTTGAAGAAGTTCGAAGCAGTACCATCTACTGTACATCAATGTTTAAAATTCTCAACTAACTTTGAAGTGGGAGTTGTGAAAGGCGACCAGAAAGTATCTTGGGAATGCTACTATTTATCTACCGAACAGGAAGAACGAGAAGAATCCAGGAAGAAGACTACTACTACTACCTATCAAGTGGATGAAATAGAAGATGCAGAGATTGAAACATTAGATCCTAGAGATGAGTCTCAGCTCGTGAAAGGCCAGGTCATGGAAGCTACCGAAAATATCATTCTGGACGATGAACACCCAAAACGAACAACCCAAATTGGTGCGTCGTTGGATGTATCATTAAAACAGGAACTGATACCATTTGTAAGGTGCAGAAAATAGACTTTTGCATGGAGTCGTGAAGACATGCCAGGAATAGACCCGAGTTTCCGGTATCACGAGCTCAATGTGAACAAAGAAATCAAGTCAGTGAAGCAGCGAAGAAGAGTGTTCAGCTCTGAAAAGAACCAAGCTATACAGGAAGAGGTAGAGAAATTACAGAAAGCCTTTTTTATTGAGGACGTTAAATATCCAGATTGGCTAGCAAATGTGGGGATGGTAAATAAGAAAAACAACAAGTGGAGGATGTGTGTGGACTTCACTGATCTTAATAAAGCTTTCCTAAAAGATCATTTTCTTTTGCCTCGCATCGATCAGCTAGTGGATGCTACCTCGGGGCATGAATTGTTGAGTTTCATGGATGCTTATTTTGGCTACAACCAAATTAAAATGAAGCCTAAGGACAGGGAAAGTACCTCTTTTATCACCCTAAGGGGAACTTATTGCTATAATGTTATGCCTTTCGGACTTAAAAATGCAGGGGCAACATATTAGCGGCTGATGAATAAGGTATTTGCAGAGCAAATCAGTCATAACATGGAGGTTTATGTAGACGATATGCTAACGAAGAGCAAGAAAGCTGTTGATCATCTAGTTTACCTAGGTCAGACCTTTGATCAACTAAAGAAATATCAAATGAAGTTGAATCCCACCAAATGCATATTTGGAGTACGAGAAGGTATGTTTCTCGGATATATTGTTAACCAACGAGGTATTGAGGCGAAATCTGAAAAGATCAAGGCCCTATTGGAGCTACGATCTCCATCTACGAAGAAGGAAGTGCAAAGTCTCACAGGGCGAGTTGCAGAGCTTAACAGATTTGTGTCATGAGCAACAGACAGATGTCCCCCATTCTTCGAAACACTTCGAAAAACTTTTGAGTGGAATGATGAATGCGAGAAGGCCTTTCAAGAGTTGAAAAAATATCTGGGGACACCTCCACTGTTATCAAGACCAGTGATGGGAGAAAGATTATACTTATCTGGCAGTTTGAGAGAATGCAGTTAGCTCGGCGTTGATAAGAGTGGAGGACGGAGTATAAAAACCAGTCCATTACACCAGTAAGGCCTTCCGAGGAGCAGAAATAAAATATCCCAGGTTAGAAAAGTTGGCATTAGCACTGATCGAAGCAAGCAGAAGGATGAGGCCATACTTCCAAGCTCATACTATAGTTGTGTATACTGATATGCCATTAAGGCAAGATCTGCATAAACCGGAGAAATCAGGAAGATTGATGTACTAGGCAGTAGAACTTGGTGAATATGATATAGTTTATGATCCTAGATCGTCGCTCAAGGGGCAGGTAGTAGCTGATTTTATCGCAGAGTTTACTCATTCTGATACCTCAGAAGAGCAGGAGTTTAATACAGATCAACCCGTGGATGTTATGGGATCATCGAATTTAACACCCGACCAAGTTCCATCCGTGGACGATCAAGAGAAGATAATCAACGAGCAGCGAGAAGTGTTGGGGGAAGACAAAAGGAAGCAGCAAATATTCCACCGAGGAACTCTGTCTGACCAAGAGTTTGATAATGAAGTACCTATATGGAATTTGTATGTGGATGGCTCTTCGTGCGCTACAGGCAGTGGAGCAGGAATTGTTCTAAACAATCCTGAAGAGATTGATATAGAGTATGCTCCACGTTTTCAATTTAAGGCTTCTAATAATGAGGCTGAATATGAAGCTATGATCGTGGGTCTAAGTCTGGCCAAAACCATGAAGGCGGAGCAGGTCGTTGTATTCAGTGATTCATAGTTAATCATAAATCAAATTCTTGGGGTGTATGCAGCAAAGGGAGAATTAATGGTTAAGTATCATGCAAAAGAAATGGAGGTTGTATCGAATTTTAATGCAGTTTAGTTGATCAGAATACCGAGATTGGAGAATGCAAGAGCCGACGCCCTAACTCGGCTAGCATCAGCAACACGCACCGAGCTACGAAGAACAATCCCAATAGAAATGATGGCTTGTCGGAGCATATACGAAGATTTGATGATGAATTTCATAACCCTCGATTTGGGAGCATCTTGGATGGCCTCCATCAGGGCCTATATTGAAGAGGGATCTTTGCCAGTTGATAAACTCGCAGCCAAAAAACTGAAGTTTAAAGCTGCTCGTTACGTATTGACTAGTGTCATTTTGTATAGAAGAGGAGTTATAAAAGCACTCTAGAGATGTGTCCATCCCTCCGAAGTTAAGGACTTGATTGAAGAGGTTCACGAAGGGTCCTACGGAGCTCATGTAACAGGTCAGACGCTTTTGCAAAGAATAACAACGCAGGGGTATTATTGGCCGACGATGAGAGCTGACTGCGCAACTTATGCTAAGAAGTGCGATAAATGCCAACGTTTCTCTTCCATCCAAAGAACTCCCCAAGCATTGTTAACACCCATTACGTCCCCCTTGGCCATTTGCCATGTGGGGGATAGACTTGGTCGGGCCACTTTCAACGACCAAAGGAAGATTCAAATACATCGTGGTTGCTGTGGATTATTTTACCAAATGGGTGGAAGCTGAACCTCTCATTGATATGAAGTATCACAAGGTCTATCAATTTATTTGGAAAAGTATTATATGTAGATATGGTCTCCCACACGCATTCATTACTGACCATGGAACACAATTTAACAACGAGGAATTCGCTGCATATTGTCATCAATCCAATATACTGAAGATCCACTCTGCGCTAGGCCATCCCTAGAGCAATGGGCAAACCGAAGTGATGAATAGAACCCTGTTGAATGGTTTGAAAAAACGGCTGGAGGATGCAAAGGGAAATTAGATTAACGAGCTACACTCTATGTTGTGGGCTTATCGCACTACACCACGAACAGCAACTGGAGAGTCTCCATACATGTTGACATTTGGAAATGAAGCTGTCATACCTGCTGAATTGAGTTTACGCACACATAAGGTGCTTAATTTCAATTCTCCCATAAGCGATTTGATGAGGCATTTAATCTGGATATGCTCGAAGAAGTTAGGGAAGAAGCAACAATCAGGAATGCAGCATACCAACAACGAACAACCTTGTTCTATAACAAAAGGGTGAAGCGGTGTGATTTAAAAGAAGGGGATTATGTGCTGAAGAAAGTGATCCAGAAGCATAACAAATTGGAGGCTAACTGGCATGGACCTTACAGAGTAACTGAAGTTGTTCGTCCTGGGACATACATAATTGAAACCTTGGAAGGAGAAGAATGCATGGAATGCAGAGCATCTGCGCAAGTACTATCAGTAATTAAAGTCCACATGTAACACAGTTTCTTTCAATATGAATAAAAGGATGTTTCGCCCATATCTTCCCCCTTCATTGATTTTTTTTCCAGAATATTAGGGACACACACTACACAAGCACACATTCAAAGAAGCAACCACCAACTCCGGTTGGACGGCAACTCATTACCACCAACTCCGGTTGGTCGGTAACTCAATTACCACCAACTCCGGTTGGTCGCCAACTCATTACCACCAACTCCGGTTGGTCGGTAACTCAATTACCACCAACTCCGGTTGGTCGGTAACTTAATACCACCAACTCTGGTTGGTCGGCAACTCAATAACCACCAACTCCGGTTGGTCGGTAACTCAATAACCATCAACTCCGATTGGTTGGTACCAAACTAAGCAAGAAGCTGGACGACCTCCCGGGGCATCCACTGTCTAGGCAACAAGGTAATCCAGACGAGATTACTACAACTAAGCAGGAACATGGGATGAAAATCATTCCATTGCTTAGGCCCAAAGAGTGACAAGTCACTATAATTAAACAACAAATGGGACGAGTTTCAAAACAAAACAGGATATATATATTCACCAATGAACAAAAGAGGACATTCTACAAATTGTTTCGAAGAAAATGAAATGGCAAAAGACTAAAAATCTCTTCATTAAAACCAAGCAAATTACATATGATATGAAGTTTGATTCATTACATAAAAATGTCCTATTTTATGGGTTTCTTTCCCTATGCTTTTGAAACAGGTTTCACCCCAGCTGGAGGATCATCTAACGCATAAGGAGAATTTATAAAGTTTAGATCTCGCATCATTCTGACATTCATTATGGATGGTCGATCAAGCAAGTGTTCTGGACGAGATATCTCAAAATTTGAATGAAGGCTGTAGTCACCGAGATACTTGGAGATCAAAATCCGAGGATTAACACGGGTTGGGATCCAATTAAGGTCGAGTTTGAAGGGAGGCACTGGCAAATCAAGAACTCCAGGATCATAATAATCCCATAAGAAATGACCTTGATCCAGTTTCAGAACACATAAGGCATTCAACCACCCTTGCTTATATCTTTCGTTGTTCGACTGCTGTAAACGAGCATCAAGGTGATACAAAGCTTCATTATACCCAACCATCCAAAATTCCTTGGGCTGCTTGTGAAACTGATAATTTAATCTCTCAAGTTGCTCGTGGAGCTTCTTCGTCAGAATTTCTTTACTTTCCAGAGCAGAATTCTGACTAGAGAGTTGGTCGGTGAAACTCAGAATCTTCTTAGACATGTCTGCCAAAGCTTGGTTCTTCGCCATCAATTGAACAACTTGATTCTCTAAGGCCAATTGAGTTCTCGTTTCTTCAATAGTAACCCGACCAGCCCTTTCTCGTCCACAAGAAGAAGATCTTGCTCTGCCACGAGCAGGTATGGAAGATCCTGCTCGTTTCAAAGTTTCTAACTCATCCCGTAAGTTAACATTTTCTACTTCTAAAAATGAAAAACCATCATCATTAACGGGGACCAAGGCTCCCGAAGAAGAAGAGGCGGCAGATTTGAGATGTTTTATTTCTTCCTGCAAAGCGATGTTCTCTTGCTCCAGCATCTTGGCAATATGTTTATTCTCTTCGATCTCAAGATTCAACACACTTTCCTTTTTCTTATGGGCTGACATGTACCTGTCATATCCTCGATCAGAACTCAATTATTGGTATTTTAGTTCATAACCCTCATGTAGTAGTTTGCTGGATTCTTTGTACTGCTGTTAAAGTTCCTCGATAGTTCCTTGAAGATCTTCAATCATTTCGTAATAAGCCACATTGTTGTCTACAGCACGATCAAGTAAGTACTTCAAGTACTAGTAAGCTTTAACTGCTCGTTCAGAAGCACCTGATCCGAGGATGTCAGTTATCTGGGCCTTATTAATGTTTGCATGACTAGCTTTGAAATAGTCATTGCACTTCTTCATCAACTCTGTATCATGAGCTGATAAGAGCTACATCCTGGTCATAAACTAGCAAAGAGAATAAGAATAAAAAAAAATCAACAATGATGCGAACAGAGCAAGTAAGAGAGAAATTCCATACGAACAACATAAGTTCAAATTTTATTCATTATGATAAAGGAAAACACAGGTCAGGTTTACATCCAAGAAAACAAAGAAATAAAAGACCCGAACAACTCTACACCTTCTCCTTAATTCCTACGACTTCTTCGGACGGTTTGGATGAAAGGGTTGGTTGCTTGGAGAGCAAAGGCAGCTGCTCGGCAGATGTGCTAGCTTGTTGGACTTGCTCTGAGGGTTGGACAACAGCAACAACAGGGACCTACTCATCTGAAGCTGCTTCATCTTCTTCTTCTTCTTCATCTTCTTCTTCTTCTTCTTCTTCTTCTTCTTCTTCTTCTTCTTCTTCTCCTGGAGAGGGAGGAGGGCCATGAGTATGCTCCTGGAACAACTCAGAATTTTCAGCAACCATCAATTTCTTCTTGGCTGCTACCCATCCATCCCTAAAATATTTAACACTGGCATACTCCATTTGCAAAGACATAACAGCCAGGCCCTTGTTCCAACCTTTGTCCCAACCAGCACTAAAGGATTTTTTAACAGCAGCCTTCCTTTTTGCTCTTTTCGAGGAGGTCCTTTCTATAAGGAGCTCCTCGGCAGACTTTAATTTTTCTTCTGCCTCTGTCTTGTGTCGCTCAACATCTTGAAGCTTAGCAACATTTTCCTCAGCAGACTTAAGCTTGACTTCAAGCTCAGTATTATGTTGTTCGGCCTCCTTCAATTTCTTCTCCAACTCTTTGGAGGCAGTCACAGCTTGATCTCTATTTAGTTTAATAGATTTGAATTGCTTCTCCCAAGCATATTTGTCTTCCTCGTACTTCTGACGAGATTCCCTCAAAGATTGAGTTAGTCCAGCAAAAGCTTCTTCTACCCCACCCGAGGAGCTGGAAGCCCTGATAGCTTCATCCTTCTTCAAAATACTATTGAAGCAAGTCACAAGCTGAAAAAAGGAAGAATTTTTAGTCAATATATGAATATAGTACGAGATAATAAAGGAGTCAGACTAACGATACTTATTGAAGTAAGGTGTTAAGCAGCCAGTGTAGTAAGTATGTCACGAGAAAAGGTGTCTTCAACACCTTGGGATTCTGGAACAGTCCAAGATCTTATCAAGCCCATAGTAGAGCTCGGAGCACCAAGAGCTGGAACATTACCTTCAACATTTGAAGGTTGAGAGATAGGGTTAACAGGTCACTCAGAAGAACTCTTTTTCAATCTCCTCAGAGGAGCAGAAGCACTTTCAATTAAAGGTGTTGTCTCTATTGGTGAGATGACAACAGTCTCATTCGAAGGAGAGATGACAACGGTTTTACTAGGAGGCACAGGGGGCTTCTTACCAGCTTCCTTGGTAGCAGTAGAAGGGGATACATCTATATTCTTTGTCCCTTCATCTGGGACATCTTGTTTATTCTTCTTTGCCTCTTCAGTGGCAAAGGCAAACTTGTCCAAAAATGCACGAGCTTTCCTCTTCTTCATCAGATCAGTAATAGGAATGCTTAAGTCAGAAGAAGAACCTCCCACACTGGTTTTAGAGGTTGGTATCTGATCAAGATCAACCACCAAAAAACGAGCAATGAAAGATGAAGTGTAGCTTCTGTATTGCAACAAATAAGAAGCAAATCTAATATGCTCCCCAACAACAGATTGATGCAAGCCCCAGATAAGTTTTAAATGTTTTATATTAACCTCGGTTTCCTTTGGAGGTTTCCTTTTACTGTCAACTGTAATAAACAAAATTAATGTCAGTGATGCATTTCATCAAATACAAAGAAAACAAGATTTCAAAAATGAAAACAACCTATCCCATTGCCATAAAGCGGACACCTGGGACCTTGGTACACATCATTTCCAGTTAATAGAGGGTGTTGCCAATTTTTAATCACAACCCCATGATCAAAATAGTCCCTATTGGCATCAGGAAGGTTGACAACTAACGCTCTATTCGAAAACCTAGTTTTTAAATAGAAAGTATTGTCACTAGTGACCCATCTATAGCAATACATAATTTTTGGAATTCCCAAACGAGTTCCATGAAGTTGATTCAACCTATGTACGCCATTAACTACCCTCCATGTGTTTGTAGCTACTCTTGCAGGTACATTATCGAAATACTGGCAAAACTCCAAACACAGGGGATTTGGCAGGAAAGAAAAACCACACTCAGCTACAAAAAGATTTGGGAACCAGTGTCCCTCCGCCAAAGAAACTAAATCAGAAGGATAAGAAAGTTCTTCCAAAATAACCCACAAAGGAATTGAAAAGTCAGACCGAAACTTATCAAACGATTCAACAAGATAAACCATGGTGAATAAAGTAAATAAAGAAGAGGGAAGAAGATCTTACAGAAGAAAGAGAGATCGGTTGACAATGAATGATGAAAAGAACGAAGGTACAAGATAGAGAGAAAATGAAGAATTATCCTTTGCAGAAGAAATCCAGAATTGAAAAGTAGAAGACGATTGGATTTCGGTCGCGCTTAAATACTTACCTCGGGAATAGAGAAAAGCAATGATTACAAGGGAAGACGTTTGCGTTTTCGGCAGCTAAAAGAAGAAAAAGGCACAAATATCGAAGTGATTGTGAAAATTCAAAATATTTATGAAGCTTGATATTATGTGCTCAAAAGGAATTATGTACAATGAAAACCTTCCTAAAATTCATGAAGGCCAGTAATCCAAGCAATTTTCAAGCAAAATGTTCCACACTCTCCTTCAACCTCAACTGTGAAACATTGAGAGCTTCTGTTGATACCAAATTTAGTCTGCTGACATGGACCAATCACTTGAAAACACGTGTCAACACTATGTGGCAAATACAAATATTGTCGACGAACAACATATTACCACCGAGCTACTCAGGTGCTCCGAGCAACTTAAAGATACCGATCAACTTAAGCGGTCCGAGCTACTTAGCGTGCAGAGCATCCAAATCAAGAGAATCAAAATACAACTATGCATTAAATGCGCATTATGATCATACATATGTATATGTCTACTAGATAACAACGCATTGTCCTTTCATATGTACAACCTCATGGCTATAAATACATTATAACCTCCTCATAAGAAGGGAACTTTGGATCTCTTGGTAAATCGATTATCGAGATTCAAGGCAAACAGTCAGCAATACAAAATAGTGGACGTAGGCCATTCTCACAAGGTTGAACCACTTTAAAAATTCTTTGTCTTATTTATCTGTGATTGATTAGTTAGATATAATCTAGTTTTTTACATCAACAACATCTTTAGTAAATCAATAAATACAAAGAAGTATATTATATTTAAAACAAATAATAATAAACCAATAAACCTTTAAAACACTCCAAAATCACTACCCTGTTAATAAACTTAAAAAAAAAAAAGTGAAAAAAAAAGGATTTCATAATTAGTGAAAAAATTGAAAAAAAAGTCTTAATCTTTAAAGTAAAAAAAATGATACATTCAAATGTAATTAACGAAAAAAGGATTTGTGAAACATATCCAAATAGATTTAAAATCCAAAAATGTCTTTTATACGTAAAAAAACATTAAAAGAATATTTTTTCTAAGTTTTATAATGTTTTTTGGGTTGAATGGCAAAAAATAGAAAAGGTGAAAAAAAGTATTTTTTTTTATGAATAATAACATTATTAACTTTTTTAAACGTTTTTTTTATAAAAATAACGTTAAAAAATATAGTGGAAAAAATAGAAAAAATAGTTTATATATTTTATATATTGTAAAAAAAATAGTATTTTATATTAACAAACTATATTAAAAGACTATTTTCCAACTGTGTAGTTTCTATATAGAAAAAATAAAAAAGCATAAGCTATATAGATATATAAAAACTGCTTATATATAATAGTAATTACAAAAAATGTCTTTTACAAAAAATTGTACAATTTTTTTCTTTTTGTATAAAGTTTTAACAATTTTGTATCACTTGTTTTGCTATTTTTTTTTAAAACAGTTCTATATTTTTAATTCTTTAAAAAAATAAAAGTTTTTAACAAAAAGAGGTACATTTTTTAAAATACAATTTAATATATATATATATATATTGAGAGAGAGAGAGAGAGAGAGAGAGAGAGTAGTACTTTGGAGTTGTGAAGTGTCGGAATATGTTTTTGGACTGGAATTTCAGTTTTTGGCTTTCCAAACTCATCGTCGTCGTCGAATTGCCCAACCCGTTTAACCGCCGAGAGGGGTTGGTTTGGTTGATGAATGTGTGTTTAGAATAGGGGTGTTCAAAAAACCGACTGGACCGATGGATCGAACCGAGCCGAGCCGACCCTTTTTTTTGGTCTTTTTTCTTAATCGGTCCGGTCTCGGTTTATTTTTTTGGTGGACCGACTTAATCGGTCCGGTCCACGGTTTACAGTTTCAAAAACCCTGGTAGGACCGATCTGGACCGACTCTATATAAAATAATATATTTTTACATATATATGTATATATATAACATAAATAAATAGTAAAAGTATATATTTTAATATTTGACTAGTTTAAATTATAGTTTAATCAAATAGTAGGTTTGTTTTAATTGTAGATTTTGATAGTTTTTAATTTTTAATGTTTGAAAAAATTAGACTCAATTATATTTTTATTATTATAAATGATGTAATTCGTTAATATGAGGACCGACTGGTTAGGCCCGACCGATCCTATAAAAAACCGAACCGACTAGGGTCAATTAACCGACATTATCAATCCGGTCTCGGTCCATTTTTTTAGAGGACTCGGTCCGATAAAAAAAAAACTCAAAATCGAACCGGACCGGACCGCGAACACCCCTAGTTTAAAAAGGAGCGATATTAGCTTTTTTTTTTAGACACATATAAACCTCAACCTTGCTTTCTTTAGCATTGAACATTTGGCTCTAATATCAACCTTAATGAATGGTTGTTTTATGAATAGAAATCAAAAAGCAGCACCTGTACAGTTACAATGTGGACATGAGGTTTTCTTTAGTCTCATTTTTTTCCTTTTCAGCTGCGTAGAGTGCTTTGATTTCCTCAACATCATCGTGCTGCCGAGAAATATTGGAGACCTATGATGTATTTTCTCTGGAACCAAGTTGAGTGTCCGTTGCTTGCCAGTAAATGATTGACCTCCACATTGTTCCATCAAGAAAGTCAATGGGACGACTTCATAGAGAACCCGGAATTTTCCATTGGTACTTTTCTTTCTTATCAGTGGGGTAAAGAAGATACCCCCATAAAGTAATGTGCGATGGACATCAGCTACCATGATCCCAATGTATCTTTAGAGATTTTGGTGATGGCCCATCCTTGGGGAACTTGCAGTTTTTCACAATCGTTGTTGTTGAGCTTCCCCAGAGCTACGTGATAGTTGTCAATTCTCTACATAGTTAATAAAGGGCCTAAGAAGATAAACGGATGGAGAGAGAAAAAAAGAGAGATGGACAAATGTTTAATGAAGGAATATAAATCGGTAAAAGAGAGAGAGAGAGAGAGAGAGTAAAGATCAGTGGATAATTGAACCAAACAGTCGGAACTGAAAAGTCCCAAATCCAGTGAACGTGACTTGATAACTAAATCAATTAACACACTTAAGAAGGATCATTAAAGCCTCATAAAACTCACTTTGGAGTATAATATAGATGTGACTTGATCCAACATGAGACAGCGGCCTTGAGAAAGTGAGATGTGGAGATCCCTTTTTAGCCTACCTATTACAAGGTATACATATAGGGCTCAATTGTTTTTATATATTAAAACATATAAAGAGCCTTTTTATGAATTTTGCAGAAGGCCTTGTTAATTTTTATAATTTTCAAGACATGACTCATTGATCTTGAATCATTTTATCCTATTCCTCTTTTTGCATAATATATAAGGGTCCGTTTGATTGGTATAATTTGTCTAGGAAAATATCAAAAAGTTGATAAATATGAAAATTTGTCCATATTTTGACTGTTTGGTTGCATAATTTGCCTAGACATTATTTACCAATATACAACACCTCCTATGCACAATCTGTGGACAAATTTTCCTTACCTATTTGAGTGAAAAATATTTGCTCACAAATTTGCCAACTTCTTAAACGATTTTAATGTTTTAAAAAATTAAAAAACTGTTATGAATATTTAAAAATTGTGTTGTAATGTTTCAAAAACTGTTTTTAATATTATGAAAAAATGTTAAGAAAATGTTTACAATTTTTTTAAAAAATCGTATTAACAAAATATTGTAAAAACTGTTTTTAACATTTTTAAAAACTGTTGTGAATATATTATAAAAACAGTTTTAAAGTTTTAATAAAATAATTTTAAAGACTGTTTTAAATATTTAAAAAAACTGTTGTAAATATTTAAAAATTGTTTTGTAATGTTTTGAAAAATGCTTTTAATATTATAAAAAATTGTTAAGAGAATGTTTTACAAATTTTTTGAAAAACCGTAATATAAAAATATTGTAAAACAGATTTTAACATTTTTAAAAACTGGTTTGGATATATTATAAAAACTGTTTTAAAGTTTTAAAATACATTTTTTTAAACTGTTTTAAAGAGTTTAAAAAAACTGTTGTGAATGTTTAAAAACTGTTTTGTAATGTTTTGAAAACTGCTTTTAATATTATAAAAAATTGTTAAGGGAATGTTTTACAATTTTTTTGAAAAACAGTAATATAAAAATATTGTAAAACAATTTTTAACATTTTTAAAAACTGTTTTGGATATATTATAAAACCTGTTTTAAAGTTTTAAAAAATATTTTTTAAAACTGTTTTAAAGAGTTTAAAAAAACTGTTGTGAATGTTTAAAATTTGTTTTGTAATATTTTAAAAACTGTTTTTGATATTATAAAAAATTGTTAAGAGAATGTTTTACAAATTTTTTAACATTTTTGAATATAATATAAAAACTGTAATATAAAAATATTGCAAAAACTATTTTTAACATTTTTGAATATAATATAAAAATTGTTTTTAAATAAATTAATTGGATTGACTTTAATTTCGCCTAATGTTGTTTGATAGCGTCATCTGAATTTGCCTAAGCAAATTTTGCCATGCCCACGCTTTTGCCCACTAACAGCCAAGCGGACCCTAATAGTTTAATTTTAAGCATTCAAACAATGGATCTAATTGCTTGACTGCTTTAGCTTTAAGGCTATAATCGGAGCTTCGCTCCCTTGCTAATGGATAATCAACAAGCACCATGCTTAATTTCTTTAGAGAACATGTTTTATCAAGTTTTCCACATATCTCCCCTAAAAATTCAAGGGTATTTAGACCAATTCCAAGGCAATTGGCCCAATTGCCTTATTTCCCTACCCAATAGTTGTTTTTCTTGCCCTAGGGTCGTCGACAAATTAATGATTTGAATTTGGGGGAGTAAAATTGGTAGCAAAAAGCTATCAATTTTGCTTCCCCACAGTTAGCAAACTTACTCAGGCGTGGCAAGTCATTTGTCGAGTGAGAGTCATGCGTTACAAGTCATTTTCTGCGAGAAAGGCACGTGCGACAGTCGCATTGGTCCTATGCCTAGGTGTACAATATGTCTCACATGCTCATGCAGGACGAAATCATATTTGATATACCCATATTTACCCCCTGACTGCCGGGATCAAGGCAACCCCTTCAGACGACCCTCCGAGGGGCCGACCCCTCATTTGGCTCCATATGACCCCTCCTGGACTCGGCCTTCAGCAGGACCCGGACGACCCTCCGAGGGGCCGACCCTTCAGCAGGACCGGGACGACCCTCCGAGGGGCCGACCCTTCAATAGGACCCGGACGACCCTCCGAGGAGCCGACCCTTCAGCAGGCTCCGGACGACCCTCCGAGGGGCCGACCCTTCAGCAGGCCCCGGACGACCCTTCGAGGGGCCGACAGTACGAGGCTTAAATTGGACCATACTCACTACCAGGGGGAACTTTGCCCTCGGCCTCATATCATAGGCCGAGGGTGACATCATCTCAGCGCGTGGTTTGGGAGACGCGTGGAACAGTGCGCGTGAGGCTCATATGACACGTGGCAGACCGTTATAACCGAATCACACCCTCACGTGAGGGAATATTATGCCATCATTTGGCATCTACAGGTGTCAACAGGGAATTTGTTAGATCATCATTCACATGCACCATGCTTACTTGGGGGGTACACTACACCCCCCAAGACTTATATATACTTGTCACCTACAACCCTACAGGGGGAGAGATTATTGCAACCCTAGCTAAAACTCTGCTTGTACACACAGTAGAGAGAGAGAGAGAGCTTATGTGCATTGTATCCAAGGCCATTAGTGCCCATACTTAGTGGATCACACACTCACAGTGGATGTAGGCCAAATTGGCTGAACCACTATACATCATTGCCTTAATTCCTCTTATACTCATCCCCTTCTACATACACATGTTCATACACTTATGCATCTCTATGACTGCCATGGTTATAGCTGTTTGAGCTCACTATCACTTATCCGGTGATGCTAAATCACGGCATCATCAGTTTGGCGCCGTCTGTGGGAACGAGAAGACATCTCTTCCTTTGTACAGCTTGACCTCACTGGGCACTCTGGTGGTGAACCAACACTCCCCCTGAGAGGAGGTGTTTCACCATTGAAGGAGACCCACTAAGGTTCCCAAGCTAACCAGTATTTTCTTCAGTTCAGCTCTTCATAACTCAAGCACATGGCACCTGAGATGCCACCGCCACCACTTCCCCCGCCGGATGATGGGGGAAGACCCAGTTCCAGTCAGCCACCACCTCAGTCTGAGATGGCTGATGTGGCAGCAGCCCTAAAGTCTCTGGCAGCCAGCCAGCGGATGATGCAGGAGCAGTTTACAGCTCTAAGTCAGAATATACTGAGACCACCAGGGGTCTCACCTGAGATGATTACTCCGGCAGCAGCTCCAGGACATCATGAGGCCAGGGGACCACCCCAGGCACCACATAAAGACCTGCCACCCCCTCAGCGGCGTAGGGATGTTGCTGACCCCCGGCGTTTACGCCTGGGGAGGCAAGGAAACCCTTGCCCCGAGGACAGGTATGATGATCTGGAGGAAGAAGAGGCTCCAGTAGAATGCTGGGAGCCATATGAGGTCTCCAACAATACAGTACGACCCCTCCAGGACAGTAGAGGAAAGTGCGGGAGACCAAACCCTGATGATCGCCCAAGAGGCTCTGCTTTTGACCGCCTGAGCAGGGGGTCGGCCTTCGAGAGGCTGGGCCCAGTGAATGACCTGCGAGACAAGCTGTCCAAGTCAAGAAGCGCAGCGAGATCTAGGAAAGAAGCAGAAGGCCGACCCCAAAGACGGGATGACGGCCAAAGGGAAGTAAATAGCCGACACAGGCCTGCCTTGGCGGAGCCCTCCATCCACCTCCGAGAGGCAGCAGGGGATAACATCGGCCAGGCCGACCCTGTGAGGCCCTGGAATGACTCAATCCAGAGGTTAGAGGATAAGATTGGCGACATACTGAAGAGCCGGGACCCTCTTCAGAGGGGATACACCATGGGCTCACCCTTTGTGGCAAAGATAGTCAACTTCCCCACGCCATCGAAGTTCAAGCCTCCCGTGGTCACCCCAAGATATGATGGGAGCACCAACCCTGTCCACCACGTGGAAATGTATCAGTCGGCGGCAGACATATACTCTATCTCAGATGAGATGAGGTGTCGTGCCTTCTCTGGTACCTTGACAGGGGCTGCGCATGTCTGGTACACGTCTCTTCCAAAAAATTCTATTGGAAACTTTAAGCAGTTGGCAGACCTGTTCATCCATAATTTCTGCTTTGGGGTGAGGCCACAGAAGAAGACCACACACCTGCTCTATGTTAAGCAGGGAAAGAACGAGACTCTGAGAGACTACATAGCCAGATTCAATAAAGAGAAGCTGGAGGTGGAAGACTATGAGGAGAGCATAGCTATGACAGCCCTGATTGGAGGGCTCCAGAAGGGGAAGCTATTATGGAAGCTTGCCGAAGACCCTCCGAGGACGATGGCTGAGCTGTTGTCAACAGCAGGGAAGGTGATGAACGCCGAAGAGGCGATGGCCGCAAAACATGAAGACGAAAAAGGAGGTGCAAGTGGGAATAAATACCCCAAGAAGAACAAAGAGGGGAAGAAGAGGACCATGGATGATAAGTTCGCGGGGTACACCCCTCTGACGGTCAGCTGTGAACAGATCCTCAATGAGATAAAGAGTGACCGGACGCTGAAGTGGCCTGAGAAGCTGAGGGCAGCCCCCGGCAAGAGAAATAGGAACCTGTGGTGTGAATTTCACCAAGACCACGGCCACGTAACAGACAAATGCTTTGCTCTGAAAGATGAGATTGAGAAGATGCTGAAGGAAGGGAAGCTCAGAAAGTACGTCGATAAAGCCGACTTCAAGAGGGGCCGAGGGGACGACCCCAGAAAGAAGCGAGTCGATGCCTGCAGAGAAGGTCCTCAAAAAAGAGGGGACGACCCCTCTGATGATGAGGACGACCCTGACCTCCCGCCGAGAGACGACCAAGGCCCTGTCAAGAGGCTCAATATGATCTCGCTCGGGGTGGGAATGATCTCCGGGGGTTTAGCGGGAGGAGGGTCTGAGGTCGCCGACAGGAAGGCCCATGTCGCTGAGGCTAAGGCAGTGATGAAGACGGTGCACTCAACCTCCGTAGAGGTCAAGTCAGAAAAAAGGAAGAAGGTTGATATGGACACTTTGATTGTGGGATTTTCAAGAATGGACTTCAAGGGCCTATTGGCCCCGCATGATGACCCTCTCGTCATCACCACCAGGGTGCACGGGTGCGAAGTGCCGAGGATCCTGGTGGATGGGGGCTCATCCGCAGATGTGATGTTTTGGCCATGCTTCAAGGCCTTGGGCCTCAGTCGGGCCAGACTTGTCCCATACCATCATCAATTGATTGGGTTCAGTGGGGAGAAGGTTCACCCTCTAGGAATATATGAGGCTGATGTCAGGATGGGGGACGAGTGGCCGAGATGGCTCACCAAGAGGGTCAGTTTCTTTGTGCTGGATGAGCATGTGTTTTCGGCATACAACATCATACTGGGACGTATGGCCCTCAAGGGGTTTGAAGCTGTGCCGTCCACGGTCCACCAGATGGTTAAGTTCCCTACCCCTTATGGGGTGGGGGAAGTTCAGGGAGACCAGACGACAGCGAGAGAGTGCTACTACAACTCCGCTGAAGAAAGGGAGGCACACAAGAGGGCTACAGCCACTTACAACATTGATACCCTAGACCCCAGGGATGAGACGAAGCTCAAAAAAGGAGAGGCCGCTGAGGAGGTAGAACCCATCATCCTCGATGAGGATGACCCGGGAAAAACCGTCCAAGTTGGCAAATCTCTGAATCCTAGTATCAAGGAAGACCTCATCAAACTGTTGAGGAGAAGGCGAAGCGTCTTCGCGTGGAGTCATGTAGATATGCCAGGGATCGACCCTGAAATCATGTGCCACAAACTCAATGTGGTAGAGGGAGTGAAGCCGGTAAAGCAGAAGAGGAGGATTTACTCTAGAGAAAAGTATGAGGTCATCAGGGATGAGGTTAAAAAATTAGAAGACGCTGAATTTATCAGAGAGGTCATCTACCCTGAGTGGCTGTCCAATGCAGTCATCGTCCCAAAGGCCAACGGCAAGTGGAGAATGTGCGTGGACTTCACAGACCTCAACAAGCATTGTCCCAAAGACAGCTTCCCTCTCCCCCGCATCGACCAGATGGTAGACGCTACCGCAGGCCATGAGCTCATGAGTTTCATGGATGCCTACTCAGGGTATAACCAGATTTTCATGAACCCTGAGGACTCAGAGAGGACCGCCTTCATCACTGACAAGGGGACATACTGTTACAGGGTCATGCCCTTTGGCCTAAAAAATGCGGGGGCAACGTACCAGCGCCTCGTAAACAAAATGTTCGAAGACCAAATTGGGAAGTCTATGGAGGTTTACGTAGATGACATGCTGACTAAGAGTCTGAAGGCAGAGGATCATGTGGCAGACCTGGAAAGGACCTTTAATACAATGGACAAATACAAAATGAAGCTCAATCCGGCCAAGTGTGTCTTCGGGGTCGGAGCGGGGAAGTTCTTGGGGTTCATTGTCAATCAAAGAGGCATCGAGGCCAATCCTGAAAAGATAAAGGCCCTTATTGAGATGAAGACCCCCAAGTCCATTAAAGACGTTCAGAGGCTCACAGGGAGGGTGGCTGCCTTGAACAGATTTGTGTCAAGGGCTACAGACAGGTGTCTACCATTCTTCAAGATCCTCAGGAAAGCCTTTGAATGGAGAGAAGAGTGTGATGAGGCTTTCAAGCAGCTGAAATCATACTTAGGGTCTCCCTTGCTGCTGTCACGACCCGTGCAGGGTGAACGACTGTACGTGTACCTTGCTGTCTCAGAATCCGCTATCAGTGCAGCAATCGTAAGAGACGAAGATGGGATACAGAAGCCCGTATATTTCAACAGCAAGGCACTCCAGGGGGCAGAGCAGAGATACCCGAGGATGGAGAAGTTGGCCTATGCCTTGATCCATGCCTCAAGGAAGATGAAACCATACTTCCAGTCCCATACTATGGTCATCCTTACTGACTCTCCTCTGAGGCAGGTCCTACACAAGCCTGAAAAATCAGGAAGGCTAATGACCTGGGCTATAGAGTTGGGGGAATTTGACATTGTGTATCAGCCTAAGACAGCCATTAAGGGGCAAGCCTTCGCAGACTTCGTGGCTGAGTTCACATGGGAAGAAAATGAGGCCGAGGGTGAGACCCTCGGGAAGGCAGATACAGAAGACAGACCCGCAGACACACCCGCAGAAATGGCTGAGACGAGCACCGCTAGAAGGAAAGTGACTGAAAACGAAGAGGGAAGATACATCTTTAGACAGGGGTCCCTCTCTGAGGGAAATTTTTCTGAAGAAAAGACTCCGTGGAGCCTCTTCGTTGACGGGTCCTCCTGTGATAGTGGAAGTGGTGCTGGACTGATACTATCAGCACCCGATGGCACAGACGTCGAGTACGCCCTGAGGTTCAATTTCAAAGCCTCCAACAATGAGGCTGAGTATGAGGCCTTGTTAGCTGGCCTCTCCTTGGCCAAATCCCTTAGTGTCAGCCAAATTTTGGTTCACAGTGATTCAAGGCTGGTGGTGAATCAGATACTAGGAGCCTATGAGGCCAAAGACGAGAGGATGGCTAGGTATCTTGATAAGGTGAGGTCATTGCTGAAAAACTTCAAAGAAGTGAAATTCAAGAGGATACCTAGGCTCGACAATGGCCGCGCTGACGCCCTTGCAAGGTTGGCCTCAGCTACTAGGACAGACATAAGGAGGACAGTCCCGGTAGAAATCTTGCTTCGACCAACTATCGAAGACGACGAGGGAACACTTGGTGTTTGCATGAATGTTTCTCAAGAACCTTCATGGATGGACCCCCTGATCAGATACATTAGAGGGGGAGAGATGCCAGAAGCGAGCCAAGAGAGGAAGAAGCTGAGGTACAGGGCTGCAAAGTTCGCTGTCATCGGAGACACGCTGTATAAAAAGGGGTTTCTGCTCCCCTTACTTAGGTGTGTGCATCCCTCAGAGGTCCCTTTCATTTTGCAAGACGTGCATGAAGGTTCGTGTTCAAGCCATATTGGGGGTAGATCCTTGGCAAAGAGGGTGATCACCCAAGGCTACTGGTGGCCGACCTTAGGAAAAGATGCCGCCGCATATGTTAAAAAGTGTGATAAATGCCAAAGATTTGCTACCATCCCTCACCAACCTCACCAGCCTCTCACCTCCATTACATCCCCATGGCCGTTCGCAATATGGGGGATTGATCTGGTAGGACCCTTACCGAGAGCAGTCAATAACTATCGGTTCCTCATCGTAGCAATTGACTACTTTTCAAAGTGGGTAGAGGCCGAGCCGATGGTCACGATCACGGAGCAGAAGACCTTCCAGTTCATCTGGAAGAATGTGATATGCAGATATGGTCTACCCAACACCCTCATCTCGGATAACGGGACCCAGTTCAAGAATGCCTCTTTACAGAAGTACTGTGAGAGGGTAAGTATCAAACAATTTTTCTCCACCCCAGGCCGACCTCAGGCCAATGGGCAAACCGAAGTTACGAACAGGACAATCCTAGATGGGATTAAGAAGAGGCTTGAGGAGGCAAAAGGAAGATGGGCCGAGGAGTTATATGCAGTATTGTGGGCATACAGGACGACAGTAAGGACCCCTACCGGGGAGACCCCATTCATGTTAGCTTATGGATCAGAAGCAGTCATCCCCACCGAAGTGGAGTTTCCTACTCATAGGGTCCAAATGTATGATCCCCAGGGGAATATGGAAGAGAGAAGACTTGACCTAGACCTGATTGAGGGAATAAGGGAGGATGCTGAGATAAGGCAAGCTTCCTACCAGCAGAGGACAGCAAAGTTTTACAACCAAAGGGTGAAACAGAGGCCTATCGCAGTGGGAGACTTGGTTCTTAAAAAGACTTGGCAGAAACCCAACAAGCTCCATCCTAATTGGCATGGCCCATATAGGGTCATCGATGAAGTTGTCCCAGGGACCTACAGGCTAGAAAACTTAGAGGGGGAACCTTTTTCAAACCCCTGGAATGCAGACCATTTGAAGAAATACTATCAGTAGTGTTGTAAGGTCTTGAAAGGCCATAATTGTAATTGGGGTTGCTCCAACAGAACACTTGGAAAATTAATGAGAAATATCAGTGTTTCCTTCATCCTATTGTCAGTCCTAGCATGCATGGGAAGTTGAACCCTCGGCTATAATGGGGACCAGTGGAGGGGACGACCCCCCCACTCTCCTCAAAAAAGACGAGGGAAGACTAAATTAAAATCCATTAATTTGGTTAGTTGATCCCTCGGCTATAATGGGGACCGGTGGAGGGGACGACCCCTCCACTCTCCTCAAAAAAGACGAGGGAAGACTAGATTAAAATCCATTAATTTGGTTAGTTGAACCCTCGGCTATAATGGGGACCGGTGGAGGGGACGACCCCTCCACTCTCCTCAAAAAAGACGAGGGAAGACTAGATTAAAATCCATTAATTTGGTTAGTTGAACCCTCGGCTATAATGGGGACCAGTGGAGGGGACGACCCCTCCACTCTCCTCAAAAAAGACGAGGGAAGACTAAATTAAAATCCATTAATTTGGTTAGTTGAACCCTCGGCTATAATGGGGACCAGTGGAGGGGACGACCCCTCCACTCTCCTCAAAAAAGACGAGGGAAGACTAGATTAAAATCCATTAATTTGGTTAGTTGAACCCTCGGCTATAATGGGGACCAGTGGAGGGGACGACCCCTCCACTCTCCTCAAAAAAGCCGAGGGAAGACTAAATTAAAATCCATTAATTTGGTTAGTTGAACCCTCGGCTATAATGGGGACCAGTGGAGGGGACGACCCCTCCACTCTCCTCAAAAAAGACGAGGGAAGACTATATTAAAATCCATTAATTTGGTTAGTTGATCCCTCGGCTATAATGGGGACCAGTGGAGGGGACGACCCCTCCACTCTCCTCAAAAAAGACGAGGGAAGACTAAATTAAAATCCATTAATTTGGTTAGTTGATCCCTCGGCTATAATGGGGACCGGTGGAGGGGACGACCCCTCCACTCTCCTCAAAAAAGACGAGGGAAGACTAGATTAAAATCCATTAATTTGGTTAGTTGAACCCTCGGCTATAATGGGGACCAGTGGAGGGGACGACCCCTCCACTCTCCTCAAAAAAGCCGAGGGAAGACTAAATTAAAATCCATTAATTAGGTTAGTTGATCCCTCGGCTATAATGGGGACCAGTGGAGGGGACGACCCCTCCACTCCCCTCAAAAAGACGAGGGTGGACTTGATTTAAAACACCATAATTTGGTGGTAAACACCCTCGGCTATGAAGAGGGAAAATGGGAGAGACGACCCCATTTACCCTCAAAATGACGAGGGAGGAGTTGGTAATATTGTTAATTTCTAAGCATCACAAAGCAAAGACAGGAATAGAAGACAGTGATTATATTACAAATAAGGGAAATGTTTGATCAACAAAAATACAAAAAAAATGTTACAAGAAGAGGGTGTGGGCCACAGACAGCCACCCTATTGAGCACACTCAGAGGGCACATCGATTACAGGGGTCTCATCTACGACCACTAGAGGCTGATCCTCAGATGTGCCGGTACCCTCAACGTGGACTTGGGATTCAACCTGTGCCAAGGCCTCAGCAATTAAGGGGTCATCTAGCTGGACGGCTTCAAGGGAGGGGCGGATAGTCGTCACTGCATCAGCAAATTTTAGGACGACCCACCGACAGGCCGTCCTAATTCCCCTCTCAAGATACTCAAGGCCGAAGCCTTGAAACTCGTCTGAAACCTTATAGGCCTCAACAGCATCGGCCCCGGCCTTCCTTACTGCACCCTCAAGCTCGGTCTTGAAGTGAGCCCCCAGGTTATTCAAGGCCGCATCCTTGTCTTTAATAAGGTCGTCCTTGACCTTCAGGTCTGCCTCATGCTGCGTCTGTAGCTCATTCAAGACCCTGGTATGCTCAACCCTCATACCCTCCAGCTCAGCCCTTGCAGTACCCAGCTCAGCCTTTGCAGCATCCAGTTCAGTCTGCAGAAGAGCCTCCTGCTGAATGGCCCTGTTAGCCTCTTGAAATTTCAGCTGATTCTCGGCCATCCATTTTGTAGCCGACGCCCAAGCACAAATAGACTGCACAAGAACAAGCAAACATTAAGAGGCCGAGGGAACAGATTGACAAAAAATTAACTGAGGAAGTACGGTAGAAACAAATACCTGGGCCATGGTATGCAGACCGTAATCATACACCTTGGCAGGGGGCATCTTCGACAAAAAGTCGTAGTCAGAGGCCGAAGGGGCAGAAAACATGGAGACCTTGGCCGCCCTTAAGTTGGCTATGAGGGAAGAAGGGTCAGACCTCAAGGATGCTAAATTTTGAGACCAAAATGCCCCCATGCTGGAGGCAGACCCCTCAGACACTTCTGCCCTCGCCCTCGTCCGTGCATCAGGACGAGAGCCCTCAGGAGCTTCAGGCTGCTTCCTTTTCCGACTATCCACGGTCGGCTCTACCGGCCTCGGCCCCTCGGCCGTTGACTTCCTCTGGGCTTGCTGAGGTTCCTTCCCTTTCTTCTTGCCAAGACCGGACAACAAGCTGGGGGCAGTCATCTCCCACAATTGGTCAGAAATGTTCGCAGGACGACCTGAAAAGAAGGAAATACGTCAGAAAGATACAGAGGCAAAGAGGGAACACTTAGAAGGAATCATAATGCGAAAATGGAAAAACACTCACATAATTCTGTCAAAGGGCCGACCCTCAGGCCAGCTTCTTTGAGGTGATGAGGGGTCATTAGATCTTCAAATTTTGGAAGTCCACCCTCTTTCCCCTGGTCCCTCAGATAGTCAACAATTACCCTCTCTTCCTGACTTAATCCAGGGTCAGACCGTGCCCTCATGGAAGGTTTGGACCATACCTGGGAAACCCTCGGACTATCTTCAAGAGGATCAACCCCAGAGGGGAACTCCCAGTCCCCAGAGATGAAGAAATACCTCTTCTTCTAGTCATGATTTGAGGTCTGGGCTACATGAAGGATCTTCTTGTCAGACTTCCTGGCCCCTAAGTGGTAGTAACCAGGCTGCTTGGACGATGAGGTAATGTTATAACAACCTATGAATAAGTCTGCTGAGGGCTCATCTGTGAAGACACTCTTCCAAAGAGATATATAGCCAAGAATTGCCCTCCAAGAGTTGGGGGGGAGCTGAGAGGGGGAAACCCAAAGGGCAGACAGGATCTCAACAATGGTAGGATGCAGAGGGAACCTAACACCTACCCTAAGCATCTGCTCGTAAACAGCAACCTCCCCCTCGTCTCCCTGATAAACTCGCTCATCGGGGTTGGGAACCCTCATAGTCACAGAGGACTTTATGCCGAACTGATGCCTCCACAGCAAGAGGTCACGATCCTTCACAGTGGAAACATAAGCAGAGGCGTGAGAAGTGTCAATGGGATCATCATCAGAGTCCTCAGCATAACCCTCAGCCTCCTGTCTCTCGTCCTCTTCACCTCTTGGGGGCGAACCGTGAAAAGTCATTTGAAATGCATGGGGGGATAGGGCCGTCACAGGGACAGCCTCAGAGGGTCCCACACCCTCGGCCTGATGGTCCTGGGCGTCCTCAGACGACCCTCTCCTTCCAGAGGGACCAGCACCTGCAGGTGAAGACGCACGCTCGTCCATACCACCCTCAAACGTCTGACTGTCGGATGGACGATAGGACGACCCTTGTGGCTCAGAGGGCAGAATTTTCTTCAAGGGGAGGGGAAAGATGGGTCGTACCCAAATGGGGTCGTCCCGTCGTCTCCTCTCCTCCTCTTCCTCTATGCGCCTGATCTCTATGAAGAACTTCTCCCTCAAGGATGGAAACTCGTCTGCTAAATCGTAAAGCCTCCTAAGCATTAAGGGGGAGACCTAACACTTGAGATGATTTTACTAATCTAACCACAAACGAACTCCAATTGACCAACCTATGACTTTTGGATCTAAAACTGGGAATATGAAAGGTTCGCTCAAGAACACTCAAGAACAGTCGAAGTCGTTCGCCGGAAAAGATGCCAGAAAAATGCGAGAAAAACTAGAAAAATGCTAAAAGGGGTTCGACCCCAACACACAAAGGAAATGGAAGAGCTAGAGGAGAGTTCAGGCAAAGAAGAGTACCTGGAAACAAGAGCAACGGCTGAGTGAAGAGCGATGGAGAAATCAGCGAAGAAACGGCTATGGAGATTAGCTGGAATTGTAGAGAGAGAAAGTAAGGGCGCGAAGATGAAGAAGAAGCTAGAAGGGGAAAAGGATTTGAAAATCCTTTTAATATCTTTGCTAATTAAGGGGGCTCACTTCCCAAAGCAAAACACAGCCCACGAGGAGGATATCATTAGGGCACAAAGCCCCAAGCATAGTACAGCCGCCTTACCTAGGGAACTGGAGATGACAGTGGGCAACCGCCCAAGTGTCACCTCATGTTGACAGGCATCCCTCATCTCACTGACCATACATCCGCCACAAAAGCAACACTATCCCTCAGCCATCTCAACAACATCAATGGCTAAGGGCTGGGGGGTGATTGATATACCCATATTTACCCCCTGACTGCCGGGATCAAGGCAACCCCTTCAGACGACCCTCCGAGGGGCCGACCCCTCATTTGGCTCCATATGACCCCTCCTGGACTCGGCCTTCAGCAGGACCCGGACGACCCTCCGAGGGGCCGACCCTTCAGCAGGACCCGGACGACCCTCCGAGGAGCCGACCCTTCAGCAGGCTCCGGACGACCCTCCGAGGGGCCGATCCTTCAGCAGGCCCCGGACGACCCTTCGAGGGGCCGACAGTACGAGGCTTAAATTGGACCATACTCACTACCAGGGGGAACTTTGCCCTCGGCCTCATATCATAGGCCGAGGGTGACATCATCTCAGCGCGTGGTTTGGGAGACGCGTGGAACAGTGCGCGTGAGGCTCATATGACACGTGGCAGACCGTTATAACTGAATCACACCCTCACGTGAGGGAATATTATGCCATCATTTGGCATCTACAGGTGTCAACAGGGAATTGGTTAGATCATCATTCACATGCACCATGCTTACTTGGGGGGTACACTACACCCCCCAAGACTTATATATACTTGTCACCTACAACCCTACAGGGGGAGAGATTATTGCAACCCTAGCTAAAACTCTGCTTGTACACACAGTAGAGAGAGAGAGAGAGCTTATGTGCATTGTATCCAAGGCCATTAGTGCCCATACTTAGTGGATCACACACTCACAGTGGATGTAGGCCAAATTGGCTGAACCACTATACATCATTGCCTTAATTCCTCTTATACTCATCCCCTTCTACATACACATGTTCATACACTTATGCATCTCTATGACTGCCATGGTTATAGCTGTTTGAGCTCACTATCACTTATCCGGTGATGCTAAATCACGGCATCATCAATATTGGTGGATCCAACATTTATTTTCAACAAATGAAAAAGTTTAATACATAGAGAAACAGTAAAAGAGTATAAATAATGAAATAAAATAATTAAATGAAATACTAACTCCAATACTTGTAGAAATCAGTCATAATACCCACTGCGACCTCCGGGTTGTAACGGGCCATAGACACATACTCGCCCACCCTCTCTGTGCTCACAACAAGCGCCGATCAAGGATCATCTGAAGAGTGGTGTGACTGTGGCGTTGTAGGAGGGTACCCTCCAGGTGCTTGAAACCCTCTTTAAGGTGCGGGATCTAAAACTTTGGGCGTATCGCATTGGCCCTTACAGCATCAACACTAGCCACTTAGTAGACTTTCTCTACCAATGGAAAATAGTCATACTCTTGCCACCGTGTCTCATAATCCTACTGTATATCGATGAAGTTGACTGTAGGTGGACACCTGGGGATCTCAGTAGTATGTGATCTACTCGAAATGTACGTGTTGTCATGCCATGTTAATTGGAAGAGGAATAGGACCACTGAAAACCCAAGATGTTGTCTTCGATAGCGCTAAATTATGATGAATTATTTTCACTACATGTTGTTTGTTCCCCTATCTCCTTTACTGATTCCAAGGAGAAATCTCATCATTGGCATGCTCCTCGCCTAGTAGTGGGTGCATTCAACGTAGGTACTCAAACCACCAAAACTAAAAAGAAATTTACCGCAATGAGAAATTAATACCATAAATGGAATAAATTAAGTAAATGAATCAAATTAAATAAGATATAATTTACTTGGAGAACCCAAGTGAAACCATATAACTAAATCCTCCAATGGGGATCGCCCTGTCACATGCCTTGTTAACACGCGATATCCAAGACGAAATACAAATGCACCATGATGGTGTCGCCTAGTCATAGTTACCTAGATGATCTGAGTGAACCAATGAAACCAATCAACCCAATCTGATGTCATTATTACTAGTAGTGAAGAAGAAATGGCCTAGAGTGTATGAAATAAATTCCTGAATATAACTCCAATGATCCTCGAGTACCATTTGCTCTGTAACAAACTCTCTCAGCCTTGTAGAATAACTCTGTTGGATAGCACTAGAGGAGATATCGGTCTGATCGAGCCTCTAGGAGGATAGTGGCTCGCATACCCAAAAGAGCCATCCACAACAACAAATTGTACATTCTTTTCCCTCCCCACTTCCAACCCGGTCAGTATGGTAAAATCTAGGGGTAAACCTTATTTCCCCTCGGGGAAATGAAAGGTGTGGATCGTGTCCCGCTACCTCTCAATCAATGCTTGGATAAGACCACGACCATTCTAATTTTAGGGCATCGTGAATTAGTTTGGAAAGGCATATTGGAAACTAGACGGTAGTATGTGCATGTGGCTGACCCAACAGCTCCATAGCATACCAATAACTATACACTTAATAAATAACAATGCAAATCTTATAGGTGGTGACAACATGTTAATGTAATTGTAATTTAAAAAATTTAATTAACTAACGTAATAAAATTAATTTATAACATAATTCAACATTTATTAAATAATTATATTAACTAACAAAAATAATCAATTAACTATATATATTCAACACAACAATGCAAGTAATATTAATGAATAAAAATGAAAATCATAAATTGTTATTTATGGCTCGATGTGAAATATGTGTCTTGGGCGTGGTATAAATGGGAAGAACCCATGATATTCAAATTTTCATTTTATTAGGATGGAATCTGGTAGTTCTAAACAATAATTGAATATTGGTTTGAATATCAACTCGGAAGAAGATAAAGTAGAGGGTTTTGCAATTGTTGGTGACTCTAATGAAAATGAAGAGGGGGGAGAAATGAATATGAATTGGGAATGGTTTTTGAAATTGTTGATGATTTGTTTTATTTTTATAAAACTTACGGTAATGAAAAAGAGTTCTTGTGACGAAAATGACTTCAAAAAGGGGGTTGACAATGTAACCTGATATGTGACTTTTGTTGGAGCGGCAACCTTAAGGTCTGTTCATCAAGCATATAAATCAAACTTCAATACAAAATCATTACTCAAAACGTAAAACCATAGAAGAAGGAATTTAAGGTTTACATTCGGGATTTCTCTAGTTTAATCTTGTCTTATCTTGAACAGTATTTAATGTGTATTAATCCAGAACATAGGCTTAATGTACCTCACGATATTCTAACGTATCCCTAATATGAACTATCATACACAAAATGTGAGATTTTCCTTTGTGATCACCTTTTACTCTCTTATGCTCTCTCTTTTGTCTCTCAGTTCTTAAATATGAATTAGGGTTTTTTAAGTTCTAAGAGTGACGAACTTTTGAGAACAAAAGAAACTTAATTGCATATATAAAAGCAATGCCAGGGACCCTAAGGAGAGGTAAGGACGTAACTCCTAATGGGACCTACGAAAAAATGATCCGACTCGGATACTAATCCTAGTTCATTAATTATAATTAATTAACCTAAATAATTATAATTGCAAGTTCACTCCTTAATAAAAAAATTATATTTTGACCTCCTCATTATTATTTACTTAATTTATCTCAGGTTAAGGTTGCAGATTCTTGTTAATAAATTAAATTACTAAAAAATTATTTTTTAATTAACTTCTTTAAGTCCTTGAGTGGTCTATCTTAACTTATTTGTAATGTCGGATTAACATTATCCACCTGCAAAGTTTGACACATACAAAACTTATAAGCATTTCAAGGGGGTATCACTAATCTCTACACCGAGACTTGAATTCCATCCATAAATGACTTTCATCATACATTATACACCATTGCCCGATCTATGAGTCTTATTTATCCAATAATGAATATCATTCAATGGTTCAAAGTAATAAATGAGTAGTGCATTGTTCACTAAGTTTATTAAGATTAAGAGTTTTAAGTAAACCTAATAATCACGAGGTCTACAATATCTTATAAAATTAGTACAAAGACAATGACATCAAAATGGTCATGTTCGATACACACAAAGTGTACTAGCATAATAAGTTGGAATTATATTATTTTTCGTAATCAAGATAGTCCTACTAAAATATTCTGTTATAGCGCTAACGATGGTGTGTCCACCTACATATAAGACTGTGAATGAGAAAAATAATATTCCATAAGAACTAGTGATTTGATGTTATATGTGTAAGTCATATTCTATACACTAGATCACCTACTATGCAAAAATACAGGATTCCATAAATATATAAAATAATTAAATAGTATTCACATTCATGATTCTCTTTAAAATAGGAAAGACTAATTTATTAAATATAAATTCACAGCTAAAAATATTACATAAAACATGGTTTAGTCTACTGTTTCAGTAATTTCCCACTTAGACTCAAAGCCATGCTATAATGCATCTAACTCCCATCACCTCTATGTGACTATCAAAAGTCTTGGTTGATAATATCTTCATTAAAGGTTTTGTCATGTTCTTCTTCAATGCAATCTTAATAACTTTGACATAACCCTGTTCATAAACTCTTGAGTGAGATGATACTTATGATCGATATGTTTATTGTTATTATCATAATATAGTAAAATAATCGATTGTACTAAATGTACCACTCATAGATCCATTTGGAAGTTCCTTAGTCTACTTCTTACTAGGTTACCTTAGAGGTTGCCATATATATAGCTCCATGGTGGAATCATCAATGCATAATTTCTCAATACTCCTCTACCTAATGGCTCCGCCACCCAAGGTAAACCCATATCGAGGTAGTTTTTTTCTAGAATCCTGATGTGATTGAAAATATGAGTCAGTGTATCTAATTGGTACTATACTCTTTTCATGGTAAACTAGCATATCATCTTGGGTCCTCTTCAAGGAAATACGTATAAGATACCAAGGATGTGACTGACTTATCCCAAGTCCTTTCTATCAAATTTGCTAGATCACCACAATCTAATTGTAGACAACACTCCAATATTGTTATCAATGAGAATAATGGCATTTACACAAGACTCATTCGTACATTGATACAAACAAAAATATTTAATTACCTGATCAAAATAAATTTTTTAAGATCTAGACACCCGCTTAGCTATAAGATTGATTAATTTATCCATATACATATATACAATCGTCAAGATTCCCATTAAGGAATTCAGTCTTGACATACATTTGCAAATTTCATAATTGAAATGAGCCACAATGAATAAGAGAATCTGGATGGATGTTACCATAGCGACCGATAAGAAGTTTTCCTCATAATCGATACCCTTTTTTTGAGTAAATCCTTTCACCACAAGTCATGCCTTGAAGGTCTTTACCTTCTCGTCTACCCCTATCTTCCTCTTATAGACATTTACCTCCTATGGATTTTATCCCTTAATGTGGATCTAAAAGGTTCCAGACATAATTGTAATATGTAGATTCCATCTCAAATCCATAGCTTTAAGCCAAAGATTTGCATCTTTATCTTGGATATCCTCATTGTAGTTACAAGGATCGACTTTTAGTTCATTCGAGACCTTGTCATAAGAATATCCCCAAAACATAAATCATTTGGGTTGACGACCAACCCTCTCACCTGTGTTAGTGGACTAGTGACAACGCATTGTGCTATCTCATACTGTACTTGTGGTGCTAATGAAATTTATTGGTTCTCTCTCAACTTTTTAAAAACAATTTACTTTTGGGTTTATGTTCCATCACATAATCCTCTTTTAATAATAGGTCATTGGTTCTAACAATGACCTTATAAACCTTGGGATCACAGAATAAATAAAACTTTTCTTCTTTGTGATATCCTATGAAGAAACAAACTTTTTATCTTAATTCCAACTTATTGGTATCTCTTTTCAACACGTGTTAAACTACCACAGATCGAAATATGTCGTATACCAGGCCTACGCTCAAGATACAATTCCTTGGGTATATTATAAACCGCCTTTGAAGGTGTCGGGTTCAATTAATAAGTTATTATTTCTAAATCATATCCCTAAAAGGAATCTGAAAGATCTATAAAACTCATCATATAACGAACCATATCTAAAAGAGTCATGTTCATTCTCTCTGCTACACCATTTTTTATGGCATATCAGGACTAGACAATTGGGATGTGATCCCTTGATCTTCTAGATATAACCTACAGTTCCCTAAGAGGTACTCGTCACCTTGATTAGACCATAGTATATTGATACTTTTACCTCGATGCTTATTTACTTATGCCTTATACACTTTAAATTTCTCAAAGGCTTTGGACTTAAAGTGCATTAGGTAAACATACTCAAATCTTGAGTATTCATTGAAGAAAGTCATAAAACACTTGAATATCCCTCCTACCCAGGTCGTCATAGGCATAAGTTCCAAATATATGTTTAGTTCGCTAAGGAGGGTTATTTTTTCTTTAATTTGGTTCTGGTAAATTATGCAGAATATTAATTTGTTATGTGGGAGAGATAGGATTTACAATATGAAGATTATCCAATAATATTCCAAAACAAATAAAAGACTTATTTTTCTTAATAACCATAATGTCATTGAAATAAAATGAATATCCATAGAAGGCTAAGCTAGAAACTGAAATCCATTCAAATACAATCTTTTAAAAGTAAATCCATATCACTACGAAATCATAAATGAATATCTCCCAGAGAAACTACTGTTACTCTTTAGCATCTTCCATTGTCAGATAAATATATCCATCATTAAGCTACATGGTTTTCTTGAAACCCTACAAAATATTCATACATGTTTAGTGTCTCACGTACATAAACACCGGGTATAGGTAGTACGAACCGCAAATGCGATTCAATGATAAGTGAATGGAATATACATGTGTTGTTTTATTTATTGGGGATGACCGAACAATTCTTCTTCCACTATCCTAATGACTTGAAGTGAAAACACCCGCCCTTGGATTTTTTCACACCTCCTTAAGGTCCACGAGCTTCATGAGGAACCTGCAACACCCCATATTTTCCACGCCCATTTGAGCAGGACGAATGCCAAATACAGGGAGCGCTAAGCAATTTATATCATTCTTAGTATCAACATAAACAGAAAAGTGACATTAAATAAAAACCAACCACAATATAAAACTCAATAAAGGATGACAATAAAATAACTGAACTGAGATAAATCTAAAACTCCAATAAATTTAATCCACTATATAAATCTCTTTTATACAAATGTCTTAATTTAAATACAAGATACAATTATAATAACCTTTTATCAAAACTCCTGAATACTATTGACTACCGAAATGAAACAACCCTCATACTCTAAGGATGATAACTCAATCTAGCCCTACTATTCCTGTATACAACAATATTAATAATACCTATTGGGGGGGGGGGGGGGGGATTTGTGTCAGCTCCCTAAAATTGCAAGAAATAATTTACAGTACAAATACGACAATAATCGTTCGGATCATTTATGATAAACATGCCACCCTGTCGACACTCAGATGAAAGAGATACCTCACCCCCTCATCATAAGTGAAATACTAAACGAGCGTCCCAACCCAAGGCATAAACAATAATAATAAGTCTTTGTCACTTTATTAAAAAGTACTATCATATAACGACATACTAGAATGGGATGCGACTAACTACTCAAGTAGAAAAATATGTAACACTTCGTATTTTTATATCATTTAAATTGGTAGAATTAAAATAAATAAATTACTCGAATATGATTGTGCAAGATTAAGTGATTCGATTATACTGAATGTGTGCGTGGATTGAATAATTAATTTCCATGTTATGTGAATTATTATTATTACATGATTAGTATAACTAAAACGTGTTATTTATTGTAGACTTGGTTTCAGTATGTTCCGAAGTCATTTAAGAACTTTTTTAGGTGTTTTAAACATCCTAAGTTGGGCCCAGGGGATAGGTATACACTTAGGGAAGATTTTGGCCCAATTCGAATGTCATTTTAGGCTCATTTGAGGCCCCGAAATTGGGGTTTAAAAGGAGATACGAGATTGAGGGTTTTAATGGGATTATAAGCTAACTTCATTAGGCATCCCATCCACTTATAAGTTAACCTAACAGCCTTACACATTTTGGAGGAAGTTACCAAAGTTGGAGAAGAAGAGAGGAACAAAGGCTTATGAGAGGAGGTTTCTATCTCTCTAAAGGCAAGAATTTTCTTGCAGAACTTTTAATGATATGTTTCTTTATTCATATACATGACTCTTATACCAATTTCGGGTTATTGAATTGATCGGGGATAGAATTATAAATTGATTTGGATATAGGGCTATTTATAATTAATTGATATTAATTATGTCTTGATAAATAAGGACCTTGGTGACAAACCCGGAATTAATATCGTAAAATTGGAGAAATTTATATTAGAATCCATTTGATAGGATTGAATTATATTGCTGAATTTGAATCATGTATTGGTCTTACTATGCTGGAAATCTTAAGATGAGAATTATGAACTTGTCCGGTTTAGATAACTTGTGACTTTATGATCCAATAACTTGAAATATAAGGGACTATCTTATGTAGATTGGCTATAAATTCGTGTAGACACATTTTTATTGATTATGATATAATCGTGGTTATTTAAATTGAGTTGTATAAAGCCTTAAAAAGATTATGGAATTTTGGGGAAGAAACCTGTATTGAAAATTAACAAATCTTGGCTCACTGCCAAAACGAATCGATTCGGTTTGGAGTGAATCGGTCCGGCTCCTGAGGTGGAAATTTTTGGGGGATTTTTACAAGTCCAAGCGAGTATATGGGAGGTTGTCTAAGTGAAGGAATATTTAATTGAAAATGGATTTTTGTCGTTATGGTATAAATGGTGAATTTAATAATTAAGTAGAGTGTTAATATTCGAGGCAATGATTGATATTTCAAGGATTGTGAAATTAAGTTACGGTAGTTATGATAATAATTGCCTATTTACATTTTTTGCTATATGTATGTATTTATTATTTGTGTGGACATACCTGTATTCGTGGAAGGCCTATCGGTTGAGGTTGTGTTCGTCATCAAACCGTGTATCTCGCGTCGACTGAGATGGGCTAGGCGTAGTGTAGGTCATTATTTTAGAATCATAGGTTCACGGGCACCACTTCGTTATGAGAGAAGTGGGATGGCTAGATCCACCAACATTGCCGGGGGTATGGGCGTGAGATAGTGCACTCCGTAGTGATCACCCCACTTATGTATTTTTTGATTACGTCCGTTTAGTGAGGGACTCCTTCGAACTTATCGATAGAGCACGAGCTAAACTCCGAAGGTAGATGCCATCGTGTGTCGTACATGTATAAAGATGTATATATAAATTTGTATAAATTGAATAAGAAATTAACTTATATAGTCTAATGACGTAGACAACTTCTAATGGACACAATACTACATAGAATACATAATGTGATGTGCTTGTATTTCTGTGGGATAGTATTATGGGGCTAGTCATTGGAACTGTAATCATACGAGTAGGCATTCACCTCCCGATTACATGTGGGCTAGTTGCCCTTAATATTGTTATGTTAGAGTAGAGACCGAATTTAGAGTAGAGATCGAATTTCATGTTTGGGCTTGGGTTGGAAATGCATATAGTATTAAACTTAGATTAGGGATGAGATACTTACTTCATGTGAGAGACGATGGGCGGTTTGTAATGTGAATTGAATGCATTATTATCTATTGATTTTGTAAGTTAATTCTTGCAACTTTAGGGTGTTGTCCTAAATTATCAAAATTATTGTCCACGTTATCCCAGACAGGAACAACAGGGTTGACAGAGAATCAGACTTGCAGTTTCACTTGCTTAGTAGTGAATTCAACTCCTTGATTCTAGGATAGGTTGCTACTCTTTTTTTTTCAATTTTTTTGTACTCCAGAGAGTGTATGGGCAGAAGCTCGAGATGTATTCATTTCAGTCAATTATTTCTAGTTATTCTTAGGACAAACGTTTTATGATTTATGTGAGTTGAGACTTATGCATTGTCAGTTATTATGCCATATTTTTTTTTTCATTTGGTTGATTAAAATTAAAATTATATTTTTACGGTTTCATGCTAAGAATGGTATAAATTGCTAGACAAGCCCCATCTTTGACATATTGTGCATGGATAACCTTTACGTGGAAAATGAGAGTTATTATAAAAACACCTCAATACCCATATATACTTATTAAGATACACATGATCTCATAACCTAACATTTTCTCCTGCCTTAACATGTTTTAATTAAAAGTGTCCATCATTGAACTATAACGTATGTACACAATACGATCCCAAACTAACCACCACTCATGTCACCCGCACAATAAGACATACACAATATCATAACAAAACGCATAAATGTGACTAGGTCTTTAATCAAAATGTCCATCACAAGGTGAAACTAATTACATGTTTACTATCTCTCAAAACCTTAATTAAGCCCAACCTTGCAACATATTAAACATATACCACAAAATAGTATAAAGCATAGTTTTAAGCATACCCAAACTGTCCCAATCCCTATTCGGATTGCTCATTACATTCTTAGGTTTATCAACTCTCAAACCTTATTAAAATCATCTTTCTCGTTTATCACACTTAAATCATGAGTACTCTCTCTCTCTCTCTCACCCCCCCCCCCCACACGCATATATATATATATATATATATATATATATATATATATATACATATATATGCAGTCCGACTCTAATGCGGACGCAACTTGCAAATTTAACTTGCGGACGGATTCTTCCGTATTTTTTAAAAATTGCAAAAAAAACTTTTTTCGACTTGATTTTTTTCTATGATATTTCAACATTTTAGGGAAACCTTATAAAAAAATCAACTCAAAATAAATTGTTTTTCTATTTTTAAAAAATCAGTCAAATATATGCCAGTTTTTAAAGCTCTTTAAAACTAACTTATGCTTGACCGATTTTTTAAAAATAGTAAAACATTTCATTTTGATCTAATTTTTTTACAGGGGTCTCCTAAAATGTTTAAATACTATAGGAAAAAAAATCAAGTCAAAATTGAAGTGTTTGGTATTTTTAAAATATGCATAAAAATTCGTCCGCAAGTTAAATCCGTATGTTGCGTCCACATTAAAGCCTGGCTACGTATAGAGAGAGAGTCCCCCTCTTGTAAGGACTCCTTATGGTGCAGACCCCGGTACATACCTTTTTTTAAAATGGTAAAAAAATAAATTTTTTTATGAAATTTCATGGATATGATCTCCAAGGTGAGAAGATCATCTCCAATTTGTTTTTATTAAAAAATTTAATAAAAAACTGTTGAGATGAGGTGATATGTAGAAAAATGGTATAAATATGCATTTTCGACCGTTGAAATGTTGATGATCATCTCACCCACTTTTTAATTGAACTTTTTGATGAAACTTCACGGATATGATCTCGACAGTGAGAAGATCATATCCATGAAGTTTCATAAAAAAATTCAATCAATAAAGTGGTTGGCGCCGATCCAACATTTCAATGGTTGAAAATGAATATGTATACCATTTTTTTACATATCACCTCATCTCACTAGTTTTTTTATTGAATTTTTTGATGAAAAAAATTGGAGATGATATTCTAACCGTGGACATCATATCCATGAAGTTTCATTAAAAATTTTATTTTTTTACTATTTTAAAAAAATGGTATGTATCGGGGGGTGCACCATAAGGAGTCCTTATAAGAGACTTATATTTATATAATAAGATAAGTAGGGTCCATGATCGTGCCAACAAGGCAACAAAACAAAGATCCCGATTAAATCGCATCAAGCTTCTCTCACAAGCTTTGCACATTTGTCATTGTTGTGCAAGTGTGTCTCACACACAAAAATCTCTTCGACTTTGAATTTGGGAAGATTATTTTGCCAAAGAGGCACACCTTATTAGAGCACAAGGCTCGAGGCCTCCCTAGGAAAAGTTGTTTAGAGACACACGCTGCCCTATTCACTACACTCTTCCATTTGAGCAGCACAAGTTTCTTTCTCTCTCTCTCTCTCTCTCTCTCTCTCTCTCTCTCTCTCTCTCCTACTTTTAGCTTTGCATCTTCTCAAATTCCTTTCATCACCACGTCTAAAGTGAAACCCATGACCTTACTCCTCTCTAACTCCCCACTTTTAAACCCTCACTTCTCTCTCCTCTTCCTTTTTTCTACCGAGAATTTGCGATTTCGCTTAGTTGACGACCCTCCACCCTCTCAATCGCAACTAAAACTGAGAACAATGGTAAGTAAGCCTCCATCGCTCTCTACATCTATTCCTCTATTTAATCATTTCTCCTCATTTTCGATTTATTTTTCATGAAAAAATAGGATCTCTTCATCTTCATCCCCTCTTATATTAAAGGATGGACTTAAACAATTTTTTTTAAGGTTTGCAATTGTTGATGTAAAAAAATAAATTTGATCTAACTAATTAATCATAGATAAAATATAAAATAAAACTAAGACAAAGGATTTTTAAAGTGGTTCAGCCTTATGAAATGGCCTACGTCCAATGTTTCTATTGCAGATGTTTGCCTTAATCTCGATGCTGATTATAAGAGATTCCCCCCCACCCATGTGGAAGGTGTTACAATGTATTTATAGCCTTGGGACTGTGAGTATGAATAGGTGATATGCCGTTTAATAGACATATCCATCTGTACAATAAGAATGTTCATTAACTCCGATGTTCATTGAATGTACAATTGTCGCTTGGTCTTCCTGGTTAGATTCTCTGCATGCTATGCATATGTATTTGCCACGTAAGATGACACGTGTCTTTATATAGTTGGTCCACGTCTTCTGACTAATTTTTGTATCAACAGAAGCCCCCAATATTTCATAGTTGAGTTTTGATATGAGAGTGTGGAATATTTTACTCGAACGTTGCTCGAATACATTTGTCCGTCTTGATTACTTACAGATCTCCAACAATTAGGAATTTTTCTTCTAGTTTTGTCATTTAAGCGCAAAATGGCAAATTTGTAAATATTTTGAATCTGCGACAGACACTTGGGTAATTGCGTCTTTTATAATCTTTTAGCCGCCGAAAACGCAATCGTATTTTATAGTAATCATTTCTTATCATTCTTCCCGATGCAAGGCATTTAAAAGCGATAGAAAAATATCATCATCTACTTTTTATCTCCAGATTTCTAAGCTCTGTGTTTTCTTACTCCGTTTTTATATTAGCATTCTTTCCATCGTCCGCCTTAGCAGATTTCTAAATTCTCTGTAAGAATTTATTCCTTATTATTTCTTTTCCTTAGTCATCATGGTTTATCTTGTCGAATCTTTGGATAAATTTTGAGCCGATTTTGCAATTTTCTCTTGGGTTATTCTAAAAGAACCTCCTTCTCCATCTGATTTATTTTCTCTAGCTGAGGGGCACTAGTTTCCCTCACTTTTCATAGCTGAATGTGACTTTTCTTTTCCGCCTAATCCCTTGTGTTTGGAGTTTTGCTAATATTTCGATATTGTGCCTGCAAGAGTAGCTCCAAATACATAGAGGGTAGTTAATGGCGTACATAGGTTAAACTAGATTCATGGGACTCGTTTAGGGATCCCTGAAATTATGTTTTGTTATAAATGGGTTACTAGTTATACCCCATTTTATTTAAAAACTAGGTTTTTCAATAGAGCTTTAGTAGTCAATCTTCCCGATGCTAATAGGGACTATTTTGATCACGGGGTTATGGTGAAAAACTGGAAACACCTTCCATTAAAAGGAAATGATATGTACCAAGGTCCCAGATGTCCACTTTATGGCAATGGGATAAGTTGTTTTCAATTACTCGATTTAGCTTTGTTTACGTTTAATAAAATGCGTCACTGATATTCATGTTTGTTTTTGCAGCTGATAACAAAAGAAAGCCCCCAAAAGAGAGTGATATTAATATAAAAGCTTTGAAACTCATCTGGGGTTTGCATGAATCAGTTAACAGGGAGCACTTCAGAGTTGCTTCTTATTTGCTGAGATATAAAAACACCACCTCTTCTTTCATTGCTCTTCCTCTTGCCCCTCCTATGGTAATCGATCTTGATCAAGTACCAGCAGCTCGAGCAAGTGCCGAAGAACCCTCTTTTGACTTGAATACCGCTATTATTGATTTAATGATGAAGAAGAGGATAATGCCTACTTTCTTTGTCAAGTATGCTCCTGGCACTGATGGAGCAAAGAAGAGAAAAGGGGATGTCCCAGATGAAGGGATGAAAAAAGTGGATAGTACTCCATCCAAAGGAACCATTTATCTTATTAAGGAAGTCAGTAGGGAAACACCTGTTGTCCCAAAAGAGGCAACACCTTTGATTGAAGGTGTTGCTAGTACACAAGAAGAGGTAGCACCTTTTATTAAAGCTGCTCCTTTACGGAAATTGAGGAGAGGTCTTGCAGAAAAACCTATAGAAATATCTGCTCGACCCTCTGATATTGGGGGTCATTACTCATGAATTGTCACTCCAGCTTTTATTGCCCCAAGTTAGGCCAGGGGTTTGATCAAGTCTTGGACCATTCCGGAGTATCGAGCTGCTGGGGGTCCCCTTTCTCGAGAGAAGGTCTTTGATTTGGCGGTCGAGCATATCGCGTCAGTAAGTGTCGTCATCCCTACTACTTCATTTCCACCTACTGTATTCATATTCTAATTTGAGCTCATTTTCTTTTTTCAGTTTATGACGTGTTTTAATAATATCCTGGAGATGGATGAGGCTATCAAGGATTCAACTTTGTCCAGTGGGATTGAAGAGGCTTTTAATGGGTTTTCTCAATCCTTGAAGGACTCCCAAAAGACATACAAGGAAGACAAAGCTTCTTGGGAGAAGAAACTTCTCTCTGCAGAGTTAACTCGTGATCGAGCCATAAGTGCCTCCAAGGAGTTGGAGGAAAAATTAAAGGTCATCGTTTCCAGCAAGAAAGAAGCTGATGTCAAGCTTGAAGAGGCTGAACAGCATAAGAAAGACCTTGAGGAGAAGGTGAAGCTTGCTGAGGAACGTGCTTCTTCTGAGAAGACGAAGAGAAAGGATACGGTGAAGAAATCCTTCAGCTCCGGTTGGGACAAGGGATGGAATAGAGCTTTAATCTCTATTACTTGCTAGATGGAGTATGCAAGTCTGAATTACTTCAGGGAAAAATGGGTCGCAGCATTAAAAGAGTTGAATGTTGCTGATGATTCTGAGTTATTTTAAAAACACACTCACGACCCTCCTCCTACTATTGACGAAGAAGAAGCTGCATTTGATGAGTTTTCCCTGATAATAGTGGAACATTTTCCTGTTGCCACTGCTCCTTAACCCTCCGATCAAGTTTAGCGAGCATCAGCTTCTATCGAGCAACACCAGATGCCTCCCGAGAAACCAACTCCTTCATCCCAACCTGTTGATGGTGTTATAGGAAATAAGGAGAAGGTGTAGCATTTCTCGACTTTTTATTTATGTTATTCTTCTGCTTTTTCTTTCTCTTCTTGTAATTTTAGCTGTAACCTCTCCTCTTATGATTAATAAAATGGGTCGTTGTTGTCTAATTTGAATTTCTCTTGTCTGTATCATTATTGATGTCATTTTATTTTTCCTTGCTAGTTTATTTCCAGGATGGAACTCTTATCAGCTCATGACATTGAGTTAATGAGAAAATGTAATGATTACTTTAAAGCGGGTCATACAGATTTTACTGAGGTCTAAATAATTGATATCCTTAGATCCGATGCTTCTAAGTGAGCAGTTGATGCATACTAATTCTTGCAGTGTTTGCTTAATCGTGCTATGGCCAACAACGTGGCTTATTACGAAATGATTGAAGACCTTCAAGGGATGATCGAAGAACTCCAGCTTCAGCACAAAGAAACCATCGCACTCTTACACGAAGGTTATGAGAAAAAAATACCAACAGTTGAGTGATGATAGGGGCTATGACAAGTTCATCTCTGCCCATGAGAAAAAGGAAAGTGTGTCGAAACTTGAGATTGAAGAGCATAGGAATATTGCCAAGATGCTAGAGCAAGAGAATATCGCGTTGCAAGAGGAAGTGAATCAACTCAGATATGTTGCCTCATCTTCTTCGGGAGCCTCAGTTCCAGTTAACAATGAAGGCTTTTCCTTTTTAGAAACTGAGAATGCTGCCTTGAGAGAAGAGTTAGAGACTTTGAAACGAACCGGATCTACCCCGTCTGCTCGTGGCAGAGCAAGGCCTTCTACCCATGGACGAGCAAGGGCTGGTCGGATTAATATTGAAGAGACGAGGACCCAACTGACTTTAGAATATCAAGTCATGTAATTGACGACAAAAAATCAAGCCTTGGCAGAAATGTCTAAGAACTCCAACTAGAGCTCTGCACTGGAAAGTAAAAAAATGTTGGTGAAAAAGCTCCACGAGTAGCTTGAGAGATTGACTTACCAATTTCACAAATAGCCTAGAGAATTCTAGATGGAGGGATATAATGAAGCGTTATGACATCTCGCGCTCGGTTATAACAATCCGACAACGAGGGATAAAAAAAGGGATGGTTGAATGCCTTATGTGTAATGAAAGTTGATCGAGAACTATCCTTGTGGAATTAGAGTGAGCCTGGATTACTTGACTTACCTGTTCCTCCCTTTATACTCGATGTCAGCTGGATTCCAGCTCGTGCCATTTCTCAGTGTTTCATCTCCCGGTATCTTGGTGATTACGAGCTTCATTTAGAGTTTGAGATATCTCATCCTCAACATTTGCTTAATCGACCATGTCCGAGCAACGTCAGAATGCTATAAGATATGAACTTTATCAATTCTCCCTATTCGTTAGATGACCCTCCAGTCTTGATGGAACATGTGGCAGAATCAAAGGGAAAGAAGCCCATAGAATAGGAAAATTGTACTAAATGAAACAAAATTCATGTTTATGTGGTCTGCTTGTGGTTAATAAATAAAAATTGATCTTTCTGTCCTTCGAAATACTTGGTGAGATGTGTTTCTCATTTTTGTTGATGAATGTATATATATATATATATATATATATATATATATATATAGGGACAATTTGTCCTGTTTTGCCTAGACAATGGAGCTTGTCCCATTTACTGCCTAGTTGTAGTGACTTATCACCTATTAGTGCCTAAGCAATGGGGTGATTTTCATCCCATGTTCCTGCGTAGTTGTAGTAATCGCGTTGGGATTACCTTGGTGCCTAGACAATAGATGCCCCATGAGGTCACCCATATTTTTGCCTAGTTTGGGATATCTCTTGAGATCATCCGTGATCAAACAGGCTTTGCCTTGTATGATTGTTATGCCAACTTTATTGGTCAAATTTATTGGTGCCGAGCAACCGGAGTTGGTGGTTGTTGAATGCCGACCAAATTTACTTACTGGTTGATGATGTTGATTAACCGAAATTGATGTAATGTGTAGCACTAGTACTCCAATAAAAATTAAACAAAAAAGGAATATGGAAAAACCAACACTTTTATTCATGTAAAGAGAAATGTGTACATGTAAATTTGTATTACTGGCAATACTTGCGCAAATGCTCTGCATTCCATGCATTTTTAAATTCTTCCCCTTCTAAAGTTTCTATTATGTAAGTCCTAGGGCGAATAACTATAGTTACTCAGTAGGGCCCATGCCAGTTAGCTTCTAGCTTATTATGCTTCTGAATCACCTTCTTGGGCACATAATCCCCATCCTTAAGTTCACATTTCTTCACTCTTTTGTTGTAGAACATGGTTGTTCTCTGTTGGTAGGCTGCGTTCCTGATTGCCTCATCTTCTCCAACTTCCTCGAGCATGTCTAGGTATAAGCGTCTCATCAAATTGCTTATATGAGAGTTGAAATTAAGTACCCTGTGTGTTGGCATGCCCAATTCAACTGGGATAACTGCTTCGCTTCCAAAGGCTAGCATCTAGACTGATTCTCCAGTAGCTTTTCGGGGTGTTGTGCGATATGCCCATAGCACAAAGTGTAGCTCGTTAATCCAATTTCCTTTTGCTTTATCCATTCGTTTCTTCCAGCCGTTCATTAGAGTCCTATTCGTTACTTCAGTCTGCCCATTGCTTTAGGGATGGCCCGGTGAAGAATGGATCTTTTAACATTGGATTGATGATAATACGCAGCAAATTGCTCATTATCAAATTAGGTTCCATGGTCTGTGATAAAGGCATGTGGCCATCCGTACATGTAAATAATATTCTTCCATATAAACTGGTAAACCCTTTCGTACGGCATGTCAATGAGAGGTTCCGCCTCAACCCATTTGGTGAAATAGTTGACAGCAACTACCAGACATTTAAATCTTCCTTTGGTGGTTAGCAGAGGCCCGACCAAGTCGATGCCCCACATAGCAAATGGCTAGGGGAAGTAATGGGCGTTAACAATGCCTGGGGAGTTCTGCGAACGAAAGAGAAACGTTAGCATTTATCACATTTCTTCGCATAGGTTGTGCAGTTAACTCTCATCATTGGACAATAATATCCCTGCATCGTTAACCTCTGTAGGAGAGTGAAACCTGCCACATGAGCCCCACAAGATCCTTCGTGAACCTCTTCAATCAGGTCTCTCACCTCTGAAGGATGCACACATCTTTGTAGACCTGTAATGATACCTCTTCTGTACAAAACACTATTATTCAGTACATATCGAGCCACTTTAAACTTCAGCCTCTTGGCCTTAAGTTGGTTAGTTGGCACAATCCCTTCCTTAATGTATGCCCTGATGGGGTCCATCCAGGATGGTCCCATATTTAGGGTAATGAATTTCACTATTAAATCTTCATCTATGCTCCATCCTATCAGTATCTCGATAGGAATTATTCTTCGTAGCTCGGTGCGAGTAGCTAAAGCTAATCGAGCTAGTGCATCAGCTCTCACATTCTCCAATCTCGGTATCCTAATCAACTGAACTACTATAAAAGTGGACACAATCTCCATGGCTTTGGCGTAATATCTTGACATCAAATCTCCCTTCGCCGTATACAACCCCAGAATCTGTTGTATAATTAATTATGAATCACTAAACGCGGTGACTTGCTCTGCATGCATTATTTTTTCTAAACTGAGGCCCACGATCATAACTTCATATTCGGCCTCATTATTGGAATCTTTAAATTGAAAACGCAGAGCGTATTCGACATCTAATCCATCAGGGCTATTAAGAATTATTTTGGATCCACTTCCTGTTGCACATGAAGAATCATCAACATACAAGTTCCACGCAAGTATACCATTATCGAACTCTTGATCTGATAAGATTCCCTGATGGAATATTTGGTGCTTCCTCTTATCATTCTCCACTTCTGGGCTGTTTCCTGATGGTTCTTTATGCTCGGTGATTGTCCCCTTCGTGATAGGAATTGATCGGGGGTAGTCTTTGATGATTCCATAATATCCACTAGTTGTTCTGCATTAGATCCTTGTTCGTCGGAGGTATCTGGGTAAGTGAATTACGCAAGGAAATCTGCCACCACTTGCCCTTTGAGTGATGACCATGGTTCATAAACCATGTTATACTTGTCAAGTTTGACTGCCCAGTACATTAGTCTTTCGGATTTTTCTGGCTTATGCAAGGCCTGTCTAAGTGTCATATCAGTGCACACCACTATGGTATGCGCCTGGAAATAAGGTTTCATCCTCCTACTCGCCTCTATTAGAGCTAATGCTAGCTTTTCCAACTTTGGATATCTAGTTTTTACTCCTCGAAATGCTTTGCTGGTGTAGTATATGGGCTTTTGTACTCTATCCTCCACTCTTATCAACGCTGAACTGACGGCACTCTCTGAGACGACTAGATACAAGTATAATCTTTCACCCATAATCGACATGGATAACAATGGAGGTGTCCCAAAATATTTCTTCAATTCTTGAAACGCCTGCTCGCATTCATCATTCCACCCAAAAGTTGTTTTGAGAATTTTAAAGAATGTGAGACATCTGTCCCTTGCTCTCGATACAAACCTGTTAAGAGCTGCAACACGGCCTGTGAATCTTTTTACTTCCTTCTTCGTAGCAGGAGATCGCAATTCCAGTAAGGCTTTGATCTTCTCTAGATTCGCTTCAATGCCTCGCTGATTCATAATATACCCGAGGAACATGCCTTCTCGTACACTAAATATGCATTTCATCGGATTCAGCTTCATCTGATATTTGTCCAACTGATTGAAGGTTTGGTTGAGGTCAACTAGATGGTTGGTGTCTTTCTTGCTTTTAGTTAGCATATCGTCGATGTAAACCTCCATGTTTTTACCGATTTGCTCTGTGAAAACTTTATTCATCAACCTCTGGTAGGTAGCACCTGCATTTTTAAGTCCGAAGGGAATAACATTATAGCAGTATGTTACCTTTGGGGTAATAAACGAAGTACTCTCCCTATCTTTTGGTTTCATCTTAATCTGGTTATAGCCGGAGTAAGCGTCCATGAAGCTCAGTAATTCGTGCCTTGAGGTAGCATCCACCAATTGATCAATTCGAGGTAATGGAAAGTGATCTTTCGGGAAGGATTTATTAGGATCTGTGAAATCTACACACATCCTCCACTTGTTATTTTTTTTCTTCATCATCACAACATTGGCTAACCAATCGGGATATTTGACATCTTCAATGAATAAGGCCTTTTGTAGTTTCTCAATTTCCTCCTGGATGTCTTGGTTCTTCTTTGGGATAAAGACCCTTCTTCACTGCTTCACTGTCTTAATCTCCTTATTAACATTGAGCTCATGGCATAGGAAGGCTGGGTTTATTCCCAACATATCTTCATGACTCCATGCAAAAGCTTGCTTTCTTTACCGTAAAAAGGCCACTAGTTCCTGCTTTATTGACGGATCCAGTGAAGCGCTAATTTGAGTTGTCCGTTCTAGTCATTTATTATCCAGAATGACATTCTTCATAGCTTTGATAACCTGACCCTTTATAAGCTGGGACTCATCCCTAGGGTCCAAAGTCTTGACTTCGGCATTTTCAGACTCATTCACCTGGTAGGTGGTAGTTTTCTTCCTGCCCCCTCTAATTCCTCCTGTTCGGCAGATGAATAGTAGCATTCCTGAGCTACTTTCTGGTTGCCTTTCACAATTCCAACCCTGAAGTTGGTCAGAAATTTCAAGCATTGGTGTACCGTAGATGGCACTGCCTCTAATTTCTTCAAGCCTACTCTCCCTATGATTATATTGTAGGCTGATTGTATATTCTTGTCTATTATAAAAAACCATACTTTCTCTGTTCTGTAAGAAGGCCAGGTGCTAATGAGCATGTCCAACTTAATCGTCCCAAGTGGAAAAACCTTCTCGCCAATAAATCCAAGGAGGGGCCTGTGATATGGCTCCAACTGGGCTAACTTAAAATTTAAACTATCAAAATAGGGGTATAACATGACGTCCGCAGAGCAACCATTGTCTACCAATACTCGTGAAATCACAACATCCTTCATTCACATCTTGACCACCAAGGGGTCGTCGTGAGGATATAGTACGCCTACAAGATCATTTTTTGAAAAAATGATAAACAATTTATCCTTATTCATTTTCCTTGGGCAAGCGTCTTCGGCCAAATTTATGCGTTGTATGTAAGAACAAGCTCGAGCCTCATTGAGGTAAGCTTTCCGTTCAGCAGTATGATCTCTTCCTCCTGCATCACCACCTGTAATCACATTACATTCAAATGATCCAAAGTGGATTGAAAATACCTCATGCTCTGGTTGCCTTGGATTTTTGGGGAGGCTGGGATCATCCTCTGGATCGTCTTCGTGGTCTCTCTTTTTATCGTCTTTTGTTCGGTGAGGATATTTGGAACTTTGTCTTCCTCTCTCGTTAGTCTTCCCACTATTTTGGCGATCAACGAATTTACTCAATTTTCCACGCCTAATGAGTGCTTCGATTTCATTTTGGAGAGCTATGCAGCGCTTGGTCGTATGGCCATGATCTCTATGGAACTCGTAATATTTGGACTTATCCCTTTTATTGGGGTCTGTCCTTATTTTCTCCAGCCACGTTAGCTCCTCGTTGTTCTTGATCTCCTCCAGGATATGGTTTATGTCCACCTTCAAAGGAGTGTAATTCCCATACTTCTTCAACTGCTCGAACGCCTCCTTGCCTTTTGGTCGCTTACCGTTCCCATTGCACTTTTGATCCTTTTTCTTCGCTGTACCATCAACCTTGGTCTCCGCTTTAGCGTCACCAGTCTTCTTTGCATCCATGGCCTCTTCGGCATTCATGATTTTAGTCGCTTTTGCCATTAGGTCTGCCATGGATTTAGGGGGAACTTTGGCCAAGGTATAATATAACTTGTGAGGCAAAAGGACGCTATCAGTGCTGTAATTGCTGTCTTCTCTTTGTAGTCGATTACCTCAAGTTTCTCGTTATTAAAACGAGTGATGTAATCCTTGGTACTTTCTCCTATTTTATTCCTCACACGCAGTAGGTGTGCTACTCTCTTAACTGGATTCGCACTGAAATAGAAATTCCTTATGAAGAGCTCTACTAGCTGATGGAAAGTAGAAATCTTGCCCCGAGGAAGGTTATTGTACCATATCTGGGCTGACCCAGTGATTGTTCCTGAAAATGCCCTACACTTCATCTCATCGGGTAATGCGTAGATATCAGCAACAACTTGATACTACTCTTTTTGGAGGACGGGATCAGTTTTTCCATTGTACTTAGGAGTTACTACCGGAGCCTTAAACTTTGATGGTGTGGGAAAATCCACAATTGCCTGGACAAAATTTCTTTGGAGAGGGTTCTTGGCCTTAGCCATTTCCCCTAACCGGTCTTCCAGTCTTTAAATTGAACCCTTCCACGCATCGTTCCCAGCCTCTCACCTATTTATCTGAGCAACAGAGTGCGCTGAATTTTCCTCCTGGGATCTTTCACCATGTGTCGTTGTGTGTGATTGGGCAGAACCCTCCCTTAGCTCGGTTGGTTGTTGAGAATTTCTCGACGCAATCCTAGGGGGATTTTTATTCCTCCTAGGTCCCAAACGGTCAAAGGGAGAGACTCTGCTCAACCGTTCCAAAGAACTTGTTCGCTCAGGAGTTAAGGTGACATTCCGTGGATAATCAGTAGCTCTTACAGATGAAGTTCGTCCAGGTTGATATGAAGGATCGTTGGATCTCTTAGTATGATGAGAATTACTGTGCCTGGGCTGTGAAACGTTCGGGAATAGTGTACGTCTAGTTCTTGATGATGGCAGATGGGTGTTACGCTGAAAGCTTCATTGACCTGACTTAGCAGGTGATCTATTGCGAATAGTTTGAATGAGTTACCGCATGGTTTCCTGCATAGCCGTTTGCCCTTGGGCTAAATTGGTTACTATTATCGTAAGTTCATTGATAGTTGGGGGAGCAGAGGGGTTCGGAGGGACCCCGGTATTGTTCCTATTACTGGATTATGAGATTTCAGCCATTAGTGATAAAGGTTGAGTGAAAAAGGGTACTGACAATCGTTTCCCACAGACGGCTCCAATCTGTTGATGTAAAAAACTAAATTTGATCTAATTAATTAATCACAGATAAAATATGAAATAAAAGCAAGACAAAGTATTTTTAAAGTGGTTCATCCTTATGAAATGGCCTACGTCCACTGTTTGTATTGCAAATGTTTGCTTTAATCTTGATGCTGATTACAAGAGATTCCCCCCCCCCCCCCATGTGGAAGGTGTTACAATGTATTTATAGCCTTGGGACTGTCAGTATGAATAGGTGATATGCCGTTTAATAGACATATTCATCTGTACAATAAGAATATTTATTAACTTTGATCTTCATTAAATATACAATTATCGCTTGGTCTTCCTGGTTAGATTCTCTGCATGCTATGTAGCTCGGGACGCTGAGTAGCTCGGCATGCTAAGTAGCTTGGGACGCTGAGTAGCTTGGTGAGCATATGTATTTGCCACGTAAGATGACACGTGTCTTTATATAGTTGGTCCGCGTTTGCTGACTAATTTTCGTATCAACAGCAATCATGGATTTAGGTTTTGGGGGCTTGAAAATTTGATCTTTTGTGCGATTTTGAGGTTTCAATTCCCTGGTATACCATTTGTTTATGTTTCTATTTGGTTTAGAACTTTTTTTAGATCACAAAACTATTTTTCTATGCTTGTTCATAGCTTGATTTATGGACCTGAAAACGTCTTCATTTTCATCCTTTAGAAAATAGGGTTTTGGGGATTCAAATATTTTTCGGTTTAGATGGTATATGATTTGCAGGTACTAATTTGGTCTTATTTTGCATGCAAACACAGGCACAGATCTGCCTCCCTCTCAACTCGATCATGTCCTGGACTTTTTATGGTTGTAATAATAGCTAGAGATTATACAAACAGGTACTTTTGGCTCGATCACTTTCCCCCAAAAGGTACTTTTGTGGTTGATTTTAACTCATCAAATTTACAGTTTATGAGATATACATATATCTCACACACATTATTAATTTTTTGTGTAGTCATTAATAGAGACGAAATGGTAGGCTGTGGTGAAGTTTATGACTGCTGAACACCCTTTTTTATGTTGAGTATCATATGGATCAGGAGCTAACATATTGTATATTTTGGGTTTAAGATTTCAAATTATAGTTTTATTGGGTTACGTTTTGTTAATTCTATTGTCTATTAAGTTTTATTTTTATATTTAAGCGGCATTTTTTTTTATTTTTCAGATTTACCAAGCATTATTTATTTTTTAGATATAACAGTGATTGAGTTTTGCAAGGGCGTTATAACAATGGAAAGGTGTTTTGTAAGTTTAATAGGCTTTTAAAGATGGGTTAAGTTTAATAGCTCCTTTATTATATAGATTACTCATATTAGCTATTGGGTTGATCTCTCTCTCTCTCTCTCCCTCTCTCTCTCTCATATTTTTTGCAGGTTCGGAGAGCCTTTTGAGCTATTGGGTTCATCTCTCTCTCTCTCTCTCTCTCTCTCTCTCTCTCTCTCTCTCTCTCTCTCTCTCTCTCTCTCTCTCTCTCTCATATATTTCTTTTCCACGAACATATTGTTTGAGATATTTCATTTGCACAACAGGTATATGTTGTGGTTTAATTATTTTTATGATTGTTATTAAACTACAACCATTTAAGTTTGTGGTTTAACCATAGGTGTTCAGGTCATTGATTAACATAAATAGTTGCGATTTATTAAAATAGTTACGATTTATTATTTACATTTTTTTCACACTACTAAAATGATATTTAGGATTTAATGTGTACAAAAATCTTATACGTGACTTATTTTACAGTTGGTATTTATCCACGGGAACAAAGGTACAGAAGGTTGAGACACTTAGGCTTTGGAGGAGAAGGCCTACTATTTTTTGGTGTGTTTATTCCAAGAGTTTTTAACTTATTACTATGTGAGTTTTTTATTTTTATTTTCTGGAAACCTGATTTGTGATTTATTTTTTTGTCATTAAATCGTCCATGAACGATAAACAACCTTAAGTAGTTGAAGTTCCAAACTGAAAAATAAAATGTTCTATAATTATTAACTATTAAATTAGATGCACACAACCATTTGTTGAAATGTATCACTAAAGACAAATATGTTATTTTCCCGGGGATCATTTTATTAGATATAAAATGAACTTCTGAAGACTAATATATCATGACAACAACAATTTTTCTTAATAGTTTTTTCTTCTTCTTTTCTTTGGCTCTCTCTCCAATCTTTTCAATTTTGTAATTTTGTTTTATTTTAGATTGGTATAGAAAACACATATTGTGATGTGTTAGTCAAACATATATTGGTTCCTATTGCAGAGATACTTAATCTTCTGTTGAAGTAATTTTCATATTGCAAAAATGAGTTAATGGATTTTTTTTAGTAATGCTACATATCCCAAATAACTCCCCCAAATGTCCCCCAAAATGACTTAGTTTTTGTGCCCTGCCGGGACCCCCACCACATGGCAATAGATGACAAGCATGTGAGAGAATGACGTGGTGTCCACATCAGATTTGGGGGACATTTGGGAGAGTTATTTTGTACTCGTAGCATTATTTTTTTTTTACCTTCAACTGCAGATCAATTGTGAAATATATGTTTTTTCTCCGTAGCATTAGCACGGTGATAGAGTCAACTCCTGTAGGTTGATTTGGGAAAGATTTTGGTTCCATATGTTTGTTATATATATTATCAGTCACTTCTTTAGATCTTTTTTGTTTTAATTCTTTTTCATCACTTTCAGTTATAACCACGGGTTAACAATGTTAAAAAGAAGGAACATGAGTTATTTTTAATACCTAGAATACGAATGTTACAATTTAGGCAATTCGAAGAAAAAAATACTTCGAATTACTTTAGCTATAAACCTTGCAATTGTCATGGTATGTCGTGTACATGTAATTATCGTGTCAATGTTTATTTAGTTACATATTATTTTATGTCCATTTTTATCGCCTATATCCTTTAATTTTGTTTTATAAAACTTTGATAAATTTTATAAATTATTAATTCTCACGATATGTCATGTATAAGTAATTTTGTTTTATGAAAGTTTTGATAAATTGTAAATTGTAATTGTCCATTTTATCTCTTATCTACATTTGTTGTGTCAAAGTTTTGGTTAATATAAAATATATTGATTTGGAGTATAAAATGTCATTTTTGTCATGGAATTCAAATATGCCTAAATATGGGTGGAGACATTGAACATTTTTATCCGCGTGAGACCAAAATAGATGCGTATTCTAATAACTTTAGTGGGGACATATTAAGCAAAGTGGATAGTACTATAAACAAATGAGATTATGGCCAATTTTTTTTTAAATTACACTTTGTTTTATCGGGGAGCAAAAATTTTGCGATGTGTAATTACGTAATTTGGAAATTTTTATCGTTTTGCCATTACGTACTTTGAAATTTATGCCGTGTCTTCAGGCACGGGCATTCCATTAGTATATATATATATATATACAAAAACATCAAACTAATTGTCCAAAATGAGATTAAACTAAATTAACCAACAAATACCCCAATTGAACCCAACCAGTAGGGCCAGATCGATGTGATCCGATCCGATCCAAATTCGGACCAATCCGATCTTCCTAAATTTGGCTTCTTCTTCCAAAAAACATTTATGGCAGCCCCATCCTCCATTAAAGCTAAACCAAAGCCTCCAAACTTCCAGTTACATAAACTATATAATCACAATCCCAATTAGATTTCTCTATAAATAACGATATTCTAACACTAATTATGGATCAAATATGACAATACCCAATTTAAACCTAACTTCATTCTCAAAGTTCAATCAGTTCAATTACCATGTGATTTTAGATTCCAAAACATCAAACTAACATAGGACATTCATATTTACAATTGTTTCATCCGTAAATATGCATTATAACGATAAAATCGTAATTCAAATGATTAAATTAATGATTTTCAATAAAAATCCCCAATTAAGTTAGATTACAAGACCCTCCATTGGTTTAATTCATAAACCTAATTAACCCTAATAGGAACATGATTAAGGTAGTAGATGCAATCCCTAAATATGATTTGAAATCCCATATCAAAATACAAGACATTAAAATTATAAATAAGTTACAGATTATACGATGATAAAGCAAAAGATTTTTTTCCTGAATGATACGAATGAGTTATTATTCCTCTTAATCCCTTGTTCTTCCTATTTAAACCTCTTCCCAAATTATTCCAATCCTCTAGGGCTGCTAGTTTTTTTTTTTGTGCGTAATATGCTCAACTAATGAGGATTAACACCCATAAAATAAGTCTAAATTCATAGGTGTCTTAAAGGCCTATTTATGGGCCTCTAAATGAGCCCAAAATACTACCTAAACTAGTCCAAAATTTATCCCAAAGTTATACCTACCTCATAGGCCCAATTCAAAGCACTAAAGTCACATATTTTGGTTTTCCTTTTTGATCGCCTCCTCACCAGTTTGCTCAAGAGAAGTTGCATTTAGGAAAAAAAATGTACCCTCTTCAATAGTCAAAACTATATTTGAATTCCTTTTCTAATCAATGTAACTAGATGTGCGTGGGGGGATGCGCGGGGCATACATGTGCACAAGGAAGGCGTGTTGCGTCTATTCTCATGTGTTTACGTGTTTACCCCATGGGACGTGAGAATTATTGTCTCTCGATCTTTGTTTCCCCCTGAGGTCAGTTTTGTAATTGTGGCCCTAGAAGATGTTCAACACAATATCCATTTTTTTGCACGCATTATTTGGCCTAAGCCATTCTTCGTGCAAGAGGTAGTCGGTTGTTCAGAGTCGTTAGTTTATTTTATATAAAACAAACAAAATTAGTCGATTGATCCCTTTTGGGCTTACCCTAAGTAAGGTTGAGGCCTGTGAATGATCCAGATATTCTTGGTGTTTGTTCGGGAATTATGTTACGAGTGGGAAGGTATTAGGCCCAACTTATTCTTTATACTTAGTTATATACTTATTATCTCTTTTGCATTTATAGTTACTTTTAGTTTATTTTAGAACATTATGAGAGACCTTAGTTTAAAAATCCCTAAAAATGTAGATATATACTTAAGCATAAAAATGATATCAGTACGAGGTGCAGAAACATCACATAAGCAGTAAGGGTATACAAGAGTACTTATGTGTGAATATGTATTCGGGTAACGTGTGGTCGTTAATGTGTGTATATGTAACGAAATACCGATAGTGTGTTAAAGTATTCGTGACTTAAGATAGTTGGACATCTTGTTTGTGGTGAGAGATGCATGTATCTCTATATGCACAATATATCGAAAGACTTATTGCAAATGTTTGTGCCCATGATAACAACTCGATATTGTGCCTACATAATCATGTACTCACGAGATCAAAGCCAATGTAGTTTGGTTCTGAAGTAAGCCTCGTGAAAAGTGTTCCAAAAGTGATGTGTGTGCAAGTGTGAGGAGTTGGATTTGTAATACCCTCGTGTTTTCATAATAAATTATTTTTGATAGAATTTAATTAAATAAATTTGTGAATAAATTGCTTCATGATGATTGCCTGTTCATATGATTCAATTATGCATAATTTCTTCACTCGTAAAAATAAATTTTATGTTAATTAGATTATTATTACGTGGTGTTTAAACATAATAAAAGTGTGTAAATTGGTTAGATATAGTTTATGCACGTTTCAGAGGGAATTGGGAATGCGTTTGGGCATTTTAGAGATCTATAGTTGGGCTCGAGGCATGGGTATACTCTTAAGAGAGTTATTAGGTCAATTCGAGTAGTGTCTTGGGCTTATTTGGGGGCCCAAAAGTAGTGGTTTGAGTGTAATACGAGAGTAGGGGTTATAAGATGATAAGAGTGTAAGAGCAAATATTTGAGTTGTTCATAGCTTAGGCTTTTAATTTTCACTTTGGCGTATTGGGTGTATTCTATTACAAATCGACGTGCACTGACACGTCAAACCAAACTCCAACATCTCCAAGTTCAAGACTTCTCTACATCTCATGAAGGTATAAAACTTTTGGGTCTACATAATTATTCATATTCATATTTGGGATGTATTTTTATAAAAAAATGAGGCTGCAATTTTAAAGATTTTAAAATTAAAAATTTATTTTAAGCCTCTTTCAAATGAGAAGGAATCTCGTTCGAACAAAAAGGGCTTTTCGTTTGATCACACTTCGAATGACCATCTAACGAAGTAAGGACTGCTTGGCAGAGAATTGTCATTAGAATCTCGTTAGATAGCGTTTTTGAATGAACTGACTTTTTTTTTAACAAAATAACTTCCTTGTTCGAACGAAACCTTGTTCTTATTTGAACGACCCTTATTGTCGTTCGAACGAGCCGTCGCCTCGAAAATGATGAAACGTCTATAAATACCTATTTTAAGCCCTTTTTTGCACGAGACTTTGGAAAAAACATGAATAGAAAATTTAAGCCAAAGTTTTTCCATCTTTTGAGTTTCCAAGAACTTTTGATTCACAAACTTTACATCCCCAAATATTATGTGAATCTTTTTGAAACCCTAGAATTTTTTATATCTTGCATACACCTTGTGTTACAGCTTGTTGAGAGGATTCTCAATGGCTAAATTAGTGAACCAAGGGTTCATTACTAAAGGAAGAACAAGACTAATCGGTGGATACCGAGGGTACCTTTAGACAACTTTGGACTGAGTTGTTTTCTTCAAAAGGTTTTGAAAACTCTGCATATTATACTTATTCAGTCTCAGTAGTCTGTAAGTCGATTCTCTATAAAACATTCTAAACAACTAAACATAGGTTTTTCCTTGCAAAGAGATTTTTCATCATCTTATATGCTTTTGCTTGTTTGGCTTGATACTTGTAATTATATATTTGGACACTGTTTGCATGCACACAATAATTAGTTAAATGTTAAAATTTGATTAAAACTTGGATTTGTGTGTTTGAGGCATTTAATTAAATAAGTTAATCCATTAGTTCGTACACACTTATAAATTGGTATCAGAGTTGGTTGCACTAATTTATTATGTAATCTTTTTTTTGCAAATATTTTTTATACCAATTTTTAAAAAAATTGTTGATCTTTAAAAAGCCAGAATTTAATGGTTAACTTGTGTAATCGAATGCCTATTTTTTATGGTTAAAACTATGCATATTGGAAAGCTAGGATGAGGTCTTCTTTAAAATCCATTGATGAACGTGTTTAGTTAGTTTGTGAAAGAAGGTGGACTCCACCCACAGTGACTGTAAATAATGTCGTTAGCCCGAAACCTGTCTCTTCATGGACATAAAACGACTTTAAGTGGAGTAATTTTAATTCTCGCAGTTTAAATGCTATTTTTGGAATCACCACTCATGACGAGTTCCACCACATTATGATGTGTACCACGTCTAAATAAGCTTGGGACACCGCCATCTCACACACGAGGGAACTAATGCTATAAAGGCATCCAAGCTACAAAATTTGACCACCCAATTTGAGACCATTACCATGATAGAGTCCGAGTCTTTTGATGAATTTTATGCGCATTTGTCGAACATAGTTAATTCTTATTTTAATTTGGGTGAGAAGATTCCTGAGACGAGAGTTGTTAAGAAAATTTTGAGGTCGCTCCCTGCGCACTTTATTCCTAAGGTCACTGTGTTAAATTCGTTAAGAATCCCAAATACTCTTAGGTTAGAAGAACTTGTAGGAGATCTACCAGCCTATGAGATAGATATGTTTCTTAAAACTATTAAGCCTAAGGAAATATGGATTGCTTTAAACACTCAAACTAAGAAAAAGAGTAAAAATGAAGTTTTTGAGTTCGAATCTATAGTTTATTTTGATATTGGTGAATTAGACTTATTTGCGAAAATTTTCAAAAAGTTTCTCTAACTTAAAAACCAAAATACTTCCAAAGAAAAGAAGATTTTTGAGAAAAATAATTATAAGAATGAGGGCAAAAGTGGGGGTGAGAAAGAGGAAGAGATAAGGTGTTATGAGTGTGAGGGTAAAGGGCACAAGGCACATGAGCATCCCATTAGGCTAAGATCCAGGGCAAGAAATTTGCACATAAAGCCACTTTAGGTGATAGTGACGTCAAGTTGCTTGATTCAGGGGGAGAATCGCCACATGAAACATATGTTGCGTTCATGCTTAGTCACGTTAGAACTTCTAGTTTGTCCCACGCCGATGAGGACATATATAAACGTGAAAGCCTCGATAATATTTCGAATCATTGTGAAAAGAGTGAGGATGAGATTGTGAGTGAGGGAGAGGGTTATCTCCAAAAGGAATTTAGTGATCTTTATACCGAGACCTTGAAAACAGAAAATCTTAATAAAGATTTGTCTCTTAAGGTGTTAGATTTGGAGAAAAAGGCAAATTTTTTTATAGAATGAAGCGTTGATGAGTCAACTCGAGAGGGTGAAGATTTCTTTATGTGAGAAGTTGATCACTTTAGGTAGGGAAAGACCAATTTGACCAACACCATGGCTAGTCTTATGGGAGACCTTAAATATTCATTGGAGACTCGTGAGAAACTTGAAACCCGTGTATACCAACTCAGGAGTGATCTCGAATGTGCTCGAGAGGTCAAAGTCATTTTAGAGGGCACATCTAAGCAGGTTGAAAAGATGATCCTCGATCCCGCTTTAGGTAATGTTAAGAAGCAAGGAATAGATTACGACTATGCATCCACTTACCATGTCGCACCCAAGACTGTTCCCGTGTTTATGTTGGATCCTTATGTCCTTTAACCTAACCCACCAGGGTGACCTAACCCATGTGGGAGAGCTCATCCTAGACGTTTTGAGCTAGGTGGACCCAAGACCATTTATGTTTGTATCCATTGTAAACAAAGAGGTAACCTTAGAGAGTATTGTTTTAAGTTAGGGAGAGTGTCTTATAGGTATGTTCCTAGGTCTACTTGCACATGAGTTCCTACACGTGTTCCCACATGCACTCCCACACATATTACTCTGCCTGGTTCCACACATTGCTATAGAGATTTTTAGAGTTTTAGAGAGCAAGTATAGTATTTAGTCAAGACTTTATAAAATTTGATGGATGAATTTCTTACGATGTCATCTCCTCTTGAGAACTCCTCTGAGCCTAATGATTGAGGTTGAAACTTGTTTCTATAATAGGGCAATTTTCATGCTCATATTTTACGTCCCTATTGCTAGATTGTATCTCTATTGTGTTATCATTATTTCTATATTTTCCATTTTGATATTTTTAGAAAAATCCAAAAAGAGTTTTGTTTTTATGAAATTTTTTGAAAAATACAGAAAGATTTTTGGCTTTTAAAGAAAAAAGCAAAAAGATTTTATTATGATAAAATTTTTCAAGAAGACAAAAAGAGTTTAGTATTTTTTTGTCACCATATATGGATGAAAATTTAAGGTGTCCGGATCACTCATTCATTCCATATTTCCACGTGAGTTTTTCATAGTGCTTTTGAGACATCACGTCGCTTCATTTGTGTTATTAGTAATGTGTCGAGTCATTATGTTGATCTTTGACGATTACCCGCTTCATTTTTGACTCCTAGTCACATTTAACGCACATGTGCATGAACTTATTTGAACATTACACCTGTCACTTGTTGAACATCATGCTATCATCTGAATTTTGCTTTAAAATGAACCAAATGTAAAAATAGGTAAAACGTTGTGCGTGTAAGAACCATTGCCCGAATTTACATCATTTTTTTCAAAAAAATTGTTAAATAATAAGAAATGGAAAGGGGATAAAATCTCTCTACGTTAAAAGCCACCATTTACAATAAAAGAGCCTAAAAAGATTAGAGGCATATAAAAACAGAAGTGCCAGGACAATTTTTCATCGTTGATGCTTCGCTACACATGAGCATTAATTTCTTCACATATAATTGGGAGTATTCTTAGTTATGTGAGATTTTGAGGGAGTTAAGCTAAAGATCAATGGCTTTGCACATAATATAAATTCTCAAAAAAACATTAAATAATTTTGGCGTCATTGGTGTGAGAATCACTTTTGTTCTTGATATGATGATTAGGTTAAGTCAGTTTCACACGAGTTCACCAATTTTAGACCAAAGGTAGACTTTGAGATCTTTCGTTAAGTAGGATCTCAAAACTTCTTTCACATGTGTTATGACCATCTACATTGATTAACCTATGGAATATGTTCACACCCCTACATTACGCTTTCATGATTCGAATATTTTAGTTTTAATTCACGGTGTGTTGTATTTGTATATTTATACTTCTTTTGAAAAAATTGGAATTTTTTTAAAAATAGTTGGTTTTGTTGTCCTTTGAGATTATCATATCCTATGCTTACTTGAATATACTTGTGTTGATATCTTGCTTCTTATATGTGATTCTTTATACTTCATGTTTAGTTTCTACTTCTTTGTCTACTTCGAACAAAAAGAGGGAGAACAAATAAAAGGGGAGTTTTTTTCTATTTAAAACACTATGCGTCACGGTATTTTTTTTGTCTCATAGGTGTAGGTATTTAAAGGGAAGAACACATTACACCAGATAAAGACAATTTTCCAATGGAAGAACAAGTTGAGATTGAAGACAATGTTTCACTATGCCGTTCCATTTCTAGGGTTTGGGAGTGTATTAGAATTTTTTGTCATAAAGGTTTTTTTAATGTAATTTGGATTTTGGTTTAGTTTTGTACCAGAATAGCGAAAGGGGGAGATTTTTATGAGCAAATATTTTGAGTTCCTCACATCTTAGGCTTTTAATTTGTACTTTGGTGTATTTGGCGCATCCCGTTACAAACCAACATGCACCGATACCTCAAATCGAACTCCAGCATCTCCAAGTTCAAGGCTCCTTTACGTCTCCTGAAGGTATAAAACTTTCGGGTCTTCATAATTATTCATATACATATTTGGAATGATTTTTATAAAAAATGGAGTATGGAATTTTAAGGATTTTTAAATTAAAAATTTATTTTATGCCTCATTCAATTTTGGCGTAGAGGCGAATCAATTCAGCCTCTGGGTCTGGGTCAGGTTAAGGCCGTGAAAATGTTCGGGTTATTTTTATGAACTTAAGCGAGTATGTGGGAGGTCATCTAAGTGAGTGGATATTTAATTAAAAATTATTTTGTGTCATTATTTATTAGTTGGAGAAATGGACAATTAACTATATAGTTAATTCTTAAAGTAAGGATATTGCCTGGATATTGATGAGACTTATTGGGGGTAATAATATTGATAATTACCTATACATATTATGTGTTAAAATTTGTATTATTATTTGTGTGAATATACCCATGTTCATGGACGACCTATCGATTGGGCTTGCATAGGTCTCGGGATAGTAGCACGCGTCGACACAGGTGGGCTAGGTATTGGGTAGGCCATTATCTTAGTTCCTACGTTGCAGTACCATTTATGAGGAAGTAAGTGGAATGGATGTAATCCATTGTCATCATCGGGGGTATGGACCGTGCAATGGTGTACTGCGTAGGTACCGCCCCAATTATGTGTATTTTATAATGTCCGTTTGGATGAAAGACTCTTCCAAACTTATGGATAGAGCACGAACGGGACACTGAAGGTAGATGCCCTTGTGTGTCATATATATGTAAGGACATATATAATTATATAAATTAATTGAGGACAAATCCATGTGGTTTAATGATGTAGAAAATTATTAATGAACCTAATATTCGTAAAATGCATAATGGATGATATGTATTTTTTTGTGGGTAGTCTTATAGGGGTTACTCTAGGGACTAGAAGCATATGTGTAGATGGTTAGCTTTAGTCTATGAATTTTGCTAGATGCCTTAAATGTAATTTGATTGGGGTGGATATCTGATTTCATAATATGGACTTGGGTTGATATGTGTATAGTATTGCACTTAGATGAGGGATGAGGTACTTACTGCATGCGAGTGCCGATGGGTGATGAATAATGTGAATTAACTGCATAGTTGCATATTGATTTTGTAAGTTACTTTTTAGAACTTTAGGGCACTGATCCAAATTATAAAATATTTCCCCCCGGGTTTGCCTAGATAGGGACAATAGGGCTGACAAGAGATCAGTTACTCCAGTTCGATTGACTCTCGCATAGGATGTTATTTCTATTCTAGTCATTTTATTATTTTAGGGGTTGTATGGGCATAAGCCCAAGGCTTATTATTCAGTCTTTTATGTATTAGTCATACTTATGTTGTATGTTTTATAACTAGATGGGAGTTTAGATTTATTTATTAGCAGTTATTACTTAAATGATTATATTACGCATGTCTGATTTAAAAATTATAAATGTCGCATTATGGTTTGATGTTGAGAATGATATTGATTACTAAAAAATCCCCATCTTTGGCGTATTTTGTCTGGCCAACCTTAACGTGAAAAATGAGGGTTCTTACAGACTTTTGGCAACAACCTGGAGGTGTCGTGGGACCTAGGTCTATCTTAAGTGATAGAGATGATCACTTCGTGTAAGAAGGGGGATTTGGACGAGATATGGAGACCTCTAAATAGATAATATGCTAGGAGATGTATTTTAAGGCTTGGGCCCATAAATATAGATCGATGTTGCGTATACGTACCTAGGAAGTCCTGGAACCAAAATCTACATAGTTATGTCAAAGGGGTTGTATTTAGGTGTATCTGGTACGGGATACCGAGTATAGACTATACAACATTACGATATTTAAGGAGCCTAGTCATTTGTATAGCATTTCCATATTGAATTAGAGTATTACATTCATATACTAAAAATACGAAATCAAAGATTGGTGTTTGATAAGTATTCTAGAAAAACATAGATTCGTGGGTGTCGCTATTGAGATGGGATTGACTACCCCATATTTTTGTGGATTTTATTTATTATTTATTAACTAAAAAATATAGTAATAAATGAGATAAATTAAATACATGTGTGATTTAGTAATAATGTAATGCATAATTTATATGGTAATAAATTTTTCATGTGATGTGGTTTTGTGGCGCGTGTTATAAATAATTAATTGGTGACACTAATTATATAATATTGGACTGTGTGTTACGCGTTTAGTATTTAAGTGTGTATTTTATTTATGATGTGAGGTTTTCCTATTTGGATTGGACTTTGGAGTTCCACGGAGGCCCGAATATATATTTTTAGTAGTTTGGATTGGGCCTGTGGGGTAAGTATACCTTTGGGATAAGTTTTGGATTAGTTTGGGTAGTATTTTGGGCTCATTTGGAAGTTCAAAATTAGGCCTATTAGTGACCTGCGGGATTAAGTAATTCTAAAGGGAGTTAACCCTCATTAGTTGAACACTTAACACATAAAACACAAACCCTAGATGTACTAGAGACTTGGGAGAATTGTGAAGAACTTTGAAGAGGAAAAACCAGGGATCAATAGGAATAATCATCATTCATATAGTTTAGGAAAGAAATCTCTTTCTTTATCACTGTATCATATATAACTGATTTATGATTTCAATGTCTTGTATTTGATTTGGGAGGTAGAATTATGTTTAGGGATTTAATCTGTTATCCTAATCATGTTCATGTTGGGTTTAATTGGCTTGTGAAATTAAATTATTAGTGGATTTTTTATCCCGACTTAGTTGGGGAATTTTGTTGAAAACCTTTAATTGAATCATTTTGTGTTATGATTATGTTGTTAAAATGTATATATAGGGATGAATCAATTGTAAGTGTTATTTTCCTAAGTTAATTTGATGTTTTGAAATTTGAAGTTGCATGTTAATTTGATTAATTCAGGTTTGAAAATGAAGTTAGGTTTATATTGGGTCTTGACATATTTGAACCTTAATTTTTGTTATATTATAGTTATTCGTTGTAGAATTGAATTATGATCATGAATATATACTTTGTACTCTGAGAGATAGTGTTTAGAATGATTTTGAAGCTTACATTTGGTATAAATTGATGTTGGGTTGTTTATATATTTTTTGGATGATTTTGAAAGGGGAAGATTCGACTTGCCCCAGTCTGAATCGATTTAGGCTAGGATTGAATTGATTTATCCCCTGTAGTGTTGAGAGCTTGAATTATTTTGGAAATGGTTTGGTTTTGAATGTTTCGATAAAACTGTGGGACGTTTTATGTATATTGTGAGATAATGTATATATATAGTTGTGGACTCATAGTTTAGATTGGTTAAACTTGAAGAAGGGATTTAATAAGGTTTAAGAGTTAATAAACCTAATAATGTAATGGATAATCGGGCAATGGGGGTTGGGACAATGTGGGTACCCTTGAGATTACGCATTAATTATCTTATGTTATATGTTTGATATGTTATACAGTGGAGATAGTTAAGGTTTTGAGAGATGGTAAACCTATAATTAAATCGACAATCCAACGTTTGGGTATTGGGATGATTTGGGTACGCTTGAGAGTATGCGCTATCCTCTCTATATATAAATTTATTGATTGTACCAGTACTCGTGGTGAATCTATCGATCGGGATTTTGATGATTTTTATTGGGGCCGTGTACTGCACTCCTAGCTATTGACATGGGACTTTTCTGGATGTCGATATGTTTTATCAAATGTTTAGTCGGTCTTAATTTCCTAATGTGAGATGTGAATTATTCGATCCATTGGGTGATCTTTGTATAACCAGTGTTGTGATTGCGTGGTGATATAACTAGATCATACATTCAGTTAGTCTACGCTTCGTAGAGAAAAAGGAGAATGATCCATTGGTCGAGTTTTGTATGGAACGAGCCGGTGGTGTGATTGCGTAATGATCCCCCATATTTATTGAAGTGTATGTGTTTTCAAATCTATTAGAAGAGGGACTCCTACGGGTTTAGAGATAGAAGCATGAGAAGGTCCCCGAAGGTAGATGCCTTCGTGTATTTTTTATGAAACTTATACGTACGTATGATATTAGTCCGATGATGGACGTTTGATTTTAAGATATACGCCGTGTCTTGTTAAGATATTATGTATATATTATTATGTCGGTGACATGAGTGGGGACGATCGACCCCTATGACCATCGATAGATCGATGGCAGTCGACCAATTGTAACACCGTATTTTTTGTATGAAAGTACAAGACAATAACAAAGCAACGAAACTAAAGTTAAAGTAGAAAAAACAAAACTTCATTCATTATAGCGATAACTAACATCGTATTACATATATTATATCACCAAACACTGTGGTGAATTATAAGTGTTACATTATATTCCTAAAATGAAAACTGACATAAGTCGTCGAGAAATGCCATTCTCCGCTTCCATCTTCCTTAACATCCTTCCATATAGTTATAAAATCTTACAAGTGATCCGTGCTTATCATAAAAATGGAGGGGGTAATACTTCTTTACCCTGGTATATCTAGAGGTAAAAAGGAATTAGCACAAGTATGCTAAGTAGATTTTAACCAATTCAATAAAACATATATTTATATAGAGGTTTGAGGCATGTATGTTTTAGTGTTTACTAAAGAAACGTTACAAATTAAGCATAAACACAAATTCTTATAGATAGAAAAGAAAATCAAGGAGTTTTAAACGGATATTCCCATAATTATCAGTTTACTAGTAGGTATAAAATAACCAAGTATATCAGTATAACCAAATAATAATCCAAAACCTTTGGATTTTAAATAACCAGGTTACGCATGTTTTGCAAGAATGACATTAATATATATATGTAGCATAACTAGGCTCTCAAAACATCTGAGACCTATATGCAAAATAGGAAAGTTCTATGGGATAACACGACAGTCTACTCCCTAAGTTATAAGTATGCTTCTAACAAAGACATTTAAAAAATAAATGCCTGAGTGAACTGATTCAATCATTTACAATATTCTCATAAAATCAATTATTAGAGAGAATTTTTTAAGTTGATCAATATTCAGATATTAATGATATTTAACAACATATATAGTATGGAAGTATCATACCATGCACATACTAAGAGTAATTTATGGCTATCACAGTGTGATATCAATTGCAGTTATATCAAATATACTGAAATTACTATCGAAAGGGAAAAACTTACTTGTCAAATGTGGAGAACATGTTTAAAACTGGCTTGAGTCAAAATCGGGAGGGTCAGGTGCTTGATTATTAGTCAATCAACATAGTTGTAAGTGTATATTGTTTGGATAAGATTTAATTTGAAAGAAAAAATGAAAAACTGTATTTCATAAAATGTAGGAGTTATTTTAAAATGACTTTTGAGAATTTAAAATGTAGGTCATAAGGCCATATTTGAAAAATGGAGTAGAAGACTTATTAGCTTAAAATTTATCAAAGAAGATGTGGAATAAAGTTAGGGTAAGAAACCAAAACATGAAAAAAGTAAAAGAGGTCAATTTGTAAATTTTTAAAAATACTTTTAAATCAAAACCTTGTTTTTCTATAATTCGGGCTAGGTTTGACCAAAAACTGCCTCACCTTATACCATTTTGGCCAGAAAAAATTAATAAAAATTTTGGAAAAAAATCACAAAATTTTGATTGGTCACGTGCCCTTATGCACATTGTCAATATTTCTGGTTAAAAAGTTCATCTTCAAACTCTCGACCGTTGACTAGGTTTTGACAAAAATTTAACCTTGAATTCTCCTAATTTTCTAAACCATTAAAGATGATTTCTGAACCAATCCAACCTAATTTTTCATAAGGAATCTAAATATATAGGTTTCATGGATTGATGTTCAGAAATGATCGAGTTTCAACTATTTATTTTCTTCTAAAATTTTGACCAAACGTATTGTTGGAGCTACATAGTATGGAAATGGATTTTAAGCTTATGGTTGGGTTGCTGTTGTCCTATGGAAGAGTTTAGCTTTAGTTTGAAGGTTTTAGGTATTCTGGTTTGAGAGAATTTTGAATTTGAAGTTTTTGAACTTCGAAAACATCTTTGAGAAATTTGGGTTCAAAACTTATTTATTTTTTAAAGTGGCGATTGTACTTGAGCTCTTGGGATCACATAGAACTCATTCCTCACTTTGAAACATGTTCAAAGTCAAAGAATGGATTTTCACCATTAAAGCTCAAGTTTTAATGTAGGTTTTGAGTGTTTTTTCCCTTACAGGCCTTACTACACGTAAAAGTTTGGGTTCTTTTATTAGGTCATGCTTCGTGATAGTGCAAAGAATATTTTGGATAATAAAAATAGAGAATGGTGCATAAATCATGGGTTACCAGTTTGGAGTGAAAAAAGACAAGTTTTGTTCCGCTGAACTGGTGAGTTCCAAGGACGAAATTCATGAGGAATCTAGGGTATAGACTAAGGCGGTTGATTGGCTTTCAAAGGAGGTGGATTCTTTCTAAGTTTAAGAAGATAACAATGGAGTTTTCACATGTGTGGAGGGTATTACCCATGTGAATTTTGTCATTTTCTACTGATTTGGATGCATTGTTAGTAGGGGAAGTATAATCATGTTGGTTTTGATTTTGGACTTCAAAGAAGATGTTTAGTATTTATTTGATATTTTATTTCATTAATTTCCATATTTAAGGGGCAGTTGTGTAATTTTATGAAAGTTCAAGGGTTAGGGTTGTAAAACTAAATTAGTCGAGGTCTAAGGGTTTAATTTGATAAGGTTTGAGTCTTGGGGTGAAATATAAGTCAAGTTACGCTTCTTTAAAAATTTGTAGGGGTATTTTAGTCATTTTATAACCTTAGGGATACTTATGTAATTTAACAAAGTTATACGGTTTAATGAATAGTTTCAACATTGTTAGGGTGTTTTTGAATTTGACTAAGTTATAAGGTGGATATAGGGCAATATATAGAGTTAGCTGATCATAGTTTGATCGTTACAGGGTTTTGATGATAAGCGGGTATTACATTCTACCTATATAATAAAAAATTCATCATCGAATTTACCTACAAAAAGCTCGGGATATTATTTCTTCATAGCATCCTTTGGTTCCCAGGTAGCTTCTTAATGATTTTTGTGTTCTCAGAGTACTTTCACTAAAGGAACTTCTTTCCGTCTAAGAACTTTTACCCGACGGTCCATAATTTGAATAGGATGCTCTTCAAATTCACGGTTTGGTTAAAAAGAGATTTCGTGCGATATAATGACATGTGTCATATGTAAAATATATTGATGTAATTGGGACAAATGTAATACATTATGAATACTTGACAATTTTAGAGGTAATTTCAGTTCATAGGCCACATGGCCAACACGTTTGGTGACGCTAAAGGATCCAATATATCTTAGCACTAACTTCCCTTTCTTTTCGAATCATAAAACTCCTTTTCGAGGAAAAACACTTGATCAAAAATTTGGAATTCTAAAGGGTTTTGATGATGGAGAACTTAACTCTTCTGTTGATCTTGGGACATATTTATTTAATATATGATCTGTTGTATCTTCTCTGTAGTTTATTAAATTATTTTAGTACCAAATTGCTTGCTATTTCCTGACTTGGTCTGACATAGTAGTGATCAACATGGTCTTCTATATAATTCTTCCAATGGGATGACTTTGATACTTGATTGGTGACTTTTGTTATATGAAAACTCGATTAATGAAAAGTGCTCACTCTAATTATCAAGCATATCTAAAGCACGAACTCTCAACATATATTCTAATGTTTGGATAGTGCATTTAAATTGTCCATCAATTGGAGATGACATGCGGTACTGAAATGAAATTTAGTACCTATTGTGTCTTCGAGGGGTTGCCAAAATCTACCTATGAAATGAGAATTTCGGTTTGATATTATGGATGAAGGAATTCCATTGAATAGAATAATTTTTTTAATGTAAAGTTTGCTAAGTTTTTTGAAAGAATCAACAGTCTTTACTCGGAAAAAATGGGCAAACTTAGTGAGTCGATCTACTATTACCCAAACTTAATTGTATCCTTAGGATATACGGGGTAATCCACTGACAAATTTCATTTTTATGTGATCCCATTTCCACCCAGGGATTGGAAGAGGTTAGAGGAGTCCACCAGGACATTGGTGTTCTATCTTCACTTGCTGATAGGTGAGACATCTATTAACCATGTTATCAATCTCATTCCTCGTGTTCGAACACCAAAACTCTTTACTTAGTTCATGATACATTTTCAATCTTCCAGGATGTATCATAAATTTGGAATGATGAGATTCTTGTAACACTTCTTCTTATAAATATGAATCTTCAGGTACATGTAATCTATTTTTAAATTGAAGACCTGTATCCTTCTCATATGACAACTCTCTGGTTTTACTTTCGGTTTGCTGCTTAGTAACAAATGGGTCTTAAAGTTGTTATTCTAAAATATTTTTCCTCATGCTTGGGTAGGCAATGATATTGGTGAATTTTGAAACAGGGTGGGTTGGCTTAAGATTATATTACTCTAGGATAGCAACAACATCATAAGAAATCAGGTTGTTAAGTCTTCCAATAGGGTTACGGCTTAAGGCGTCGGCTACCACGTTTCCTTTTTCTCGGGTGGTAGTGTAACTTGAATCTTTTATCTTTAAAAAATTCCATCCATCATCTTTGTCCCAAATTCAAGTTTCTTTGGGTAAAGATGCATTTCAAACTTTTGTGGTCTAAGAACACTTAAAATTCTTCGCCGTAGTAAATAATAATGCCGCGGCATATCTTTGAAGAAAAAACTACGGCTTCTAACTCAAGATCATGCACATGATAACTACACTCATGAGGCTTGAGTTGTCAAGCCCCATACTCAACTACCTGTCCTTTTTGCATCACTACACAACCTAAACCTTGCAATGAGGCATCAATGTGTACGTCATATTTTATGTTACTATAAGAAATGATTAGGAAAGGAGCAGTGGTCAACTTATCTTTTAAAGTTTGGAATGTCTACTCACACTCAGAAGTCCATATAAATGGAATTTCCTTTCTAGTTAACTTCGTCAACAGAAGAGAAATTCTAAAAAATCCTTCCACAAAATGGTAGTAACCAACTAGCCCAAGAAAATTTTAAACCTCAGTGACACCGGTCAGATCTTTCCATCCTAAAATGGATGCGATTTTTGCTGGGTCGACTTGGATTCCATTTTCATAAATCACATGTCCTAAAAATTTTACTTACTTTATCGAGAAGTCGCATTTTCTATTTTTTGGCATACAAATGGTGATTCCTTAGGGTACTTAATATTGTATCTCGATGTTGGGCATGTTCTTCGGGATTCTGGGAGTAAATAAGAATATCATCAATAAATATGATTACAAACTGATCGAGAAAAGGTTGGAATATTCGATGTATTAGGTCCATAAAGGTTGTAGGGGCATTAATTAATCCAAAAGACATTACGGTAAACTCGAAATGTCCATAACGAGTTCGAAATGTAGTTTTTGGAATATCCACTTTTGTAACTTGTAATTGATGGCAAGTAAATCGTAATTCTATCTTTGAAAAGATCCTTTCACCCCTATGTTGATCGAATAAATCTCCACTTTCGGGTATGGGATACTTATTATTAATAGTTACAGAATTTAATTTATGATAGTCACGCACAATCCAAAACTTCCATTATTATTTTTCACAAACAAAATGGGTGCTCCCCAAGGAGATGAAACAAGGGGAATAAAACCCTTTTCAAGTAGATCATCTAATTGGGTACGAAGTTCATGAAGTTCTAAGGGGGCCATTATATATGGAGGTATCGATATTGGGGAGGTATTTGTGAAAAGATTGATTATAAACTCAATTTCTCGGGAGGGTGGTATTACAGGTAACACTTCTGGAAAAACATCATCGAACAATTTTAATATCCTGAAAAGCAAAGGAGAATTGGTACTTTGGATAGAATGTCGAAAGTTCGGACTGATTGGATCTTTGGAACATAAAGGAGTAGTTTTCTTGGTCTCAAAAGTTTTGTTTTTTCAGTTAACAATCGATATCAGCGTGGTGTTTTGATAACACATCCATTCCAATAATGATATAAAGTCTGCGTATATTTAATATTATTAATTTTGCAAAGAGTGTGCCTATACCTAGTTGAATTTAACATTTGTCATAACTTTAAGTAGCTTTGCTAAATTCATCGGTAGGTAATTCTATCTCCATGGGAGTATCTAATGATTTTGGTAAAATTTGCAGAATTTCATCTAGTTTAAGACTAATGAATGAGTGAGTTGATCTAGAATCAAATAATATATGAGCAGGATAGTTATAAAAGAGTATCGTACCTTCCACTACATCATGCAAATTTCGTACAGGCAATATAGCACAATTCTTCCCACGATTAGGGACTGGATCAGGATTCTACTAGTGTTATAAGGAATTTGTTGATTTTAAGAAGGAGTTGTTCCTCTAGGTATCAAGGAAGTAACATCTTTGTTCCTTTACGGTATCTTCCCATCAATTTGTTGAAGCTATGTCAAAATTAAAAATATGGGAATCCCAAATATTCACACTACAAAACAGATTTAGTATATGACGAGAGTAAAAAAGTTGCAAAAAATGCAAAATAACTAATATCCCATAATATTCCCATGATAGAGTCTAACCCGATAAATTTTAGAATAATGCTATGACACCAACTTGTCACACCCTATTTTTGGTATGAATATACAAGATAATAACAAAAAAATGAAACTAAATTTAAGGTGGAAAACAAAACTTTATTCATAATAGTGATAACTAACATCGTATTACATATATTATATCACCAAATAGAGGGGTGAATTATAAGTGCTACATTTTATCCCCAAAATGAAAAATGACGTAAGTCATCTAGAAATCCCACTCTCCTCTTACATCTTCTTTAACTTCCTTCCATATAGTTATAAAAGTATACAAGTGATCCATGAAGGGGTACTGCTTGTTTATCTTGGCACATCTGGAGCTAAAAAATAATTAGCACAAGTATGCTAAATAGATTTTAACCCATTCTATAACAAATATATTTATATTAAGGTTTAAGGCATGCATGGATTTAACTTTTTATTGAGGAAACGTTACAAATTAAGAATAAGAAATAATTCTCATAGACAGAGAAGAAAGTCATGGAGTTTTAAACGAATAATACCATTTATATAAGTTTACTAGCAGGTATAGAAGAATTATGCATATCGGTATAACGAAAAAATAATCCAAAACCTTTGAATTTTAAATAACTAGGCTACGCGTGTTTTGCAGGGTCGACATTCATATATATGTAGCATAACTAGGCTCTCAAAACATCTTGATACCTATAGGCAAAGTAGAAAAGTTCCGTGGGATAACATGACAGTCTACTCCCTAAGTTATATGTATTCTTATAACAAAGATATTTCGCACGTAAATGCTTCGGTTAACTTATTCAATCATTTGAAGTATCCTCATGAAATAAGTTATTAGAGAGGAGAGTTTAAGTTGATCCAAATTATCCATATTCAGTTATCAATGATAATTAACAACATAAATAGCATCGTAGTATCATAACATGCATCTACTAAGAGTAATTTGTGGCTATCATAGTGTGATATCAATATCAGGTATATCAAATACACTGAAATAACTGTTGAAAAGGCAAAACCTAGTTGCCATTTGTGGAGAGCGTGTTTAAAACTATCTTTAGTTGGGATCGAGAGGGTCAGGTGCTTCATTAACTGCCAATCATCATAGTTTTAAGTGTATATTATTGGGATAAGATTCAATTTGAAAGAAAAAATGAAAAAAACTATATTTCTTTAAGCATATGGGTTATTTTGTAATTATTATTTAGAGTTTAAAATGTAGGTCTTAAGTTCATATTTGGAAAATGGTGTACAAGACTTTTTGGCTTAAAATTTATTAATGAATATGTGGAAAAACTTGGGGTAATAATTTAAAACATGAAAGAACTAGGAGGCATCAATTTGTAAAATTTTAAAAATACTTATAAATCAAAACCTTAGTTTTCTATAATCTGAGCTAGGTTTGACCAAACACTGCCTTACCTTATACCATTTTCCCCATAAAATTTTAATAAAAAATCATAAAATTTTGATTGGAAATGCGCCCTCATGCGCTTGGTCAATGTTTCTGGTTAAAAAGTCCATCTTCAACCTCTCGACTATTGACTAGGTTTTGACAAAACATTGACCTCAAATATCTCCTAATTTTTTGAACCATTAAAGATGATTATTGAACCAATCCAACCTAATTTTTCACGAGGAATCCAAATATATAGTTTTCATAGATTGAGATTCAGAAATGATCAAGTTTCAACTACTATATTTTTTTCCTAAAATTTTGACCAAACATTCATGAAGCTACAGAGTATGGAAATGACTTTTAATCTTATGGTTCGATTTCTCTTATCCTAGGGAAAAGTTTGTCTTTGATTTGAAGGGTTGAGGTATTCTGGTTTGGGAAAATTTTGAATTTGAAGTTTCTTAACTTCCAAAACTTCTTTGAGAAATTGGTGTTCAAAACATATTTTCTTTTCAAAATGTCCATCGAACTTGAGCTCTTGGGCTCATAAGGAAGTCATGCCTCACTTTAAAAAAGGTTCAAAGACAAGGAATAGAGTTTCACCATTAAAGCTCAATCTTTAATGGAGGTTTTGAGTGTTTCTGCCTATACAGGCCATACTTCACGCAAAAGCTTGGGTTCTTTTATTGGGTTGTGCTTCATGATAGTGTAGAAAATATATTCGATAATAAAAACATATAATGGTGCATAAAATCATAGGTTACTAGTCTAGAGTTAAAAAATATAATTTTTATTCTGCTGAACCGGTGAGTTTTAAGGCTGGAATTTGTGGGGAATTTACAATACTGACTAGGGGAACTTAATTGGTGTTCAAGGGAGGTGGATTCTTCCTTGGTTTAAGAAGATAACAATGGAGCACAAGGTTTTCACATATGTGGAGGGTATTACCTATGTGAATATGTCATGTTCTACCAATTTGGATGCATTTTTGGCAAGGGGAAAGTATAATTATGTTGCTTTTGATTTTGGTCCTTAAAGAAGATGTTTAGTATTTATTTGGAATTTTATTTTCTTAATTTCTATATTTAAAGGGGCTTGGCTTTTGTGCAATTTTATGAAAGTGTAAGGGTTGGAGTTGTAAATTAAATTACTTGAGATCTAAGGATTCAATTCAATATAAGGTTGGGTCGTATGGTGAAATCTAGGTCAAGTTATGCTTCTTCAAAAGTTTTAGGGGTATTTTGATCAGTTTATAACTTTAGATGGTATTATGTAATTAAGCAAAGTTGTAGGGTTTCTTGAGTAATTTCAACTTTGTTGAGTTTTTTTTACTAAGTTATAAGGGGGTGTAAGGCAATATATAGATTTAACTGATCGTAATCTGGTAGTTCTAGGGTTTTGATGATATGCGGGAATTACATCAATCGACCCCTCTGGTTTCTCCCAAGGATGGGTAATCATTATTTTGGATGGATTTTGGGACTTAGCGATTAGTTATGGTAGTTTATATATATATATAAGGAATAGGAAGATATTTCTCATGAGTTTTGTATTTTTGTATTATAGTGAGAGTTCTAACTTTATGAGGATCAAGAGGCTGAGAGATAGAAAATAAGACCTTGTAAACTTTGTATGCTTAGGTTTACTATTCTTGTATTTGTATGTGCAAGATACACTGTATTGAGTCATTGTCGTATTACCTACTAGATGGGATATCCTATATGGGGAGAATATTATATTGGCTGCATTGGTGCCCCGATGATAGAGACGGGCTTTACATTGGTCATTTTCCCCTAAAAACTATGTGTTGACATACCCATGTTATCCCGTGGTGATAAACCCGGGGCTCCTTTATCTTGGGTATGGGGCTATTCTATTGGTATGAAGGCGTAGTGATTATAACTCATTGATGCTTTGAGATTATAGGTATGGGAAAATTTATAACTTTGTCATGTATGACATGAGAGATACCCGAGGGCATTAGATTAGGCCTTTGTTATGTGCGGGATTCAAGGGAGCCCGTTTATTTATGTATGTGGATGGGACCATAGTCTTGTAAAATTTAGACTTTATAACTGTCTTTATTTTTATATGTATACACTTGAGATATATAGTGTAGATTTATTTTGGATACATTAGTTATATTCAATCGAGTTGAATAATACTTAATCATGGGATCATATGGGGTTGGGTTTAGACATATGAGATATATAGGGTTGTTTGGGGTTGTGATAAACTTAGAAATAACTAAAAGATGAGAGGAATATGTGTAATGATATAGTAGCCCAAATTCAATTATAACTTTATTCTACTTAGACTAGTTGTTAGCATTGTTATTGACTTTACTTTTTAGGACCTAGGTCATCTTTCCCGCCTCAGTCCTCAGTCCTCATCTTTTGATTTTCATTTCATTATTTCTTGTCTATTTTATGATGTAGGTGTCAGGTCTACGTACCCATTTTCTTTACTACTATTTACATTTTGTTGAGTCGGATTAGTGTATTTGTTTCATTGTCAGATGTTGGGATTACGTCGAGATAATTTTACTATTTCGTGTCAAACTTTAGTATGTCAATGATGGTATTAAACTTTATTGGGCTTCCACTTGATTATTGATTCAATTATTTACTTTATGCACTTTATTTTACTGCCAGTTGCTTAGAATGGTACTGAATTGTATCGACCCCAATAATATTTATTTTAGATTTCATTAACCTATTATTAGATTTTACGGGGTTTCACAACCCACTTGATTGGGATCAATGGAGAACGAACCTATTCCATGTGGTATGTCACTCTCTCCCTCACAATTGGTTTCAAAGATTGCTACTCTACCATCCGGAACAAGTTTCTAGTGGTAGACCTCCCTTTAGCTCATAATGTAATATTAGGCAGACCTTCTCTTAATGATTTAGATGTTGTCATATTAACTTAGAGGATGGTGGTGAGGTTCCCAACCCTTACAGGTATGAGATAAGTGTTTGGAGACCATACAAAATTTAGAGAATGCTACAAAAGTTCCATGAGAGAAAATAAAAGAACGTTAGAGATATACCAAAACACATGTGAGGTCCCAGAGAATTTTTTACAAAGGTTTGAAGTCCTCACAGAGGTTTTTCCTCCCCCACCTAAGATGCCTGAGCTCCCATTAAAGAATTTAGGTATAGAGATGATGATAGTGGATGCCCTAAATCCGCGAGACGAAGAGAAGGAATAAATAGGTGAGTTGGTTGATACTTGGATCACCGTTTGTATCAATGAAGAGGATCCCACCAAGGTCGTCCAAATTGGGGTTGGCCTGAACTCAATTTTGCATTATTTGCATCACCATTTGATTCGATCATTTACTTTATGCACTTTGTTTTATTTCCAGTTTCTTATAATGGTACTCAATTGTATCAAATCATGTATTATTTATTTTACATTATATGAACCTATTATTAAATTTTACGACTTGTCACATTTGGTATTATAAAATTCCAAATTCTAGTGTCCTAGGGTTATAAGTGAATTCATCGCCTTTCTATGTTGCGTTATTTGATTACTTTAGAACCTTTCCATTTAGAAATTGTATTATCTACAATGATGATCGCCCAAGGGATTTTACTCAATGTTTCCATACGAACGATTTGAATATATTGAAGTGTATCAGGAGGGTTCCTTGTTTGGATTTCCTTTATGGGACATCCCACGCATGAGGTCGACTTGGGTCGAGAATTTGGGACTATTGCATGTGAGACTAATAGTATGTGCTTAGCGCATGGTTTGAGGCTAAATGCTTCCACTCACCAATCGTGATGGCTTTAGGGGTAAGTTTCTCAAGATCTCATCTGGATGACCACTTTGTAGCTAGTATAAAGATGAGTTCAATTATTTTTCTCTTTCTTGATCGAGAGAGAGTGACATGAAAAAGAAGAAGGATATTTATGTTATCAGCAACAATATAATATTACCTTTTCAGTTAGCATAAACCTTACATAAAAGGTTTGGAAAATGTTATTAGGGTATCGTTATTCATCACCTGCATCAACAAGATCACCAAAACAACCTGAAGGATAAAGTTCCCCAGATTTATGAAGACCTAGGCCAAAACAGTCCCAAATAACTAGAGACGGTGTAGTGTTGAATCAAGTATGGAGGATCTTACCAGCAGAAGGAACCACATAGAGGGAGAATAACCCAAGAGGTTTCCATTGGTAGACAATATGATTTGTACGACTAGTAGAACCAACGAAATTATGGCCAGTGGATTCAAGACCAATGAGAGCAGGCCTAATGAGATAAGTTTTAGGAAAAAAACCATAGTGGGAAGGTCAACAAGGCCACCAATAGGGATGCCATTTTGATATTTCCTTTATTAGAAGGTGTTACACATGTGGTGAGTGAGTCCACTTAGTTATTAGATGTGTGGTGGCAACCCTTCTTTTTGGTTACGAGAGGGGGATCATTACATGTATGTTTATAACATACACTAATGAATCTTATGTTTATATCAAAGGGTTCGCATTTGTTTTATTAGTGGTGCATTCACTATGAGGTTGGTACATAGAGATTATTTATTATTTGGATACCCCTGTAGGTAGAGGGATGTTTTACGCCGTGATTTTAGAGACGATGCAGTTTGATTGGTTGGCTTAGTTTCTAGAAGCTTTGTTGACTTCTTATATGAGATATTATTGTATTATTAATGGGATTATTTGTATACCTATGTAGTATGAATATATTGACTACCGGTGGTATGCTTTTATGCTTTCTATTTTTGAAGAGGTTAATTCGTATAGTTATGCCTAGGATTGTTGAAGGATATCTCACACACTTATATGAGTTATATGAGACTTCTTCTGAGGAGGTCACTGTATCATTATATTCGATTCCGATAGTTTAGGAGTTTACAGACGTATTTGAGTAGGTACCGAGATTGCAGCTTACTAAAGAAATAGATTTATATAATGACTTCCATCTGGGCATAGGTCCATTAGGAGAGCACCGTACCATATGGCTCCATTAGATATGTAGGAATCATGGGAACAAATCTAGTAGTTGTTGAGTCAGGGATTAATATAGAGGAACACATCTCCGTGGGAATCTCCTATGTTGTTTGTAAAGAAGATGGATGTTTCACTCTAACTATATAATGAGTTGAATAAGGTCACAATATAGAATACGTATCCATTGCCACACATTGATGACCTATTCGATAAGTTAAGGGGTGTATCATTCTTTTCTAGAATCAAATTGCACTCAGGGTATCACTGCTTATGTATTCGGGGGGAGGACACTCTAAAGATGGATTTTACGATGCAATATGGATCGTATGAATTCAGGATCATGCCGTTTGGGCTGACCAATGCTCCAACAGTGTTCAAGAATATGATAAATCATGCATTTCGACCATTTCTAGACCAGTTCGTCATCGTGTTTATTGGCGACATATTTGTGTTTTCTCGATCTAAGAAATATCATGTGAAACCATTGCAGTTAGTTTTGTAAACACTACAAGAACATAATTTGTATGTTAAGTTATATAAATGTTGGTCTTGTCTTCTAAATGTATAGTTTTTGGGCCATATTGTATCCGCAATGGTGATTTTGGGGGATCCTAGCAAGTTATCTGTGGTAGTAGATTGGGGAGAACTCACAAAGACTATAGAGATTAGGAGCTTCTTGGGCTTGGATGGGCACAACAAGAGGTTTATTTAGGGGTTCTAAAAGATTGTTGGGCCACAGACTCACCTCACCTGTAAGGAAGTACTGTTTGTTTGGAGCACATATCGCCAAATAGCATTTGAGGAGTTCAAGAAGAATCTCACCATCGTGCCTATCCTAGAATTACCATGTGGCAGCGTGAAGTATTTATTGTATACTGATGCATTAGTATGGGGGCTAGGAGATGTCTTGATGAAGGAGGAGAGGCATATAGATTATCCATCCCGAAATTTTAAGCTTTATTAGGGTAATCACCCCACTCACGACATGGAGTTGACGATAGTAGTTTTTTCCCTTCGTATCCAGAGACACTATTTTCTGGGTGAGGGGTTCACTTTGTTTTCCGATAACAAGAGTCTTTAATACCTATTCAGACAGAGGGTTATGAACATGACGTAGTGGAGACGAATCGAGTATATGAAAGATGACCACTTTTCGATTTAGAACATCCATGGAAAATGAAAGTGGTAGGGAATGCATAGAGCCAGAGGCTGATTGCTACTTAAGAAATATTATGGGTAGAGTATGAGGATAATTTATCAGATAATTAGGCAGCACAATGGAGCACCACATGCGAGATGAATCTAATGGAGACTTTTTAGATGTTATTGTTACCCCGACTATCATATCATGTGTGATTCAGGCACAAACTTTGGACCTTTTTTTGTAGGAGAAGAAGAACGAGCTCATAGTTAGTGGATTCCATTTATTTTCATTTAGATCAGATGGAGGATTACGATTCCTTGGATGACTAGTAGTGCCAGAGGAACAAGAGGTGTGAAAGTCAATATTAGCAGAGGTACGTGGTTCACGGTATGCAGTACATCCTAGATTGGATAAGATGTACCAGGATATGCATAAATCACATAGGTGGTCAGGTATGAAGAGGGACGTTGTTGACTTTGTGTCTAGATGTTCCACCTATCAATTAGTAAAAGTGAAGCACGAAAGATTAGAGGTCAAATTGTAACCATTAGAGATTCCTCAATGGAAGTGGGAGAGAATCTCAATGGACTTTATTATGGGGTTACTGAGATCACAGAGGAGTTACAATTCCATTTGGGTCATTGTCACTGGATTAGCAAAGGTGAACCATTTCCTTCCAGTTTGAACATATTACACTACAGAAAAGTATACCATATTGTTCGTGGTAAAGATAGCATGATTTCACAGAGTACCGTTGTATATAGTGTTCGACAAGGATAAAACTTTTATTTCCTAATTTTGGAGGTGTTTTTAGGATGTGATAGGTGTGAAGCTGAGTATAAGCACAGTATTTTATCCCTAGTTAGATGATAAGTTTAAGCCAGTGAATAAAATTATGGAAGAGATGCTTCGAGTTTGTATGTTGGACCTCGATGGAAGCTGGGACACACACTTATCACTCATAGATTGCATACAACAATAGTCACCAGCAGAGTATTAGGACGATACATTATCAGGTATTGTACGAGTGACTGTGTCATTCATCTAGCTATTGGTTAGAATCAGGGGAGCATGGGATGTTTATGCCGGACATCATCTCGGACACCTTAAAGAAGGTGTCACTCACCCAAGCATGGATGAAGACAACATATGATCGACATAAGAGTTACATCAACTTGTGAAAGTGTAAACTAGAGTTTTAGATGGGGGATTAGGTGTTATTGAGGGTTTATGCAATGGAAGGTGTGGCTAGATTCGGATCGAATCCTTTCACGATACAAGATATGGTGGGCCCAGTGGAATATCATTTGACCTTACCCGATCATGTTCAATGGGTACCGGATGTCTTCCGTTTGTCCATGTTGAGGCAATTTATGTGGGACGAGGGTGCCTATTAGAAAATCAATCTCGATGGGATCAAGCTACAGTAAGACACCAGTTATGAGGAAAGTCGCAGAGTATTCTTGACTGGAAGGAGCAGACTCTACGATCGATTGTCATTACATTAGTTAGAGTCCACTCAGGATACATAGTGAGGCGAATCATAATTAGGAGAGAGGAAGACATGCAGGCGAGGTATATTGAGTTATTCTGATCAAGTAAATTTTGAATTTCGAGGACGAAATTCCTTGTTTAATGGGGAAGAATGTTATAGCCTGTATTTTTATGCATTAAATAAATTATGAAATTATCTTATCTTATATACTTGACGTGACATGTGATGTCACTATTTTTGTATGTTTATATGTATTATATAAATTATATAAGAAATTAGATTTAATACATAGTAAAACATTAAATAAATATTTTAATGTGACTGTGTACTATGGGCGATTATGGAATGGCCAGGAATTCGATAAATATGGTTTCCTTATTTAAATAATCCTATCGGTGTCTGGTTCCCCCGATCATGAAGTAGTTTACTATAATTCCATGTCGCACTAAATTCATAAGTAAGTAAATATTGGACTTTTGGATTATTAAAGATTAAATTATTAAAATTTAAGGGATAATTTTACAATTGAGTTATGTTGTGTTTCGGGGTACATATAATGTCCATTTTGGTTTAAAAGTATGAGTTTTAGGCCCATTAGGTTACTATAGGACTTGAATAATGATTTAGGTTTATCAGAGTTGTTTTTGGGCTCATTTAGATGATGACCATGTAAGGGTTTAACCTAATTTCACTACACCAAAAACAGGATTCTGGCACGGTTTTGAACTGTGCCAGAATCAGGTGTTCCAAAATGGGATTTTTTTTCTGGCACGACTCAAAAGTGTGCCAGATTCAGCCAAACAGGAACACTTCTGGCACACTTTTAAACCATGCCAGAATTTGATATTTCTAGCACACTTTTGGCACAGTTTTTAACTGTGCCAGATTCAGGACAATTTTAAAAAATTTGGCACAGTTCAAAACCGTGCCAAAATATGATACACTTTTGCCATGGTTTTGAATTGTGCCAAATTTTTTATTTAAAAAAAAATATTTGAAAGCACAAAATTCATAAATTAATAATATTGCGCGTTATTAATAAACTAATGTACATACAAACTTCAAAATATTACAAGTCTTTAACAGCTCAAAGGCCCCAAAAAAATTGGACAGAGTTTTCTCTATTTTCTGGACATTCCAAAACCTGTTAATACAAAACCTGCCTAACATAAAGCCCGCACGGCCACAAAGTATAACAATTAACTTACAAAAGCCCTCATGGCCATAAAAGTCAATAATAAAACAACAAAAGACCGTATGGTCATGACACAAAAAAATGGAATCATTAATAAACCCTTTGTTCTAAACCATTGAGTTCATTGTGTGTTCCACGTGAATAAAAGCCAACGATAAACTGTTATCCTGGAAAAAAAAATAGAATAAAAAAAAGATACGATATTAGTAACCCAATAATTTACAAAAAAAATACTCAAAAAAAAATTACATATATGAGTGGAATTTAAGTGTTGATTTTTGCAAATTATTATCCTATTCACAAACTGGGAGACCCGGGACTACGCTGTCAGTTCCTAAAAGTTACATTGGTCCCGTGCGAGGTGTTCGTGCCTCCTACGGGGTCGATTGGGGGCTGATTTGGGTTTTCACCCTTTAAAGGCCTGTTTTTAACTCTAAGTGTGATTTTTGCAAATTATCGTCATACTCTCAAATCGGAAGACCCGGGACGACGCGGTAAGTTCCTACAAGTTACATTGGTCTCGTGCGAGGTGTGCGTGCCTCCTACAGGGTCGTTTGGGGGCCGGTTTGGGGTTTCATCCTTTAACGGCATGTTTGTAACTAAGTGTGATTTTTACAAATTATCGTCATACTCTCAAACCGGGAGACCCGGGACTACGTTGTTAGTTCATACAAGTTACATTGGTCCCGTGCGAGGAGTTCGTGCCTCCTACGGGGTCGTTTGGGGACTGGTTTGGGTTTTCATCCTTTAACGGCATGTTTTTAAGTCTAAGTGTATTTTTGAAAATTATCGTCATACTCTCAAATCGGGAGACCCAGGACTACGCGATCAGTTCCTACAAGTTACATTGGTCCCGTACGAGGTGTTTGTGCCTCCTACGGGGTCGTTTGGGGGCCGATTTGGGTTTTCACCCTCTAACGGCATGCTTTTAACTAAGTGTGATTTTTGCAAATTATCATCATACTCTCAAACCAGGAGACTCGGGACTACGCAGTTAGTTCCTATAAGTTAGATTGGTCCCGTGCGAGGTGTTTGTGCCTCCTACGGGGTCGTTTGGGGGCCGATTTGGGTTTTCACCCTTTAACGGCTTATTTTTAAGTTTAAGTGTTGATTTTTACAAATTATCGTCATATTCTGAAATCGGGAGACCCGGGACTACGTGGTCAGTTCCAACAAGTTACATTGGTCCCGTGCGAGGTGTTCGTGCCTCCAACGAGGTCGTTTGGGGGACGGTTTTGATTTTCACCCTTTAACGGCTTGTTTTTAAGTTTAAGTGTTGATTTTTGCAAATTATCATCCTATTCACAAACGGGGAGACCCAGGACTACGCGGTCAGTTCCAAAAAGTTACATTGGTCCCCTGCGAGGTGTTCGTGCCTCCTACGGGGTCGATTGGCGGCCGGTTTGGATTTTCACCCTTTAACGACCTATTTTTAACTCTAAGTGTTATTTTTACAAATTATCATCATACTCTCAAACTGGGAGACCCGGGACTACGCGGTCAGTTCCTACAAGTTACATTGGTCCCGTGCGAGGTGTTCGTGCCTCCTACGGGTTCGTTTGGGGGCCGGTTTGGATTTTCACCCTTTAACGACCTGTTTTTAACTAAGTGTGATTTTTGCAAATTATCTTCATACTCTCAAACAGGGAGACCCGGGACTACGCAGTCTTTTCCAAACAAGTTACGTTGGTCCCATGCGAGGTGTTCGTGCCTCCTACGGGGTCGTTTGGGGGCTGGTTAGGGTTTTCACCCTTTAACGGCATGTTTATAAGTTTAAATGTTGATTTTTGCAAATTATCATCCTATTCACAAATCGGGAGACCCGGGACTACGCTGTCAGTTTCTAAAAGTTACATTGGTCCCGTGCGAGGTGTTCGTGCCTCCTGCGGGGTCGATTGGGGGCCGGTTTGGGTTTTCACCCTTTAACGGCCTATTTTTAACTCTAAGTGTGATTATTGAAAATTATCATCATACTATCAAACCGGGAGACCCGGGACTACGCGGTGAGTTCCTACAAGTTACATTGGTCCCGTGCGAGGTGTTCGTGCCACCTACGGGGTCGTTTTGGGGCCGATTTGGGTTTTCACCCTTTAACGGCATGTTTTTAAGTTTAAGTGATGATTTTGTCAAATTATCGTCCTATTTACAAACCGGGAGACTCGAGACTATGCGGTCAGTTTCTACAAGTTACATTGGTCCCGTGCGAGGTGTGCGTGCCTCCTATGGGGTCGTTTGGGGGCTGATTTGGGTTTTCACCCTTTAACGGCATGTTTGTAACTCTAAGTTTGATTTTTACAAATTATCATCACACTCTCAAACCGGGAGGCCAGGGACTACATGGTCAGTTCCTACAAGTTACATTGGTCCCGTGCGAGGTGTTCGTGCCTCTTACGGGGTTGTTTGTGGGTTGGTCTGGGTATTCACCCTTTAACGGCATGTTTTTAAGTTTAAGTGTTGATTTTGGCAAATTATCGTCCTATTTACAAACCGGGAGACCCGGGACAACGCGGTTAGTTCCTACAAGTTAGATTAGTCCCGTACGAGGTTTCGGGCCTCGTACGGGGTCGATTGGTGACCGGTTTGGGTTTTCACTCTTTAACGGTCTATATTTAACTCTAAGTGTGATTTTTGCAAATTATCATCATACTCTCAAATCAGAAGACCCGGGACTACGCGGTCAGTTCCTAAAAGTTACATTGGTCCCGTGCGAGGTGTTCGTGCCTCCTACGGGGTCGTTTGGGGGCTGGTTTGGGTTTTCACCCTTTAACGGCTTGTTTTTAAGTTTAAGTGCCGATTCTTGCAAATTATCATCATATTCAGAAACCGGGAGTTTCGTAACTACTCGATAAATTCCAAGAAGTTACATTGGTCCCTTGCGAGGTGTTCGTGCCTCCTACGGGGTCGATTGGGGGCCGATTTCGGTTTCCACCCTTAAACGGCCTATTTTTAACTCTAAGTGCGATTTTTGCAAATTATCATCGTACTCTCAATCCGGGAGACCCGGGACTACACGATCAGCTCCTACAAGTTACATTGGTCCCGTTCGAGGTGTGCGTGCCTCCCACGAGGTCGTTTGGGGGCCGATTTGGGTTTTTACCCTTTAACGGCATGTTTTTAACTAAGTGTGATTTTTCCAAATTATCCTCATACTCTCAAACTGGGAGACCCAGGACTACGCGGTCAGTTCCTACAAGTTACATTGGTCCCGTGCGAGGTGTTCGTGCCTCGTACGGTGTCAATTGGGGGCCGGTTTGGGTTTTCACCCTTTAATGGCCTATTTTTAACTCTAAGCGTGATTTTTATAAATTATCGTCATACTCTCAAACCGGGAGACCCGGGACTACGCGGTCAGTTCCTACAAGTTACATTGGTCCCGTGCGAGGTGTTCGTGCCTCCTACGGGGTTGTTTGGGGCCTGGTTTGGGTTTTCACCCTTTAACGACATGTTTTTAAGTTTAAGTGTTGATTTTTGTAAATTATCATCCTATTCACAAATCGGGAGACCCGGGACTACGCTGTCAGTTCCTACAAGTCACATTGGTCTTGTGCGAGGTGTTCGTGCCTCCTACGGGGTCGATTGGAGGCCGGTTTGGGTTTTCACCCTTTAACGACCTATTGTTAACTCTAAGTGTGATTTTTGCAAATTATCATCATACTCTCAAATCGGGAGACCCGTGACTACGCGGTGAGTTCCTACAAGTTACATTGGTCCCGTGCGAGGTGTGCGTGCCTACTACGGGGTCGTTTGGGGGTCGGTTTGGGTTTTCACCCTTTAACGGCATGTTTGTAACTAAGTGTGATTTTTACAAATTATCGTCATACTCTCAAACTGGGAGACGCGGTCTGTTCCTACAAGTTATATTGGTCCCGTGCGAGGTGTTCGTGCCTCCTATGGGGTCGTTTGGGGTCTGGTTTGGGTTTTCACCCTTTAACGGCATGTTTTTAAGTCTAAGTGCGACTTTTGCAAATTATCATCATACTCTCAAACCGGGAGACCCAGGACTACGCGGTCAGTTCCTATAAGTTACATTGGTCCCGTGCGAGGTGTTCGTGCCTCCTACGGGGTCGTTTAGGGGACGATTTGGGTTTTCACCCTCTAACGGCATGTTTTTAACTAAGTGTGATTTTTGCAAATTATCGTCATACTCTCAAACCAGGAGACTCAGGACTATGTGGTCAGTTCCTACAAGTTACATTGGTCCCGTGGGAGGTGTTCGTGCCTCCTACGGGGTCGATTGGGAGCCGTTTTGGATTTTCACCCTTTAACGGCCCGTTTTAACTCTAAGTGTGATTTTTCCAAATTATCGTCATACTCTCAAACCGTAAGACTCGGGACTACGCGGTCAGTTGCAAGAAGTTACATTGGTCCCGTGCGAGGTGTTCATGCCTCCTACGAGGTCGTTTGGGGTTGGTTTGTGTTTTCACCCTTTAACGACTTGTTTTTAAGTTTAAGTGTTGATTTTTGCAAATTATCATCCTATTCACAAACCGGGAGACCCGGGACTACGCTGTCAGTTCCTACAAGTTACATTGGTCATGTGCGAGGTGTTCGTGCCTCGTACAGGGTCGATTGGGGGCCGGTTTGGGTTTTCACCCTTTAACGGCCTATTTTTAACTCTAAGTGTGATTTTTGCAAATTATCATCATACTCTCAAACCGGGAGACCCGGGACTACGTGGTCAGTTCCTACAAGTTACATTGGTCCCGTGCGAGGTGTTCGTGCCTCTTACGGGGTCGTTTGGGGGCCGATTTGGGTTTCACCCTTTAGTGGCATGTTTATAACTAATTGTGATTTTTGTAAATTATCATCATACTCTCAAACCGGGAGACCCGGGACTACGCGGTAAGTTCCTACAAGTTACATTGGTCCCGTGCGAGGTGTTCGTGCCTCGTACGGGGTCGATTGGGGGCCGGTTTGGGAATTCACCCTTTAACGACTTGTTTTTAAGTTTAAATGTTAATTTTTACAAATTATCGTCATATTCTCAAACTGGGAGACCCGGGACTACGCGTTCAGTTCCTACAAGTTACATTGGTCCCGTGCGAGGCGTTCGTGCCTCTTACGGGGTCATTTGGGGGCTGGTTTGGGTTTTCACCCTTTAACGGCCTATTTTTAAGTTTAAGTGTTGATTTTTGCAAATTACCGTCATATTCTCAAACGGAGAGATTGGGGACTACGCGGTCAGTTCCAACAAGTTACATTGGTCCTGTGCGTGGTGTTCGTGCCTCCTACGGGATCGTTTGGGGGTTGGTTTGGTTTTTCACCCTTTAACGGCTTATTTTTATGTTCAAGTGTTGATTTTTTCAAATTATCGTCATATTCTCAAACCGGGAGACCCGGGACTACGCAGTCAGTTCCTACAAGTTACATTGGTCCCGTGCGAGGTGTTCAAGCCTCGTACGGGGTCGATTGGGGGCCGGTTTGTGTATTCACCCTTTAACGACTTGTTTTTAAGTTTAAGTGTTTATTTTTACAAATTATCGTCATATTCTCAAACTGGGAGACCCGGGACTACGCGTTCAGTTCCTACAAGTTACATTGGTTCCGTGCGAGGTGTTCGTGCCTCTTACGGGGTCATTTGGGGGCTGGTTTGGGTTTTCACCCTTTAACGGCATGTTTTTAAGTTTAAGTGTGATTTTTTCAAATTATCGTCATATTATCAAACCGGGAGACCTGGGACTACGCGGTCAGTTCCAACAAGTTACATTGCTCCCGTGCGAGGTGTTCGTGCCTCCTACGGGGTTGTTTGGGGGTTGGTTTGGGTTTTCACCCTTTAACGGCTTGTTTTTAAGTTTCAGTGTTGATTTTTACAAATTATTGTCATATTCTCAAACCGGGAGACCCGGGACTACGCGGTGAGCTCCTACAAGTTACATTGGTCCCGTGCGAGGTGTTCGTGCCTCTTACTCGGGACTACGTTTTTTTATTTTAGAAAATTTTAACATAGTTTCGTTTGTTTATTCATTAAATCCAACTTGTTTTAACATATGAAATTAACTCAACAGCAGCAGCAAATTTCAAAACCAAACCACCAGCAAATCCCTTCCACCAATTTAACTAAATAAGCTCATAAAGTAAGCCATTTTACGTTTGGCTACTTGTCACTATTTTAGACCATTTTTCTATTTAATGCTACTACAACTTTTATGAGACTTTGAGACTAACCTGATTTCATTTGCATTTTGATATCCACCCGATGAACTCTTCATGTCATGACTTCTTGAAAGTATCCCATTTTGGTCCAACAATGTCTGCAAATTCTCAAATCTTCTATTCTGAGCGGCATTTAGTTATTCATGAGATGATATATTATCTTTCAAGTTTCTCATCTCTTCATTATGAGACCGAGACTATGTTGTGACTATTGAAGTGTCAGAAGACTTATATTAGACGGGTTGTCTTATAAAATACAAAAAGGATAAAAGGGGGAAAGAATTGAAACATACATGTGTATCCTTGCACTTATCATTCATCAAATCACCCTTTCTCTTACTCCAATGAGATGTCTTGAAGAATTCCACGATGCTAGGTTTCACATCAGTTTCATGCTCCTGAATTGAAAATCAATGAATGAAAGAATATAACCATACTAGTTGATGATGCGGGTAAAACATGTCTAATATGCACAATGTTAAGAATATTATTGTGACATATAAATTGAAATCAAGTTTAGCAAGGGTAAAATCAACCTGAACAAGGGAAGTAACATGTGAGGACAGGAATATAAGTAATTGAACAATATAATAGATACATTTCAGCAACAGTGGAGGAATCAGAACAGTTTTTTCAAGATAATCCCCCTTTCTCTCTTTATCAATGACAGACTAACAGAGAAGAAAAGTAGTCAATACAATAAGTCAAAAAAACATCAAGATTGCACTAAACACTTCACCTTGAATTGCAGTTATACAAGCGTCAACACCAATTTTTTTTCCACTAAACACTTCACCTTGAATTGTAGCTTATGTTAGTATTAATTAAAAGCATAATTAACAAATTTTGCAAAAGACAAATACGCAAATTAAAAATAAACATACCTAAGCAAATAACCTTCGTCATTCCCTAAAAATAAACATACCTAAGTAAATACGATATCCATATGAACAACCCAAAAGCCATTCCCTAAAATGGCATTTAATTCAAAAAAAATATGAAGACAAAAGCACACATCTTATAATGAATACAATTAAGACTTTATAATATTGCAAACACTCAAGGCACACATTTCGACATCATAAGTACATACATTTGTTATCCAGTATTAGCCCAGTTGATCACAATAAAACTTTTAATGTATTATAATACTTTTTAAATAAAAAAAGATCCGTAAGGACAACATATCAAGCAATCCAAATGTATGTATCAACCAGAGTACCACCAAAACAACCACATATCTGCCAAACTAAGAATCAATAATTTCACAAACACTTTTAAGCTGAAACTAACTTTGATTACCAATTAATATAAACGATCCACATATAAAAACTTATACAAATACATGTAGGCATCTACATTTTACATTCGTATACGTATGTGTATAATATGTATGTGGTTGGGATATTTCAAGAGAGGCAAGATTAAATAGAGTAAAAGATCGATTAAGAAACACTTAAAAAAATCTACACTGATTATGCTATCAAATACAAAGCATAGACTGTAAATGGATACAAATTAAACCAAACCAATGTAGATGTTTTGTTTTCATTCTCATTAAAGGCATTCAAATGGCTGGGGTTTGTGATATTTTCGTTCTCTTCTCGTTGAAGATTAGTTCTATATGCAAGAAGTAAAGAGAGAGAATGAGGTTACCTGAGCCGGAGAGAGAGAGAGCTGAACGGAGCTGCGCTGATGGAGAGATCATCGACGGAGAGAGAGAGATGAACGTAGAGGCTAAAGCAGAGAGAGGGGTGAGCGGGAAGTTAGAGGGGGGAATTTTTTGGGGGGATTTTATATTTTAGTGAAGTGTGCTTAATTTTGGCACACTTTAAAATAGTGCAAAATTTTGGCACTGTTTTAAGGTGTGCCAAATTATCTTTAAATCGTGCCAAAATCTGGCACAGTTTTAAACTGTGCCAGATTTTTAATATTGGGGTGTGCCAAAATGTTGTTTTTGGTGTAGTGCTTGTGGATTTAACGTTTTAAGGAGTCATTAGCGTTTCCTTAAGTCATATTTTACAATCATAGAGGATCGCTAACATTAGAGAGAAGGATACTCAAGAGGACAATAGCAAGTGGGGAGATTTTGGGCAACATTCTTCACAATTTTGATTGAGGCAAGTTTATTTAGAATTTGATGCCAATTGTTTTTGTGTTATTATATTCCTATTCGTTGAAATCTAAATCTAGACTAATTATATTATGAGTAGGAGGTTAATTATTTGAAATTGTAATTGGCTTAATTAAGATAAAGAAAATAGGTTAATTACATAATCTGAATTTTGAGAAATTCTTCATCAATTCAAATTGGAATTATTATAGGATGGTTAGGGATTGATTATAAATTGTTTAGCCATTAAAATCCCCTTAATAATTGATCAAATCGTTGTATAATTGAATCAAATTGGAATGATTACATATAATTAAGGTTCTTAACTTAGATTTTCAATTAACACTCTAATCATGATATAAGTGTGTAAATTTTATTTAAATAGGTTTGGATTGATGTTACTACAGCCATAAGTGAAGGAAATTGAGTTTTCATTTTGGTTTGAGGATCTTGGAACACTTCAATGGTGGTTTGAGGGATCACATCCCGAAACTTGGAAGATTATGAAATTTGGGGTTGGCATAAACTTAGGGTTGTTTGGGGTTGGGATAAACTTAAAAGAAGATAAAAGACGAGAGGAATATGCATAGTGATATAGTAACCTAACTTCAATTATAATCTTATTCTACTTAGACTTGTTGTTAATGTCGTTGTTGACTTTACTTAACAGGACCTAGGTTATCGTTCCTGCCACAACCCTTATCTTTTAATTTGCATTTCATCATTTCTTGAATATTTTAGGACGTAGGTGTCGGGTTTGAGTACTCGTTTTCTTTAATACTATTTACATTCCGTTGAGTTGCATTTATATAGTAGTTTTATTATCAGATGTTACGATTATGTCGAGACAATTTTACTATTGTGTGTCAAATTTTAGCATGTCATCGATGGAATTATAATTTATTGGGATTTCACTTGATTATTAATTTAGTCATTTACTTTATGTAGTTTATTTTATTGCTAGTCACTTACAATGGTACTTAATTGTATCAACTCTTGTATTGTTTATTTTGTATTTGATCAACCTATTATTAGATTTTACAGAGTGTCATAACCTCCTTCATTAGTTTTAACGAAGAACGCACCTATTCCATAGGATATGTCACTCTTCCCCCTCGCAATTGGTTCCAAGGATTTTTTATCTAGCATATGGAGAAAGTTTCTAGTGGTAGAAATCCCCTCAACTTACAATGTGAAATTGTCCAAAACTTTGCTTAATGATTTAGACACTATCGTATCAACCGAGAGGATTATGGTGAGGTTACCAACCCATAGGGGTGTGGAAGAATTGTTCGAAGACCAGAAAAAATCTAAAGAATGCTATAACATTTACATGAGAGAAAATAAAGATCGTTGGAGCTGTCTTAGAACTCATTTGAGGTCCCAGAGAATTTTCCAAAAAGGTTTGAGGTCCTTACACAACATCCACCTCCCCCATTTGAGATGCCTGTGCTCTTATTAGAGAGTTTAGGCATAGAGCTGATGAATTCGGATACCTTAAATATATGAGATGAAGAGAAGGAATAAAGAGGTGAGACTTCTGAGGTTTTGATCACTGTTTTCATCCATGAAGAGGATCCCACTAAGGTCATCCACACTGGGGATGGTCTGAATGCCTCCATTAGAGAGGAGCTAACCCATCTCTTAAAAGAAAACAAAAATATGTTTGCTTGGAGTCACTCAGACATGATTGTGATAGATCTTGAGGTCATTGTCCACCACCTCAGCATGGATCCAAATCACATGCCAGAGGTGAAGTAACCATAATGACTTTCTAATGTGGTGTAGACCCCAATCCAAAAAAATAACGGATCTATGTTGACTTCATAGACCTCGACAAAGCTTGTCCTAAGGAATAATATCATTTTCCCACTATTGACACATTGGTAGATTCAACCAATCGTTATGAGCTCCTCTCCTTAATGGAGACTTACACCGGTTATAAAAAAATCATAATGACTCTCGTGGATAAGGAGAAAACATCATTCATCATTGAGAAAGGTACCTAGTATTATTGAGTTACTACTTTCGAACTAAAGAATGAAAGTTCTACCTTCCAGAGGGCGGTTAATTATATCTTCAAATACTTAATCGAAAAATTCATGGAGGTTTAAGTCGATGAAATGATGGTAAAAAACTTAGAGGCCCAAGATCAAGTACAGAACCACAAAGAGACATTTGCCATCCTCAGACGAAATCAAATGTGCCTCAACATGAAGAAATGTGGTTTTGGAGTATCTGGGGGAAATTCTTAGGATTTATGGTCACCTGACATGGCATAGATGATATACATAAGTATGATCTCTTGCAGATGACCCACTAGCTAAGATAATCCTTTATAGATGTGCCTTTGGAACAATTTCACTCTCCACTAAGGGGCCCCATCACTAGTCTCGTCTAAAGAAGTCTTGGCCTGTGACTCACTGAGGAAAGGCTTTCCTCATATATATTTTTAAATTTATCTATCGTTCATTATAAGCTCTCACCATTGATCTTTCCCAAAGCAGTCTCGGTCTCAAAGAATACCATAGATGACCAGCCAAGCATTATCTCAAAAATAATAGGCGCTCCAATCTCAGCCATTTCCATAATCGGCCTCAGATGACACCAAAGTCGGCCTCAAAAGATATCAGATTCCCCTCTACCATATCTTTAAATTTGGATATTGGTGTCAAACGACTGCCTGGTCACGTATCGACTCACTAAAATACTATTAGATTATAGCAATCTCGGCAAGTCGGGACCTTCGACCTAAGCATCTCGTGCACACATGGAAATCATGACAGGGGTATTGTATACATATCCTACTAAGAACTTTACAGAAGATCAAACAACCATGCGGGGAGAATATTCTTCATCATAGCTTATGTGCTCATCTTTACAGTTGTTATACGCTCATTGACCCTGCCTTCAACTAGGCATTGAGTACATGCTTAGGGGGCAATATTATGCACCCCTAAGCCTATAAAATAGGCCTCATGTCTTATTCTTCAAGATCAAAGTAGAGAAACCCTATTGTTACTCTGTGCATTTGTAGAGAGAGAGAGAGAAGTTTGTATACACCATCCATGGATAACTTCCCCCATTAATAGAGAAATCACCCCCAGACTTTATAAAGTGGATGTAGGCCAAGGCTAAACTACTTAAACACTTCTGGATTATACTCTCCCTGCATTCACTAGCCATGCGATTCACCTATATCGCGCAACCTCCTGTGATAGCACTAGAGGGGTATGTAATTATAAAATATCTACACTAATATTAAATAAGTGCACATAAATCTATATATACTATCACACTTTCTATATATATATATATATATATATATATATATATATATATATATATGATTAACTTAAACCCGGCTAATCCGTGCCTAACTCCCATAGCACTAGCCTAAAATATCCGAGTCAATTTATCGACTCTAAATTTAATTAATTGCACATTAATTAATTTATTAAAATGGTGTCACTCAACCAAAATTCTGGGACACATTCACTCAGCCCGTAATTTACCCTTTAGGATTTCTTTCACCAAAATCTCCATTATTTAGATTGACACTCTCTCTAAATTTGAGGTTACTTGACCCAACCCCCAAGGTCCTAAGTATTGTTCTCCCTTTATTTCTTTCATCTCAAGAAACCTTTTGAAAAACCCTTAACAAAAATAAATAACAAAATCTCATGTTCACCCCCCACAGTCATTCAAACGAGGGTATTGGTCGTTTGTGCGACATTGAATGTCCCTTGAACGAGATCCACATTGTTCGAGAGACGCCTTCTTTACCCCTTACCAGTTTCGATCATTGTTGTTAAAACCAGAAATCTAAACCTAAAACCCAGAACACTAACTGTTATCTTCCCATGATAAAATCTTTTTCCAATAATTTAATTGTTTATTTATATTACAATCACCAATTTGTAACACTGATAAGAATCAGGGTTGGATTAACAGGATTTCTCTTACACTGTTTCCTCAAGGTTAAATTTCTAAACTCTAAATTAACAACCTTGATTACCATATCATAAATTTACTTAGATTCTTACACTTATGAATCATCATAAACACAACAATTGAATCTCTAGATTACACAAACCTTCCAATTCATGAATACCCATTTTTGATGTGAGAACCCACCCCAAAAACGCATTTGATTTACACCCACTATGATATGAATTGAAAAATATAATTTAAATTAAAGCAAATTAACCACTTGCCTGTACTGGTTCGTAGGGTCTGAATTCCTTTGGGGTAGATGGTGTTTTGACGAAGAACGCACTCAAACTCGTTTGATTTGGCTCCCCAAATCTCCCTATTTTCTCCCTCTTTTCTTCTCTGTAGAGCTAGGGATTTATTTTTGAATTGTGACTGCCACAAACTCTCTAACTTCGGTTTTATTATTCTAATCCTTAAATTATGCTTATGGGCCAAATTAAAATGGCCCAAATACCCCCGTGTGGTTTCGGTTATGCCTAAAAATGCCCCGAGACCCATTTACCACCTCTGAGTACTCTTTTTCGACTATCTCGGCCTATCTGAAATCAACCGTGCACTCAGAATTGTCATCCAAATTACTTTACTAAAAGTCTCTATCTCGACCTCAAGATAGTCTATCCCTGACTCCAGGTTGAGATAAAATAATACCACATCACTATCACTCGTTATAACGTAAATAAATTATTACTGTTCACTTAGTAATTATTTTTCATAAATATTAACCATTAACTCTCCCAATTAATCTCAATTAAATTACGACGCACGAGTAATTTAAATTAGTCGAATTAATTAAATATATAATGTTTAAAAATACGGGGTGTTACACACTGTTGCAGTTAAATCATCATGGAAGGAGCTTGAGTTGGGAAGTTCATCATCTTCTTTGATTCTTCCTATTTCTGTTTTTTTTCATAATCTTTTTCACTTTTTTGCTGATTGATTATATTTGGCTCGAGATGACCACCGATCTAACCTCAAATGTCGAGACTGGTTCCAGCCAACCACCTCAGTAGTCCGAATTGGCTGATATGGCGACAATGATCACGTCCCTTGGGGCCAGCCATAACATCTGCAGCTCTAGTTCTTGGCTTTCAGCCAAGATATTATGAGTTAGATCCTAGAGGTTCCCACCATCAATATCTTCACTCCAGTGGGCATAGGGTCACACAACCAGTAGCTGAGTTCCACCCCTAGCTCCTACAAAAGAAGTCTAAAAAAACCTCAAATGCAGAAAATTGCTGACCCACTCCGTATCCATATCTGTAAGGAGGTTCAAGGATACCCAAAGGACTTAGCATGAGAGGATGAGGATTGCTAGGAGAGGTATGAGACGTCGAACACTTCATATCGGCTAGGGTTCACTTTAGCTCCAACTCACTAGGGGAGACCCCTTAAAGTCTTCAAAAAGTAGCATTCGATAGACTAAGTGAGGTATCAACTTTTAATCGTCTCGTCCCAAGAAGCAAGGCAATCGAAATAATATCCCCAACGACGTTAGTAGTACTCGCACTATTGGTCGTCCTGGAAAATCCCTATCGAGACGAGACTCAAAAAGAGGGGAGCATTGAGAATTTAATGGCGAACAAAGAAATCTGAATATGAGGCCATCCATTAAAGCTGCTGTTGAAATAGAAGGAGCAGGTGACAATGCAATCCGAGAGGGTAAGCCTAAGAATAGCTTAATCCAAAGTTTTGAAGACAAGATCGATTATTTCATTAAAATTCAAGACCCAAGCCACCGAAGGTAGATGGAGAGCTCCCTATTTATGCCAAGAATAGTCAGTTATCCAACTCCCGATAAGTTCAAACCTCAAACCGTGACTACTAGCTATGATGGGAGTAAAGATCATATTCATCATATAGAGATGTATCAGTTGGTTGTCGATATTCATTCCACCTTAGATGAGATAAGGTTTTAGGATCTCTCGACTAAACTTATTGGTGTTGCTCATGTATCTTACATCGGTCTATTAAAAGGATCCATTGAAAACTGAAAACATTTAGCAGAGAAGTTTATCCATAACTTTTGTTTCAACATGAAACCAGCCAAGCATGTTACTCATTTCCTAAATGTTAGACAAGAGAAGAGCAAGTATATAAGGGACTATATATCTCATTTAAATATAGAAAACTTAGAGGTTGAGGAATATGAAGAGAGCATTGTTATGACAACTCTCATCAATGGGCTTCATCTAGGAAAACTCTACTGAAATCTATCTAAGGATCCATCAAAGTCTATGAATAAATTTTTGGCTAAGGTCGGGAGAATAATGAATGTGGAGGAGGCCATGGAATCCAAAATAGGGGATCAAAAAGAGGTCAGCAGTAACAAGTCTAACCAAAGTCGAGATAAAAAAACGGACAAAGAATGGAAAAAAAGGTCTAATGACAATAAGTTTGTTAAGTACACTCCTCTAGAAGTTAGTCTAGATCTGATTCTGAATGAGATAAAGGACAACAAAGATCTTAGGTGGTAAGAAAAATTAAAATCGCCCCCACATAAGAGGGATAAGAGCTAATGGTGTGAGCTCCATCAGGATCACGACCACACGACAGACCAATGCTTCTCTCTAAAAGACGAGATTGAGAAGTTATTAAAATATGGGACGCTATGAAAGTATGTTGACAAGAGAGGGGGTTGAAAATGATAGTAGAAATAGATAATCCTTGTTGAAAGACAACAGGCCCAAGAAGAAGGAGGTGAAAGAAAGAAGAAATGATCTAGAGTAAGATAATTATGATGAAAAAGACTCAGACTTTCCCATAAAATCTCCTAAAGTTAAAGGTAACCTTCATATGATTTCTGTTAATATAAAGATGATATATGGAGGAATAGTAGGGGAAAAACTGACAATAGGAAGGCTCGGGTGATTAAGGCAAGGCCAGGGCCTAAGAGAGTAGAAGTTAATCTAGACGAGGCCGAGATAAAATTAAGAAAATTGAAGAGAGTTAGTATGGAGTGTCTCGTCATAGGCTTTTCCAGACAGGACTTCAAGATAATTTTAGACCCACACGATGATCCTCTCATCATCAGCACACGAGTACACAACTACAACGTGTCTTATATTCTGGTGGATGGGGGAAGCTCGGTCGACATCATGTTCTGGGATTATTTCAAAGGGCTAAATCTAAAGAAGAAGAGACTTGTCCCATATCACCAACCATTATTTGGGTTCAGTGGAGAGAAAGTCCAACCCCTAGGATTTTATTGTATGGATTTCTGTATGGGAACCTGACTGATATGGTTGACCAGGAAAATCATATTTGTTTGTGATGGACAAGAACATCTTCTTATCCTATAACATAATTTGGGGGAGGGTTGAACTCAAGGAGTTTGAAGTTGTGCCTTCCACTGTACACCAAATCATGAAATTTCCCACTCCTTATGGAGTGGGGGAAGTGAATGGTCACGTGTTACTTCACCTCGGAGGAAGAGGGGGAGGACCATAAGAGAAAGGCAACCTCATATAACATTGACACTCTTAACCTAAGAGATGAGAAGAAACTCAACAAGGGAGAGCCTACGAAAGAGGTATAATCCACCGTCCTCAATAAGGACGAATTAAAAAACTATCCAAATAGGCTTGTAACTCAAACCAGAGATTAAAAAGGAACTAATTGAGTCATTAAGATGAAGGAAAAGTGTTTTCACATGGAGCCACAATGATATGCCAATGATTGATCCCGAAGTCATTTTCCACCAGCTTGACTTAAAAGGGATGATGAAACCAATAGAACATCAAAGATGAACCTTTTCTAGAGATAGGTACAAAGTTATACAAGAGGAAGTAAGGAAACTGTAGACTACAAACTTCATTAGAGAAGTGCTATACCTCGAGTGGTTATCCAATTTCATCATTGTGCTGAAACAAAACAGGAAGTGAAGGCTGTGTGTAGATTTCACCGACCTCAATAAATCTTTCCCAGTAGATAGCTTTACCTTATCGAGAATTGACCAGATAGTGGATGCCATGATCGACCATGAACTCATGAGTTTCATGGATGCTTACTTTGGGTACAATCAGATAATGATATACGAAGGAGACCCCAAAAAATCATATTGCTACAAAGTAATGCCTTTTGTGTTGAAAAATGTAGGAACTATGTGCCAAAGGATGGTCAATAAAATGTTTAAAGATCAAATCGTCAAAAAATAGAGGTTTATGTGGATGACATGCTAACAAAAAGTCTGAAGGCCAAAAGTCACGTAGTTGACTTAGAAAGAACAGTTGATACATTGGATATGTATAAAGTGAAGTCAAATCAGGCAAAGTGTGTATTCGGTGTCAGAGTAGGAAAGTTTTTAGGATTCATAGTCAATAAGAGGGGCATTAAAGAAAATCCTGCCAAGATAAAAGAACTAATTGACATGAAGCCATTGATAACGGTCAAAGACATTCATAGATTGATAGGCCAAGTTATCGCACTGAAAAAATTTGTGTCGCGGGCAAGAGACAAGTGTTTGCCCTTTTTCAAGATCTTGAGGCAAGTGTTTGTTTTGAATGAGGAGTTTGAGAAAGCATTTAAAGGTTTGAAGTACTATCTCGACTCACTAATGCTGATCTCTCAGTCGATTCAAGATAAAAAATTATATTGATATTTGTCTATCCCAGAGTTGGCTATGAGTGCAACAATAGTCAGAAATGATATTAGGGTTTAAAAACTAAATATTATAATATCAAGGCACTATAAAGGGACAAGCTAAGATACGTAAATATGGAAAATATTGCATACGCTTTAATCCATGCCTCAATAATGATAAAGCCCTACTTTCAATGCCATACGATGGTAGTGATCACCAACACGCCTCTTCGATTAGTCATTCATAAACTTGAGAAATTGAGTAGGATAATGTCTTGGGTGGTGGAGATAGGTGAGTTTGATATCATCTATTAGCTGAGGAATAAAATTAAGGGGCAAACGTTGGCAGATTTTATAGTTGAGTTCACATTAGAGTTGGCAGATGACACGGTAAGTGAAATACCGATTAAAGTTCCAGAGGTCGTCCAAAATGAAAAGAAAAATTCAGATGAGGGTACATCAATTGACACCGTAAATTTCGCGTAGAAAGGGAATTTAGTGATGAAAAATGGTGCTTTAGCCGAAGGACCTTTTTCACCAGAATCACTAGTTAGGAGTTTGTTTGCTAACGATTCGTCATATGTAAATGGATGTGGGGTAGGGTTGATATTATCGATGCCATATAGGATCGATATTGAATATTTCTTAATATTTAATTTCAAAGCGTCAAATAATGAGTCGAAGTATGAGGCCCTGTTGATAAAGATTTCATTGTCCAAAGTATTGAATACCGACCAAATATTTGCCCATAGTGATTTCTAGTTGGTTGTTAACTACATTTTGGGGATTTATAAAATGAATGACAATAAAACGGCTAAGTGCTTGGCCAGGGTCAAGAGGATTTTAAAGGGCTTTCAAAAATTCAAGATCACAGGAATCCCTAAAATTGAAAATTGGAGAGCAGATCCACTAGCAAGGATCACATCAACTACTAGAATAGAAATCTGTCGATCAGTGATAATAGAGATCATTCTAAAGCCAAGTATAGAGAGATAAGAAGCCAACACTAAAGTATGTATGAACCTAAATATGATACCATAGTAGATGTACCTAGTCATGGAATATTTAACAGATGGAAAGTTATCAGAAGATAAAGCCAAGCATAGGAAAGTACGATACCGAGCAGCTAAATTCACTATCATTGGAGATGTGTAGTATAAAACGGGTTTCCTTCTTTCCCTCTTGAGATGTGTACACCTATGTGAGGTATATTATGTACTCATAGATTTACGTTAGGGTTTTTGTGCAATCTACATTGCTGGATGATCCTTAGACAAAAGAACCGTCACTTAGGGGTATTATTGGCTGAATCTTAATAAGGAATCGACCGAATATGTTCTCATCTGTGATAAATTCCATTATCTTGCTAACATACCCCATCAGCCCTGTGACACCTCGCTTATTAAAATAAGAGGTGGCCAGCCCGATACTCCAATAATTACAGGAATCATCAATGGTCCTTTCTTAGAATCAACACATCATAATTAGTATATGAGATATCCACCAACTATTTTAACAAAATGGATTGTCAAAATTTATGTGGTAAGTTAATAAAAAACATCAATTGAAAAGAAGGTGGATAGAGATAAAGACAGATAATGAAACGGTAACTATGTACAACAAAATAATCGAATAAGCTGTCGGTTAACAGATATAAACAATTAGGTTACACTGAGTATTAAAGTACAATATTACATAATATAGTACATGTACAAAACTGGGGCAACATGCCCGAATGTGTAACCAATCATAACTAGAATAAAAAAGATGGATGCGTCTAAATCCAATATCCCATAACATCCGCAAAGTGTTACAGCTCCTAGACACTGAAATAGAAAATTTAATACGGGCGTCCTTGCGGTGGAACACCTGGTCGAATATAAGATTCATGCAAAACAAAAGATATAAATAGGTCAGGGCTCAATTTGATATGATCACCATGTGAATAACATGCATGACAGTTATGAACAGTTAAATCATTAAGAATAAGCTTGTTTCATTCACCATAAGTAATGATAAGAACTCTCATTTCTCAACCTAAAAGCATAACCTCACGCAATATCAATAATAATGATCACAATTCAAATATGCCAGAGAATATTGATAATATACTACTTAAAGAGATTCCATTTCCTTTTTACACAATTTCATTTCACTGTTCCTCTTCTCATTAGGAAATGTATTCAAAGAAATTTATTTCATAAAGTTCCGTATAATCAAATAAGATTCTAATTTAATAAGAATTGTTATATTACACCACATATAAAGATTTTCGAGTTTCTCCACTGGACGCGCCCCCTAAATAGCTATCATCTTCTAGGGCATACCCCCAAGATAACCTAGGCATCCTACATCACGTGACATCGGGAAATGGCCATATACCTTCGACAGTGAGTCATAACCACACCCGAAATTACCTCACTTCGAACAATAATCACACAATATATATAATAACCGGTCCTATGGTCGAGGACTATATTCACCCTGCATTCACTAGCTAGGGGACTTCACCTCATGCACATAACTTCCCCTATGATAGAATTTAGAGAGGTGTGTAGATGAAAATTTATCATTAAATATTTATTTACTTTATCAAGTATGCATTACATTTTATCCGGAGCCATAAGAGTTTAATGTCATCATTATAAACCTTAACGTTCAATTATCCCCAATATAAATCTCCCTTAATTAACATTCCATGTATAACCCCTCATGTACGATATTCTTCAATACCATTATAAAAGTCGATGTTAACTCACTCTAATTCTTCGTAGGTACAGAGTAGTTCATTCTAATAAAGAATCATTTATCTTCCTCTAATTTAACTAACTAAATTGATTCCCTAACTAAGCCCCAACTCTCGTTTCTACTTAGGTTCTTAAATGCCTTACTATTAGACTCTAATACTCTAATTTTACTTCATTCAAGAAGATTCCTAAGTCCCTATATTAAAAGAAAGAAGCTAGAGGAAACTAAAAATTTAAGGGTGAAAAACAGGGGACCGATCGACTGATCAAGGGATCGCGATCGACCGTGACTCATGGGTTTGATCTGAAAAAGAATGAAGTAGGTTCGGATAGGGAGGCCTGGTCGATAGGTCCTGGGACCGTGGTCGACCGTGCTCAAATTTTATACTTATATAAGAAAGCAATAGGCTTTCACCCGAAGGCCCGGTCGACTGTCGACTGGGCCTATCAGACCCACAATTTTCTCTTCTTCTACAAGGTTAAATCCAAAACCTAAACTCCTTATTCTTACACTCCCTTCATTCTCAACAACTAACAACACAACCACAACCTCTCTACACCACAACAAACTCTCATGACCAACTTAATTCATACAAACAACAAGATCCAAGGGTTAAACCTCAAAATTTATCCAAAAACCTAATATTTGATCCCATTCTCCAATTACACAACTATCACAACAAATTATTCACATTAAATCATATACTAGCAAGTTAGAAACTTGCCTTGACCTGAAAACTCGGATTCTCTTGCGGTAGATGCAAGATCAAACCCAATTTTTTCTTTTCTTCTTCTTTCTCTTCTTTTCCCCAAATTCTCTCTCTCTCTCTCTCTCTCTCTCTCTCTCTTTAGGTTTAGGAACATATAAGAGAAATAATAGGGTTGGAAGACTTAAATCGTGAACCTAACACTTATTTCTAATCTTAAATGTTAATACACCATTAAAATGACTTGTAACTACACAATTAAGTCATAACCGGTTAAAAGGACCCGAAACTCAAAAATACAATATGGCACTTATTTTGACTATCTCGAGTATTTCGGGACTAACCGTGCCCTCTAAATTGGCACCGGAATAATATAAATCATTTCAAGTTCCAACTTCATTTAAACCATAACTGTCGCTTTTAGCACACGACATTACAAAATAAACCATGATGCTATTAACATTCACATAATAGAAAATATGCAAGAATCTAGTAAACATTATCTTTTACTCACTTAGATATTATTTACTCCATTCTCCAAGATTTTATATAATTACCTCTCATGAAAAATTAATATAAAATTAATTACTCAAAAGTAAGGGTTATTACATACTCCTCCCCTTATAAGGAAATTTTGCACTCAAAATTTAGGCGTACCTTGTAAAAAGAGATGGGGATACTTTTCTCGCATATCGTCCTCACGCTCCCACGTTGATTCCTTAACATTGTTATACCCCCATTGGAACCGAACAAAGGGCATCACTCTAGATCTTAGCCTACACTCCCCGTGATCTAGGATTGCAACTGGTTGTTCCTCATATGAAATATCGGGATGCAATTCGATATCATCTAAAGGAATGTGCCAGTGAGCTCCTTCACACCTCTTGTACTTTTTCCAGGATGAAACATGAAACACGTCATGAATCTGTTGTAAGTGTTCTGGTAAGGCAAGTTGATAAACTACATGGCCTACCTTGGAAATAATGGGAAACGAGCCTAAGTAATGCGGCGCAAGCTTTCCTTTCTTCCCAAATCGCTTTATATCATTCATTGGTAAAACTCGGACCAAAACTTGATCTCCAACCTCTAACTCTACATGCCTTCTATTTTCATCAGCATAACTCTTTTGATGATCTTGAGCTATTCTGATGCGATTATGAATAAGTTCAATCTTTGAAGAAGTATATTGGATTATTTCAGGTCCAAGAAATTTATTATTCCCTACTTCTAACCAACAAGTAGGTGATCTACACGGTCGGCCATGCAATTCTTCATAGGGTGCCATCTCGATAGTGAATTGGTATGAATTATTATAAGAAAATTTGATCAAAGTAAGATATTGTTCCCAACCTCCTTTGAAATCAAGCACACACATTCGGAGCATATCCTCCAACATTTAGTTGACTCTTTCCGCCTGCCCATCTGTCTGAGGGTGATAGGAGGTACTCAACTTCAATTCGGTTCCCATAGCTTCTTGGAAACTTTGCCAAAAATGGTAAACAAAATTTTTGTCTCGATTAGAGACTATATTAATGGGCACCCCGTGGAGTCTAACAACCTCCGCAATAAATAACCGGGCATAACGAGCAGTATTGTAGTCGGTACGTACCGGTAAGAAATGTGTCGACTTAGTTAAGCGATCAACGATAACCCAAATGGAATCATGACCTCTTTGTGACGTTGGCAATCCCGTGATGAAATCCATAGAGATGCTTTCCCACTTCTATACCGGTAGTTCCAAGGGTTGTAACAAACCCGTCGATCGTTGATGATCTACCTTCACCAATTGACAAATAGTATATTGGGAAATAAATTCAGAAATGTCGCGTTTCATACCCGCCTACCAATATTAACAGCGCATGTCTTAGTACATTTTGTCCCCACCAGGATGTACTATAAACTTGGACCCATGAGATTTTGTCATTACGGCTCATATTAAATCCCCTTCCTCCGGGACAACAAGTCTCCCGTGGAAACGTAACCCACCCTCAGAACTTATAAAGTAGGATTTCGCTCCCGGTTAATAATTTATGTATACGGTCTTGACAAGTTTTGTCCCTTCCTTGAGCTTCCATAACCCGTGCCACTATAGTAGGCGTAACGGTCAACACCGACATAAATTCCCTAGCAACAGCATCCTCTTGGCTAAGTTCCCTCCATTTAGTCTTCCATATCGTGGCTAACTCCCCTTCGAGTTTCCAACTCAATGCATCTGCCACTATATTAGACTTACCCAGGTGATAATGAATGTCAAATTGGTAGTCTTTCACAAACTACAACCTCTGATGCTGTCGCATATTCAAATCTTTCTACTAAAACAAATATTGCAACTATTTGTGGTTCGTGAAAAGACTAAATTTCTCCCCCAGGAGGTAATGTCTCCAAATATTCAAGGCAAAAACCACTGCAGCAAGTTCCAAATCATGCACTGGATAATTCTTCTCATGGGGATTTAGCTTGCGGGAAGCATAAGCAATATCCCATTGCTCTTGCTGCAACACACCTCCCAACCCTTGTAGAGATGCATCCGTAAAGACCAAATATTCCAATCCCGGCCTCGGTAACGTAAGTACTGGAGCAGAAATTATCTTATCTTTAAACTCATCAAAAGACAGTTGATAAGAATCATCCCAAACAAACCTTACACCTTTTCGAGTTAGATTTATCAAAGGGCTACCAATCTTAGAAAAACTCTTGATAAATCTGCGGTAATAGCCAACCAATCCCAGAAAACAATGAATTTCTGTAGGTGTCGTGGGATGACCCCATTCCCTCACCACAATAACTTTACTCGAATCTATCGAAATACCCTAAACGGTAACAATGTGGCCCAAAAACTATACTTCCTATAGCCAAAAACCACACTTCTCAAATTTGGCATATAACTGATGATCCCTCAACGTTTACAAGACCAACCGTAAATGCTTCGCGTGATCGGCTTCTGAGTGAGAGTAAACTTGGATGTCATCAATAAATACGATAAAAAATTGGTCCACGAAGTCTCTAAACACTCTATTCATGAGGTCCATAAGAGCATTTGGTTAGTCCAAAAGGCATAACCAAAAATTCGTAGGACCCATATCTAGTTAGGAACGCAGTTTTGGACACATCCTGCTCTCGTGTCCGCAGCTGGTGATACCTCATCCTCAAATCCATTTTGGAGAAGTACGACTCTCCCCTTAATTGATCAAACAGATCATCGATCTGAGGTAGTGGGTATTTATTCCTGATGGTAACCTTATTCAATTCCCAATAATCGACGCACAACTGGAGGGAACCATCTCTCTTCTTCACAAACAATACAGGAGTTCCCCACGGTGACGTACTACACCTAATAAACCCCTGTTCTAACAACTTCTGAATCTGATCTCTTAACTCCCTCGTCTCAACAGGAGCCATACGATACAGAGCTTTAGTAGTCGGTCGTGTTCTCAGTTCTAAATCAATTACGAACTCAATCTCCCTACTTGGAAGTAAACTCGGTATTTCCCAAAAACATCTTTGAAGTCTCTAACAACCGGAATTGAATCTAAGGAAATGACTACATCCCGAGAATTCTCCTCCGCAATACAATACAAGTAAGTGCTAGAACCTCCCTCAGAACGAGGCATAGCCACTAAAAACATCTCTTGCCCTGGAATGGAAAAAACTATACTCTTTCCATAACAATTTACTATTGCACGATACTTCACTAGCCAATCCATACCCAGGATTACTTCATACCCAACCATATCAAGGACAAGTAAATCGACCTCAAAACACAAATTACTAAGATTTATTTCTATTCTTTTACAAACAAAGAAAATGAGCGAACCATCACCCATAGAGGACTCGATACTAGTGAAAGTACTTTTCGCAGATTTAATTAACTCTGTCAATTGAGAAAAAATTCTAAAAATAAACGAGTGTGTCGCACCCATATCAAATAATACACGAACCATATACCCATGAATGGGAAACTTACCCTCGATAGATGGCGGCGCTAGCGGGGCTGGTGGAAGCATATAATCTTGTATATGGTAAACACGCCCATACTATAGTTGTCCCTGTTGTGGAGGGATAGCTGGATTAGGTACTAGTGGCGGTAGTTGTGCCTGCTGATGCTGTGGAATTCTAGGAAACTGTCCCCCAATCAACTGTAGGCATGCCTTCCTAAAATGACCCTGCTCCCCACATTGGAAATAACGACCCGCCATATTCTCTTGATTACGACCCCTATTATTTCTGAACTGCCCAAAGCCTTGGCCCGGTTGGCCTCGACCTCCATTGTTACCCTGACATGCCTACTACTGTTGCTGGGTATCCTGTCCATGCCTGAAACCACTCCCACCGAAATTAAATCCCCCAAAACGTTGTCTTTTGGACAAATCCCCTTGTTGGGTATCCCTTTCCTTTTGTTTAACTCAAGATGATTGGGATGAGGGTAGTGCTCCTCCTCCTACACCATTGCCTCCTGGCTTACTCGCTTGACCCATAACTGAAACTTTCTTACTACCTTGAACATGCAACCGATGATCTTGACAATGGAGTAATGCGACGTTCATCACATCGCCAAATATTTATAAAGTTGGATTTCCCAGCAAGTATTTCCGTATCCTCTAATGTAAGCCTCCAATGAAATTGGACATTCTCCTTTCCTTCAGATTTACCTAACCCGACACAAAACTAGCCAAACGAGTGAATTCCTCCTCATACTCTGCCACCGAATGTTCACCTTGAACTACATCTTGAAGTTTTCTCCTCATCTCCCTTTGGACTCCTGAAGGAAAATACTTTCGATCAAACAAAACCCAAAAATCAGTTATAGTCATGGTATCTCTTTGTTCTGGCGTGGTCATCAACTCCCACCAGTGTAAGGCTGCTCCAACTAGTTTAAAAGTCGCAAGTATTTGCTTTCGTTCCTCACTACAGTCGATCAAGCGAAGATGACGTTGCTTATACTTTTTCCATTAGTTAGCTACTATCACGTTGGAACCACCCTGAGATTCTCGGGGATGACCCTTCAAAAAGGATTCTCTGACTCTTTCTCATGGAGAAGGTCCCGCAGGGACTTGTACCTCCTGAGCCCGGGGCTGTTGGGCTTGGGGAAATTGCTGATCCATGGCAGTCATCGCAGCATTGACCACCTTAGCCACAATATTGGCTACTTCAGCGGCATTAATATTTCCTTATGGTGGCGGTGGAGGACCTACATCATCTTTTACAACTCTATTTCTTCTCGCAAGGCGACCTCTCTTAGGCGGCATCTGAGGCGAAGAAATAACTGAATTAGAATAATAATAAGAATAATTTATTTTGCAGAAGATCTCCAATATAGATAACAAAATACTCCTAACATTTAGGCTCTATATCAAAGAACACTACGGTAGAACATGACAAGTCCTCATAGATCCTAAAGACTCCAAAACCTGATGCTCTGATACCATCTGTGACACCCCGCTTATTAAAATAAGAGGTGGCCATCCCGATACTCTAATAATTACAGGAATCATCGATGGTCCATTCTTAGCATCAACACATCATAAGTAGTATACGAGATAACCACTAACTATTTAAAAAAAATGGATTGTCAAAATTTATTTGGTAAGTTAATGAAAAACATTTACACAATCTAATTGAAAAGAAGGTGGATAGAGATAGAGACAGATAATGAAACGATAACTATGTACAACAAAATAACCGAATAAGTTGTCGATTAACAAACATGAACAATTAGGTTACACCGAGTATTAAAGTATAACATTACATAATATAGTACAAGTAAAAAACTGGGGCAACACGCCCGAATGTGTAACCGATCATAACTAGAATACAAAATATGGATGAATCTAAATCCAATATCCCATAACATTCGCAAAGTATTACAGCTCCAAGACACTGGAATAGAAAATCCAATACGGGCATCCTTGCGGTGGAACACCTGGTCGAATATAAGATTCATGCAAAACAAAAGATATAAATGGGTCAGGGCTCGATTTGATTTGATCACCATGTGAATAACATGCATGACAGTTATGAACAGTTAAATCATTAAGAATAAGCTTGTTTCATTTACCATAAGTAATGATAAGAACTCTAATTTCTCAATCTAAAAGCATAACCTAACGCAATATCAATAACAATGATCACCATTCAAATATGCCGGAGAATATTGATAATGTACTACTTAAAGAGATTCCATTTCCTTTTTACACAATTTCATTTCACCGTTCCTCTTCTCATTAGGAAGCGTATTCAAAGCAATTTATTTCATAAAGTGTCGTATAATCAAATAAGATTCCACTTTAATAAGAATAGTTATATTACACCACATATAACGATTTTCGAGTTTCCCCATTGGACGCGCCCCTAAATAGCTATCATCTTTTAGGGCCTATAACCAAGAAAACCTGGGCATCCTACATCGCGTGACGTAGGGAAGCGACCATATACCTTCGATAGTAAGTCATAACCACATCCGTAATTACCTCACTTCAAACAATAATCACACAATATATATAATAATCGATCCTATAGCCGAGGACTATATTCATCCGGCATTCACTATCCATGGGACTTCACCTCATGCATGTAACTTCCCCTATGATATCATTTAGAGAGGTGTGTATATGAAAATTTATCATTCACAAGTTATTTACTTTATCAAATATGCACTACATTTTATCCGGAGCCATAAGCGTTTAATTTCATCATTATAAACCTTAACGTTCAATTATCCCCAATATAAATCTCCCTTAATTAACATTCCATCTATAACCCCTCATGTACGATATTCTTCAATACCATTCCAAAAGTCGACATTAACTCACTCTAATTCTCCTTAGGTACAGACTAGTTCATTATAATAAAGAATCATTTATCTTCCTCTAATTTAACTAACTAAATTGATTCCCGAACTAAGCCCCAACTCTCATTTCTACTTTGGTTCTTAAATGCCTTACTATTAGACTCTAATACTCTAATTTTACTTTTTTTAAGAAGGTTCCTAAGTCTCTATCTTAAATAAAGAAGCTAGAGGAAACTAAGCACTTAAGGGTGAAAAACAGGGGATCGGTCGACCACGGATCATGGGTTTTGTCTGCAAAAGAATGCAGTAGGCTCGGATGGGGAGGCCCGACCGATCGGTCCTGGGACCATGGTCGACTGCGCTCAAATTTTATACTTATATAAGAAAGCAGTAGGCTTTCACCTAAAGTCTCGGTCGACCGGTCCTGGGACCGCGGTCGACCGCGCCTAGCAGACCCAAGATTTTCTCTTCTTCTACAAGGTTAAATACAAAACCTAAATTCCTCATTCTTACACTTCCTTCATACTCAATAACTAACAACACAACCACAACCTCTCTACACCACAATAAACTCTCATGACCGACTTAATTCATACAAACAACAAGATCCAAGGGTTAAATATCAAAATTTATCCAAAAACCTAATATTTGTTCCCATTCTCCAATTACACCAGTATCACTACAAATTATTCACATTAAATCATATACTAGAAAGTAATAAACTTGTCTTAAGATGAAAACTCGGATTCTCTTCCGGTAGATGCAAGATCAAACCCAATTTCTTCTTTTCTCTTATTTCTCTTCTTTTCCCCAAATTCTCTTTCTCTCTCTCTCTCTCTCTTTAGGTTTAGGAACATATAAGAGAAATAAAAGGGTTGGAAGACTTAAATCGTGCACCTAACACTCATTTCTAGCCTTAAATGTTAATACACCATTAAAATGACTTGTAACTACACAATTAAGTCATAACCTGTCAAAAGTGTCCGGAACTCAAAAATACAATATGGCACTTATTTTGACTATCTCGACTATTTCGGGACTAACCACACCCTCTAAATTGGAATCCGAAATAATATAAATCATTTCAAGTTCCAACTTCATTTAAACCATAACTGTCGCTTTTAGCACACGACATTACAAAATAAAATAAGATGCTCTTTACATTCACATAATAGTAAATATGCAAGAATCTAGTAAATATTATCTTTTACTCACTTAGATATTATTTACTCCAGCCTCCAATATTTTTTATAATTACCTCTTATGGAAAATTAATATAAAATCAATTACTCAAAAGGAAGGGTTATTACAAGCCCCATCAACCTTTTTTCCCAATATTGGCCCCTTGGCCTTTTGTAATGTGGGGGATTGACTTGGTTAGACCCATACCCACTTCAAAGGGTAACTTTCATTTTTAATTGTCATAATAGACTACTTTTCAAATAGGTAGAAGCTGAAGCTATGATAACAATATCTGAGGAGAAATGTATAAGATTTATTTGGAGGAATATTATTTGTCGGTATGGACTCCCTAATACCTTAATATTCAACAATGGAAAGTATTTCAAGAATAATTCTTCTGTGGCCTATTGTAGAAGGGTCGACATCAAATAGTTCTTTTCTATGCCGGGTCGACCAAAGTTGATGGGTAAACCAAGGTAACAAATAGGATGATATTGGATGTAACCAAGAAAAAATTAAAAGATGATAAAGTCAAATGGATAGATGAGTTTCATAGCATTCTATGGGCGTATAAATGAGAAAAAAAAATAATGGGAGAAACCCCATTCATGTTGGCCTATTGGTTAGAAGCCTTCATTCCAAGGGAAGTTGGGTTTCCAAGGTACATGGTTTAAACTTACGACCCTGAAGCAAATCTGAAGAAAAGAACTTATACTTAGATCTTACTAAAGAAAGAAAAGCAGACGTGGCTGTTAAATAGTCAACCTATCAGCAAAAAGCCATAAAATTTACATAGAGAGAGTCAAGTCTCGTCCTATTGTGGTGGGAGATCTCGTACTGAAAAAAGTAATCCAAAAAACCAGCAAGCTTCATTCAAACTTGCATGGGCCCTACAGAGTCACAGAGGAAGTCATCCTAGGAACATATCGAAAGGAAACCCTTGAAGAGGAACCATTATCTAACCCTTGGAAAGTAGACCATTTGAAGAAATATTACCAATAGTTATCTTATGTGTTGTAGCTGAAAAGAAATTTCTGTTTGATACTCATGGTATATGAAGAAAAGTTGAAGAAGAGAAATTTAATACTTACCGTTGTCTCCTATTTTGGAATTTACATTTTTATAATCACATAGTTATATAGATAAATCTCCTTTAAAGGTATGAGAATGAATTTGAAGTCTCAGCTCCAATACGTCACTCTGTATAAACCCTGAGAGGTGGGAAGCATTTAACATCATTTGAGTAAGGTGAAAGTATATAACATCATTCGAATATTGTGAAATTAGTTAACATCATTTGATTATGGTGAAATTAGACATCACTTTATGATGAATAACTAAATCTCTCTCCGCCGAATGATAATGCATTTGGAGTCTAGGCTCCAAGATACCACTCTATATAAACCTCGAGGTGGGAAGCATTTAACATCATTTGACTATGGTGAAATTATTCAACATAACTTGATTATGGTGAAATTAAACATCAGTTTATGGTTACTATCTAAATCTCTCTCTCTCTCTGCGGTATGAGAATGCCTTTGGAGTCTCGTCTCCAATACATCACTCTATATAAACCCTGAGAGGTGGGAAGCATTTAACATCATTTGCGTATGGTAAAATTGTCTAACATCATTCGAATATGGTGAAATTATTCAACATCATTTGAGTATGGTAAAATTAAAAATCATTTTATGGTGAATGACTAAATCTCTCTCGGCAGAATGAGAATATCCTTGGAGTCTCGACTCTAAGACATCATTCTATATAAACCCTAAGGTGGGAAGAATTTAATACCATTTGAGTATGGTGAAATTATTTGACATTATTTGAGTATGGTTAAATTAAACATCATTTTATGGTGAATTACTAGATCTCTCTCTCGACAGTATGAGAATGCCTTTGGAGTCTCGACTTTAAGATATCACTATGTATAAACCTTAAGGTGAGAAGAATTTAACATCATTTGTGTATGGTGAAATTATTTAACATCATTCATGATTGGTGAAATTCTTAACATCATTATGTTAGGATCATGTGATTATAATTGCCTCTCGATGGTATAAAAGTGGCCTGAAACCATCTTCAAATCACTCACATCACAAACCCTGAGGGATAAGTAAGTTACAAATCATTATTAAATATCATGGTGAAAATAAGTCTTAGTCCTAATGGAAATGACGTCTCGTCCTAATATCCCAAAACATATAACAAAATTTTATTAAAGCAACAAAATAGATATTGTACTTGGAAGAAAATAATGAAGAAGACAGTTGACAAATCCAATCTATATATTATATAAATGATGGAAATTCAAAATGTTACAGATACAAAGTGTTCAAGAATAATAAAATATGGGTTACAAAACTTATTCCTGAGTGACCACAAACGGTCGCCTAGAAAAAATAGAAATTAAGCATCGACTGCTAAGAATTCGATAATAGTTAGCTTTGTTGGGTTCTTGTCATTGTTTACGGTGATCCCTTTTTTATCACCAACTTCCTCAGTCCCATCTTCCTCAGTATTCAAGGTTATCTCATCCTCATCTATCACTAGCCCAGCAACATCAACCTCATCTGACACTACTGAAGAGAGGTAACACTCATAGGATCGATAATGTTGAAGGAGGTGACGAACTCGTCTAGAAGAGGACCATTAGTGATGAGATCACCATATTAGTCGAAAACCCACCGATGGACAATTTTGTCCTTCTTCTCCATGTACTATATGGCATAGCCAAATATTTCCTTAAATTCTTTGAAATCGGTGACAATCTTCTCTATAGCTGCCTCAACCCACTTATCTTCGTCCTCATCCTCCTTTTGCTTTTTGAAAAAGGTCTCAGGCTCTTTAATTTTTAGCTTTTGCTATTGCCCCAGATTATTGAGGTGTTCCTTATGACAATATCCAATCTCTGAATCTTAGATTTGTATTTGGCCTTTTGGTCCTTCATCTTCTACTTCAACTCAGAGAGCTGGGACTTTACCTTATCTGCCACTTTCGACTTAGCCTAAGCCTCCGCTACATATTGTTAATTATTTTAAACTGTAATGACGGGCTACAATAATGGGAACTAAGAAGTAAGTATAAGACGAAACAAAACTTTAAAAAATTCAAGAAGATAAATTTTTGGATTTGATCTTTATTTGGGTTGCCTTATGAAGAGCAAAGCTAAAATACCTCGAAGGGTCTTATGAATCAAAGTATAAATTATCACAGTTTGGAATAACCAAACTTATGACTTCCCTGGACTTCATCTGATCCCTAAGGGAGAATCAGCATTAACCCCAAGCTAGGTCAAACACGCAGCCACCATAGTATCGTCCGTTATGGGAAGGAGAGGCCCAGTGGTGTTTCTCAACTTGCTCTCCTTCCTCTTCTTTTATTTTTGTGGAGGAGTATAGGATTACACCTAGAACCTCTTTCCTCGTTTTTGACCCCTTAGCAATTTTAGGGCCCATAGAAGTAGACTTTTGTCGAGTCTGAGTCGGCAGGGCAACTTTTCCCTAGAGACGAGCGAGGAGATTATTGGAAAGAGGTGCTACCATCTCCCAAACTTCGTTTAATACAACGACTGGATGATCTGCAAAGAGTATATAAAAAAATCAATATCGACATATATTTTAGTTTAACTAATTTAGAAATGAAAATAAAGTAAGAAAAATTACAAAAAAATGAAAAGATTTGCTTACAAAGTGTCTACAGGGGTCCACCCCCATGCTAGAGTATTGGAGGAGTTCAGGGATCATCAAGTCTTAAGATATGATTAATCAATACCCCATGAGATTATCAATCTCTTTCCTTATCTCAGTACTGAGTTCGAGATCAACTCTGGCCAAGACCGAGACACGGTCCCATTAGCAAGGAACTCTCATCTCATTAGGGCCAGATGGCAGACCCTCACAAAATTCCTAGTCGCCAAAGATAAAAAAAATAGAGAGAATTCCAATCATGGTTTGAATTCCGATTAATGTGAATCAGTTTTCAGTCGGGATGACGTGCCACAAAATGGTAATAACATGGGTGGTTATCGTCTAAAATTAGTTAGAGGAATTTATGCCTTAGCCAGGGGTATAATCAGTATTTAAAGAATAATAAATAATAAATAGTTAATGGAGATGAGAGATAAAGAGAAAATACATGATTCACATGATTCGGTCAAGAAATGGTATATACGTTCACCGTTACAGTGGTAAAATTATGAGTTTCTGAGAATGGAAAAAGATTTAGGGTTTGCACGAGAGAGTTGACTTCAGCACTGTATCTCTATGGGGTTCTGTGCTATTTATAGTTAGTTATCTTGGAATTGAGGGACGTGGATTGAATTTTTAAGCCAGGAAATTACACCATTTACAAATGATATGATAGAATACGATGAGTTAGTTACAACCCAAACTAAGTGAGTAGAAATACATAATTACCACGTGCTGAGGTGGCACTTGTGTGACTAGTGGGTCTTACGTATGTGTATAGGCAAGTACGAGAATGACAATGACTTGGTCAATAATGAGAGATATTTAATTTTGTAAGCTAGTTGTCAAGCTAACAGGCGGATCATTAGGCCGAGAAAAAAGGTACCTGAGTCGAGCACAATTAACAATAAGGTCGACCCATATTCCTACCTTAAGGGAGGTTCTATGTTTTGCCACGAAGGCTCCACGTGGCCAAATTTAGTTAGGATGTAACAAAAAACACCAAGACTTAATGCATGAGTGAAATTTTATAGCAGCTTCTCTGGAATAATGAGGGTCTTAAGTGGTTGTTACATGGAATGAGTGGATGGAGTATTAATAATGTTTAACAAAAGAAGATTTTTATTGTCGCACGTGTCAAGTCTGGGGGAAACTTCACCCAGGTAATGATTATTGACACGAGTGGGTGTAGGTTTTCTGCACTACCCGTTAGCTTTTCAACTCTTATGTCATTCAATGAAATGACTATTTTCCACCAAATGCAACTTATTAAAGGGGCTTGTATCTTCGTTTTCCTTCATCCTGTTCAAATTCTACAAGTATGTTTAGAGAGAGAAAGTAAACCCCACTTCCTCAAGAAGATTTTCTCCTTCATAGGTCGACTTCCTTTTTTAGAGTAGAAAGTTCACACCCTTTGGCTTTCTTAGTGTTTGTGGCCTTTATTTTTTGGAATTTGCATGCGTCGTTTCCATTATAATGTTTTTGGGTTCATTTAGCTGAGTATCTTGCAGGAGATTTGGGTTTTTAGATAGACATTAAGTTGGTTGACTTAGGAATTATGAGTTTTTAGGATTTTTTGTTGTTCTTGTTGTTTTTCCTCCTTTATTCAGCCCCAAATCCATTTTTCTGTGCCAAAAAGGTTTAATTATCACATTAATGAGTTTTCCATCTCATGTACAATGCCTATTTGAGACATTGACTGAGTTAGAACCCACTTGCCCCGAGTATTATTGCTAGGAGGTATCCATGCCCTCTACAAGTAATTCGACCAAAGGAAGAACCAGGTCACCCCAATTTTACCCCTAAAACATTTTCTTGTAGTGATTCGGCTCCCTTTCCAATTGAACCTCCCACTGCCTCCCCTAATTTAGATGAACAATGTGTGGGTAGCTGTGTGCAGTGTCAGGAAGGTGTAGACTTAGAGATTAGGGAATTCATAACTTCTATCAACTTGGAGTGTTACTCTAAAGAGGTGAGGTATGATAGAGCCAATGATGCCAGGCTTGAAAATGTGGGGCCATTCCCTTCCACCTCTCCTGTAAATGAGCCCTTAGATGATAGAACGAATAACGAGGATCTCTGATTCTTATGATACCACCATTACTAATGTAAAGTGGTATGCAAATGATATTCAAGAGGACGAGCTGGAATTTTTGAGGGAAAATCTTAGCATCTCGATTAGTATTCAGACCAGAATTCCTACCCCTGAAGAGAGCGTATATGATAACTCGAACTCTGATGAAATTTGCCTCCCCCTTTGGGCTCTTTAGGAGGGTTTTAGGTTACCTTTCTACCCTGTCAAAAGGTCTAACCTCAGTGTACATGGTTTCACCTTGACTCAACTCCCTCCAAATGCCTATATGACTATTATAGGAGCAATGATGTTCTGGAATACCATAACCGAATTTGACCTTACGGGGGATATTTTTAGATACATCCATGTGCTGAAACACAATGCTAAAGCCCCCGTCATTATTACTTTTCTACTAAGAAGTCCCATTTAAGGATGGTGAGAGTAGTTCAAACCAGTAACCATAGTTGGAAAGGTCAATATGGTTTTGCTAAGGGTGATTGGGAATTTAGGAGTCATGAGCAAGATAGGTCTTGTAGGATTCCTTGAGAATATAATGGACCAAACAGAATAGGAAAATTTCCAAGAAATTATGTAAACTTGTCATCTGTACATGTTATTTCCTAATAATAACCCATTTATTTTTTTTCAGTGAAAAAGGCTCCTCAATTTCCTGTCGTCGTGGCTGACCTGATTGAGGCATATTGTGTGAAGAATCCTCCGAAGTTTGAGGAGTTGTTTACTATGGAAAATTTTATTTTAGCTGAGTATCGCACCTTGACAAGAGGAGTTCCTCCTATTGAAGTTGAGGGCCCATTGAAGGAGTACATTTTGAGGGATACCAACTTAGGAGCAATCGATAATTTTGAGGAGGAGGCTGAGGCTGATCTTGATACAGGCACCAATGTCTTTCATCCTTGGTATGTCATTGTCTACTTGTTCTCGACTTAATAATATTTTTTCTCGTCCTACTTTATCTCCAACTACCTCTGAGCATCCATTTAAGTTAACATTTGGAATGGTTCCCCATCATGTCAACCGAAAGATAATGGAACTGGTTTGTAGGAAGAAGACGAAGGCATAGAAAAGTAGGCTAAAAGAGAAGAAAAGGAAAGCTGGGGTCGAAAAGAAAAAGGTTGAGGATGAATGGGTTCAGGCTGAGAAAAATCCTCAGTAAAACTCATGATGCAATTTCAAGTCTGGATAAGCCAATGTGAAAAGACCTTATATATTCTCAAGTGCCCGCGTTAGGTGATAAGCACCCTTTGGAGCCCCGATTAGTCAGAGTTCTCAAAAGGTGTTAATGACCACCGAAGCCAGGCCTTTTCGCAAGTTGGTGAGAGGTCAAGGATCCGTCCCCATTATGGAGAAGTGGAGGAGTCCAAATTCGATCCTAAACATAGGATTTCTTCTAATGAGCTGAGGGCCGACCCTGAGTCCATATTCCTTCATGCCAATAACTCTACTGATCTTATGGGATATCATGGATATGGCAAGGACTTCAAGTTATTAAGAGAGTTTGATTCAGACTCATTGTGGAGATTGATTACACATAGACTCTCTATGATAAGCCTTTTTACTGTCTATTTTTTTTATGCGGAATGGTTCCTTAATTGATGTATTTATTTCTATTGGCAGATAGTTGTTGCTTCTAGAAATTTAAGAGAGAAAGTTATGGTCAACTATATGGCTTATTAGGAGCTGGTTGAAGAGAATAGGAAAGATAAACTAGAACAGGCTATTGAGGATGATAAGAAAATTGGTGTGGAGCTTCAGGAGTGTGACGACCAGCTGGTGGACAAGATAGTGACCCTTAGCTCAGCTGAGGAGGAAAATGAAAATCTATGAGACAAAGCAACCACTGACATTGCTAAGTTGAAGAGCCTAGAGGATTCTCTCCCTGCTACGAATAAGGCTATGGAGGAAGCCACCCAAACTAATGTCCAATTATCATAAGATATTTAAAAGTCTTAAGAAGTATTAGTTACCGTTGAAAAGACTGTTGTGGTTAAATATAAGTCTTCCAACGATTATAATGTGGATTGTGCTGGTTTCTTCATGGATGGTAATGACGAGTTAAAGAAAAGGGTGATGACTCATTACCTTAACGTTGTCAAGGTGGCGCCTGGCAGGGTGATGATGATGAGGCCACTCCCTTAGTAGGTGAACAAGTTATGGCCATCATCGAACTTATGGGTGAAGACATAGATGTACCCATTGTCTCCGACTTGCCTGATATTTTTTTCAACTATAGTGATACTTTTGCTAATTGATCTCTTTGTTAAGATTTTTTATATTCGGTCATTTTTATGTCTTTGAATGTAATTTTTGAGTGTAGTACAGAACTTGATATTTGGAATGTGGAAGTTTATTTTTGTAATATTGTACTTCATATAATGCATAATTAAGTTTCTCAATCATGGTTCCGCTTTGTTATATGCTTTCCTTGGACTTGGGTTTTTTATCGTAAGAATACTTTTCTTGGACTTAGGTTCTACCAGTGTTTCAAAATTTAGTAAGTAAATTATATGCTAACACCAGTTACCTTAGTCAGATCTAAAATTCTAAAGGTAGTCTTCCTTGCATTAGAATATGGTCGAATCCTAGTTGATCATAAAGTAGGGACTCCATTTACTTTGGTAGGGAAACTTCTTGTTTATGATTTGTCGCATGATGAAATTGTATATGAAGTTCAGTTTTCTGCTCTTGTGACTTGTTTCATCCAATGAAGTCATTCAGGATTTTTGTTCGTGACTTATTTATTCAACAAAGTCATACAGGAGGTTAGAATGTTGACTCTTGTTCTTAATCTCTTACACTGAGATTGTACATGAGTCATTTTTTAGTGTTTAAGATATGTATATGCACATATCTCATGCCCCCCCAAAATAAAAATGATAAGAAGGAAAACTGCATTTTTATTTATGGAAAACTAAAAATAAATGATAAGGAAAAGGGAAAATGCTTTCCATTTACATCATTGATGATATTTCCTCAAATGTTCAGCATTCCAAGGTTTTTTGAACTGTTCACCTTTGAGAGTCTGAATGCGATAGGTTCCTAGTCTCACTACACTTGAAACGCGGAATGGAACGTGCCAATTGTGTTCTAATTTTTTCCCTTTCCGGATGACCTTTTTCAGAACGTAATCGCCCTCTTTCAAGTTACTCAGTCTTACTCAGTGATAATAGAAGTGAGCAGTTCTCTGTTGATAAGCAGTAACTTTCAACATTGTCTTCTTTGTTACTTCTTCCACAAGGTCAAGATCTTGCCTTCTCATTAGATCGCTCATTGGGGAATTGAAATTGAGGACTCGGTGGCTGGAAAGCCAATCTCAATAGGGACCACGAACTCTGTATCGAAGGCTAGCATGTAGAGGGTGTCTCCCATGGAAGTCCTAGGAGTGGTTCTATAAGACCATAAGACGCTCTACATTTCATTGATCTAGTTCCTCTTTGCGTCATCTAAATTTTTCTCGATACCATCCAGTAAAGTTTTGTTGGTGACCTCAGTTTGGCCAGTGCACCGTGGATGTCCTAGGGATGAGTGGAGCTTCTGAATCTTTGAGCTGATGCAGTATTCTTCATACTCCTGGTTATCAAACTGGGCGATGTGGTTAGTGATGAATGCGTAAGGCATCCCATAATGGCAAATGATGTTATCCAGATGAACTGGAAAACTCTTTCACACGACATTTCCACCCGAGGCTCTAATTTTACCTATTTGATGAAGTAATCCACAACGACCACTAAGTATTTGAACCTTCCATTTTTCTTGGGTAATGGGTTAACTAGATCAATCCCCCAGATTGAAAATGGCCAAAGGGATGTGATAGGCATCAGAGGAGCACCTGACATGTGGTGGATCTTGGCAAACTTTTGGCATTTGTCGCACTTTTTACCATAGTCGGCACAATTGGATTTCATAGTTAGCCAGTAGTAGCCTTGTGTTTTTTTCGTTTCACTGACGATCTTCCTACAGAATGTGTTCCATAACACCCTTCATGTACCTCCTTAATCAGGTTATTTACTAATGTTGGATGAACACATTGTAGTAGAGAGGATGTAACGCTCTGTATAATACTCCTTCTTCCAACACATAACTAGAATCTTTATACCATAGATTTCTTGCTTCCTTTTGATCGGATGGCACTATGCTAGTCTCAATAAAGGTTCATATAGGGTCCATACATGAGGGACCTAGACTCACTTCCATGACACTAGCAACTTCCTCGCCTGTGCTACGATGGGCAAGTATCTCAATGGGTATTGTTCTTAGTAATTATGTTCGAGTAGCTGATGCATCCCTTGCAAGCGCATCTTCCCTAGCATTATCCCCTCGAGGGATTATTAGAACCTTTACCCCTGGAAATTTGGTCGGCCACCACATTTTTTTGGACAGCTAATTTATCATAGACTCTTCCCTAGCTTTATGTAGCCCAATCAACTGGTTAACAATCAACTGTTTTCTCAGCGCCAAGTGATGAGGCTAATCTGAAACTCGCTATCAATGTTTCATAATCAGCCTTGTTATTGGAGGCTTCGAACTGAAAACGAAGTGCATACTCCACATCTATTTTGTTTGGAATGGTAATAATAATACTCACTCCACTACCGATCATGCAACATGATCCGTCTATGAATAGTTTTCAAATAGAACTTTCTTGACTAAACTCTCTTTCCACCAATTCTCTAAATTTGAACAGCTTCTTTAACTTCTCGTGGTTGTGAGTGAGGTCGTTATGGCATTCAATAGGGTCTGGAGAGGTCACATGAGGATTTGTAGTTGGAATATTTTGGTCATTCTTTTCACTGTGTGAGCTCTGTCCCAATGGAGTCTGCTCAATTTTAGTCACGTGGAGCTCTCTTTTGGAGAAATTTATTTTTCCTTATGTGTTGAGATCTCTCCCGAAGGATTCTGCTCAACTGGTTTCCCTTCGTACGTGAACTTAACTATAAAATATGCCACTACTTGGCCTTTGATAGCCATTCTCGGGTCGTACTAGATGTCATACTCTCCCAAATCCATTACCCAAGCCATCAGTCAACCTGAGTTTTTCAATTTATGTAGGATCTGTTGTAAGGGAGGTCTGTACAAATAATGATGGTATGGTCTTAGAAGTAAGATTTCGTCTTTCTCAAAACTTTAATTAGTACGAGGGATAATTTCTTCATTTGAGGATACAAGATTTTAGCCTTTCTATATGTTTTTCTAGTATAATACATTGGCCTTTACACTCCATCCTTCTATCTTACCAGGGCTTAGTTGACGGTAGACTTTGACACCACTGAGTATAATTAGAACTTATCTCTAAATGCCTTGATAGGAGAGGGGGTGATCCTAAATATCGCTTCAACTCGAGGAATGCATTCTCACATTCCTCGTTCCATTCAAAAGTCTTTCTTAAAACTTTAAAGATAAGAATGAATTTATTAGTGGCTCTAGATTTGAACCTATTAAGAGCGACAAGGAATCTTGTTAGCCTCTGTACCTCCTTCTTTGTCATTGGGGAATGTATATTAATCAAGTCTTTGATATTTTTTAGATTAGCTTTGATTCCTCACTGGTTGACAATGAAACCCAGGAACATCCCTTCCTTCACCCCGAACACATATTTGGTTGGGCTTAGCTTCATCTGATGCTTCTCCGGTTGGTCGAAGGTCTTCTATAAATCTCTAACATGGTCCATGGAAGTCTTGATCTTGGTCATCATGTCATCCACATATACTTTCGTATTTCTATCAATCTAATCCTCGAAGTCGCTCTGGCATTTTTTTACCAAAAGGCATGACATTGTTACAGTAAGTACCTCTTTTGGTGATGAATAATGTTTTCTCTCTATCTGACGAATGCATCTTAATTTGGTTATATCCAGAATAAGCACCCATGAAGCTGACCAGCTCATGGCCAGAAGGGGCATCAACTTACTAATCAATCCTTGGTAGGGGATAATGATCCTTGGGAATCTCCTTGTTCAAGTCAGTAAAATCTAAACACATCATGGCCATATTGGAGAGACATTTAGGGTACTATATATCTTCTATGAAGTTGGCCTTTTACAGCTTCTAAACTTCCTTTTGCACTTCCATATCCTTTTTGGCATCAAAGACTCGTATCTTCTAATTGATCGATTTTGCACCTTCCTCTATGCTCAGCTTATGACATACGAACTCGGGGTCAATTTCGATTATAACCTCATGGATCCAGGTAAACACACTCTTCTTTTGTCGAAGAAAGTTGATTAAATTGTTCTTCGAGTCTGGGTCCATGGATGACCCAATCTAGACGGTCTTCTTGGGATGTTCTTCGTCAAGGATGACAGTTTTGATTTCCTCAACTACTTATCCATTGACTAACTTTTCTTTGTCTCGTGGATAAATCATCTCAATATGGTAGGTGGTGGTCAATTTTTTTTGCTCCTCCTAATCGATCGAAGTGTAATAACATTGGCAAGCCTCCACCTGGTTGCCTTTGACTATGCCGACCCTATAATGGGTTAGGAACTTCAAGAATTGATGAATTGTTGAGGGTACTACTTTAAATTTATTCAAGCCTACTCTCTTTAAGATGACATTGTAAGATGATAGAATATTTTTTCTATATAGAAAAATGGATAACTTTTGTTAGGCATGTTAGCTAGGCACCTACCATGACTTCCAATTCTATAGTTCCCAAGGGATATACCTTCTCCCCCAATAAGACGATCAAAGGCCGATGATAGAGTGTTAATTTGTTGTTCCAGAGATTTAACTTTTAAAAACATTTATAGAACATGGCATCTACAGAACTGTCATTATCTATGACAATCTGGAAGAAATTGCTTTCGTTGATCATTATAATGACAACTAGAGGGTCATCGTGTGGGTACAACACTCCGAATAAATCACCTTTAAAAAAATCCTACAATGAAGTAATCTTTATTTATCTTCCTGGGGCGGGTGTCTAAGTTTCCTATCAAGTTTATCTACCTGATATGAGTTCATGCGTTGGCCTCCTATGATAAACCTTCCTTTTTGCCAACTCTTCTCCACCTCCTGCATCTCCGTCAGTGATGAAGTGCCATTTGAAAAAGATCATCCTGACCTCATGGAATGGTTCTCTTGGCTTCTTTGGGAGATCTGGATCATTATCTGAATCTTCATTTCATCCCCTTTTTTTCATATCAGTCTTCCTGCAAGGGGATTCTGATCATCTTCTCGGCCATCCTTATTCTTGTATCTTGATAGTTTACCCTTTATAATGACGATTTCTTTATCATTCTTGAGGGAAATGCAGTTATCCGTGTTGTGGCCGTGATCTTTGTGAAATTCATAATACTTGATTCTGTCATTCTATTTCATTGGTGCCTTGAGCTTTTTAGTCCACTTGAGGTCTTTGCTTCCTCTAATATCTTATAGAATGTGGTTTATGCCCACTTTTAGGGGAATGTACTCATCGTACTTCTTTAGATTTTCTAGTTTTTTATCTTTCTCGTCCATCTTTTCGCTGCTTTTACAGGATATGGCTTTTGGATGGCCAAATTCCTTAGCCGCCATGGCCTCTGCGACATTCATAATCTTACCTGCTTTATCTAGAAGCTCGGTCATATTCTTGGGAAGTTTCTTTTCTGGGGCCCAAAATAATTTTCCCACTTGCAACCCGCTCATTAGTGCAATTATGGCAGTTTGTTCGTTATAATCCACTACTTTAAGTTTCTCAGTGTTAAAACGAGTGATGAAATCCCGTGTGGTCTCATCAGCCTTTTATCGCATGTTGAGGATATGGGAAACCCTCTTTCTAGACTTCGGTTCAAAGAAGAAGTTATTGACAAAGAGGTCGATAAACTACTAAAAACTAGATATCCGTTCTTGTGGCAAGATATTATACCAAATTTGAGATAGGTCGGTGATCGTGCTGGAAAAAGCTCGACAATGCATTTCATCAGGGATAAAGTAGATGTCGGAAGCTACCTATTACTTCTCCACATGCAAAATAGGGTTAATTTTCCCATCATACTTTGGTGTGATCACAGGGGGTTTAGACTTAGCAAAACCCATGATAGAGGGGGACGAAGGAAGATCCTTTCACAAAGACCTTATGGAGGGTTTTTTTTACTTAAGCATTTTCCCCAATCAATATTTTAAGCATTGAACAGATCCCTTCTAGGGTTGGTCCTCTTGTTCAATTTTTACTGCTGCATATTTCAATGTTCGGCCAAGGCTTTTGGATGATATCTTTTCCTGAGAAGTCTACTCAGCATGGGCCGATGCTTTATTGTTAGCTCTGGATTCGGCTGACCGATATGATCCTTTAGTGACTGAGTGAGAAGATTCTTATCGTTATGTGTTATGCTCCCTAGCCTATGTCCCTTTGCTAGTGCGATATGGGACTAGTCGATATGATCCTCCACCATAGCCTGTCCTCTTGTGCGACATGGGACTAGTCGATAACCCTCTATCGGCCTCTCCAACACGCTGGGTTTTTCCTTTTAGAAGGATTACTCATCATCATATCATGTCGATCGGAGGGAGGGAGGGAAGGGGTGACATCAAGATGGTTCGATCGATCATGGCATGATCAAAACTGCTGGAATATGCTCTTATTATCATGTGATCCTAGGTTTAATCTCCTAGGATTCTCGAGAGCTTGCGTCCTCTATGGGTGCCTTTTTTTCCTATAGGGAGCTGGAGGTAGAATTCCTCCTTTTCCTTCTAATGCCGCTCTCTCCATTGGGGTGGCTGGATCCATGGCGGGCTTGCCCTGTCCAGCATGTAGTGTCTACATAAGTTTATTAGCTCTCTTACATAGCCTTATGTCTCTTTGCTACTCTCATCAATATTCCTTGGATGTAGCCTACACCCATAGGAGTAGAAGGAGTTACAGCTTCAGTCATACAACTATTTTTTGGATTTTTGGTCATTCTGAAAATCCCGAGAGTCGTGGAAAAATAAAAAAACTAATTGAAGGATAGTAGGAAACAACAATGGCTTATCGATATGGCGCCAATTTGTTATCGTCTAAAATTAGTTTGGGGAATTTATGCCTTACTCGGGGGTTAATTAGTATTTAAACAATAACAAATAATAAATAAATAATGGAGATGAGAGATAAAGAGAGAATATGGGATTTACATGGTTTGGCCCAGAAATAGTACCTCCGTCCACATATGCATTGGTGAAATTATAAGTTTCTGAGAATGGATACATATTTAGGGTCTGTACGAGAGATATGAATTAAGTCCTCTATTTGTGTAGGATTATGTGTTGTTTATATATAGTTAGTTGGGAATATTGAGGGACAAGTGGAATGCCTTTGTAGGCGAGGCACTTACCCATTTACACATGCTATGATAGAATATGATGATCTCGTTACAACCCAAATGAAATGGAAAGAAATATATATTTACCACGTGCTCAACTGGGACCAGTGTGACTAGTGAGTCTTCCTTATGTGTATAGTAAAGTGCGTAATGATAGTGAATTCATCAATAAGGCAGTCCATTTAATTCCATAAGACAGATGTCAAGCTAACAAGCAAATCATTAGGCTGAGCGGAGGGGTACTTTAGTCGAGAAAAATTAACAATAAGGCCAACCCCTTTTCCTGCCTTAAGGGAGGGTCTATGTTTTGACATTAAGGCTCCGTGTGGCCTATTTTATCTAGGATGTAACAACAGCCATGTAGCAAGCTCGAAAGATCTCGATCAAAAGATATTCATTATAAGTGACCCTACATAAATGAGTCTTTCCATAAAGGATCCTCCACGCGTTCGATGTCAATTGGGCTGGAGGAAAAGTAATTGAGGAAATAATTTGCCTGATGGACGGGTGGAAAGGAAGGCGAAAGCCGACCCAAAACATCTGTTGATTAACAATAACATCTCTATTATTTCTAAGGTCAAAGGCACGTTTATCCTCGACAATTAGTCTCATGTCGATAAAAGGTTTAATCCCGTGAATGTGCCTCCAAACCACCATATCAGTCTCATGGACATTACTGGGAATGGTCGAGATAGGTGTGATCATATAAAGGGGTGGGGGTAAGGATCCTCCTACTCTTCCTCTTAAAAGATAGGGGCCTTGGCACGAGGGTCATATTGTCTAAACTCGGTCGAAGTCATAGTCGAGACAGGTGTGGGCATAGGAGGGGTGGGATGACATTGTAACAAACCTCACTCTCAGACCCATTATCTGAGATATCAAGATTTGGGTCTCAGGTTCTCTTGGATGGTGAGAAGAATGATTGGGATGATCCCTGTTATTTGACTTGGCACAATATGCCACCTCACCCTACCAGGACGGGCTAGAGTAACTCTCACGGCCACCTTAAAAGAGTCAGCCTCAGAGTTCACTCGATAATCACGAAGACCTCAGCGCTGCTAAGGGCTATAGACCTTAGAAGAAGATGTAGAGATGATGTCACTATTGAGGGAAATGATGACTGGATTGGTCTTAACCGAAGTCTCGGCTTAAGAGAGATAAGTCAACAATAAAAGAGGTTTCTCTACAGGTAGAAGAATTAGAGTTAATGGTATATGAGGCCTACATCGGTGTGATTCGGCCTCGGCCTTTCTTATCTCTCATCTCACGCGATTGTGCAAGTAAGGAAACTCTTCACTAAGATCGTATAACTTATGATACATGAACAAAAGTTGGGGAAATCTAATGGAAATTGCTAACGATCAAACTAAGCTAGTTGAGTAATTTTTGAATTGTCACCCTCAAGAACAACAAGAACATCAGTGTAATAGCTCAGGCAAATTTTATTGAAGAAGACGCCAAAAAAAGTAACAGTTATCCTAAAACTCCAAAAAACCTTGCTAACTCATCCTTATGCTTTCTCCTAGTTTCCTTTCCACCAAGCTTCCATGAAATAAAACAAAAACCACTAAAACTAGTGGCCGAAGTTAACAAAAAGATCACTGGAAAAATAAAATATGGTAGGAATACCTGAAAATGAAGAAAAAAAGGCCGCGGATGCAAGGAAATGCTAAAAAAAATAGTTTTTAGAGAGATAAACAGGGAAAAGTTTTTCTCTTATTGAAGTTTTTGGTATAAATGAAAGGTCGGGGATCATTTTTAGCCTAAATCCACTTGAACAGTTTCCCAAAATGCTCATCATTAGTTCATGCCTCCTAATGCCTAAACATAATGTTTGGTTGTGCCAATGTCTTAGGGAGTTATTCCATAACTTTCCAGAACTATCCAATCCCTTTAATAAAGGATAGGTGTATTACTTCTCATAAGTGAGAAGTGACACATCTGCAAAAGCCTAATATGACCGTTGTCGCTCCAATAGCTATGGGATACCCTTGGATGTAGACTAAAAATCACAATGCAAGGATGAGAAGAAATAACGGAAGTGTTTAAACCTTAGCCTCCCACTAACATTAAAGGCTAAGGTCTAGGGGTTATTTATATACATAATTATGGTCTCATCTAGATGACCCACTAGTTAAGAGAATCATTTATAGATGTGCCTTTTGAATAAGATCACAATCCACCAAGGGCCCCCCATCACCAGTCCCGTCCAAAGCAGTCTCAACTTAATGACTCACTATAGAAAGTCCTTCCTCATAGATATCATTGAAGAGTTTTACCATTAATCATAAGCTCTTTCCATCAGTCTCTCCCAAAGCAGTATCGTCCCTAGAGATTACCCAAAAGACCAGCCAAGAGTTATCTCAGTGAAAAGAGGCACTCTTATCTCAGTTGCTTCCATAATTGGCCTCAGACGATACCAAAGTCGGCCCTAGATGATATTAGAGTACTATATACCATATCTCTAGAAAAGAATGTTGATCTCAGATGATTGCCCAGTCTCATCTTGGCCCATCGAAGCGCTATTAGATTACAGTTATCTCAGCTAGCCGAGACCTTCAACCATAGACATCTCGTGCGCACATGGAAAACATGAAAGTGGTATTATAGACATATCCTACTAAGACCGTTATATTATATTAAATGACCACATGGAGAAAATATTATTCATCATAGCTTATGTGCCCATCTCTACAACTGTCATAAGCTCATTGCCCCTAATTGCAACTAGGCATTGAGTACATGCTTTGGGGGTGATATTATGCTCCCCTAAGACTATAAAAGAGTCCTCATGTCTTCTTCTTTAGGATAAAAGTGGAGAAAGCATCTATGGATAAATTCCCCCATTTATAGAGAAATGACTCTCATACTTTCTACAGTGGATCTAGGCAAGGTTCAACCAATTAAACACTTGTGTTCATCTATTTTCTCACATCTCTTCTATTTCTTTACTTCTATTTATTATTTTCCCTATTGTTGTATAGACTCAAAACCATGTTCAATCCTTAGGATGATATCCAACATCATCAATAGAGGCCAACCAGAAAAAATTTAAGCTCTACTAGATATGGAATCCTCAAGAACAATCAAACACTACACCAAATCTGCACTATTGTCACGGTCATTGACCTTGACAAGTTGGACTTGTCAAGGTTAATGACCGTGACAATTCGGGTTGAGATAACTTTTTTTGTCAGGGATGTGTCATGGCCATTGATCGTGACAAGTTTGTTAGAATTGTCACGGTCGTGTCACGAGCCATGACCGTGACAAGTTTAGTCACGGTTAATAACCGTGACAAAGCCTTGACCCTTTTTAAAAACATTGTCACGGTTATTGACCGTGACAGGTCCGTGACAACCATATTTGTCAAGGACTTGTCACGGTCAATGACCGTGACAATTCTGGGCAGAATTGAAAAAAAATCTGCTGGGCAGTATGGCCACTGCCACTGCCCAGCAGTATATTTGTACCTGTTATAGTAACGTTGTACCTGTTCGAACATCATATATCCAAACAAACTAAAGATAATGCAAATATAAATTCAAAATAGAAACAATATACATGACAATATAATCCAAATATAATTAAAATGTACCAACTTAAAAATAATGTCACTACATGTCTGGGGTAAATGTGAGGAGGTGAGTAGGCCACACGATATACGAATTGACACACCCACTAATATACATCGTGCCGCATTGCGCAACCACAATAGGGAGTTCTCCTTCCCGGGTATCACATGCGTGCCGAGCACTTTGGACTCGATCTCTTGAAGCGCACGCCCATGAACTATTCCACCCTGGACGATATTCGGGTCCCTCAACCCCCGCCCTATTCGCTGGCCATCAAATACGTCCAATATGAACACGCTCGGCCAACCAATTATCGACATCGGTCTAGGGAAGGGAGCCAAATAAGGAAGTGGATCATCGAAGTACGCACGTGTCGGTGATGAAGCAGCGAGGTCCACATACTCGTCATACTGCGCCTCGTTCTCCAGCACATCCTCCTCCTCCACCGCCTTCTCCTTCCCTTTCCCCTTACGGTCTCCGCCCAATGTATGCTTCATGAATAAGTACATATCTTGGACCGTTGCCTCCAAATGGGACAGCTTCGCGTCATGTGAAACCACCATTCGAGCCAACCCGGTGGCACTCGTCTCCAATCCGATGATCCTAGATTTGGCCACCCGCGAGCTCACCCCCTTGTCCTCCCCTTGCGATCAGATCCAAGCACTTGGCTGAGTGCGTCTGTGGACAAAGACGCCTTGTCGGCATCAGACTGCGACTCATGCACTTCCTTAAGCTTTGCCTGGAACGACAAAAACACATGATTAGTAAAATAAATAAACAAAAAAATTATAATGTAATTAACAAAAATTAAATTGTCGAATTACTTACAATCGTGGCCGCGACGCTCGGGGACACCTCCTTGTCCTTCCCCTTCTTCGTCCGAAGAGCCACATCAGTATCGAGCCTATGTGGCTTACCCCCTGGACCACTCCCTACCCCCTGAATTAAAATAAAGTAAAATTAGTATCGGCCCCGCAAAGTAAAATAATGATGAATAATATATTTATGTAGTTATAGAAAAATTAAACCTTACCTTCATCCTATGCTCCACCTCGGCGTAAGACGTCCGGCCGAAGTAGTGCACGTCCGTCTTTTTTACCCGATTTTCCCTCCCCGATTGGCGAGATGCCAATTGTCGATCCTCGATCTCATTGTCAATGAACTTTTGCCATTGTGCCAATGAGATCGGATCCTTGGGCGGGACGAATCCACGCCATTGGATAATGGACTCTCGTGTTTTCCCAAAGTACCGTGTCCGCATATTTTTCTTCCACGTCTTGTGTTGCTCCCTCAACTGCTCCAAGACGGAATCGCGTAGCTTTGGATCCAAGTTGAATTGTTCCTGTCCAACAAATACAATGTTAGTTGCGAATATATATAAATATAAATATAAAATGAAATTGAAATCAAAATCAAAATCAAAATCGAAATTGAAATTGAAATTGAAATTGAAATTGAAATTGAAATTGAAATTGAAATATTCATATAAAGATAAATATATTACCTGTAGTGCCTCCCAAACAGCTAACTTGAGCTCATATGGCACCTCCTTCCAACTCATAAATCCTGGGCCGATGACCGTCTTTAGCAGCTCGAGGGATCTCGCTAATAGCTCCGATTTGTTCTCGATGGTAATCACAAATTTTCCATATTTGGGGAGCCTAGGGGCCGAGGAGCCCTCGTCGCCTCCGCTACCACCGAGACCAGACGACATCATCATAAACATCATCATCATCTTCGCTTAATACCTGAAGGAGACATTTGCTGTAAAAAAATGTTATTAGTACACATAAAAAAAAATGTTATTAGTACACATAGACACACACCCCCACCACACACATGCACATGCACACGTACACGTACACCCCCCACCACCACACCCTCTCCCCCCCCACCACCCCCTGCTCCCCCCCACCACCACACACATATATACACACACATATACACATACACACATAAATATGTCTAAATTAGTTGAAAACATCTAACGTGGAATAGATGTAAAGCATGGAATTATTATTATATATATTATATATGCACGAAATAGATGTAAAGCATGGAATTATTAGTACACATAGACACACACCCCTACCCCACCCCCCATCCCCCCCTCACCCCACCCCCACCACACACACGCACACGTACACGTACACATACACCCCCCCCCCTCACCCCCCCCCTCCCACCACACACACGCACACGTACACCCCCCCCCCCCACCACACCCCCTGCCCCCTCCCCCACCACACACATATATACACACACATATACACATACACACATAAATATGTCTAAATTAGTTGAAAACATCTAACGTGGAATAGATGTAAAGCATGAAATTATTATTATATATATTATATATGCCGGAATAGATGTAAAGCATCGAATAGATGTTATATATTATGTCCGTTCGAATGCCTCAAAATAAAAAATTCCAAAATTATTTTTAAAACTTGTTCCCAGATCCCAATACTTCATAAGGTAAATACACAACTCAAAAAAATTCTTCAATACTTCAAAAGGTTTTTAAAACACATTTTATGAAAAAAATTCTCTCAATTTAAAAAACATCTTAGTGTGTGCAATTAGCCAATATTATATCAAACTTCACGAAAGGATATATCAATCTTTAGTCCTTAAGGTTCATCTGACCTAAACTATAGATTGTGTCTCACTCATAACAAACCAAGTCTATTTAACTTGATAGACTCAAACGTTTTGATACATTAGAGAGCCAATTTATATATAACACAAATGTTTACATTTTTAGTAAGACTTTTGCCAACATTTAGTGAACAATAATGGTTCTTTTGCTTTTGTTTGTTAAATACTTATCTACTAAGAATTTGGCGACATCCACGATGAAAAAAATTGGTAGGAGAAAAATGCTACCAATTTAATGTTTTAATGGTGAAGGAAAGTTCAAAATAACCTGCATTATTAAAAAATAATATCTTTAAACAGAAAGAATGCATTGATTTCTTTAACTGCAAGAATAAAAATTCTAGAATCACTTAGAAATAAAATCACAACGAATTATTTTTTATCTTTAACCATAGTCAAAATATCGTAATCTTCCCTTTGAAATCAAAATTAGACACAACTTAATCTAAATTAGCAACAACATATTAACATGTGAATTGTCTAATTCGAATAAAAATGAGTTAATCTTTATATACATAATCATCAATATTAATCTAAATTAGCTTATACCCATACAAGGCTAATATTACATACATTATCACCAATATTTTGCCTCTAATATAACAATCCCCTATCTTCCACATACTCACCCACCACATACACACACACACACACACACACACACACACACACACACACACACACATACACACACACACACATATATATATATATATATATATATATACACACACACACAAACATATATATAAATGGAAGAGAGAGAGAGAGAGAGAGAGAGAGAAATTAACCCGAAACGAGAGAGAGCAGCGTAGAGAGAGAGAGAGTTGTAAAAAGGAGGGAATGGCGGGGGGAAAAAGAAGGGGAAAGGGTTTTTGCTGAAGAAGTTGTCACGGTCGTGTCAAGGTCCTTGACCGTGACAATTATTTAAAGACTTGTCACGGTCATTGACCGTGACAAGTCCGTGACAAGTAAATTTATCACGGACTTGTCACGGTCAATGACCGTGACAATTCTTTGTCACGATCCTGTCAAGGTGAATGACTGTGTCACAAAATGCGTGTTTTTTGTCACGATCAATGACCTTGCCAAGGGTTGCCGGCTGAAAGGTGAAAATTTTGTCATTTTGGTGTAGTGAAAGATGTTCAAAGTCTTACTGGAGAGTTATCGTCCTCAACTATTTTGATTCTAAGGCCACGGATAAATGCTTGCCTTTCTTCAAAATAATGAAGAGGACCTTTTAATGGACTCCAAATTCTGAAGAAACTTTCCAAAGTTTGAAGAAGTACTTGGGATCTCCACCTATCTTATCCCAGACCATCAATGGGAATACTTATAATACCCCATTTATTATATTAGTTATGCTCTCTAAGGAACTGAAAGAAAGTATCCATGGATGGAGAAGCTCTCTTTTTTATCATCTTGAACAGATATTTGAGGCCCACCTTTGAATCGTACACCACTGTGTTCATGGCCGATCAACCCTTCGACAAATCATCCACAAGCCAAATACCTCAGGACGACCTATTAGGTGGTCTGTGCAGTTATGGAATTTAACATCAAGTAACAGTCGTAGAGTTCCATGAAAGTTCAAAACTTAGACAAATTCATTATGGAGTTTAACAACTAGGAGGAAGTAGAAGAGGGGATCAAGATCCCAGGTAAAGAAAAAGCATCACCCCAAGAGCCCAGGCAACCATTGTTTTAAGAGATACTTCCCAGCCTTTCAAAAGGGTATTTCATATGGATGGATCATCCAATATCTCTAGTAGCGGATCTAGACTTCTACTTCTGACCCTATAAGGAGGTATAATTTCTCTTACCCTTTATTTTCAATTCAAATCCTCTAACAAGAGTTAGAGTATAAAGCTTTGGTGGATAGCCTAGTCTTGATCGTTTATTTGAAGGCATAATAGGTAGAGGCTATCCGTGATTCCCAATTGGTATTCAATCAAGTCATTGAGATCTCTGAGGCCAAAGGTGATGAATGGAGGGTTATTTAGAAATTATGAAGCACCCCATCCAAAGTATTCCAAAATCTAGCGTCCGAATAATTTTGAGGGCAAAAAATTATGAAAATCGACTAACTTGCTCAAATGGTATCTTCAGATGAGTAGATATAGATAAATTGATAATCACTATTTATCAGCCATTTATAACTCTCTCCAAATAAATGTTTTGCAGGTAGATTAGAGCTCAGACTAGATCACACCCATCAAGGTGTACTTCAGAGGCAGAGTCCGTCCAAAGTACAAAATCTAGACATGATGAATGAAATCCTAAGTATTCGGAGATGGCATGGAGAATGTTCTTTTTTCAAGGATGGATATATCTCAACACCTCAGTGATTCCTTAGCCCTCCGGAGACTAGCTACATCCTCAAAGATCTCCACTCAAGTGTTTGTGGTGCTCACACGGCCCCCAGGACCCTAGTCCATAAAAACCAGAAGCAAGGATACTTATAGCTTAAATTACGATATAAAGTCAAAGACCTGGTACAATGTTTTGATAAGTGTTAGAGTGTTACCTTCGTTCTAAATTATCCAAAAGATAATAAGTCCTCAATTCTAAGTTTGTGTCCCTTTTCTCAATGGGGGTGAATTTGCTAAGGCCTTTGTTTCTCAACAAAGGCCAAAATAAATATTGCATTTTGGATATCGATTACTTCATGAAACGAGATGAGGCTGAAACCTAATAAACCATAACTGAGAAGAAAACCACCAACTTTTTATGGAGGAATATCATTTGTAGGTTTGGCTTGTCTAGAGCCATCATATTAGATCATGGGAAGCAGTTTGACAACCATCCTTTAGAAAATTCTTCTTATATTATGGGATAATAACCACCATTCATCACTAGGGCATCGTCGGGCTAATGCCCTAGTCTAAGTGACTAACTGAACCATTATCTATAGTTTGAATAAGAGGCTAGAAAAATCCAAGAGTCTATAGTCGAGGAGTTTCTAAGCATCATGTGGTCCTATATAACTACAATCAGAGGTCTAACTAGGTAAACCCCATTCTCTTTAACCTTTGTAATTAAGGTAGTTATACCAAGCGATCTTGAGATAGCGACATAAGTGGCAGCTCCGTTTGAGTCAGAGGCCAATGCTGAGGAGATCAAGAGTTCCCTAGATTAATTAGTGGAAAGGCATGAAGCTAAACTGATAAGGATGGTTTCCTACAAGCAAGGAAAAACTTCTTACTTCAACAAAAACATTATTAATTGAATTCAAATTGGGGGACTTAGTCTCGAGATAGGTCACCATTAACACCAGAAATACGAGTGAAGAAAAGTTAGGACCAAAATAAGAAGGCCTTTATATAATTCTTAAGGTAGCAAGTTCAGGCTACTATCATCGAAAGAATATGGAGGGGTATAAACTTCCTCACCCTACAATGTTGAACATCTCAAGAAATACTTACAATGATGTACTCTACTATTAAAATGAAATGAATTAATATTTTTTTCTACTTACATTATCTTCATACAAGTTTTTAATAAGAGATACAAGGCTTCAATCCTTAACTCTATGTTCAAACCAATATCTGAGGACCCAAAATGAGTTATAAGGCTTCAATCCTTGGCTCCAATTAAAATGAGGTCCAAGAGAACTCATACGAATGACTCCAGGAGTTTCAAGGCTTTCATCCTTGGCTCCCAAAGTCTAAGGTCATAAAACGACCTAACAACAATTGGAAGGCAGTCGTTCTTGGATGGAATAAACAGTTTGTGGTCTAATGACCCAAAAAAGACTAAGGAAATTACTAAGGCTTCCATCCTTGATTCCACCAGAGTTGACTAAGGTATAAGGACCCAAATGGCCTGACTTAAGGACCTCTCGTTCCCAAAATATGTTTTTAGAAGAATTACAAGGAACTTAGCATCCATCTTTTGAAACTTTTTCAGTTCTCATTTTAAAATAAATTTGGGGGGCGAACATCTTTAAAAAAAATGAAAAATACCTAATAACTAAGAGTGAAAAAGCCCAGGCTCAAAGAATTTCCACTTTTAAAAAAATTTAGGGGGCTAAGTGTTTGTGTACAATAAATTTTTATACTTCTAGTTTTAAAACATTTGTGCAAAGTCCCAACGCCACAAGACTTCCATCTAAGTGAACTATAGTTCAGAGATCTTAGGACCCATTGTAGAAATTCAATTTTTAAATGTTTAAGGAATTCATCCTTAGTTAGTTAAGTTCAGATCTCTTAGGACCCTTTGTGGAACTTCAAAGTTTTGAATTCCATTGTGGAACTTCTAAGGCTTTCATCCTTAGTTAGCTAAGTTCATAGGTCTTAGGACCCAATTTGGAACTTTAAATTTTTTTTAATTTAAAGGCTTTCATACTTAAATATTTAATATAGAGGTCTTAGGACCCCAAGTAGAACTCTATTTTTACCCTAAGTCTTTCATCCATAGTAATATATTTTTAGAGGCCTTCTTATCCTTCATGAAATGACTTTTCAGCATTCAAAAGGCCCTCTCCCTTGGTTAATTATAAATTTGAGGTCTTCATACCATTAGCAAATTTAATTTTTGACTTCTATTCTCAAAAAAATTAGGACTAAGTGTTTATGTCTAAAATTTTAAGATATACTTGAAAAAAAAGGTAAGTTATAAACTCCAAGCCTTTTATGGTTCTGAGGTATTATAAACAATAATGGAACCTCTGTTTTGATCCCAAATGGCTTTCACATTTATGTAGAAAACATCCATGGACACTAAGATCTGCTTTAGAAGAGTTGCTACTCAGTTTCATTGCTTTACCAAGTAATCTTAGGGGGGCAAAGGGGAATATAACCTACCTCACATACCACAGACAAACGCAAACATTCCTTGGGAAAAAAATCAGATTTAGTAGCAGTAAAGGAGAAATAAAAAATATTCAAGCCATTTCCATTAAAGAAAAAGGAGTTGCTGGTGTTAAATTTAAAAGGCCCTTGCTAAAAAATAAAAATCATTTAAAACAAAAATTGCTAAGAATGAGTGTTGACATATGGTTAGTTCACTAGGACTTAAGATTCCTTCATTGGAGGTCTTGGAATAGTTAGAGGAGTGAAGGATTCATTCTTGGACTCTTTTTCTTTATATTTTAGAGTAGAGATCTCAACAGCTTCACCCACAGTGTTGCTCTCACTATCATAACTATCCTCGATATAGTGGGGGTCCTCGGGAAAGAGACCAGAGATGTCGAACTCAGGGAAAATCATTTGGAACTTGGCTTTATAAGCTTCAAAGCTCGAAGAATACTTATGTAAAAGAAACCTTCTATAGGCTTCAGAGTACAAACATGCATCCAGTTGACTCTTCACCACAGAGTTAATCCACCCTTAAAGTTCATCGTATTTTACTTAAAGTCCATAATGAAATTTTTTTCACTCAGTCATCAAGAGGTCTTTTACAGTGTTGAGGTCCAATATCTTCTGCTTCAGTAGATCAATGTCTTTAGTTGAATGTATAATCTTGACATTGGTGCCCCAAAGATTGGGAACTTCATCTTGGAGGGCCTCCATGACCTCCATGTGCTTGGTCAACGCCTTGACAGTGGCCCCTTAGAATTAGGCCCCTCAGTATTAACCAAGGAATCTTAGGTAGCAACAAGTAAAATAGCACTGTCTCTGATGGTCTTCTCATGTAGAAGTAAAGTTTTCTCTAGAGAATTTATTTGGAACTGGGTCTATTCTCTCATCCTCCAAAGCAGTCACCTTAAATCACTAATCATAAACATCCTAGTGCAGCTCCATCTTTGCTAAGTCTCATTGATCGTCCATGGCCAAGGCTTTCTTTCACGCCTTCTAACACGCAATGTCATTATCCACGAGGCCCTCTGTTAGATATTGGCCCTACATATGAAAGGAAATGGTGTAATTACGAGGTATGTTAAAAATAAAACTATTGAATAAAAATAGATAAATATAAAATTACCTTGTCGAGTATATAGACCAACTCCTCAATATTTGTTGAGGCCCCCTTTTCCCTTAATGCAAACACCATCTCAGAGTAGTTAGTCCTATTCATTAGAATCAATGCCTCTATTATATAGTCATAAGAGGTACTATCCTAAGAAGAAGAGGGTTTGAGTCTTGTTTGTTTTGAAAAAACTCATCTCCCCCATGCTCTCCTTCAGTTGGCCCATTGGGATGACTAGAGACTTTAGGAGAACCAATCTGGCCTTCTGTTTCAAAGGGGACACCATGACTACCTTTCCCCTTGGATTTGAAATCACCATACTCTTTCATTAAAATTTTAGGACCAGGGATTCGAGGTCCCTTGGAATAGAAAGAGCACTATGGGTTGCCTCAGAGGTCCTGCTTACCCCCGAAGATGCTTATAGAGCGAGCATAAATCTTAGAGTTATATCCAATAGCGAGCTTTCATTTAGCTCAGACCTCAGTGCAAGATCTTCCACCATCATCACAGAGGGTACCAAAATGTCCACCATTGTATTGAACTTGATGTGATTTGTCACCATGGATCTCTTTCATTTGTTCATAGAGGGTGGAGCAAAAGTCTACTTGAAATGAAGTCGGGCCATCCCCCGCTACTCACATTCATTTATTTAACCAATAAGAATCCAAAGTTAATGATTAAGGTATAAATAAATAGTAAAAATGGAAAGAGATAAGAGGTCAAGACACTTACTTTGAGAGCAATCAAAGTTCAAGACAACCACCCTATTCGTGGTAAGCAAAACCTCCCCATTGATGGGAGGAAGCGCAACCTCGCCTTTGGTCTGTCTTCTTTTCCTTAAAAATCCTCAGATACCTTATATTTCTTAGTAACAATAACCTTCAATTTCCTTTGGACCATAACAAATGCCTCAACCCAAAAAGACGACCCGACCACCATCTTTGGGGTTTTAGGCGCCCCTCCAAAAGCTATAATTTTGGGCTGAGGCCTAAAACAGTTTCTATAAATTTGATTGGGGGAGACCAAGAACTTAAAAGGAATAGAGGCAAGCTCAAGATCCTATATCAACCTATGGTATTCCTCTTTGTTGAGGGGAGTTGGCACTGGAAAAATAAAAAAATGTTTGAAAAGATCCAATCGGAGATAAAATAAAATGAAAAAATAAAAAAATTAGGTCTTACCCACGGTTGAAGGAGTGAACCAAATGGTAGGACCACTGATATTCTCCACTAGATCAGAAGTGTCCTAGGCTCCACTAACAAAGAATAATATTTCCTTCCATTGCTTGGGAGAATTATGTTTGTCCTTAGCAAAGACGCCCGGAGCCTTAGGAACGAAATACTTAAACCCTTTGTCTTTAGGCTTACTCTTCTCTTGGACTATGTCTAGTTAAAGAAATAAGTTGGTGTGAAAACATGTTGCTCCCATTAGACCCCCGACAATCCAAGACCATGGTCATCAAGGGCCTTTAAGAATTCGCCACGAATTGAGAATGGGCTACCCCTATGGACTTTAGAATTTTCACCACATGCAAAGGTAGTGTAAACCCAGCTCCATCGAGCAGAAAACATTCATTCAAGAAAACAAACTTTGAGACCAAAGAGCAAGCCCTCTCTCCAGGCCTCATATCCCCCAATATTACAGAGTCGAGGAGTCGGTACTTCTCCCGAATACCTACCAAGGCTTTCTCGATGATCCGTGAAGCTACCTGGGTTTCCTTGTAGAAGGGACCATAGTATAATTATAGCCCTTAACTGCATTACTGTTATCCCAAAATGCTCAATCGTTCCATGACATCTTAGGAACCCAACTTAGAAACCTTAGCACCAGTGTTTCTTAGTCTCAAACTTGCATAACGGACCTTAGTATGACGAGAAATGGCTTTTAGAGGTCCAAAGATCCTCTTATAGTGAAATATTATTCTAATGCATCATGGGACAACCCAACGAGGAACCTCTAAAAGTTACATACCTTCTAGACATCTAGTTAATCCCCTACAATTCCTCTGTCATGTAAGTAGAAAGGACAATCACTACTCTACATACTGCCACCACTCACTCCCAAAAGCATTGATGACTCCCATCCGCATTAAATTCTACCATCGTCTACCTTAGATTACCTTTAAGACTTTATCCCACACTCCACCTTGCTATTGTAACCATCAGACCTCAGAGAGGCGCCAACCATGCTATTATAGTTCACTCATTCTCTCTTCAGGAGAATGCATATATATTGGAGGATTGTGAAAGGTTAAAGGGAATCTAAAATCATCTAATATCATCGAATACAAGTGAAAAAAAATGCAAATAGAATAAGAAATTATCTGCTCATTGTAATATACGATATCAACCCACTGTTGGTAGTAAATAGTTGGAGTTCAGATCATTTCCATCTTTTTATATCATTGTATATTCTATCCAGTCCTAAAATAAGACAGGAAACGCTTATAGAAGTCCATTAGTTACTTCTTAATGGCCTCTAGATTGCCGACAAAGACTGTAATTACCTCAGACTCTCTTGTCCTAAGCCCAAGAGGTCTCTAATTTATAAAACTCCCATCTAATATGTAGAAAAATAACTCTCACGATGGACATACGAATCTCAAATGAGGTCTAAAACACTTTATATCTTTTTTTATCACCTTGAGACATAGACCATTAACCTATATGAGGTCCTTTGGGGGGGCCCTGTTGGGTCTGATGTCTCGAATGATTTTAATACACACCAAAAACAATAATTGGGAGTAAGTTTTGGAGACTTTAGAATTATCTCATGATCGATTTATCTTTTTAGTTATTGGTAACTAACGAAAGATAGTTTAAGTGTGAACATATGATAATTAAAAACTAAGAGGGAGTAAGCTCTGAAGTCTTTAGAATTATCTCACGACTGGTTAATCTTTTTAATTAATATGATCTAACGAAAGATATCTTAAGTGTGAAAATAGGATATTTTAAAATATTGAGATGGAGTAAGCTTTAAAGAGTTTCGAATTATCTCACGACTGGTGAATATTTTCAGTTAAAGGGGACTAAGGAAATATATTTTAAATGTGAACGTATGATAATTAAAGAACTAAGATAGTCTTGTTTTCCAATATTTATTTGTATCTATGTTGCGTATCTTTCAGAATTCTAACTATACCATGGTCAGGAGTTTCGTGGAATAGGTGAGGCGGGCTTGGTCACGGGTGCCTCCATTTGTGTGGGCCTTTGTATATGCAGTGGGGTTTCGCATGCTATTGGACATCTTGTTGGTCGAGGGATTCCAACGGTGTAAGGTGATCATGACCATCTTGGGGAACAATTTTGGGACACCCCCAGCACATTTCACCTACTAGTAGGGGAGATAACTATGACCCCTTTGGATTTATTTGCTTTCTTTGGGCTTCCCTTTGGCTGGGAATCTCTCTCGATGGATCGATCATTGCCTATTATGACATCCGGATTGTAGGCGGCTTTGGGGACATATCTCACTTCTTTTCTCGGGGAGCTTATTGATGTTACTGTTTTGAGTGCTCATTTAGATCATGGGTTGGATGTTTTGGCGGTCAGGTGGCATGCGAGGTTCATATTATTGATGATAGTTGGAGTGGTTTTGGGACAAGGAGGATAAGAAGGGATTTATCTGTGGGGTCTATTATTTTTTATGGATTTTAGCTAGATAAAGGGTTATGCGTGGGGGAGATGGAATTTACGGAGATGTAATGGTTCATATATCTCAATTAATGATTTGCTAATGATTGTTTGATCGATTTTTCATGTTTGTTGGAGGTACATATCGGTTAGTTATTTCTTATGTTGTTTGTTTCTTTCAATTAGTTATCCTTTTTAATACTTATGTTGTATTTTATTTTTCTTGGGTAGTTCTGGTATTTTTATCACATTGCTTTGGCCGCTAGGGAGCCGAGGATCAGGATCCGATTGAGGGGATATATCCTCTTATTGCCAGGTACATATAGGGAAACTTGATATTAAGTTCTCATTTGTATCGGGAGGAGGCAAGGATATATGTGTGGGGATATGGTGGAGGATAGGGTAAGTTATGTTTTAGACCTTCTTTCCATCTTTTCCCTTTTTTTAAATATTTATGTATATTATCATTTACTTTTTCAGGTGCCTTTGTGGTTTGACCCTCCATATGATGGATTTGATCAAACATATATAGGTACTTTTTGGACGGAGGTTTCTCCTTGGAGATCCATATGGGTCTCTTTTCTATCGGGGGAGTAAGTGACAAGGAATTATATGTGCTCCTCCATGGGTGCCATTACCTCTACCATATTGTATGAGGCGTTCTAAGGGACTGACATAGGAGGAGAATTAATTATTTCGGGATGGGGCCCCAGCCTCTTCTTTCCTCATATATGAACTTTATTACATAGACTATATATAGAGAAGGGCGATGCCAATGCCTAGACCAGTGTCTCTTAAAACTTTATAGGCACGAGTTGGGGTATCTCTAATAGAAGGAGAGCCATATGTGCTTAGAGGAAAGCAAACAGTCCCAAACGCTGGTTAGAAGGAGGCGACGGAGTTTCTGAGAGATCATCATTGGGAGAATACTTCTAGGGATATTCTTGGGGCGTCAACTAGGGGAGATGGTGGGGTGACCATGGTTATTTTAGAAATATGATGTAGTTGAATATGAATATTAAGGCGAGGGAATTTTTATGATGGGTCAGAGGGCCAATGAGGCTGTTGATCTATAGGAAGTGTTTGAGGATGTATCAATAGGCTTGTCGAGGATGGAAGGGGTGTTAGTGGATGACTATTACGGGGATTGTGTGGGTCTATACTTGAGGTCTTTGTAAAAGTTGGGAATGAGACCTACCGTAGTTTCCATTTTGGGTTTCCGGGGTGAGGATTTTGGTGAATGATCTCTTCCTAGGAGGAACCAACATATCTCTTCCATTGTGTGGGGTATATAGTTGGGATAAGGCTCTCGTATAATATTCTAGGGAGGATTGAGGTTGAGGCATGGTTCACACAGGAGGAGGTAGACATCTTGCTTTTCAGGTTCTTAAGATCTCGGAGGAGGGTAGGCGCTTAGGAGAGAGGGATGTTGCTATTAGTATTCCAGACATGGATTCCCATATAAGGGTTACCAAGTCAAAAAACTAGGAGGTTACGGAGAAGCCCTCTACAGCCGAGGCGAGGGTGAATGGGATGGAGGAAGGGCTCAGAGAGATGCTCACCTTAGGTTAGTGTATCTAACTTCTATACCTATTTCTTTGGCTACCTTTCAGGAAAGCACACTGATTACTATCTATATCACTCACTTGATTATTATCATTGATCATTAACCAACGGGTTATATGAATCTCTAGGGAGTGATGAGGTATAGTTTTATTTTCATACCTTTTGTCTCTATCTAATTTCCCTCCATTTTTATCATATCGATTGCATCCAGCCCCCTTTTTAAATGTATTTTGTCCTAGGAGGTTGAAAAATGCTAGTGCTCCTAAGGGTTTATGGATTTCTAAACAAACACAAATTTTTAATTTTTTTTAAATTAATTAAACCAATTATAACTTTGCACTAATTAAAACAAGGTGTTATGAAAACATTTTACTAATTTTATATTAACCAAATCATGCATCTAGGTGAATAAGCAAGAATAAAATAAAGCAAACCACAAGAAGACGATGTACGAGGAAACACACAATATGAAAATCCCCGAGCAACCAAGCCACGCAACTCCACTGTGATATAGGTATCATACAAGGAAAAATTATACTTACTCAACCAACTTAAATCCTTCAATCCTTGATGATATCTTTGATCCTTGAACCTTCTTCACAGTCGCCATTGGATGACTTCTAATGGGAATCATAACACATGCGCTTCCTACATCTCAGTATCCACCAATCTTACCATTTCATGACTAGTTCTAGTTGTCAATGAACAATAAGGAATCCACCGTGTCAAACCTCAATCAAGGATGTGACACCCCGCCTAATTAAACACCGGGTGATCAGGCCTTCATTAAATTAAAACAGGTTTCTCAAATGGTTCATTCTTAGCATCACTGTCGAAAACTTTTTAATTACTAATCCCCTAAGTAAAATTAGACCGGTGCCAAATTTTATCTTTCTTAAAAACAGATAAATCAATCATGCGGAACAAAGTACAAATAATCATGTACTATAATTCAAACATCAAAGTAAAAGTACAACAGAACAAAAGTATTACCGAATAAACCATCGGCTAAAAATCCCAAACAACAATAGAATAATCACTAGTCTGAAACTAACATTTGAGACTAATACCGGACCACAAGTCCATACATAGAAGAGTGCGAGATCCTGTACTAGATCTGAATGAGAGATATCGTCTAGTCAAATCCTGTAAGCATCCACTGTGCTACAGCTCCGAGTCTGGAATGGAATCATCACACATGGCGTCCATGTGGCTGGACACCTAAAAGGTTTTGAAAATATTGTATAGCAAGAGTTAGTACTCAATACATTTTGAAAATATTTAGCAAGCGTTTATCACAATATAAAATGCGGTTATTGATTACACATGTTAGGTTCTCGTACACTCTCTTGAGTTAACTCACCCCTCATCTTTCGTGCACACCTAACGTTCTACACTTAGTTTATCTAGCCATACTTCCCAAGCTAACTAAAACCAAAGTAGTCAACTGAACTTATCTGTACCCAAGTTCCAGTACCGCCCATACAGTACATCTCGCGTATGTTAATTAATTCTCAAGTAACATTTCATCTATGTTATTTTTCAAGACTTCTCATTTAGCTTCACTACAAAAATTTCTACAATTTTCACAATTGTTGACTTTTTCAGTTATGTAATTAAGTTTCGCTACTTGAATTACTAAATATATTTTCTTTATCTAAAGGTTCATTTCGAAATTAAGTTTCACTACTTAACTTACCAATTCAGTATGTATCTTTAAATACACAATATATCAATCTACTAATACACGGAAGTAGAATATCATCAGGTATATATATTTCACACACAATATATACTAAATATTAGTCACTGCTATTTTGCCCCTTTTATACACATAAAGGACTCTTGGTTCGGAATGATTCATCGACCCCAAGTAAGAATTGGTTCGGCATGATACATCGACCCCAATTATTTTAAAAATATATATATATACACATATTCTGGTTCGGGACTCTCTCATCGCGACACCAGTTCAAAGTTTGGTTCGGTATTTCTCATCGACCCAAACATATAATAACTTTATGTTAGTTTGGAATGTCTCATCGACCCTAACATAATTAATTAGGTATAATATCTCTACCTAAAAGATCACATAATTCAGTAGGTACACGCCCGACCTATTAATCATATACATACGTAATATTTTAATCTCATATATTTACCGTACAATATTCGCTTTACGATTTATCTCATTAATCGTATTTATTTGAGTATTCATACACTCTAAGGGTCCTAGTTACCCCTTACATATAATTTCTGTAGTTATTGCTCACCCTACTGGTCTATTACTTAAATTGAATTTACTTCGCCCCGTAACTCAATTTCTGAAGTTCCCGATACTCTACTAAATCGGATTATTCTCCTCGGTCCATAATCAGAGCCCTACACCCAATGGCCTTATTGGACCTCAACAATATACCTACTGGTCTTATTCTTACTCCCACATAAGTATAATGTAAATCCTAGAATACTCATTCATTCCCGAACTCAACGAAGGACTAAACACAAAATTCTCGGGAAGATAGCTTTCGTTGATCGATTGACGGCTGGGTTCAATCGATCGACATAGTCGATCGATCGATAGTTCAGGATCGATCGATCGATCGAACAGGGACAGACGCAGTCTGTCTTCTTCGTTGATCCTTTCCTCCATTAACAAATTTCCAAACTCCATTATTGTCCACCAAACTTCGACCCAATGATTCTAACATGTTTCCACATATACTAGGACAGTTTCTAACGTATCAAATACATTAAAACTCCAATTCCTTTAAAGAAATAATGAATTAAAACCCAGAATTTCTTGAAACCCTAGTTATGGTGTTCTTCCCATATTATCATTCAAAATCTAGATTTTTATTCCGAAAATCATCAAGTCTAATCTGAATATTAATCCTCTACATAGTTTAAATCATTCTACATGCGATTTCTATCCCAACATGCATAAATATCATCTTTCTCCAATCAAAATATTGATTTAAACAAAACTATTCAAAACCCTACACATGGGTATTATAACTTTATAAATTTTTACAATGAACAACTTGCCTTATGATCAGTAGGGTCTGATTTCGTGGTTCTTGTTGATGATTGATGATCTTCATCCTTCAATCCTTCTTCCCCAACAAGTTGATGGTAGAAACCCCTTTGAATCCTTCCCAAATCTTCTTTTTGCTTTAGAAAGTGGTGCCTCTCCTCTCTCTAATGGTATTGTTGTTGTCATGGGTGTTCTAACCCTAATTCCTCTATCATACGGCTGATATAAAACTCTAAATTTCGTAGGTCTCCATACCCTCTTATGTTAAAAGACCAAAATGCCCCCGAACGGTCTCGGTTTAGTCCAAAATTGCCCCGGGACTCAACTAATACCCCCGGGTATACTATTTTGACTAATTTGACCCTTCCGGACTCATTGGTGACCTCTAAATTATCATTTGAGTCACTTAAAAAATATTACTCGTTCTCACCCCAACACGGTCTATACGCGTTAAGTAACTATTTACCACTCGCACTAAGTAAATAAAAATGATGCAATATATATCGGTATCTATCTTTCGATTAATATACCATAATTACAATTTTAAATAAAACTCTTTAAATTACTACTCTTACGCAATTTAAATCAAGGCGATATTTTCTCATTTAATTCTCCGATCTAATTAAATGGAATATTCAGAAATACGGGTTATTACAAAGGAATCTAATGATCGAAATAATCTCTCCATAAATTTCAAATAATCTTGTTGCAAGATACACAAGATATCAAACACACTTATTATGTTGAATCTTGGATCTCAAACTATGAGTGTAAACTAGGGTTTGGGAGGTTCTTCATTTTTCTTAGAAATTAGTTTTCGTAAAACCTCACTCTAAAAATTGTAGTTATGATCTTTTATTTATAATAAAACATTAAAATAATGGTGCTGCACAATTCAAGATATCTCATTTGAACGAACTACATAAGGTCGTTCGAGCGAGTATAACCATCTCGTTCGAACCAAAGAAGAGTCGTTCGAATAAAATTGCTATTCTTGTTTGAACCACCATCAAACGACCTTTGCGTGAGATCTTTCTTCCAAATATAAACATTTTTCTCTAAGATCGTTCAACGTCCTTTTGAATAAAATATCCCAACTCGTTTGAACGAAAGAAAACTTCATTCAAACAAAAACACAAAATTCATTTGAACTACCAATCAAATTCCTTCAAATGATTGTTAAAAAATAAAAATTATTTTCTATGATTTTTTTTTCGAAATAGCCTCAAGAAAATATTCTAAAATCTAACACCCAAAACGTATTTAAGGATCAGACATAATATGCATTCATACCTCATTGAGATCCCATAGAAGTTGAAGACAAAACTCAGCACAAAACTCGAAATTATGTGATATCTCTTTACTTAGCAGCTACAGTCCTCAATACTCATCATAGGCTTAAGGATAAACAAAATTCAAATCCTAACATGTGACTCAAACGGTTTTGTCCAAATGAATTAAAGATAATAAATAGTACAAATTGAATTTATGTGAAATTTGTCCATATAAATCTCCCTTTTTGGCTATTATGGGACAAAGGCCAAAAATAAAAACCTAGTTGGTCGTTAACGCCTCTAAGACTCAATCCCAACCCCAAAAGGAAAAAGTACAGATACTTGTCAGACTCAAACTTGTGATTATTTTTGCTCTTGTGAAACTTTTCTGGATCGTCGCTAAAACCTGCACATTTAACACACTTTTTAAATGCAAGAAGAATATAACAATATATAAACCTCATATGAAAAACAAACTCCCCATTTGTTAAAGACCTCCCCCTTAGATACGAATCATTCTTAGGTTAGACTTCTCCCCTGTTTGTTCAGGAATAGATAAAGGTAAATCTCATTATATGAAAGAACTTCTCCCCTAAATGTAACACATGTGAATATAAAGGAAAACAAGCAATATCATGCGATGTGAAGTGAAATATCAATGACAAACAAACTCAGCAACACAAGCTCAAATAATCAAAACTATAAAGCAAATGATACCAATGTAAACAACGAGATGAATTATACCAATATGATCATATATGATGCCAATTTGATAAAAAAAACTTAAGCTTATGGCAAACATGGATTAAATGTTAAGACTAACAAAACAACCACACACACATGTAAATAAACACATATATCAATAACGCATATGCATATATATGTATAAACCTCCACAAAAGACACAAAAAATAGATTTTCACACTCGTATGGAATAAATGTGTCTAAACTAAAGGTGGTACAGAGTGAACGACATTAACTAGAATACAAAAGAAATACATTCCAACCACTCAACATAGTCCAAGGAGTTCTATTTTATCACATTACCTTATAAAACTTAGATTTATCCTCAAGTGATAAAAAATTTGAACTCATAATGGACAAATAAACACAATGTACACTAGCCTAGAAAATATTGATGATTCTCAGATCAATAGCGTCAAAGATTTAAGATTAACTATGACTCATGTGCAAACCCATTGATCTTCAACTTATAACACCCTTAAAATAAACATATTCAATCTTTTCTCTCTTTTATTTTTTTGAAGATATCACACCTCTACGATCAATGCAAAACTTTATCCTTGGCAATATTTTCTTTTGCATCTCTTTTCTTTTCATAGTATCTTGCCAATAATGGCCTTTCATGCAGAGGAGATTTACTCCCTTCATTGCCATTTTTCATGGCATACTAATATTTTTCAAAAAAATGAACAAACTCATGACAATGATTCTTACATGGACAAATCCCATAATTAAATAGATATGTATTGACAAGATTAATATAAATACTGAGTGGCCATAAATATTTCATATTTATACCCTTAATTTTGGTACTTTTATGATCATGTGCATTTCATTTAACTCAAATTTATCCCATACTTATGCTAATAATCCTTCTTGGAGAGTATTTTGCATTTTGTGCCGTTCTCTCTTATTTTACAAGTAATTAGTGCAAGTGGATGGAAGAGAAACGCCAAAATAGTGAAAGACATACAAGAAAGGGAAGTCAGGGTAATTTTCATAATTTTCCATATGAAATATTAAGAGCCTCTGGAAATTTAAAGAGCTTGAGGTCATAAGCACACTGGAAAAGACGGCACCTCAATCCGAGCTACAATGAAGAAGTTACGAGCTATTAAAGTTGAGATAAAAATCCGGGGTAAAAGTGCAAATAAGAAGAAAATTAACCAAACCAAGGCACTTAGATAGAAGCCTGGGGCGAACTGGTTTGCCTTGGTGATTGTGTTCCGATTGGCTATTAGTAATGGACTAGAACCGTGACAAATTCTGAAGCGGGATTTTCAGTTTGGGCTTATCTTTTAGTCAAAAGAGTTAGGGACTCTTCTAAATGACGTGTAACCTATGTATTAGTCATTAGGGTTCTTTTAGCATAGATTTAATTCATTTTAAACCTAATTATTAAGCATTAACATCTAGGATAATAATTTACATGTTTTGCACCTTCAATTCAATAGCTTTTTTTATTTTTCTTCAAGCTTTGCTATTCTTCTTGCATGTTGATGTTTTTCAATCTCAGTAAGCTTTATTTCCCGCACTTTTACTATTATCTCATTATGTTTACATGCTTGTTAATGGATTCTTACGTAGTTAATACAATCATATCCGGCTAGATTCATAAAGAGTTGGGGAACACGAACCCAACCTAGGTTTTTTACGGTAGATATAAAATTCGATATAATTGCATGTTTAACTATTAGGGTTTGATAATTTTTATCAAAACTAATATGGTATATATCTTAACTCCGTTTGTCGCAGGCAACTAGGATGTTTGAGAATGCGATATACGTGTCAATAATTCTATCATTCACTTTGATTAATTTGTTGACTAATTATTGTACGGATTGATACCCTCTTATATTTAGTGTTGTGCATTAGTTAACGTTTTCTTCTAATTAAATATATAGTTGTCAAGAATTTTGTATTTTTAGCATAAATACCTACAGTTTGGGGGATTGGATCCCGACTTTACTTTTCTTAAATTGTTTTCAAAATCAAAATTTTAGTTTCTTTCTTTCTCAAAGTTAATTGTACTTATAAATTTAAGTTTCGCAGATAATTAGAATTCTTCCCAAAACTAAATCACATTTTCTTTTTATTTAGTGAGTCGATACCTTGATTTTAGAAGTCGACCCTATTTTTATCATCAAAATGATTTATATCCTATTCCCTGAGGATTCGACCCCGACTTACTGGGTATTATTACTTGAGTGATCGGCTTGAACTTGAGCTGTAGATACACACATAGCATACACATTATGCGTCGCGTTAAGAACAACTCACTTAGCTCATGTAACATAAGTAGTTAAAATCCAAAAGAGCTCAAAAGAGTGTGTATAGACATGTGCAAAGATGAATCCATGTAGGAAATCAAATTTTAATCACCATATGCAGGCATGACTATAAACTATCCAGAGCATTGTAAACAATAATCAAATGTCCTAGCCACATGGAAAATATGAAACATATGGTATTTAAACGCATTAATATGCCACACAAAATGTGTAAAACCAACTACACAACAAAATAAATATTTTTTTGAGTTTTTCAAAAAAATTCAAAAATGACTCAGAGACCAGAAATATCTTCTTGTATTTTCTCATACAGACCTAACAAATAAAAAATCAAAATACAAAAGGCACAAAAATCATACAAATAGTCAAAGCATATAATCATCAAGCATAAAAACTAGTATATGAAAACACACAGACACAATCCTCGTAAGATATAGCATGGGATAAATCTTATGCAAGCATGCGCGAATCAACAAGTTTAGCATTTAGTGCCTCCAAATCGTATTTTCAAATCTACATAGGTGCACCGTGACGAAGTTAGGTTTGGTGAGCCTTGGTGATACTTGACTTAAACTTACTAAGACCTATTCTAAGGTCATAACAAAACACTTTAAAATGACATTTCCTACCACAGTGTGTGCATGTGTAGACACGAGGAAGATGGCTATTGGTTTGACCTTTTCTAATGTCCATGCCAATGGTTGGCACTCTCAAACACATGGTCTTAGTTTTAGTAGTGAAAGCATTTGGATTATTGTAGTCAGTTCCAATTTTATCATTTTTTATTTGGATAGTTCCTAAAATCTTATCCAACATTTTCGACCTAGATTCCAAATCAAATTTGACTCGACTTGAGTTTCTTAAATCCTTTTCCAACTTTAAAATTCTAAACTCAAGTAAATATTTAAAATCTTGAACCATTAGAGACTCCGTCTTCATATGTTCAATAATTTTTATAAGTTTATCTCTCTCCCTCAATGTAAGCAAACTTATCCCTACGAGTATTCTCAGGTTCCATTAAATCCTCCATCAATTTATCATTATATTCTATAACACGTTCTTTCACCCTAGTCTCTACATTCTTAGAGTCTTTTAAATCACTCTCTAAGACACAGAGTCTGGTCTCATTCTCTATCTTGAATACTTTTAAATTATGGAAATCATGTTTCATATTTGAGCTTCTCATAAAGAATATCTTTTTTTACTTTGAGTAGTTCGCGAAAATTCAATTTCATCTTTTAAGCACGAAATTTAATTTTAATGAATTTAACTCTTCTTGTAAAATTCAAATTCAAATGATTTAAATTTTTCGCACGACAATGAATCTCATTAAACTCGTCTTGAATATCAAAATCATCTCATCACCTAAGACTTCGCTTGACCTAACACTATGATGAACCATCGAGAGAACCTTCTCTAATACAAAATTGAAAAATGATTGTGCTCCTAAGGGTTTACGGATTGCCAAAGAAACACATATTTTTAATTTTCAAATTAATGAAACCAATTTTAACTTTGCACCAATTAAACCAAAGTGTTTTGAAAATATTTTTCCAATTTTATCTTGACCTAAGCTTGAATCTAGGTGTTTAAGATAGACTAAATCAAGAAATCCATAATATAACGATGTATGAGGAAAACCCACAATAAAAAAATCCTCGACCCGTCCAGCCACGCAAATCCACTATGATATTGGCATCATACAAGGACAAATTAGACTACGTAACTGACTCAACACCTTAGACCTTTGATTATCTCTTTTTTCTTTGGACCTTCTTCACAGTCTCCATTGGATGCCTTACAATGGTAATCACAACGTAGGCGCTTCCTACATCTCTGTATCGACTGATCTTGCCATTGCATGACTAGTTACATACATCTACTAATAACACGAAATCCATTATGCCAAATAGCAAACACAAAATCCATCGCTCGAAACAAACTTTCAATAAAGAGTAAACAATCTTGGTTCAAGACACACAAGATCTCAAACAGACTTATGATGTTAAATATTGGATCTCAAACGATGGTTATAAAATAGGGTTTCAGAGGCTCTTCATTTATTTTGGAAATCCATTTTTGCAAAACGTCTCACCAAAAACTGTTGTTGTTCCCTTTTATTTTTTAAGAAAACAGTAAAAAAAAATGATTTAATTTTGGAAAATAGGATTTTAGAGGCTCTTCATTTATTTTGGAAATCCAATACATCTCATTCGAACAAACTCCATAAGGTCATTCGAACGAGTTGTAACACCTCGTAATTTTGAATCGGTAATAATTTAATTTAATTCAAAACTCAAAAAAAAATTGGATTTAATTATTTTTAACAATTTTATATGTTGGATTTAATTTACGGAAAGTAGTATTTTAATCGAAATTGAAATCAGGAGAGAGATTGGGTTTGTATTTATATCTGCACATTTTTGGGTGAATTGGCGACCTGAATAGATCCGAATCGATACGGCCTAGAGGGCGAGTGGATTCGATCGAGACAGTGTCGACAGGAACCCTAGTTTTATTATAGTTTGAGTTAATTAAAACTCTTAAACTTTTACCATATTAAAGTAACTTGGGGTTAGGCTTTTCTACTCACTTTTTAACCAACTCTTAAACCATAAGTCTACAATATCTTTACCACCTCTCATCTACAAACCCTAGCCCTAAATTAAATCAAGATTCACCCTAATTTTTGAAGGCTCAAATCGTGTTTTCTCGAGATTATTCAAGAACGATTCTTTATCAATTTTTTGAGAGGAATGCAACATCCAATCATAATTTTCAACCGAATTTTCTTCAGTCATGAATACTTCTATTCTTTCTCTTTAGTATTATGCGTTTTAAATATCGTTTAAACATTAAATTACACGTTTTTCTTAAAATAAACTAGAAACCTTAATTAGGGAAAGTGAAACCTACATTGGGACTGTTTTTATGAAAAATCTTAATATGAATTAAGACTTATAACCCCTGTGTGCTTAGGGTAAAGTTTGGATTTGGGGTTAACATGGATGTAAATTTTCTTGTAGAAAATCATAATATCTTTATTAAATTGAAAGTAACTTGTGAAATCATATAAATTATGTAAGAGTGATAAACGAGTATTATTGTGTACACCATAAAATTACATGATAGTGAAATTATATTAGTTGAATAAAATAAATTGTTTAATTATAAGGATTGATTGAACGGATAAAATTAGATTTATTTGTGATCTTATGAGAAATTGGTAAAATTGTTGATGAAATGCCTCATGCGACATATTGTTTTAATCTTATTTGACATCGCGGGAACGATGGGATTTTCGGTTAGTTATGCTCTCACCTTAATTTTACGAGTTCTTTCTAGGTATGAGACTAGTACGTATGTCTTAGTAGTGTTTCACACTTTCTAGGTAGGGGACTAGTTAGTATAGATTTTTACAGATGAGATATTCCAGGGTGGGGCTGATTTTTGTATCGTTTCGTTGATTCAATGGTCTAGGCATGAGCCTAAAAGGAAGTTAAAGGTAGAAATTCATCTTATATGACAGGGCAGGATGTACTTTCATTTTGGAGACCTCTAGGTATGGGACTAGGGGTAGATTTGAGGATTTATGCTCTATAATAGGGTGGGATAATATAAAATAATGAGGAATTGAAAAAATTGAGAATTAATGCCTATAATAATAAACGGGTATTAAAATTGATTGGCGTCGCCAATATGTGCATGGCTAGCATTAAGGGGTGAACTTGCTATAGTGAGGGGATGGCGTGTGGTGTAAAACTTTGGGCGTGCCAGCAGGTGAACTCGTTATACTGGCGCCGCATAAATTAAAATGAGGAAAATAAGATAAATTAAAGTATAAAAGTTAGTTGAATATTGTCTCATGATAATTGGATCTGAATAAAGCGATGCCTCAGTCATGTGGATAGTTAGTGATAGTTATTTTTATTCGCATGTTAATTTATATCTCGTTTAAGTTAAAATACTCTATTGTGATGTTTATCAAGCATAATGATACTGTTTGGGTCCACGGACCCTAATTGAGAAGAGTATCTTGTATTCATGTGATGGACTCTGACCCATTATGTTGACTAACATTTTAGGTATAACGCTGGAGTAGCAGCATAGGAGTGATTGGAGATATTTTTGGAGATGAAGCTGGAGATTTATTTTTGAGGCTTTAGTAGTTTAGGATTCCTTTCAATTTTCATCGCTTTTTCTTATGAGACTTTTATTTATGGATTTGCTGGTCCAATCGGTTCCACAGTTGTTTACTGTATCTGTCAGATATTCATAGTTGGATTATTTCATTGAGATTTATATTTATTTGGAGTGTGATTTATTTTGGAGATTAGCATGGTGATGGATTAAATATTTCGTGAATGTCTATATTTATTGGATCAATTTGATCATTACCTTGGGGAAAAAATTATATGTCTCATATATCTCTGTAGAGGGATGTCCAGGCTTAAAGTTGATTAAAGCAACGCCAACACTTCATAAAAAATATTAAGGATGGTCTCTCGCATAAAACTAAAGTTGCTCGAAGGGTCACCTGTAAAGATTGTCACTCACACAAGTATAAAGTCACTCGAAGGATCTCCCACAAAGATCAATCGCATTTGATAAACTTGGAAAACACAACTTGTAATAGGAACTTTGATGTACTTGTATTTAGCTTTATTTGGAAAATATCAAGTTCACTTTTGTAATGCTTAGAGGTTGATCAGTACCCTCTAGGGACCATGTCTAGAAGGGCATGGGAGAGCTTACATGCTCTATTGAGCAACCTCAGATTTGGCTATCTCGCAAGGATTTCGTTTGGAGGATTGGGAGAAAGTCAATGTTGGAATAAACCAACCCCTTTAGGGTACTTAGGCAAAATCGTGGTTTTCATAACATAACTTATTAGTCCCATGGAATACCATCTCTGAAACCCACTCGAGGGTCCCTAGTTTTAAACAGTTATCCAAAAAGTTAAACCTTTAGTGTTTACATACAGATCACAAGTTGTTTGGGCAATCATCAGTCTAGCAACCTTTAATTTGATGAACTACCTTTTTGAGTGATGTGACATCACATCCTCTGCAACTTGTTGCTTACCATCTCTTTGACGTAAGCATGTCTGACATTCAAGAACTTGATAAAATATCACTCAAGTGAAAATATTCCTAAAGTGGTAGGTCCATAGCTGACACGTCATGTCCTATTTAATGCCATCACAACTCTGAAAAGTCCAAACAGTGTTCCAGCTAAAATATCATAGCTATCTCATTTAATGTGATATCTTTGACATTAAATGTACATGATTGTTGATATTAAAAGGGATCAGACGCATTTAATATAGAGAGGTAACTCGAATATTCTTGCTCTCCTATAAATATCCCCAAAGTTATATAATTTTAGGATCGCACTTTTCTAGCCCAGAACTGCTGCCAAACTTCTCCTAGATAAGAGAGTTTGTTGTGAGAACATTTATTGTGTGACAAACCTCATTTACTCCATTAATGCCGTCATTTAGCATCCATGTGTGTTTAAGGTTACTTCCTTACCTTTATTACACTAAAGGTGCTTATTCCTACTCCCTCCAACCAAGTCAACTGTGGGATCCCCCTCATTGATTGTTTTGTTATAGCATTTATGTTGTAAGAACACATTCAATACATGAGTTTCATATATTGAATGTGCTGACTTGGGTCTTGTATTTATTGTTGTTGATGATTGTTCTGAGGCCTTAATCACCATTCTGATAATGGGTTATACCTCCCTTGACATTAATATCATTTCAAGAACTCACCTCCAACATTTGGCGACTCCGATGGGAAGGTATTCTCTTTTGAGAGATCGCTAACGCTAATGTGGAAAAGAACATTGATTTTGATGTTATACAACATGAGGAAGGGAAGGATATCACCATCTTTCCAGACAAAGAGTGAGCATGGAGAAAGGAGACTACTGTGCCCACCGTTAGTGGGATGGCCGACACGGGTCCTGTGCAGATGGAAAGGATAATGAGCTTGTTCACTGAGTTCATTAAGACTCTGGCAGCTCAGGCGATGTTAGGTGTTGTGTGGGGCCTAGTTCATTCATAACCCCACCAATGGCTCTACAATCTCCCTTGATCTTGGTGGAATGTATTAGACGATGACCAACAGTGCTACTCCACCAAAGCCACCATCTACTATAGGAGGATGGACGCACGGTACCACCACGCCAACTTTGGCTTCAGCTACGTGCCCAGGCAGTGGAAGATCGATCGCACCACCAATGGAGAACCCAATGACGATGATTCCTATGCATCATGGCTCAACTCCACCTGCGATGGAGGAAAGGAAAAGGGATGTTTTAAAAATGATAGTGGACTCCAAGGTCGGAAGAGAAGCTTCTTCAGTATATAATGATTTTTTTTACTCCGTACCTAGAGGAGTACAATAACAAACCCTACCCGATGGGGGTATATTCTTCAATGTTTAAAAACTATTCAGGAAAAGAAGGGAATCCCAAAGAGCATATTTAAAGGGATTTGGAGAATCTTGGGGCCCACTGTAACAACAAGAAGCTGAGGTTGAGAGAGTTTTCTAAGTCTCTAACCGAGAAGGCTTACACGTGGTATTCACATCTGGCTCCAGGTAGTGTGGCCACTGGGGAAGATCTTCATGTTCAGTTTGTACAAAAGTTCTTCTTAGAAGAAAACGAATTAACCTTTACACAATTGGCTCGATAGAAACAGAAGCCCGGTGAGGATCTAGTGATGTACATCAGGAGGTTTCACGAGCAGTCTCTGGACATGAGAGAAGAGACATGAGAAGCTGAGCTTTTATTGGTTTGGGAAGAAGGCTTGTTGTCCAAATATATATGCCATATGATAAATGAAACTCGGGGGGGGGGGGGGGTACGTTCGCCTCATTTCTCAAATCCGCAAGGAACATTACCCTAGTCATGAAGATACTGCAAACACCATCACCAACCTTATCAAACTTGTTATTAAAGCCATCATGTAGCTCGAGGAGGGGGCTACCCCCTCGTGCGAACTATGCCAATCATGAAGGTGGAAAGTAAGAAGAGGGAAATCGTGGTCAAAGAGGAAGAAAAAATAAAAGGAAGTTTGACAAAGATGACCCCCTGGAGTTGCCTTGCTAAGTGGAACGGGCTATTGATACCTGTTGTCTCATGATTTGAGATAACATGCGGTGGCCCATTGTGGCTGATACAACACCCATAACGCGATAAGATAGAGAAGGCCTAAAGTATTGCATGGTATATAATATGGTGGGAAACCCAATGAGCAAGTGTTTTGCGCTCAGGAAAATAATAGATAGACATGTAAAGAAATGATATATCTAGCTACCGCAAGTCAATATGAACAATAATCCTTTGCTAGAACATGGATCAAACATGGCTAGTGCCCTTGATGAGGAGGCAGAACATCTAATGATGAAGAATAGGTTCCAGGAGGAAGTTTTTGAAGATTCCTTGGAGTAATATTTGTCCCAAATGTCTTGTTTGACGTTGGAAGAGTAAATCAAAGACGAGTGGAGTTCGATTATGATTTGAGCAGGAAATTGGAGGCTTGCTCCTTAGGAGGAGTAAATGTGGTAATAGACATGATGAATCAGAATACAGAGACATGGAGGAAGTTTACGAGCTAAAAGAAGAACTAGTTGACCCTTGGGTAGAATTCACTGCAGTAGCACGATCACAGAAGTTTAGTTGGTTCTTCGACCAAGTGGGACTACTGGAACACTCTTGACTAGAGGTTACTCGAGCAATCTTAGAAATAGCCAAGAAAAACATGACCCCAAAACTGCGATGGAAGGGGCCAATGGTCAAGCTAATGAAGAAATTCCTTTCGAAGGTTATCTTTTCGGAGGCAGATCGATTGGTTTGATACCCCCATAAGAGGCCCTTTATGTGACAGCAAGTTTGAACGGGTGTAGATTTAACCATGTCTAGATGGACGAGGGAGCCTCTATCAACATTATACCTATGGGGTCATTTTATGTCTGCAACATCTGTTAGACAAGGATTGTGCAAAGTTCATTGTCAATCGTAGGTTATGATAACCAGTCGATTGGCTATGTGAATGTGGGGATCATAATGGGGTATATCACTTCTTATATTAAATTCCATCACATGGATTGTGAACCGTCCTACCAATTTCTCATAGGGAGGGTATGGATGCATAACATGGCTTGATGCCTTCACATATCACCAGTTTGCAAAGGAAAATGTCAAAGGGAAGGATATAGTGATTCAAGCATCTAAGAAGCCTTTTGCGAATGAGGAATCTCACTTGGTAGATGCAGCATTCTGCATAAATTTAATAGCACAATCTATTGTACTCACTCGGTACACATGGGGTAATCAAGATCCCCATCACTAAGGAAAGTGTTCATGCACCAGCTCGCCCGGTAGTGGCTTACGAGGATGAAGAGAGGGCGCACGATGTGTTTAGGCCTCCTAGCTTATCTAGACAATTTCATGACCGGATGACGCCCCGTATTTATCCAATCAAACGTCAAATCTAGCAACAAAGTATGCTCAGTAGATTCTCAGAAAGAGAGTTAGAAGAAAATGCGTATAAAAAACCCCGCCATGAAGAGAATCCACATCAATGCAAAATAGTAATTTTGCCAAACGGTAAGATTATCTACAAACTCTGAAGGTATGAGCGGGTAGCCAAAAGCCTGGATGATGAGGCTGACCCAGTCTATGAATGTTTTTTAGTGGACAGTTTAGGCCAGGGCTTGGCGATTGACAACTCTAACATCCAGGAATTCATGGAGGAGGTTGAGGAAGAACTAGAATGCATGAGGGATAGTCCAAAATCCCAAGTTTAAAAATTAGAGCAAATAGACCTAACTGACAAATAGGATGACCCCAGACCAATATTTATCTCGAAGACCTTGATGACGCTGCCAAAGGATCTCTAGTGGAGATACTAAGAGAATTCAAATATGTATTCATGCGGAAATATACTAAAATGCCCAGGGTAGACCAAGAGGTGAGATGCCATAGATTGAATGTTATACAATCAGCAATACCGGTGAAATAGTCCACTCGAACGTATAAATCGAAGCTAGACTTAAAAATAAAGGAAGAAGTCCAGAGGTTACTCGCTCCGGGTTTTACTACCCCCATCCAACACCCTATTTGGTTGTCTAGCATTGTTCCCATAGGGATGAAAGACAAGAAGAAAATTTGGATTTGCGTAGGCTTTAGATATTTGAATCGAGCATGTCCTAAAGATGAGTTCCCCTTGCCTTCTATTGATAGCCTGATAGATGCAACAGTAGGACACTAGATGTATAGCTTCATGGATGGTTACGTGGGATACAACAAGATCAATATGGACCCGAAAGATGCTGAGAAGACAACCTCGTGCACCCCATTAGGTAACTTCATGTATACTGTTATGCCTTTTGGACTAAAGAACGAAGGTGTTACCTACCAAAGGGTTATGAGGGCTATATTCCATGATCTCTTTCATGAGATTGTAGAGTTTTAAGTTGATGATCTGGTGATAAAATTTAAGGTGGAGGCCACCCATTTAGCATATTTGATAAGAGTGTTCACAAGGTGAAGAAAGTACAAATTGAAGATGAACCCCTTGAAATGTGGATTTATGGTAACTAATGCTAAATTCGTAGGATTTGTAGTGTACATGCAAGGGATGCAGATGGATCTAGATAAACGATATGGCATCCTCAACATGCCAAGACCAAAGACATTAAAAGAGTTGAAGAGTTTTCTGGGGGAAAGTTTCTTACTTAAGGAGGTTCGTGCCCATACTGACTGAAGTCACTCATCAACTGATGGAGCTTCTACGAGCGAAGGCCAAGTTTATATGGTAGAATCCACACGAAGCATCTCTGGATCAGTAGAAGAAGCTGTTAACATCCCCACAAATGATGGTTCCCCCTCGAGCAGGTATTCCTTTGCACCTATACCTCATATCCACTAAAAGATTAATAGGGGCATTATTAGCTCAAGAAGTGGAGGGCATGAAGAAACATGTGTATTATCTAAATTGAATCATACACGGGCCTGAGGCTAGATATACAAGTATTAAGAGGCATTACTTATTTTTGGTATTTGTTGCTCAAAACATTAGGCATTACATGTTGTCTTTCACGTGTCTTTTACGGTTCACATCATTACTAGATGTGACCCCATAAAATTTTTGCTTTCTAGAACTGTATTAATAGCTAAGACTGCTCGAAGGATCCTAATTCTTTCAGAGTATAATCTCAAGTGCATGGTTCCCAAGCGATCAAAAGTCAAGCTTATTGTTGATACCAAATTTAATCTGCTGATGTGGATCAATAATAACAAGACACGTGTCAATCTACATGGCACAATAACAACGAGGAAGTTTATTTCCCCCGACCAAGTCATGTTCTCTCCGAGCAACGAGGAGGACACCCCGAGGAACTCTATCATCCCGAGATACTCTAAGCACCCCGAGGAACTCTTGATCAACGAGCAACTAAGGCGGTCCGAACTGCATCTCGGCCGTATCATTAATTACCAGACGGACAACTGTTCAACTATTCATTATATTCTTGACGCACACGCTGCATTAAATGTATTACCCTTTCATATGTATATCATTTAATGTATTGGACCTTTCATGTACAGCCTAAGGGCTATAAATACCTTGTATCATCCTCATTCAGGGGGACCGGAATTTCTTGAGAGAATTTGTAATCAAGAATTCCACAAACACTCAGCAATAACATAACAGTGGACGTAGGCTTTATTCCTAGCCGAACCACTTTAAAAATCTTTGTCTTATTTATTTATCTGTGATTGAATAATTAGAGCAATCTAGTTTTTTACATCAACAGATTGGCGCCGTCTGTGGGAACGTGTTACAAGCGTTGTTCTCCACCAAAAGCTAAGTTTTTATTTTCTCTACGTATAATCAATTATACATACATCTTTTGATTCAATCATGATTTTTATGTTTATATACATAAATTAATTGTCCAATTTTTATCTGCAAATTGTTGCATATCATAATTTTTAAATCATAAATGTAGATTTATCCTTATTTAGAAATCTGAAAAATAGTAGATTTCATAAATCATAATTCTTTGCTTGATTCTCAAGTTTTAATTTTATATCATGGAATAAATATTTTAAATTATTACATATACCAATATATACGACGATGATAGGATTTAATCATTTTCATTGTTGATTTTGAAATAAATTTTGTAAGATCTTTGATGTCTATTCAAATTCCCATCATATTTTTAATAAAAGAATGGGAAAAGGTTAAAGACAATGAAAAGTCGTCTCATGGAAATCATGACCCAGATCTATTTTCTCTCTCTTCAAGTTTGAGTCTCTTTGCATTCACAAGTTTAAGTCTCTTTGTATTCATTTTTATGAACTATATACTTAATTTGGTTCATCTTCCATCTATGTCAATAAAGTCTCATTGATTGATTTTTGATATAAATTTGATAATAACTTTAATCATTCACCATATTTTTATCTCTCCAAATTGGGAATAGGAAGGGATCAATATAAAAAATAATTTTCTCTCACCTGAAAAATCATTACCCACCTCTTGTAAAAGAGGATTAGTAAAATAATCATGACCCTATCAAGACTTTGGGCATAAATTTGATATGTTGGCCCCTCGTTCATCACATCACAAGGTTTCTTTGATGAAATCACACGATCTAGTGGGTTATATATTTATTCATTTAATTAACATTCTTAAGGCTTAAATTTTACATTGAATGTTATTTTTTGATCTAAAGATTCGAGATATTCTAGTCATCCAACCATATATTCTATAATTTGAGATATCCTTAAATGTTGGTCGGCAACATCCATGTTGTTTGTCGGCAGCAGTAGAATCTTGGGGTATTAAAAAAAATGCTAAACACCCATGATATTTCTTTAAACACGAGTTCGGCTTGGGGACAAGCAGGGGGCTTAAGTCTTTTTTAACTTATGATCACCCCAAAAATATTTTTAAAACCAAGTGATAAATAATTTTCAAACAGCAACTAATATCTGATTAGTTGTTGGAGATTAAATAATTTTACGTCTTATTTATGATGCATATTTGATAATAATTTGTCCATCTCACACACATTTGGCATATTATTAATATTTTTATTTCTCAAGCATATACATACCAAATCATATTTGGCATAAAACATTTGGCATAAAGCATATTATGATGCATATGTCCATCTCACACACATTTGGCATAAAACATATTATTTCATATTTTGAAATTTTTATGCTGATACATATCATATATTGATTGGATGAGTAAATTATTCTCATGACTACTCAATTCAGCCTACACATATGGTAGAGCAAAATATTAATTTTTACAGGCACAAGATTCAATGCCGATGAATGCTGAAGCACAAATTATTCTATATCCGTTCGGATTCATATTTTATATTTACCTCAGCATGGAGCTCGAAAAATTTCTTCTCTATATATATATTCGGCTCCGAGGAAAATCTACAACAGTTATTATATTTCACCACCAACGGATAGTTGGTCGGGGTAATTCATATTTATATTCAGGCCCAGATATCTGCTCCAGCACAAATGATTTTATATATCCATTGGGATTCATATTCTATATTCATCTCAACATGGAGCACGGCGAGATACTTATTATCATATTCAGCTCTGAGGAGAACTATAACATTTATTATATTTCACCCCCAACGGATAGTTGGTCGGGGTAATTCTTATTTATATGCAGGCCCAGCAAAGTTCTCGGCCATATTCTTATGTTCTGGAAAATATTATTCTTATTCGGCATTCTGCAACTATGCCTCGACAAGATACTTATTCAGCTTTAAGGAGAATTACAACATTAGTTCGGATAATTCTTATTTATATTCAGGCCTAACAACGTTCTCGGCCATATTCTTATGTTCTGAAAGATCTTATTCTTGTTCGGCATTATATGATTCTACCTCGACGGATCGGAGAGGCACTTTATTATTTTTTAATTATTCTTTATATCTATTTGGATGCATATTCTATTCTCATTTCAGCATGGAGCTCGACAAATATTTATTATATCTTATTCAGCTCCAAGGGTGTCTCCAGCATTTATTATATCTTATTCCCAACAATCTGTTGGTCATCGCCGAGGAGGTATCCTGCAATTATTATATCTTATTCCCAACAATCTGTTGGTCATCGCCGAGGAGGTATCCTGCATTATTATTATATCTTATTCCCAACAATCTGTTGGTCATCGCCGAGGAGATATCCTGTATTATTATTATATATATAATTCCCAACAATCTGTTGGTCATCGCCGAGGAGGTATCCTGCAATTATTATATCTTATTCCCAACAATCTGTTGGTCATCGCCCAGGAGGTATCCTGCATTATTATTATATCTTATTCCCAACAATCTGTTGGTCATCGCCGAGGAGATATCCTGCATTATTATTATATCTTATTCCCAACAATCTGTTGGTCATCGCCGAGGAGGTATCCTGCATTTATATTATCTTATTACCAACAAATCTGTTGGTCAGCGCTGAGGAGGTCTCTAGCATTTATATTATCTTATTCCCAACAAATCTGTTGGTCAGCGCCGAGGAGGTCTCCAGCATTTATATTATCTTATTCCCAACAATCTGTTTGTCAGCTCCGAGGAAGTCTTCATCATTTATTATCAATTACCACCAACTCCGGTTGGTAGATAAAATCCAACTCCGGTTGGTAGACAAAATCCAACTCCGGTTGGTAGATAAAATCCAACTCCGGTTGGTATTGGTCGATAAATCTCATTCAAAATTCACATTCCACAGTTGGGGGCTTCTATTACAGATATATTTGTTCATTTGGTGGCACATTCTTATATCATCATGCAGTCGAGCATCAAATTCAACCCCGACCAATCACTTTCTCAGGAGGAATATTGAAGTTCAGGAGGTATATTGAAGTTCAGGAGGTATATTGAAGTTCAGGAGGAATATTGAAGTTCAGGAGGTATATTGAAATTCAGGAGGTATATTGAAGTTCAGGAGGAATATTGAAGTTCAGGAGGTATATCGAAATTCAAGAGGTGTATTCAGAAGTATCAGGACATGATGAAAGAAAGCGAAAAGTATTCCACCGAGGAACTCTGTCAGACCAGAAATTAGAAGACAAGTTGCCTATATGGAGGCTATATGTAGATGGATCATCTTTCACTACAGGCTATGGGGCAGGGATCGTGTTGAACAGCCCAGATGAGGTCGACAGGGAATACGCCCTACGTTTCTAATTCAAAGTTTCTAATAATGAGGTTGAGTATGAGGACATGATAGCAGGTCTTAATTTGTCAAATACTATGGAGGCACAGCAGGTTATTGTCTTCAGTGATTCTCAATTGATCATAAATCAAATGTTGGGAATATATGCAACCAAAGGAGAATTGATGATCAAGTATCAAGCAAAGGTGATGGAGTTGGTATCAGAGTTTGTTGCTGTTCAACTGGTAAGAATATCAAGAATGGAGAATGTGAGAGCATACGCCTTGGCCCGATTAGCATCAGCTACTCGTACCAAGCTGCGAAGAACGATACCAATTGAAGCATTAGAAAGTCGGAGCATAGATGAAGACCTGACGATGAATATTATTACCCTTGATTTAGGAACATCTTAAATGGATCCTATCAGAGCATATATTAAGGAGGAACAATTACCGGAGGATAAGCTCGCTGCCAAGAAATGGAAGTTTAAAGCTGCTCGGTATAATGGTATTCGGAGGATAAGTTCGCCGCCAAGAAATGGAAGTTTAAAGCTGCTCGGTATAATGGTATTCGGAGGATAAGTTCGCCGCCAAGAAATGGAAGTTTAAAGCTGCTCGGTATAATGGTATTCGGAAGATAAGCTCGCTGCCAAGAAATGGAAGTTTAAAGCTGCTCGACGAGGAATTATGGCAGGTTTGCAAAGATGTGTACATCCCTCCGAGGTGAATTGATTAAAGAGATCCATGAAGGGTCCTGTGGAGCCCATGTAGCAGGACGAACACTTTTGCAAAAGGTGATGACGCAGGGATACTACTGGCCGACGATGAGAGCTGATTGTATAGCTTATGCCAAGAAATGTGACAAGTACCAACGCTTTTCCTCCATCCGAAGAACTTCACAAACATTGTTGACACCCATCATTTATCCTTGGCCATTTTCCATGTGGGGATTGATTTGGTTGGACCATTGCCGACGACTCGAGGAAGATTCAAATACCTCGTCATCGCAGTAGATTATTTTACTTAGTGGATAGAAGCTGAGCCACTTATTGACATGACATACGAGAAGGAAGGTGTACCAATTTGTTTGGAAGAACATCATCTGCCGATATGGTCTCCCTCATGCCTTCATCACAGACCATGGAACACAATTTAAAAACGAGGAGTTTGCTGCCTATTATCATCAGTCAAACATTTTGAAGGTTCATTCAGCGCCAGGATATCCTCGGAGCTAATGGACCAAAAGTGCTCTAAGGAGCCAAAAAGTGCTCTAAGGAGCCAAAAGTGCTCTAAGGAGCCAAAAAATACTCCTTTGGTTAGGAGGCGCTCTAAGGAGCCAAAAGCTCTAAGGAGCCAAAAAACTACTCCTTTGGTTAGGAGGTGTACACCAGCATGATCAATTACGGTTGGTAAGATAAAAATATACTCTCACATTACAACTTATGTTGGTCGGGAGGTAAGATTATTACAAAAAGTTCTTTGAAGAATAAAATATTCCAAAATACACCAAGTATAGTTGGTCGGGGATAAAACCCCACTAACTATAGCTGGTCGACGAGGACAAATTATTGACCTTAGTTGGTCGGACACATTTTATGAAAATATTTGAAATTGAACCAAGTATGGCTGGCCGGAGATAAAAATCCGTCAACTGTAGTTGGTCGACAAACATTATTTATCCACCCTGGTTGGTTGGAAACAGTTTGAACATTTTTATACTCGTTACTTTTTTATTAAGTGATCGAGCAACGTTACTAATACTTGTAACTTCTTTATTACTAAGTTGGTCGATGAACAACACAATATTGTTATCTTTTACATATGCACAGATGTAAAGTATTTTAAAAAACAAAATACATTGAGAATGAAAATGTATACTAACTATTACATTGAGATTCCTATTCTATTGGTTTCTTTTCCTTCTACTTTTGAAACAGGTTCCTCACCAGCAGGAGGATCATCTAAAATATAAGAGGAGTTTATGAAGTTAAGACCTTTCAACATTCTGATATTCATCACAGATGATCTATCTAAGAAGCATTAGCTCATTCCCGAGAAGCACTTGCTCGTCTTCGTCCCCGAGTAGAGGTAGAAGTCAAAATCAGCATCTACAGCCCTGAGATCTTTGCTAATACTGTCTCGACCAATAATGAAGAAGAATTTATGAGAAAATGTTTCGAAGTCCACCACTAGCCTGGTACTAATCAGATTGAAGAGTTGGGTTCAAAAGCTATATGTTACTCGACAAAGTATTCAGATAAGCTTAAATCAGAAAAATCAAGCACGTGAAGTTAGCACTCAGTTGCTCGACACAGGAAGTAGTTGGTCGGATGGCAAACCAATCAACATACTTGAAGATTATGACAAGCTACAAGTTTCATACTATGGCATGGCTGCATCCAAATTCCCAGGGGTGATACATAGCACACGGAGTTCCTCTAAAGAAAGATTAGCAACCATCGATCAGCCTGCATCATACTTCGTCCAGGAGATAATGAACTTTATGTTGAACAAATCAAGAAGGTAGATCAAGAATTTCACGAACACCGAGCAACATTGCAGAATAAATACTCCATCCTTTCAAGTAACCCATCAAGCATGAAGCATTGGGGGCTTCTGTTGATACCAAATTTAATCTGCTGATGTGGACCAATAATAACAAGACACGTGTCAATCTACATGGCACAATAACAACGAGGAAGTTTATTTCCCCCGACCAAGTCATGTTCTCTCCGAGCAACGAGGAGGACACCCCGAGGAACTCTATCATCCCGAGATACTCTAAGCACCCCGAGGAACTCTTGATCAACGAGCAACTAAGGCGGTCCGAACTGCATCTCGGCCGTATCATTAATTACCAGATGGACAACTGTTCAACTATTCATTATATTCTTGATGCACACGCTGCATTAAATGTATTACCCTTTCATATGTATATCATTTAATGTATTGGACCTTTCATGTACAGCCTAAGGGCTATAAACACCTTGTATCATCCTCATTCAGGGGGACCGGAATTTCTTGAGAGAATTTGTAATCAAGAATTCCACAAACACTCAGCAATAACATAACAGTGGACGTAGGCTTTATTCCTAGCCGAACCACTTTAAAAATCTTTGTCTTATTTATTTATCTGTGATTGAATAATTAGAGCAATCTAGTTTTTTACATCAACACTTATGCAGATACATTGGCTATATTCCCTTTGGATACGTTCAAGCCACCTATTGAGGAGCTCCTATGAGATGGTCTTTAGGCCAACTACCTTGAGGCAAGCCTGGAATAATGGAGCATGCAATTTGATGACTCTTTAACTGAAGGCACATGAGGGATAGGAGTGATTTTATGCTAAGGGGAAGAAGATCTCAAATTATCTTCAAGTTGGACTTCAAATGTTCAAATAAATATACTGAGTATGAGGCTTTAGTGTTGGGGATATTGGAAGCTTTGTGTAGAGGTATCCATGTGCTCATGATTGAAAGGGATTCTAACCTAGTGGTGCAGCAGGTGAATGGCAAGTATGCTCTCAAGCACATGACTTTATCACCTTATAGAATAATTGTACAAAGGTTTTTTCGCTAGTTCCATAAAGTGATGATCAAGAGGCACCCTAAAATGGTGAATAGACATGTCGATGCGTATGTTACGATTGTTCAAAAAATTGCTTTTGATGGAGAACCAACATTTGTTCGAATCACAAAGAGAATGCCACCCTCAATGATAATATAAATGTTTCCTTATGATGATATCAATGACTAGAAGGGGAAGCATGGAAACAATTAGAAATGGATCAACGGTCAATGATGTTAGTCGAACTGGAATAATATTTTTCCACCTCGAGAAATCTGTACTATAAAAATAAAGGGGGGTGGCTATCTAGGTGTGTGGGCCCCGAAGAAGCTAAGAGGGGACTGATAGAGATACGTGATAAAAACTGGGAGACCATAGAAATCTCTTTATATCGAAGAATCCAGAGGGTATGGTACTTTTGCTCTGCGATTAAACAAGATGCCGCGTTACTACAGAGAGATTATAGGAAATTCCTACTATATTACCAAGCTGCAGAGTGTAACTTCATAGATCAACCATCAGATTGTAGACATCCATACATTGACAAACAGGTTGACGGGATTATCCCCATTGATAAAGATGATTCCACAAGACTAAAACGATGAGTGTCCAGATATTACATTCAGGAGGGGCAGCTATATCGAAGAGCTTATCATGATAGGCCTCTAAGATGCATCAGGATGGAGGAGGCAGACAAGGTACTAAAATAAGCACACGAGCCAAGCCACATTAGGGGATAAAAACTCTATGACTAACTAATGACATTGGGATATTTTTGTCCCACCATGGAGAAAGATTCAATGAAGTTTGTTAAAAAATGTAAGACATGTCAACTCTATGGGAATATAATTCATGCTGCCTCGGTGGACCTACATTCCCTTTCCACTCCTTTTCCTTTTCCATTTCACACATGGGAATTCGATCTAGTAGGGTCAAGATTTAGATACTTGTGGCCACAGAGTGCTACACCAAAAGGGCAGAGGTTATACCATTGAAGAAGGCTACGACTGGGGTAGTTACGCGCTTTATGAAGGATTATATTATTTGTAGATTCGGTATCCCAAAGGTTTTTTATCAGATAATGGGACCCCATTTGTGAATAGCGATGTGTGGTTACTCACAGAAAAGTATTCCACTATTCACCACAAATCAATGGTAGCGTACCCTAAGTGCAACAGGCAAGCTAAAGCTACAAACAGGACTCTAGTGAACATCCTTTCAAAGATCTTAGAAGATTACCTAGGAACTTGGGAGGACAAAATACCAGAGGTTTTATGGGCATATAGAACCACAAAGAGGAAACCTACAGGGTAGACTCCTTTTTCTTTGGTGTTTGGCACTTAATTAGTTCTCCTAGTGGAGCTCGAGGTAACTTTTACGCGCTACAACATCTCTATACTACTGTAAAATGCTTTATAGGAATTTAGTATTCCTAAGAAAATAGCCTATCCACGTGAGCAAGCTTCCACAACATCTCAATAGCTTCCACATCTGACGTAATTCAGCTAGGAGACCATACATTCCACAACAGCTTAATATCTTCCACGTCAGACACCATTCAGCTAAGAGACCATACATATTCCTAATCCAATCATCGATGCTTATTCATCTGCAATAGTAGAAGTCGATTGAGTTCCCAAATTTAATCCTCCATTAAAACGCCAGCTTGGTGTATCAATTAACAACTTCCAACTACCGATTTCATAATGTCATCTCCAAAGGTTATTGTGAAATATATTTATGCTGGCGAAAACCAAAGGTATTGTCAAGAATCTTTGAATCAATGGGTGTTGCATTTAATCTCATTTGTTAAAGAAACCTCTGTCGTTGCATTTCATCAAGTTGCATCACATCAAGTAAGTATACCAATTTTTAGTTTTTTTTCTTTTAATGTTTAAATTTTTAATTGATAGAATCTGTTGTCTACTTGAGAAGATGTAAGAATATGGGATATATAAGTATTTACCATTACATGTTCGAGGAAATGAGTAAAAGAAAACGTATCTTATTTTATTTTTCTAGGCACACCTCATGTTCATTATTGTCATTCTAAATATGCATTTCAACTTTTAATATCTATGGAGAAATCCCACCAATGACTGTGAATTTAGGTAGTGACATTTCGTTTGAAGAACTAGGATGTAAGCCTTTAATTTAGTAATTCTCTGAATTGGGTTGGCTTTGTGTTATAAACTAAGGATGGAGCCAAGTTACATGAATGAAATTTTGTGCTTTTCTAGGCTTACAATTGAGTCCTGGCTCTCTAATGACCAATAGACCAGTCATAGCCTTCCTCATGTGACCAAAATTGATATAATTTATTTCTTTAATGGAGCCCAAGAAAAATATCTTTTGGGAGTCCCAAGAGATGGGATTGTTATCAAATTTGTGGGAATTTCTATGATGTCAAATATCCCAAATCATACTAGATACAATTGCATTCCATGATTTTTTCAGTTGGGATATAAGAGAAATAATTATTGAATTTTCAATCATGAATTTAATAGAAGGGACACATAGGGAGGTGAATGTAAAAGAGATAGAAGACCCAGTCCCAACCTTTCTGAGAAAAAGTGCAGTGGAGAAAAATATGGTTTACATCTTCATCATGTATAGAACACATGGGAAAAAGGATCACGCTGATCATAGCACATCATCTTAGAGAGTCATCAAAACATAGCTTATTTTGGGAAATTCTATAGATTAGAAGATATCTCTTGGGGGAATATATAGCTACCAAAAGTTCATGATGAGACATCTTATGATATTCAGGAAATAGATGCACAACACGAATGACTATATGAAGGTTTAAACCATGATCAAATGTTGGAATATAACAACGTTATTGAATATGTTCATGAAACAATGGATTGTATATCATTTATGGGGTAGGAGGAACTGAGAAAACATATTTGTACAAGATGATCATTACATGCTTAAGATCTAAAGGTAAGATCGTGCTTAATCTAGCATCTTCTGGAATCTTCACATTATTATTATCTGGAGGAATAACGACCCATTCACGTTTTGTAATTCCAATTGATATATGGGAATCGTAGATATGTGAGATAAGACAAGGAACGAAACTCTCTGATCCCATTCCTAAATTCTCACTAATTATTCAGGATGGAGCTTATATTGATCATCGTCATACATTTAAACCAGTTCATAAAACACTGCGTGATATTTTCTATTTTGATGATGCGGACTCTAACGGTAAAACATTGGTAGCAAAATTGTTCTTCTTGGAGGATATTTTGGCAAAAATTACCAATGTGAAGAACAAGACATTATATTGTTCCGGCTTCAATTAACATGTTGCATATTTAGAATAACTGTAAAGTTTTTGTCCTAAAAAATATGAGAATACAAGACGCATCTGAATTTATAGATTCGGTTTTTGGAATAGGAGAAGGGACGATAACTTTGACTTCTTTTAGTGACGAGTTGGATAAGATGAGGATTGAATACAAATGATTTACTAATTGAGTCAAGCGATAATCCATTAGTAGTAATCGTTAAAACCACGCACCTTGCTTTGATTGAGAACATTCATAATGAAGAGTACTTGAGATCAGCATCAATTCTAACACCCACTAATGATGTGGTTGCTGAAATAAACCACTTTGTTCGTAATGATATTCATAATGAGGAATGCACATACGTAAATTCGAACTCCATTTGTAAAGCATCCGTTAGAACAAATGATGAAGACATGAAACTTTCGATCGAGTTTCTAAACATTTCGAATTTTAATGGGTTACCAAACGATAAACTATGTCTAAGAGTTGTAGCCCCGGTTATCCTATTGCGTAACATTAACCAAAATGTCAGCATTTGTAATGGAATAAGGTTGATCATTATTGAACTAAGCGAATGGATAATTAAAGCAAGAGTTATTATTAGATCATACATTGGGAAAACAAATTCATTCTAAAAATTATAATGACATTGATGGATAAGAAATAGCCTTTCATACTAAAATGTCGACAATTCCCCTTGCAGTTGTGTTTTTCTATGACTATAAACAAGAGTTGAGGGCAAACTTTATCCATCTTTGGAATTTTCTTGCTACAATCGATTTTTTGCCATGGACAACTCTATATAGCTATTTCAAGGGTCACATCAATATTATGTTTGAAACTACTTATAAGAAATGATGATGGCATTCCTCAAAATACCACTAAGAATATAGTGTTCTACAAGTTATTCCAACAATAAGAACATGATGAATAAATATAAATATTTGAACATACAATACACTATAACTGTAAATTTTATATCATGTGCCTAGGCATTTGCGTTCTCTAAAAAATTCTCTCATTAACATATATTTGGATCCTTAATGCAGATCAAATATAACTCAGTCATATGCATCCTTGGTATAATTGAATAGAAACACAAAAAATTATATAATCAAAGTATGAGTGACAAGAAAGTGGGAAGTCATAAACTTTAAGAAAAACAACGATCTTTTCTCTGTTGACCGCATTCTTCTAGATAAAAAGGTATATATGGCAACCATTTTTTTATATGTACTTGTACGCTGTCACCTAATATTCGTGCAACTCCTAAAACACGAATTGTAATATAATTAAATTATTCACTTTGAAATTTTGTTTCAAAAGGTTGAAGGTAGTGTAGAATAAAACAGGGGAAATCATATGAACTGAAGTCACCAAATCGACTCTCACAATAATAATAATAATAAATGAAGGTTCTATAAACAAACTAAAGTAAGTATAATCTTAGCCCAGTCGGTATAGTGAATTAATTTTTAAAAATTGAGATGAAAGGTTTGTCTGGATTAACAAAATAAAAAATTAAGTTGTTTTCCCGACCGGTACTATTGTAGTCGAGGAACATTATCTATTACTTTTTAAACTGTGACCATATTTTGGGATTGCATGATATTAGGAAGAATGCTGAATTGTAGCAGGCTTCTGGATTTGTAAGTATTTATATGTGCTATGTGTCCTGGATTGAACTGAAGAACTAGCTACTTAAATTCTCGTCTCTATTATGAATGTACCATTTAACAGTTTTGTCAAAATTCATTTTGAAAACATTGAAGGTAGTGTAGAATAAACACAACGGAAGTCCTAAGAGCACAAATCACCAAACCGATTATTGCCACAATACTGACAAATGAAGGTTTTCTAAACAAACTAATATAAATATAATTTACCCTCAGTCAATGTAATGAAATAACTTATCGAAATCTAGCTGACATGTTTTCCTTTATCCACAAATTAAAATTTTATATTATTTTCCCAGTTGGTATTTTGGTAGTGGAGGTGCATTCTGTCTTACTTTTTAAACTGTCACCATATTTTGTGATTGGATGATATTTGGGCAGAATACTGAATTAAAGCAGCCTTCTATTTTGGTAGGCATTTATATGTAATTTGTGTACTGGATTCCAGTGAATAACTACCTACTTTACTTCCTGTTTCTACATTCAGTTTACTATTATACAACTTTTACTGTATATACCAGTTTTATTGCCAATTGGTACTTCTCAATTTATAAAAATCTCATGATGTTTATATGTTATAAAAAAACAAACAGGTGATACTTGATGATATATATGGGATAATTATTTTATATTTTATATTGAGTTGGCATTGCTACAATACTATGATTTGTTCATATTCTTTATAGGATGACTGTTTCAACCTAAAATAACACGATCAAGTGGGGTAGTAAAAATATGACGCCTAATTAAATTACTATATTATTGATGGAATGTGATTTTCCATCAGTCAATTGGTTCCCAATCTTGAGTGATATTTGTATAAGATTGTAATATATTTGTGTCACTTAGGCCTCCAACTCCTGAGTCAAAGATCTGACATTTGGTAGTTACTGAAACCCAATTAGTATTTCGATTGGTCTAACAGTTAGAATATCTGGCCTTCAGATTGTCAAGGGCATCCACAATGCTCTGGACACAACAGACCTATCAGGAGCATCATAAATACATCATCACCTTCAATTTATTTCTTCTTTAACATTGTTTTTTTCCCTAATGTGGAAAATATAGCAGATAACACCAAGAAATAATAAATTATAGAATATCTTTTCATCTATTTTGTGTTTTACTCAATACTTACTAAGGTATTTATGACTTTTCATTGCTATAGTTTATAAACACAACATTTTGCAATCACATATAAACAATGGCCATCGTAAGCACATAAATTAGCATATTCCATGCCTCTATTTCTGCATTAGATCATATGGAGTGTCATCCTATATGGAAGCATACTAAAATACGTGTGTTACGCTGAACGAGTTGGCACCGTAAGTATCATCTCACTGACAGCCTATCTTTAACATCTGACCACTGATTAATTAATATTTCATTTCTGTTGATAAAAATGTATATCTATTTATTGAATTATGATATTATTGATATCATATATTTATTTTCCATATTAAAAATATAATTTATTTATATTCTATATAATCATATATTTATCATATATTTATTTTCTATATTAAACATATAATTTATGGATCTGTTTCTGCATTATTAAACAATCTATTCGTCTCTTACAATCGACTTTGATGTGAATATCCACGTGTCTTCTATTTTATTCACATCTAAATATATTATTCAATATCATATAAGGTTTCCACAATATCTCCCTCAAGCTGTTCAATTTTGGGGGATTCAGTTGTTTGAAATATAATTACATTAATACATTGCAATTTCTTAACATGTTGATTAGGGTGAAATGAGGATTTTATCGTTGTCTCTAAACTTATTTTTACTCACATTGCTTTGCGTTGCTATATCATAACTTAACTTTATTCACACAAACTTCATGATGAGCACGGATCTTTCTTCATCGCAATGAATTTGACAAGGTTCAACATTTCAACTGTTCATACTGAAGCCGATTTTAGATCGATTGGAGATATATTGGATCCTCATTCCTGCTCTCCAAATGAGGTATCTCATTTCAATTACATATTTCCAATCTCTCCTTCATTATATCATAATAATATAAACGTCGCAGGTTCCATACTTAATTTGCCAAGCAAGAATCACAGGTGTACAAGACCCTGCTGGCTGGTATTATGTAGCATGCAACCTTGACAATAAGAAACTAAAACATAACATCACTTCCTTCTTCTGTGAATTATGCAACATCGACAATAGCATTCCTTATCTTAGGTAATTTATTCTAGAAATTTCTTTATTTATCCTATTCAATCTACCATTTCATAACTAATTACATTCCTCCATAAATAGGTACAAAGTGCACATCAGCACCAAGGACGAACAACTGGCACAACATTTGTCCTTTTCAACAAAGAGATTGAATATTTGATCAAAGTCCAATGTTCTCAACTTGCACATATCAACCATGACATTAGAATATGTTTTCCATAATCATTTATAATATTCACTCTCGACATTCATTTTACAAATTTTTAATTCACTCATACTATGTTTATAATTTTATACAGTTATCCAAAGATCCACGGCCACTTGCAATTATAAGGATCATCGATACCTCCCATAAATTTTGCCTCATTCTAAATCACTAAAACTTAGTCCATGGTTATGAAAACTACACCGTGATAAGAATTTTATAAGATTCCTTAACTGAAGATAATTCAAAGACTACCAACTCCATTCATAAGGTATTGTACACATACTAATTAATATTTATGTACTACATTTATTTGCATAACTCTAATCCAATCTAATTTACATTAATCATTATCACAGATATTTTTTATGTTTTTTTTTCAAATTGTACCCAAAGTGTATTTTTGTGAACATATCGTCGCAAGGTCGACTGGCTCACTAACAAAATGCGTAGCCGTAACAACACCGTCTTAGCTACAATCGACTTATCTAGAGTAAGTAATTTGTCATTGATGTTGTACATCCTGTAAGACTTAATGTTTATAAGGCTGAATTGAAGGAGAATATCAAGTATGTATGATGTGAAATAACCCAATTCCATCTTTGTGTTCGAGTTTGGGACCCATTTAGGAGGTTTCAAATCAACTAGATTTGATTTGATATATGGTTTTGCAAGAAGAAATGAGTTCTTAGGCATTCCCTTGTGCTTTTAATTTGAAGTTAAATTTTTTGTTATAGGACTCCAGTGACTTTAGATTTTGCTGATGGTATTAACGTCAATGGGACTTCAAAAAATCGTATTCGAGCTTCGATCCATCGCATCTCCAGCTAAATCACCCAAAACAGTCAAAAAATAAAAAAAAGATTGGCTACACGCTCATTCCACTCCGCCGTTCCAATCGGTTAAAGCAAATAACCCCCGATCTCACCCTACACTCAACACTTTCATTCAAAGGTTCTTACTGTTAATTAATATTGTTTTTCCAATCATAAAAACTGAATATAAACCATAATGTTACATCACGTTAAATACATTTTTATCATGAATTCGGGATGTTTAATTATTCATGTAATCACAAAATCGTAAGTTCTTTATAACTATGATCAAAACTAACCTTTGTCCACTGCAATTGATTGGAATAAGGTGACTTAAATGCTCATGTCAAAGCTTCCTTTGAATCCCTTCTTGAATAGCCCAGAATTGCTCTCTTATGTGCCCGGAATATTTGTGAGAAAATATGAATAATAAGAATTTCGGATTTTCTCTCCCTCCTTAGAAATAGTGTGTATTGAGATGACTCTAGATGGTGCAGAGATCTCTATTTATAAGGGGAAGAGGGCCGAAATCCTAGTGGAGGTGGGACTCTTTTCAAGTCTCCCACTAATGCCACTAACCATCATGTGACTAACATATAAGGTTTACCCAATCTTTTAATATCTTTATTTATCACATTCCTAATTAATTATCTAACATTTATCAAGACCACATAAATAGGAAATTCAAAATTTACTATAATTGAAATTAAATAATTAATTTCGTCACTTAACATTAATTTCCAACAGTCTCCCACTTGGTCTTAATAATTCGTATAATTAAATTAGGTATCATAAGGTGCATAATCATTGATAAATTTTGCTAAACCAAATGATTCACGGATGCGAGTCATGGCGGTTCCATGTTATTCAAGAGCATGGTTCCTTCCATATACCACAACACCTATGTTTCATTCAACCGAGACTTTAATATTGGGTATCATAATGGCCTCATAATGTCCTTTTGAATAAGGACTATTTCTGTCAATAATAATTCAGAATTATATGCATGTATTGATACGAGAAATCATCCACTTGTCGTTCGCGTATCAGCAAATCATGAGTAAAGTGTGTAATAAGTAAATAAAGCAAGTAAATATAGAGAAGACAAGATATAGAGTGGTTCAGCCCCTAAAATAGGCCTACGTCCACTGTGTTGCTCCGTTCTCATTATATGCAAAGTATTTGTACAATATAATCTTTCCTAAAGAGGCGTACAAGTATGAGAATAAAGAGAGTACTTGATGATTGATGTTTCTGGGGTGCCGAAGGGGTAGCTGCGATATGAATGAGCAATCCCCGAGTTGTATATTGAGGATGTGTAGAGAGAATCGGTACTGTAAAACTTGCCCCGGGCGTGTGGAAAATCCTCCTCTCATTTTGAGGTGTGGTCCTCTATTTATAAGAGATATATCTACGTGTAGTGAGCACATGACGTACATAAATCCGAGAGCTATAATGGAGAGGGATGCGGCCTGTAAGTCAAAGGTACCGCACCCCGAATCTCATAGGATCCGTGACATGCTAGGGGGCCGCGCCCTGTGATGAGGAGGGTCGCACCAATTATGAGGAGGGTCACGTGCCCTGTATGTGGTTGATAGCATCCCAAGTTCAGTAGGGGTCGCGCCCTATGTTGATACGGGCCACGTCATGTAGCCTGTGCAGTGAAGAATACCTTCCGCGGTAAGGGGCTATATTTGTACTATTAATAAGCCCCCAAGTCATAGTGCCAAGAGAATTCGATTGGGGCTGCGGCTTAGTTGAGTTTTCTTAAATACCGCGGTACTTCCAAGGCGATGATTCATCCTTTGCGCTATCTTATATAAATTATTTCTGGCCATGGACTTCATTACGTTTCCAAAACTTTGAGAGAAAATCGAGAGAGAATTATGTTCTTCTTTTCTCTTGGGTTTTTCGGAAACCCTCTGAGGCTGTGCATGGTGGTTCCAAGGTGGTGTGAGGCTGAGCATTGCTAGTTTTTCTGTTTCCATGTAAATTTTCAACCATCCTTCTTTTAAATAGCTTTCGAATTTCGTAATTCCTCTTTATGTACATGAACCTTTCTATTTCTGAAAAAAAACGCAATTCCTTGATTTTCCAAACCCTTCCATTTCTGAATACATGAATCTAGGGCTTTGTTTCTGAATGCATGAATCTAACATATATACCTGATAAAGAATTTATGAACTTCTGTATTGTGTAATTGTTACCAATTTGTTCCTTGAAACCTATAATTATTCTTGACGTTTTTGAATAGACTCTTCATATTCTAGGCTTTCGATCTTTAAACAAGTAATCATTAGGTACAAAACTATTTGTGTGAATAGCCACGGCATGTTAGGGTATACCTTTGGTAATTTTAGAGATGGCTACCACCTGTAGATTATAATCCTTACTTCAGTAAGATGTCGCGACACTATAAGCTCCCTTGATGATATAGGAGATGGCAGCGACTGATAGGGTTAGAGGGTAATCTCCTAGGTTCAATGAATAGGGCCAGCAGTGTTTTAGCCCGTTAGCAACTCCACTAGGGAAATAACCCCCATCAAATCAATATACCACGACACTAACTGTCTTTTAGGGCTTAAACCCCACTTCCATTCACTATTCATATAACTAATCTTGTCGCGGCTTCTTAAAGTCTTTTTCGAGCCATACTGGCTACGGCGCCTAACTACGGACTCTGCTTTTCAAGTACTCCTGCAGCCATATGAGCTTTGACCCAAACGAATTTTTGAGAGGCTTTTGGGCAAAGCATTTTGGAACCTCTCCTCCTAAACTCTCTTTCGTGCCCCCTCTGAGATCAATAGGGCCTTGCTAACTGAAGGGTTGCCCCAACTGCGTGATACTAGACTCAGACTCCGTGAACTCTGTCTACAAGAAGGATTTTCAATCCACGCCAATGAAGAAGAATCCAATTCAAGTAATCATCCATTGGGTGTAGGAGATGATGCCGCGGAAGTTAGGGATAACCTGGCAAGTCCATCTGGGAGGGTTGAAAGACCCCTAGCTATGCTTGATGTCCGCAGCATCATGACCCAAGACTGGGTTGACCAGGTGGCTGAGGCCTTCAAATTTCCATAAAATTTAATGTGCTCAGCACCTTCCATGAACCAAAGACCTTGCACAGCTCTGGATGATGACGGAGTTTACTTCCCACTTCATGCATTTATTTACGGACTACGGCTGCCTGTTCCTGTTCCCATTCGTCGTATTTTTTAGACAATGAAACTGGCACCAACCTAGATAGATCCCAATGGCTGGAGGGCCATACTTACCGCAGTCGTTCTTTGGGAAAACAAATTTAAAAAGGACATTACCCCCGTGGAGTTTTTTTACTTCTACCGTCCAAAGGAAAACTCCGTGAAATTCGTCAGTTACTATTACTTCTCCATCCATGGCAGGGACGAGACCCTTTATATTGGCAGGCCAACTAGTGTAAATAACTGGAAGGACAAGTATTTCTACATCTACGGGGAAGGCTGGGATATCCACCCCAAAGAGAACGAGAGGGAGAAGTCATATCAAATGTCGCGGTAATAGGGTTCTCCCTCCAAGCTAGGTATTTTGATTATAGTCATGTCTTGTCTTCCTAGTTGCATATTAACCTCCACTAACTTTTGAATTGTTTTTCTGCAGTTCTTGATAACTTGCACTTGAGCAAGAGGCAGGAGAAGAGAGTTGTTGAGGCCACGATCGTTCCTGCCGAGCATAAGAAGTTCAGCACGCTTATTACATCAGCAACTGTATTTGAAGCAGGGTTCTTTACCAGTAAGTCCATTACAAAAGACATGGCCGCGGGAGGTAATAATCTGATTATGTATTTGTCCGTGGAATTTTGACTTGACTTCGAATATTTATTGTTGCTTTTCCCTTTTCAGGTGAGCAAGTTGACAGGGAACTGTTCGTCGCGCAGTTGGCTGAGATGGACGAGGACGCAGTCGTTCTCAATAATACTGTGCGGAGTAGGAAGAGGAAGAGGGCTAAGGTGAAGGCACTTACCGTGGCTCCTTAAAATGATCAGAACACTCCTACTGCGACCTCAACTCATGTCGCGGAGAAGATTGACGTTCCTGCGACCCAACCACAAGATGAATTCGATGATGATATTGGAGCTAACCTGGCCATGGCAGGTTTGATGTCAACTGATGATGCTCCCCTCAATTCACCTTCTTCATCGCCGCCACCTATCATTGCAGTAAATACAAACTTGGCACCCCCTTAGTGTCGTGGCGAAGTTGGTCCTGACGGTCATCCGCGGCCTCAGTTAAGACAACCTGGCCATGAGTCATTATGGGACACTACCGTAAAAGACGCACGAAGAATGAAGAGGGCACTCGATGCCGCGGACCTTGACAGGTTGGTGGGCGAAGACCATGACGATCTGGAGGACTGCGGCCTCCATAATCTTTTGACGTTTTTCTTTTGAATTCAATATATTACAACTAACTTTTAATTTCAGGATGTGGATGTCATGGTAACCCAAAATAGGAAGTACGAGGCCCTGTACAAACTGAAAGAGGCCGAGAAGAGGGTGCATGCTACAGATCTATAGGCTGCACAGACTACGTCTTTTGAGGCTAGGAAGCAATCTGCTACCATGGCTCTTCAGGTGACCCATATAGACTTAACCTCTACAAACAATGCAAGGGAAGAGGGCGAGGAAAATTTCAAACAGGCCGCGGAATCCCTCAAGGCCTCCCAGGCTCAGACTGCGAAAGTTGCACGGGCCGCGGAGATTTTAAGTAATAAGCTCGTACTACTACAAAAGAAGTACGAAGAGCTGGAGGCCAAGTCCGCCCAAGATGCCCTAGACTATACCGCGGTAATAAAGAAGATGGATGCAAATCATGGAGATGCTCTTTAGCTAGCCATATACCATATAGTGGAGTCCTTTAAGGGCTCTAGGTACTTCTTCCTCATAAATAACAGGGCCTACCTCCGCGGCTACCAAGAGTTGAGGCATAGAATAATAAAGACCTTCCCCGAGACAAAGGAGAAGGTTCTCGCCTGGAGACTAAGTGATTCTGATCGTCAAGAATGCATTACTGAGCTCAAGGCCGCGGAGGAGGAGAAAGCTAGGCTCAGAGAAGCAGCTAAGGCAGCGGCAACGGACCAAAAAACTAAAACTGTCACGGATGGCGAGGAGGGCGAGGAGGGAGATGATCGTGATGATGCAGCTTCATAATCTTTTTTATTTTTTGATCATTGATACAGGGTTGCGTCCTTCTGTTACTTTACTTTTTATAGTGGCTGCGGCCCATTTGCTTGTAATCATAACTGATAATATCAAGGCTACGGCCACCTTTTCTACGTTAATAATTTTAGCCTCATTTTCTTGTAGCTTTTGCATCTCTTCTTTGCCTGCTTCAATGCTTTAATGAATGCATTTTATACGTCTCTGATGGCTTGAATACAACTGACTTCCGTCATTAAAATGCCTTATTGATTGAATGAACTTGTAGAAATAACAGATTAAGTCTGCGGCACTATAACATATTTCTTCGATAACCACTCTTATTGAACTGCCGCGGTTGAGGCTGTAATTCGTATGGCTCATTGTTTATGGGCCGCGGCCCTTTCTGCCTTTACTGTATCTGAATAAATTTACTTAATGGCCACAGCCATATTGATAGGGATGTGCTTTGGAATATTTTCGAAATCCCTTTGTAGTAGATTTATAGGCCTCATCAACCCTTACAACCGCCCTGCCCCTTGCACCAATGGTTGGAAGTGGTCGCTTGAATAGGGTTGTGTCCATTTGATAATGGCTACATCCATTCATTTTTTCCTTAACTTTAGGGTTGCGGATGGGTTGCACTCCTATCGTAGCATCTGTGGTAACATTCTACTGGGCTTTATTCAGGGCTGCGACTGAGGATAATGATTCTGAGACTGCCGCAGAAGGAGCAAAAGGAGATGTAGAAGTATTTCAGGCTATGGCCATCTGGCCTTGACAAATTGAAGTTTTACATACAAGTGAAATGGACATAAGGTTGCGGTAACACTATGTGAGTGGTTTCTCCAAGAAGGTCGCGGCCTGTTGTGCTTTGCCCTTGCACTTTTCACTTGTATTTTGCCTTGCATACTTCATAAATTTTCTACTCTGTAGGGCTATGATCCCCCAAGCTGCAGTGCCAGTGGAATATGGCTTTGGGGATGTGGCTAGTCACCACCACCAACTATTAGTCGCTTTAATATGGTTTCTTAAACAGGTTGCCATTCAGTTGCGGCAGGTTGCCATCCAGCTATGGCATATTAACAATTTTATCCGTCTTTCTCTGCAATGTCTTCTGAATGAATTAACTTAGCAGCTATAGCCATACTGATAAGGCTACGATGGATAATGGACCTCTGTAGACATACGGGATATTTTCAAGCCTTCCCGGGCTCGATTATGTTATTAATCCACCCACAGCTAACATATAGGATATTTTCAAGCCTCCTTAGGCTGGGTTATGTTATTAAGCCACCCATAGCAAATATATAGGATATTTTCAAGCCTCCTCACGCTGGGTAATGTTATTAAGCCACCCACAGCTAACATAGGATATTTTCAAGCCTCCTCAGGCTGGGTTATGTTATTAAGCCACCCACAGCTAACATATAGGATATTTTCAAGACTCCTCAGGCTGGGTTATGTTGTTAAGCCACCCACAGCCAACTTATAAGATATTTTCAAGCCTCCTTAGGCTGGGTTATGTTATTAAGCCACCCACATCTAATATATAGGATATTTTCAAGCCTCCTCAGGTGGGGTTATATTATTAAGCCACCCACAACTAACATGTTGGATATTTTTAAGCCTCTTTAGGCTGGGTTATGTTATTAAGCCACCCACAACTATGGATATATATAAATCCATCATTGGCTAGATATTGCAAGTCTCTAGACTTAGTGACGCATCCCGAAAGCCAAGAGCGGGCATTGTAAGCCCTTGTAGCTAATGACGCATTATGGAATCTAAAAGCGGGCATTGGAAGCCCTTGCGAGTGATGTTGCAGTCCAACTTGTATAACTGCTTCTAATATTTGCCATTGCCACTTTTAATTATCATCAACTTTTAGACAATCAGGCGTCTTGTTGGGCATCATTTCCCATTTAGATATTATCATTCCCGATATAACATATTGCCTCGGATCGGGATCTGTTTAAGACAAAATTGTCTTTATAAGATATCATTTCATGGAAATGAGAATCAAAATATAACACTATAAAAGTGAACGTGATTTTTATAACTATTCATATATATATGACTTTGTAAGGATAACATAAAATTTAGTTTAAAACAGCATAAGAGGAGTTGTCACTATAAAGTAGAGACAGATGGGATATAAGGGATAAGCATGAAAGATGAGATAAGGCTGTATCCCCTAAACATCTTTGAGGAACCTCCACAACATTCCTTGCCCAATTAGCCTTTCAACTTCATCCTTCAGAGCATAGCATTTCTCAGTGTCATGGCCATGGTCCTTATGGAATCTGCACCACGTAGCTTTGTTCCTCTTGTGGGGTGGAGCTCTCAGCTTTTCTGGCCACCTCAACAGCTTGTCTTATTTGATGAACTCAAAGATTTCTTCAATCGGGCAGGCCAACGGAGTGTAAGCCCCAGATTTCTTCCTTGCCTCCTCCACTCTCCTTTTTTGGCACCTATTGACTGGTTTCGCGGCTAGATCCCCTTGGACTACCGCGGAAGTAAAGGCGGCATCAAAGGCTTCTGTAGCTATGATCTTTGGTGTCGCACCCATATTGGGAGAGGCCACGGCCTCTAGCATTAGCACCCTCTGAGTTAAATAGTTGACCTGGGTCTAGAGTGAGGCATGATTATCGTAGAGGTGGTTGAGGTAATTGTACAGCTACACAATCTCATCTTTGATTTCTATGCTCTGGTTGGACACTCCTTCCATTTTCTACTTTTGTTAATCTTTACAAATATATATAATCTGAGACAAAACTAGCAGAAGTGAGTAATCTCGGAAGTATGAGGTTAACAAAGTATGAGGTTGGGAGGCAGCTTTTGAGTTGCCGCTACCATGATGAGGCCGCGGAAAACAAAGTAAAAAGGGGTACTGCTGCAGCCTTATAATGACACTGAGGTGGAGTTGGCCACTTGAGTCCTTGATGCTTTGAACCTTCTATAACAACTGCCACTGTATGGGCTGCGGCATGAAGGTATTTAAACTACCTGTCGCATCCCTTGCTAGGTAGGGGGAGCAATCCCAAAGTTGAAACCCAAAAACTGAGCTCATCTCCCAAAACACGAGGGGAGTATGCCTACTAGGGTCTATCTAGAGCATAATAGTCTCTCGGTGCACTAATCGGTACCATTATGATGATAAACCCCATATCATAAACAAAAGAACAGTAAAAAGTGAGTAAACATAATTCCTCCCTAATCATTCACCTTTTTGGAGACTTAAAGCCCTTCATGCTTCTCAGCACTACCTAGATGGAATGATATCACAGGGGTATGTAGAAGAGATCTGAGGTCATAAAATGGTGACCTGAGAATAGATCTGAGTACGTGAAAGACCCATTTAAGGGTGTAAACAAAAGTAGAGTTCAATAACCAGCATCTACCCGTAAGATGACGATCCATAGGATCCTCAGGGATCGAAATGGTGTTTAAGAACTCGAATATATAGAGAAGCAAGATTGAAATATCTCGGTTCCCACAGAAGGCGCCAAATTGTTGATACGAGAAATCGTCCACTTGTCGTTCTCGTATCAACAAATCATGAGTAAAGTGTGTAATAAGTAAATAAAGCAAGTAAATATAGGGAAGACAAGATATAGAGTGGTTCAGCCCCTAAAACAGGCCTACGTCCACTATGTTGCGCCATACTCATTATATGCGAAGTATTTGTACAATATAATCTTGCCTAAAGAGGCGTACAAGTATGAAAATAAAGGAGAGTACATGATGATTGATGATTCTGGGGTGCCGGAGGGGTAGCTGTGATGTGAATGAGCAATCCCCGAGTTGTATATTGAGGATGTGTAGAGAGAATCAGTACTGTAGAACCTTCCCCAGGCATGTAGAAAATCCTCCTCTCATTTCGAGGTGTGGTCCTCTATTTATGAGAGATATATCTACGTGTAATGAGCACGTGACGTACATAAATTCAGTAGCTGCAATGGAGAGGGATGCGGCCTGTAAGGCAAAGGTGTTGCACCTCGAATCTCATAGGATCCGCGGCATGCTAGGGGGCCGCGCCCTATGATGAGGAGGGTCGTGCCAATCATGAGGAGGGTCGCGCGCCCTGTATGTGGTTGATCAGCATCCTGAGTTCAGTAGGGGCCGCGCCCTATACTGATACGGGCCGCGGCATGTAGCCTGTGCAGTGTAGAATACGTTCCGCGGTAAGGGGATATATTTGTACTATCAGCATGCATTCACAAAAGATATAAATAATAGAAATCAGAAACACTTTTATTGAATTCAAGTAATAATGTCAAATAACTAAGCAAAAATAGCAATCATAATCTAACTAATCAAGACCCATCTCTTTGACATGTTCTATATAGGTCTTCGGAGATAGTCCTTTCGTAAGAGGATCTGCTATGTTGTCACGCGTACTAATGTGATCAATTGACACTCTTTGCTTCTGAACTTCTTCTTTAACTGATAGGTATTTCATCTTAATATGCTTAGCAGCCTTAGTATATCTATCTTTCTTCGAGAAGAAGACTGCTGCGACATTACCATAACAAATTTTTAGTGGCTTAAATATTGACCCCATAATTCTAAGTCCTGAAATAAAGTTTCACAGCCATAATCCATGATTTGTAGCTTCGAATCAAGCTACATATTCAACCTCCATAGTAGATGACGCAATGATGCTTTGCTTAGCACTTTTCCATGACACGGCTCCTCCAGCTATAAGGAAGACATAACCCAAAGTGCTCTTCCTATTGTCAAGGCATCCCCCAAAATCTGGGTCTAAATAACCAATCACCTCAAGGTGACCAGTCTTCCGATATGTGAGCATGTAATCCTTGGTCCCTTGCAGGTACCTCAGCACTTTCTTTACATCTTTCTAATAGTAAATCCTCGGATTGCTTTGATATCTGCCAAGCATCCCAACGACAAAACTGATATCTGGTCTAGTGCATACAACAAGCTCCCTACGAGCGAAGCATAAGGCATGCCTTCATGTGCTCCCTTTTCTAAATCACTACTAGGGTATTGACTTAAGCTGAACTTATCCCCTTTCTGAGGTGGAACATTAATGGGATTGCAACTTTGCATGCTAAATCTTTCTAAAACATTGTTAATGTAAGCTTTTTGAGACAGTACCAACATTCCTCGTGATCTATCCCGATCACGAAGGATGCCTCACCTAAATCTTTCATTTCAAAGTCATTAGAAAATTATTTCTTGGTTTCACTTAATCAACCAAGATCACTACTGGCGATAAGTAAGTCATCATATAGTACTAAAAATGCAAACTTACTCCCACTGATCTTCAGTTATATACACCGGTCAACAGTATTTTCCTTAAACTCAAAGGATGTAATGTTATCGTGGAACTTAATGTACCATTGACAAGAAGCTTTCTTTAGACCATATATTGACTTCTTTAACATACAGACTATGCTTTCCTTTCCTTCCTTTATGAAGCCTTGTGGTTGTGCCATGTAGACTTCTTCTTCTAAACTCCCATTTAGAAAAGATGTTTTTATGTCCATTTGGTGCAACTCCAAATCATAATGAGCCACCAATGCTAATATGATTCTTAATGAGTCCTTCTTTGAAAATGGAGAGAAGGTCTCATTATAATCAATGCCTTCTCGTTGATTAAAACCTTTGGCAACAAGTCTAGCTTTATGTCGTTCGATATTACCTTTTGAGTCAAGTTTGGTCTTAAAGATCCACTTGCACCCAACTCGTTTTTATCCTTCTGGAAATTAGACCAACTCCCAAACTTTATTGTCATTCATAGATTTTATTTCTTCATTCATGGCATCAATCCATTTATTGAAATCATCACTATTTACATCTTTTTCATAAGAAACTGGATCATTAATAATCCTTATGTTAAATTCGATCTCTTGAAGGTATACCACATAATCATCCGAAATTGCCGATCTCCTTTCTCTTTGAGATCTTCTTAATGGCACTTCCTGTGGTGCTTCAAAAGTTTCATCGATTATAGTCTTATTATGTGGTTATTCAGTTGGTTGATCATTCACTTGTTGTTCATTGTTATTAATTTGGTCAATGACGGATTCAACAACTATATTAGGAACAACAGGTATGTTATGAACTTTGGGTATAATAATTTGTTCCCTGACTTCTTGAATGATTACCTCCATTTCTTTTATACTCCCACTTACTTCACCTTCTTCAATGAATTTAGCATTTCCAGTTTCTATGATTCTAGTTGTATGATTTGGACAGTAGAATCAATATCCCTTCGAATTTTCTGGATACATGATGAAATGACAAAATAATGTTCTAGGATCCAATTTCTTTTCATGAGGGTTATAGATTCTAGCTTTCGCTGGGCAGCTCACACACGTAAATACCTTAAATCGAGTTTCCATCCTTTCTAAAGTTCAAAAGCGGTTTTTGAAACTGACTTACTATGACCCCTGTTTAAGATGTGTACAGGTGTCTTTAATGCATGTGTCTTAAAAAATGTAGGCAATTGGGTCCTACTTATCATACTTCTAAACATTTATTTAAGGGTACGATTACGCCTTTCAGCTACACCATTCTGCCAAGGTGATCCTGGCATTGTGTATTCGGCTCAAATACCTAATTTTTCAAGGAGTTTAGCAAATGGGCCAGGGCGTTACCCTGACTCGTCATATCTACCATAATATTCACCACCTCTATCAGATCTAATAATTTTCACCTTTTTGCCTAGTTGCCTCTCAACCTCGTTAATGTATATTTTAACTGCGTTCACAGATTGAGATTTATCATGCAACATGTACAAAACGCAATAACGTGAAAAATCATCTATAAAAGTGAAGAAGTATTTTTCTCCACCAATGGATGGAATATCGAAAGGTCCACATATGTCTGTATGTATTATTTCAAGTAGTTGGGTGCTTCTTATGGCTCATTTCTTTGTATGTTTGGTCTGTTTTCCTTTAATACAGTCCACACATATATCATAATTAGCCCAATCCAGGTTATGGAGTATTCCATCTTTAATGAGCCTTTCAATTCTCGGCCTGGATATGTGCCCTAATCTTTTATGCCACAAATAAGAAGATTTTTCATCATTAAGTGTACGTTTCGTACCAAAATTAGGATGCAGGGTCACAAGGGTTTCAAAAAAATTCTTTACACAATTCAATTGATATAAACCATCAAATAAAAATCCAAAACCATCATTATTAGAATTTTTAATCAAACCAAAACCATTGTACTTAAATTCAATCGCAAAACCTTCTAAAGCAAGTTTGGAAAAAGAAATTAAATTCCTAGAAACTGTGGGAACATAAAAAGTTGCTTGCAAATCTAAAATACATCCAATGCTTAAAATCAGGCGAAAGACTCCAATAGCTTCTATTTTATCCTTCGCTTTATTGCCCATGTAGAGAAAATGCTCATTTGAATTTGTTTTGCGGATCGAAGTAAAGCCCTGCATCGAATTAGAAACAGGACACATAGAACCAGAATCAATCCACCAAGTGTTAGAAGGAGCGTTAATAAGGTTTGATTCGAAACAAACATAAATAAAGGACTTACCCTTTTTCTCGAACTAGGCCTTTTGTTTATGACAATCCCTCTGAAAATGGTCCTTCTTTGTACAGAAGTGACACTTGTCGTTCTTTTCATTCTTCACATCAACAGTTGATGGTTCATCTTGATGAGACGTCCCAGGACCTTTCTTAATTCCCTTGCCGAACTTCTTCTTAAAACCAGCTCATTTGACTGTCAGATTTGCCACCTGTCCCTTAGTCACATGGCCATTCTGTTTCTTAAGCCTTCTTTCCTCCTGTACTAACATGCTTTGCAAATCATTTACATTTCACTTATCTTTTATAGTGTTGTAATTGATTTGGAAAGGCCCATACTCAGAAGGTAGGGAGTTTAGGACGAATTGGACGAGAAAAGACTCATCCACTGTCATGCCCAAAACTCTAAGTCTAGCACCCAGATTGGTTATCTCTATAATGTGCTCATTCATGGTTTGAGTACCATCGAACCTCATAGTGGTCAAGTCAACCATCAGTTTCCCAGCAAAGGATTTATCAGCAGTGCAAAAGCGATCCTTAATGTTGTTCAAATACTCTTTTGCTTTTGTAGTTTCAGGTAGGGATGTCTTAATGTTAGCAGCAACGCACATTTGCATAAACATAAGGGCCAGCCTATTGGATCGAGACCATGCTTCATGGAGAGCAATTTCATCCTCGCTATTGGCATCAATAGCAGCGGTTTCATCACATATAATTGCCATGTCCAGGTCGAGAACCCCTAGGCTGAACTCAATTTGCTCATTCCATTAAAAAAAAATAGTTCCATCAAATTTGAAATAGGACTGAGCTTGCGAATGAAGGTTAAGGGGAACTGCAATTAATAACAATGTTCACAAATTAAATTTTCACACATAACAAAAATTGCAAGGGTCGAATATTGAATTGTTGACTAAAAATTTTGGCATATTTCATTTACAATCTGAATATCACGGAATCTGTGTTAATCATCACATAATGCTTAGATTGTAAAGATATATTACCCTATAATTCATTTATCATGGTCCCATCATTTTGGCATCTGTGTTTGTTGCCTAAACATTTAATTCCATGATTAGTGGACTTAATGTCAACTATTCTGTTTTTCACAAAGTTTTTCTAATGTTGTTCAATTCAGAAATTAGCATGTGTTGCGCCTCAATCCAATTTTATAACTAACATTAAAATAAACATGTAGTGCATGTAAGTGTATTATTCCTACATGCAGTCTCAGTCCGTGTTTGGTCTTTGACTTAACTCAAATAAATAATTTCTTACATGTCCCAATTTAAATATAGTTAATCATGCATTAAATATTAACTATAATACGTAATCTATCACGAATTACAAAGATACCAATAGTAGCTTAAATGCCTCAAAAACAGAATTGTCCAAGTCTAGTAAAAAATACATAATTCATGAATTTTGTCAAAAATGGCAAAAATGAGTTTTCACCATAGAATCGAATTAAAACATGCCAGAAGACCAAAACCTTTTGCGGAACGTTAATATCAATTTTCTGTAAAGAGTTATAAGCCCCGAGATTATTTTCTAAAAAGGCAAAAACAGGGTTTTGAGGGCCTAAAAGGACTCGAATTGCCGAAAAACACATTACATCATGACCCAAGGCCGTGAAATTCGATAGTTGGCCCGTTTCCAGTCAACATGTCAAGTTTCAAGTCAATCGGACACCAAAAATTTCGAAAAACAATATTCACTCCGTCAAAAAAAGAATTCTTCTGAAATTTGTTTTGCGTCAAATCACAGTTTTCACTTAATTAATCTTAAAAATAAATTCATTTTCTTATCATGATCAATAAAAGTATTTTTCAAAACGCTTACACAACTCGAAACAATAAAATAATGCTAACAGCATATTAGAGTTCCAATAACACAAAAAGGGGTTGAACAATAATGTGACTATTATCATAAGATAAGGACTGTATGCAGTAATTTCGTTCTTAATATCATACATAACACAAATTCGAATTACCATATGTATGATTACCAGATTGCTTAAAAATTCCAGATTTCCAGAAAAATAAAATTTCCAGATTTACCAAAAATTCCAGATTACCAGATTTTCAAAAGATCATAAATCAGAATTGTTATAAAGGAGTTTTCATTAACGGAAAACATGAGATTATTAACCGAAAGCTCTGATACCACATGTTAATTAATACTGTTTTGTCAATCATAAAAACTGGATATAAACCATAATGTTACATCACGTTAAAAACAGTTTTATCATGAATCCAGGATGTTTTCTTCATGTAATCACAAAATCGTAAGTTCTTTATAACTATGATCAAAACTAACCTTTGTCCATTGCAATTGATTGGAATAAGGTGACTTAAATGGTCCGGTCAAAGCTTCCTTTTAATCCCTTCTTAAATAGCCCAGAATTGCTCTCTTATGTGCCCAGAATATTTGTGAGAAAATACGAATAATAAGAATTTTGGATTTTCTCTCCCTCCTTAGAAACAATGTGTATTGAGATGACTCTAGATGGTGTAGAGATTTCTATTTATAAGGGGAAGAGGGCCGGAATCCTAGTGGAGGTGGGACTCTTTTCAAGTCTCCCACTAATGCCACTAACCATCATGTGAATTACGGATAAAATTTACCCAATCTTTTAATATCTTTATTTATCACATTCCTAATTAATTATCTAACATTTATCAAGACCACATAAATAGGAAATTCGGAATTTAATACAATTGAAATTAAATAATTAATTTCGTCACTTAACATTAATTTTCAACACTTACTCCCATCATTCTACTAACTTATACATATAATCATGCCTGTATTGATGGTTTTAAAATTAAGAAAAAGTGTGTCCTTACTCCCATCTATGTGGATGGTTTTTGATAATGTGTTTTAGGATTTGTGTCTTATTTAGTTTGGTTAACTTTTAACTTTAGTTGGTCACACAAATAAACATAGATAAAAATTTGTGTACATATGTTTCTAGATTGAGTATATGAAATTAGAATACATGTTCTTTTAATTTTTCTTATTTTGTTATGTGTAGATTAAGGGTTTATTTACACTTTGGGAGTTTGGGTGGGATTTTCAATTTTTGTGATACTTTTTTCTTTTATAATCTTTACAAAAAAATTTAGATGACCCTCAAAGTACAAATATGCAGAACTTTGGAATTAAACTACAAATACGATTAAATTCTACACTCCAAAAGGCAAATAATCCTAAATTAAAATATTTATGAGAACAAGAGGCCATACATGAGTGGGGAGGGATTGGAGATTTATGGATATGATATGGTGACAACTGCTATATTGAAATGAAACTGTGAAGTATTAAGGTATTGAGCACATGTGAGCAGGTGGATTATCATTTTCTTCATTTATATTCCCTTAGGAAGAAAGATATTGAAAATTAATTGTACACATGCTTATTCCTCAATGTTATTGAGGTGTGTTCCTTCATTTCAGTGAAACTTGGATTTTCTGAATACACCCTTAATTTATGTTAAGAGTCAGTTATTTGGAAAGTCTTTTTTTTTAAAAGACATGACATTCAATGAAAATAAACGGTATACTGGTTTTTAAAATGCGGTTCTTAATTTGAGATGCGCATATGAAATGAGGTTATCTACTATTGGGCACAACTTGAATTGATACAAACTTATCAATTTGGATGACCCTTGTTAGGTTTCAAGTCATGACGAGTATGCCCATTAGACATAGTTACACAAATGGGGTGACACAAAGCCGACCGTACATGACGCGACGCCAACCGTATATAGAAAATACACAATTGTAAACACGTCATGTACTTACTATGACATAACACGAACTATACACGGCTCTTAACAAATCGGGTGTGGTTGGTCAACTTTTTATGTTAGCGAACTCAATATGAAACAACTCGAACACAAAACGACCCCTTGACAAGTCTAGCTGATTGGTTATTTTCTCCATTTATAATTCGTAAATAAGAAAACCTTAAGAGTAAATATTGTGCAAAAGCTAATCTTTTTGAAGTTCAGTTCATATTTTGCATCAGACTTCATCTTCTCCGTACATACTGCAGTTATACATTGCAGCTTCTGGAGTACAAATGCTTTAAAACTCAATCCACAACGCTTTCACCTGAGGCTCTATCTCGACTTTGTGAAAGCAAGGGCAGGGGGAGTGTACGATTCTATTTACGAAATTTGTTTTATTTTAATCAATAATTTGTTTTATTTTTATTTTAAAAAATGAGGGCGAGGATTTCTGTAAAAAGAAGAAAAGTTCCAGAAATGGTGAATATCAGAGCGGGAGGGTGGGTATTTCAGCTACCAGTTTGGGCAGAAATATCGATTGCAACTGAAGAAGGATAATCTCAAGTGTACGGTGATTACATTTCTTGCGCTAATGATTGAAATAGGTGGGAGATATTTACGGGGGTTGAACCAAACACCTGTGGGAGGAAAGGTGTCAGGATAGTGGATAAAGTACATGTTCATTTGTTGGAGATAAAGAAATGATAGGATACCCCACCTGAGGTTAATATCCATTGTAATCTGACCTTTATTGAGGCTCTCAACTCGGATACCTTCAATTTTGGGTGCCATATTTCAAAGAGGCAATTTTTTGAACTTCAATGACGTAATTCCAGGTGGACGATATTCTTCCAATATAGGTTCAACAGATTCCTTTATTACCAGTGTTGCTGCATCTGCAACATATTGCCACATCTTGCTCAATTGTTTGTTCATCCGTTTGACCTGTTCATAAACAGGGAATGATATCCATTCAGTAAAGTTGTCACCACAAATTTTCTTCAAAATCATCTCTGTCAAGGGACCCAAGGAGCTTTATATCTACTGCCTTAGCGATACGTTTAGGGTGTGTTTGATAACACTAATTTTCTATGGAAAATGCAATATATGGAGTTATTTTTTATCTTTTGGATGTTTGATAAATAAAATTTTCTATGGAATTGGTTTCTTTAAAACAAATCACGTAACCACTTTTTCCACAAAAGATGGAATTAAAAAACCTCCTCCCATCCTGTTATTCATTTTTTAGGAAAAAGACTTACCACACCAAAAAAATTGATAAAGAACTAATAAAATGAAGAAAAACCCAAAAAAAATGAAAAAAAATGCAGAAAGTGAATAAAACCCAAAAATAATATAAAAAATCCAAAAGTGAATAAAACCTTAAAAATAATGAAAAACATCCAGAAAATGACTAAAAACCCAAAAATAATGAAAAAAACACAGAAAGTGAATAAAACCCCAAAAATAATTAAAAAATAAAAAAAGTCCAAAAATAATGAAAAAAATTCACAAAATGAATAAAAACCCAAAAATAATGAAAAAAAACTCTAGAATCTTATTAAAACCCCATAAATAATTTTAAAAAATCCAAAATATGAATAAAAACCCAAAAAAAATGAAAAAAAATCCACAAAGTGAATAAAGACCCAAAAATAATGAAAAAAAATCCACAAAGTAAATAAACCCCCAAAAATAATAATAAAAAATCCATAAAATGAATAAAAACCTAAAAATAATGAAAAACTACAGAAAGTGAATAACTCCAAAATACAGAAAATGAATAAAAATTAAAAAAATTCGAGAACGTGAATAAAAACCCAAAATAATGAAAAAACCCAGAAAGTGATTAAAACGCCAGAAATAATGAAAAAATCCAGAAAATGAATAGAAATGAAAAAAATAATGAAAAAATGAAAAAAAAATGAAAAAAAAAACAAAAAAAATGTAAAAAATACAGACAGTGAATAACACTCCAAAATACAGAAAATGAATAAAAATTCAAAAATAATGAAAAATCCAAAAAGTGAATCAAACCCCCCAAAAAATGAAAAAAATCCAGAAAATGAATAAAAATCCAAAAATAATGAAAAAATACAGAAAGTGAATAAAACTTCAAAAATAATGAAAAAAATACAATAAATGAATATTCACAAAAAAAAAATTTTAAAAATTGAGAACGTAAATAAAAACCCAAAACTAATGGAAAAAATCCAGAAAGTGATCCCCACAAATAATGAAAAAAATCCAGAAAAAGAATAAAAACCCAAAATAATGGAAAAAATACAGAAAGTGAATAAAACCCCCAAAATAATGGAAACAATCCAAAAAACGAAAAAAAAACACCAAAAATAATGAAAAAAATCACATAAAGTGAATAAAACTCCAAAAATACAAAAAATGAATAAAAATCCAAAAATAATGAAAAAAATCCAGAACGTGAATAAAACCCAAAAATAATGAAAAAAACTAGAGAAAGTGACTAAAACCCCCAAAATAATGAAAAAAAAAAAAAGAGATCGTGAATAAAAATCCAAAAATAACGAAAAAAATTCAGAAAGTGACTAAAAACCCAAATATAATGAAAAAAATAAATAAAGTGGATAAAACCCCAAAAATAATGAAAAAATTTAAGAAAATGAATAAAAACCAAAAATTAATGGAATAATATAGAAAGTGAATAAAACGCCAAAAAAAATGAAAAAACCCAAAAACAATGTAAAAAATACCGGAAGAGAATAAAATTCCAAAAATAATGAAAAAATACGAAAAATGAAAAAGAAACTGAAAAACAATAATAAAAATACACAAAGTGAATAAAAATCCAAAAATAATGGAAAAAATACAGAAAATGAAAAAAACCAAAAATATTGAAAAAAATTCATAAGATGAATAAAAATCTAGAAAAAAAAAATCAAGATGTTGAATAAAAATCAAGAAATCGTGAAGACAATCCAGAAATTTATTATGAGGTTAATATTTATTTTCTTGTTTTTTTATTAATTTTCTATATTTTTTATTTTTTGGAATTTTATTCCTTTTCGGATTTTTTTAATATTATTTTATTGGTTTTATTCACTTTCTGTATTTTTTTCGTTATTTTTAGGTTTGTGTTCACTATCTGGATTTTTTTTTCATTATTTTTGGGATTTTATTCACTTTCTGTACTTTTTTTCATTATTTTTGGGATTTTATTCACTTTATGTACTTTTTTTCATTATTTTTGGATTTTTATTCACTTTCTGGATTTTGTTTTCATTATTTTTGGGTTTTTATTCATTTTTTTGGATTTTTTCTCATTATTTTTGGGGTCATATTCACCTTTTTTTCGGTTTTTATTCATTTTTTTTTTCATTTTTTTAATTCACTTTTTGGATTTTTTCCATTATTTTGGGGATTTTATTCACTTTTTGGGTTTTTATTCACTTTGCTGGATTTTTTTTCCATTACTTTTGAGTTTTTATTCATTTCCTGAATTTTTTTCATTATTTTTGGAGTTTTATTCTATTTCTGTATTTTTTCATTATTTTTGGGTTTGGGTTTTTATTCACTTTCTGTACTTTTTTCATTATTTTTCGGTTTTTATTCATTTTTTGTATTTTTTTGCATTATTTTTGGGATTTTATTCACTTTCTGGATTTTTTTCACATTATTTTGTGGTTTTATTCACTTTCTGAATTTTTTTCATTATTTTTGGGTTTTTATTCATTTTCTGGATTTTTGTCCTTATTTTTGGGGTTTTATTCACATTTTAGATTTATTTATTTATTCTTTGGGATTTTTATTAATTTTCTGGGATATTTATTATTTTTCTATTATATATATATATTTTATACTTTTTTTCCATGGAAAATATGGAGAACCAAACACAAAAGATGGAAAGTAGAACATTTTCCACCTGAAAAATAATTGCAATCAAACAACACCAACAAATTTTTTTCATGGAAAATATTTCCAAGTTTTTAATTCCATGGAAATTAACTCTTGGCACTTATTTTCCATCTTATTTATCAAACACACCCTTATTGCTTTGGTAACCCATCATCTGACACCAACCGGCCATAAATCCAATCCCGACCACCATCCCCATCAGTATCCCCGGAATTATTCCCATTTTACAATAATAGAGTGTAAGTTTAGATGTCTCTATCGGGGTAAAGTTGTTGCAACCAATTATGTATGATGAAGATGTCAAGAGAATTCAAGTAAACACAAAAACTGTGAATACTCTACAACATGATGTTTTTAACTGTTGTTAGGGTGGGGGAAGCTCTTAGGAGCACTTCATAAATTCATCTACCTCTGAAGAAACCATGTCCCGGCAGATAATGCGATTATCTTTAGCACAAGTAAGTAAAAAGGAGTTGTCAGACACCATGACATTGCAATTACATAGAAACGAAAATTTCGTTAACCTTGATAGTATTTCCATCTAATTCCATTCTTATATATTGTTGGTCAGTTTTTATCTATATGTCAAAGTCTCAAAGGTATTTAGGCTATGTAAATAGTTCTTATATAGTGCCTTTAGTAATCTGTAATCTTATTATGATATTCTTGATTAAATTTTGGGTATATATACCTTTTCCATTTTGTTTTCTCACTCAATTTATTTATGTTTTTACGTATTTGAACATGCCTATAGAATGCTAGAATTTAGGGTATGTTTAAGATTTGAGTTTTTAAGGTTTTCAAATTTGGATTTTCCATTCTTCTCTCTTATCCACGTTCCTTTTTTTGTTTGCTATCTTACTTGATATTTCATGTCTGTTTATGAACATACAAAGTGTGTCGTTGATTTGATCCAATCATAGTGATATTGTTCTATTTGACTTGGGAGATTTTGACATTGTTATTTACTATTCCATCTTTTTTTAATATTTAATTAAAGTATTGCAATGTTCATTTTTTATGAATTATATTATTAACAGTGTAATATAACAATATTGTCCTTTTGTTTACATTGCAAGAAATCCTAGTAAACAAAAAAGTGATCCTGTTTCTTCATCTGCCAATATTAATAGATGGTGGCAGCTTTGATCCTAAATGAGCTTACTTTTCTTGGAATCTTGGAGCAAGTCCATTAGCCTCAGACGTTTTCATAATTCTAAGCCTTTTCACAATGCTATGGAACATCCCCCACGTAAAATCGCCAACAAGCATCCACTCTCCTTCTTTATCTTTGTATGAGGATTTCATTTATTCAAGGCACGGGGATTTCTTTTTTCGGACTGAATTATGGCATTTCAGTAATTTGCCTTTTGCATTACATAAAATACAAATTTGGTTTTGGCTTTTATAATGGGACATATCATATATCTGTACCGATTTCATTTATTATCTTTCTTTCTGCACGATTATATCTAAACCACAGATATTAACACTGCAATATCTTTGTGATTTGGGGATATCAATTTTCTCCAGCTTAGTAGTCTTTTTTATGTTGATTTTAGTTTGTGGTTCATGAAAACTAAATGCCGTAGCATTTTTGTGCTGAAGTTATCAATAGTGGTTTATTATGTATTCATATTTGGGGTTTATATCTAATTATTGTTAAATCGATGATGTGGCTTAAACGAGGTCCAATATGGACTATTAGTATTGTTAGTATTGTTGTTGTTGAGTTTTTTTATGTTTTAAACAGGATGGATAGTTCTATAAATAAAGGAAACTCTGTCCAAATTTTTTAAATTGTTTACAATTTATATTGTAAAATAATCGTAGACTTAAATATTGTACATTTATTGACTACCATTTTTTTTTAAATTTTAACATAAATGAGTATTGTTGTCGTGGATTTTGGTTGTTATTGATTATAGTGCCAACCAAATATGCTACGGTGGTTGTTTTAGACTATAACTATCTTTATTAGTTTAAGTGTGTGGTCTGATATAGTCGATATGTCTTCGTGCCTTTAGTTAAATCGTTGTTGATTATACGAGGTTCATGACAAATTATTAGTGGTGTTAGAGCCTTTTTTTTCTTTAACGAGGTGGATAGATCTATAAATAAAGGAAATAATGCCTCAATTTTCTAGATTGTTTACCCTAATTGTTGGGGAACGAAATTTTTGTCGTTTTGTAATTAAGTGCTTTGAAAAATTTTGCTGTTTTACAATTACATACTTCGGATATTTTCGTCGTGCCGTCAGGGTAGCAATGAGGCACACGAGGAATATATATATATATATATATATATATATATATATATATAGGAGAAGGCTCACCTACATCATGCTCTATACATCATCCATGCATCACGCTTAATTATAGGCCCTGGAAAACTTTTTTTTCAAATTTTATATTTTTTCCTTAAAATTAACCTTCTAATCAACCCATATGCAAAAAATTAGGTCAAAATACATTTTGTAACTATTTTTAAAAAATTCACAAAAAACTGCTAAAATTACGTTATTTATAAGGGTCTGCGCCAGCAGTTTTTTGTGGATTTTTTAAAAATATCTACAAAATGCATTTTGACCTAATTTTTTGCATATGGGTTGATTGGAAGGTTAATTTCAAGGAAAAAATATAAAATTTGCAAAAAAAATTTTCTAGGGCCTAGAATTAGGTGTGATGTACGGTGTGATGTATAGTGCATGATGTAGGTGAGTCTTCCTCTATATATATATATATATATAGAAAGGATCTCATGCATACCCTCCGTGCGGACCATTTTTTTAAAATAGTAAAAAAAATAATTTTGGACTGATTTTTTTTTACAGTTTCTAAACATTTCAATAGGACCATAAAAAAAAATTCAACTCAAAATGAATTTTTTTGCTATTTTAAAAAAATCGGTCAAACTTTGTCAGTTTTTAAGTTGTTAAAAACTCACAAAGTTTGACCGATTTTTTTAAAATAGCAAAAAAATTCATTTTGAGTTGAATTTTTTTTTATGGTCCTATTGAAATGTTTAGAAACTATAAAAAAAAATTACATCAAAAATATTTTTTTTACTATTTTATCAAAATTGGTCCGCGCCAGCGGTATGCAAACTGGGGTATGCATGAGAACCTCTCTCTCTCTCTCTCTCTCTCTCTCTCTCTCTCTCTCTCTCTCTCTCTATATATATATATATATATATATATATATATATATAATGAGGCTCTCCAACATACCTCATTAAACATACCTATTTTTTAAAATAGTAAAAAAATAAATTTTGAGTTGATATTTTTAATATGGGTTCATTGTATTTCAGTGTGATCCTGTAAAAATATTCAAGTCAAAATAATATGTTTTGTTATTTGTAAAAAATAGGTAAAAAACCTGACAGTTTTAAAGGGCAAAAAAGTCAATTTTTTGACTTATTTTTTAAAAATAACAAAAGACATTATTTTTAGTTATTTTTTTTTACAGGGGCACACTGAAATATCATGAACCCATATAAAAAATATCATCTCAAAATTATTTTTTTATTATTTTTGAAAATGGATATGTTCGTCGGTATGTTATTAGGAGGTATGTTGGATAACCTGACGGTGTGTATGTGTATATATATATATATATATATATATATAGAGAGAGAGAGAGAGAGTACTGCTCTTGTGCGGAGAAATCCGCATTTTAAAAGTGCGGACCGGACATGTGTCACCTAGCGATGAGCCTAGAAATTTTAGGCTAAATTATAAGCACACTCTCTCTTTTTTCTGGGCTCACAATCAGGTGACACACGTGCGGTCCGCACTCTTAAAATGTGGACTGGTCCGCACAAGAGCAGTACTATATATATATATATTTAGTGAGCGACTCCTGTGCGGGATACAAAATGAGGGATCCCGTCCGGGATCTTTTTTAGGGAAAAAAAATGTTAATTTTTTATTTTTTGTGTGGGTTATAAACATTTCAAGGGACCCCTATAAAAAAATCAGCTCAAAATAACATTTTCTGGTATTTTAAAAAAATGGGTCAATATTTGACAGTATTTTAAGCAGCTTAAATACTGTCAAAAATTGACCAATTGTTTTAAAATACCAAAAAATGTTATTTTGAGTTTTTTTTATAGGGGTACCTTAAAATGTTTATAACCCACACAAAAAAAATTAAAAAAAAAACTTTTTTTTTCTAAAAATTATCCCACACGGGAGTCCCTTATTTGGGCTCCCGCACAAGAGCCTCCCTCTCTCTCTCTGGAGAGGCAAACTCCTCTACACTAAAGTTTGCACATCATTTTTTTAATATAGCAAAAAAAATATTTTTGACCTGATTTTTTTTATATGGGTTTCTTGAAATGTTTAAATATCAAACAAAAAAATCAATTCAAAAAAACATTTTTTTGCTATTTTAAAAAGGTCAAACTTTCGCAGCTTTTAAGTACTTTAAAAACTATAAAAGTTTGGCTGATTTTTTTTTTAAATAGCAGAAAAAAAATATTTTTGGCTGAATTGTTTTATATGGGTTCCTTAAAAAGTTTATATCACACCAAAAAATTAAGTCAAATTTTTTTTTTTACTATTTTAAAAATTGATGTGCAAACTTAGTGTGCAAACTTTAGCGTGCATAGGAGCCTGCCTCTCTCTCTCTCTCTCTCGCTCGCTCGCTATATATATATATATCACACGGGGACAGTTAAGGATTGAACAATTTAAGTAATCATGTAACCTGTTGGACCATTCTCATGATCATCAGTGAAAAATAACATTGTTTGCATTTACTTATGTTGTACCCTCCTGGAATACATTTTATCCTAGGATTATTAGCATTTTCAAATTTAAGTTAATCTCATTAGTGAACAATCTATAAGAGATAAATCAAATTATATCCACCTACCAAGTGAAGTGTTCTGAAAAAGCGTAAATTATTGGCACATGGACTAGGTAAAATATATTGAAAAAATGTCTACTTGATCTAAATTTTCGATTCATATTTTTCTTACTTATGTGTTGCGCATTGTGCCTAGCCCACGCATCGCGCGGAGTTACATCTAGTATAAATTGTAATGCTCCCCCATAGTCTCCATTTATAATTGGAAGCATTGGAAGAGCACATAGATAGCGCGAAAAGGCATTTTTAGATGTATAGAAAGCACTTGTCCGGATTTTATAACCAAATGGTGAAGCCAAAAAAGTTCAAGGAAGGCGATCTAGTTTTGAAGGCTTGTACAAGACACATCCAGAGTCTCTCGCTGCCTAAGTTCAAAGCAAATTGGGAAGGACCTTATGTTGTGCGAAAGGCCTATGATTCAAGTTATTGAGAGATCTCAAAGGTTGAAGATGATGAAACTTTTAAACTTAACAACAAATGGCTCAAAATATATTTTGATTAATTGTTAATTTGTCTTTCCTTCTTTTTGGTTGAGCTTGTAGCTAGTACTGTAGGTATAGGAAAGTTGAAAAAAGAGCATGTTCTCACAACTTATCAAGATATAGCGCTTTTGGAATTATATATAGCATGAGGATAATGTTGAATAAACCATAAGTTTTTTTCTTATAGACGATTTTAATGAAAATAAGAGGAAATTCAATTTAATGCATTCCAAAAACACAGTTCATTCACATTACGAAAGAGGATCTACTGCCTCGGGCTATATAAAAAAAGGGGGCACTAAAAAAAATTAGCTGCAAAGTCCCTTCAATAATCACTTGGGTCATCTATAACAAACCACAAGCTAGAGGAGTAAAATCCTATGGTGATGATGGGGTAGAAAAGAGGCCAAAGAAGACTCCTCGCTAGACAGATCTGCCATCTCTTGTTGATAACGGCCCATCTTTTACTAAAGTTGTTCAACCTTCATCTCAGCCTTAATCAAAGACTCCTTAATAGTTACATCCTCCTCCTCAGCCTTAGCAATCTCAGAGTTTAAAGTGGCCATCTTTTCATCTAGAGCAGTTTGTGAGCGGGTAATAGTTTAGATCTTTGCATAAAAGGAGGGCATGTCAGCTTTCCTGAAAGCCTTGAGCAGATCGATGAGACATTTTAAGGCAAAACCCTTGCCAACAAGGATATTGATTTGTCCCATCATCTCCTTAATCTTCGAGGGGCTTAAAGAGGTTAAAAGAGTATGTAGTACAGTAGCCAAGACTGTGGAAAATCCCAATAGCCTACAAGCCATCGTAACAAGAAGGGCTTGAATACTACGAGCGATAAATGTGGAAAGGTGGCATTCTAGCAATCGCTCAATTAGCTCATTATAAGGATGGGTTATAATATGTGTAAAATCCTTCAAAGTCTGCCTTACAACCTTAACAGGAGCTAATTCAGGAGGATGAACACTAAAAGCACTATCACTGGTAGAGAGAAAGATAGAATTCAAAGCCCTATCATCTTCTTGAAAAATGGAAGTGGTATCTCTCTCACCTCCCTCTGCATTTTGGGTTGTCATAGGTACGGTGCTTGGTTCAACAAAGTTCCCAACCGACTCTAGGGCAACATTCTCAGGAGGCACTTGTTTGATAAGGGCAACAGCATCCACCAAAGTTTTTGGCGGGCTCACTTCAACCTAAAAGAATGAGGAATAAGTCAAGCCGAAAGAAAACAAAGTATGGATGTAACAGATGTCCTCAAAGACTTAGTTTGCCAAAACATGTTCGACTAGGTAAACTGTTATCGCTTCAAAAGTTCCTGTTTTACTTAAAGAACCTATATGGTTGCTTGACTAAGTAAGATTTGGCATTATCACGCTTCAATTTGTCTAAAGCACCTATATGGTTGCTCGACTAGGTAAACTGTTGTCGCTTCAAAAGTCCAAGTTTTACTTAAAGCACCTATATGGTTGCTCGACTAAGTAAGATTGGGCATTCTCAAGCCTCAGTTTGCCTAAAGCACCTATATGGTTGCTCGATTAAGTAAACTGTTGTCGCTTTAAAAGTCCCAGTTTTACTTATTGCACCTATATGGTTGCTCAACTAAGTAAGATTATGCACTCTCAAGCCTCAATTTGCCTAAAACATCTATATGGTTGCTTGACTAGGTAAATTTTTGTCTCTTCAAAAGTCCAAGTTTTACTTAAAGCACTTGTATGTTTGCTCGACTAAGTAAGATTGGGCATTCTCAAGCCCCAGTTTGCCTAAAGCACCTATACGGTTGCTCGATTAGGTAAACTGTTATCGAAGTCCCAGTTTTACTTAAAGCACCTATATGGTTGCTCGACTAGGTAAAATTGGGCATTCTCAAAGTTCTAACTTTACCTAAAGCACCATCATGGTTGCTCGATTAGGTGAATTACTTGTTGCCTACAAAATCCAGTTTTTACTCGAAGAAAGAAAGGGTTATTTAACTAAGGAAACTAGGAGTAGGGGTATCGAGACCCATTTATGCACATATACAAACACACCTTCTTAGGGCAAGATTACTTAGCAGCTACTTGATCACGAGCAACCTCAGGAATCTCAACTGGGCCAATAACCATCTTCCCCACTATTTTGGCTTCAGCTCTAACTTGTCCCTCCTCAGGGGTGGCTGTTTTACCTTCCAGAATAGAGGGACCAAACAATCCCACCAAAAATTATTCAAAAATGGTGGCCTTGGGAGGAATAGCCACAACGTCCCGGAGAGTGTTGGCATTAACTTCCCTAAGGGGAGAAACCTGCGACAATATCACAAACTATACGTACAATATACACATGGAAGAGAAATACAATAAGGAAAAAAACAAAAAAGAAGACATCAAGGAATAGTGCACACTCACCACGGTCATGGGATCAATAGTTGTTGGTCCTACCTCAACTAATTTTTTGTCCTGAGGAACAACTACTATAAAAAGACTAGGCTCTAAGACCAGGGGAACATTTTCTTCATGAAGAGGGACGACGAATGAGGATAAACACTGAGACTACTGGGAAGAAGGTCTTGGGCACTGGGTGTCATCTTAGATTTATCATGATCTGGGTCATTGTTATAGTCATCAACAATAGTGTAATCCATAGGAATGTAACCAAGCTTCTTAGTGGAGTACATCCGACTCAGCCTCCGGGATGGTAGAACTAAAGGAGAATCCTCATTATCATCCTCTTCGAGCATAAACTCGTCCTCACTATTGTCAAGAGGAAGTTAAACCTTAGGGCTAGATCTTTCCCTCATCCAGCCAGTAATAGGGGCAGGAAGAGTAAAGGAGATACTTCTTTCTACCATTTGTTAGGCCAAAATAACCCGTGCATCTGCAGATCCTTGATCAAATTGCCTTAGCAAATTGTCAAGAAGCTATGTGCATTAATCAACCAACTATGGGTCAGTAGAAGACTGGGATTGAGAGGCTTGAGAAGGGTTGGATGGTGCAACCTTTATTTCTTGCTGGGAGTTCTTTTCTTCTCCTTAGCCATAGTAACACTTGAGACATCAATAGGGGTTTCCTCTTCAACGAAAACTCGAGAAGTAACAGGTGGATCTACAGCCTCCTCAACCTGTTGGGAATTGGAAGTCCCTTTCTTCTTCTTCAATACGGCTTCATTTGGAGGTGCCAAAGGAGGAAGTTCCTTGGGGGCGGTGTTATTAGTATCACTTCGGGGAAATTGGGCTTGATTAATGGAACAGGTTCGTAATCCCAACTCCGAAAGGGGAAAACGTTCAACAACAGGTTAAATAGGTTCTTTTTCAATAACTTTGTGGAAACGGCCAAGTATATATGGCCAGAATACATTAAGGTATTCAGCAGACCTATTACCTCGTGCACATTTGGTGGGGGTTAAAATTTGGCCTTCTAACTCGCCCAAAATATTACCTACTTTCTCAGTGAGGAAATAACCACATGCTTTGGAAAAATTAGAAGGTCTCTTAGTAGTATTGTGGTTAAGAAGGGGCACCCCCTCATCAAAACCAAACTACATAGATACTCGATGGGGTAAGTAGGATGTACAATAGTTATACCATTCAGTACATGAGGTAAGGTAGGAGGGAGTAAGAACCAAGAGAACGTTGAAAGAAAGGAAATTTAGGGCACAAGATTACTCGACTGCCTAGACTGGTTAAGAAACATCCTCAAAGAAAGAATTGGTGAAAACTAGTCAGTAACAGAATAAGGGAGAAAATTGAAGCATTTAACATTATCAATAAAGGAATGAAAATATTTCCTAGACTGCTTATGGTTCTAGGAAAGGATTCAGGGGACTTTGATTTCATGAGAGGTGGGAAGTAAATCACCTGGGGCATAGCCGGGTAACTTGGCATATATGAACGTTGTGAGGAGAATGTGATTTGCATAGTTTGACACGTTAGAATAGCCAAAAGACCTGGCAAAATCAGTTTGTTCCCTATCAATCAAGTATACAGTGAACAAAGGGTAATGGCAGCTAGGGTGACTTTCACCCCAGAGGCAAGTCAAATAGTAAGGTTAATAAGATCCCTCCTTAAGTAGTCATGGGGTTTCCCAGGAAGGTATATCCTCGATAGGATAATCCAGATATACCCAGCGAGCTCAATTTTGATCCCATATCCTTCTCCAGTGGGGGGCATCTCGAGCACATGTTTGCCCTTTGGATCCTTCTTTGCTTGCTCACGAGCAAGGGCAATCTCTCTATCTTCCATATAAAAGAAACACCTAATAATATTTTAACAGGTACACTTATTATAAGTCTCCATGCATCTTTTGATTACACCTTTCAACTCCTTACGACTAGAAGTTTCCTCCTTCGAGAGAGCTTCCTCGAAATAAGTGTTAGTACCAGCATATTCCAGACCAAGGAGCTCACATACATCCTCCAAGGTAATTGTGAACTCACCCCAAGCAACAACAAAATTATGAGTCTAATGGCACCAATGAGAAACCACCGTCCTCAAAGTGTTGTTATTCTTTGTCAAAGCCAAGTTACCTAACCACTTGGTGCACGACAACCCAACAGTAAGCAACTATACAACACATTTGCCATGGATATAATCTGTCTAGGCACAGAAACCTTCACATGACCCACCAGTGGATTCAAATTCCATATTTAAATAGGGATATTCTCCCCGCTTAATTCTGAACATGGTAATAATAGAACCAGAGGGATACACATAATTTTCAATCACGTCATCTTTAACTATAAGAAGATTCAAATCTTCTCCCTTAGAAACGAGGGAACCAGGAAATGCATTCGCAAACTCCCAAATTTTGTCTATAGTGCCAAAATAGGGGGAATGACGTATTTTTCCCACTAGAGATTACAGTCAGTAACCTCAGACGAAGTTTCCCCCTTGGCGGCACCCATAACAGAAGGGGTTATTTTCACAACAAGTGCCATGACAGAGAATGGAGACTCAAAGAGAAGAGGGAAAAGAAGAAGATTTGGGTAACTTGGGAAATAAGGGAATAATGTTTGCTCTTGGAGTTAAAGAAACACTTCGCTCAAAACCCAAGGGTTAAAAGAGATGGATATGAGAGGAAACCCTTTTATAAGGGACACCTTGTTTTTTTTTTAAAAGACGTCTCTGGTACGCAGCGCATGTGGGGAAATGTAATCCTCACAAGAAAAAATTTCATGGGCTCAAGTACCTCACGTGGGATACACGCGTTAAGCATCAACTGACGCGTGTACGGCTAAGGGAAGGTCTGTCAGTTGCATTTAAAATGAAGAGATGTAGCAATGATGAAATTTTGAGGGAAATTAAAAAGACGTTTGAATGAACTTTTATGCCCTTTTACACTTGTGCAAATAAATGGTTTTGGGGAAATTTTATTACAGACCACTGTAATTCCACAGGTAAAAGACTTAAAAACATAAGTCATTTGAGGCGCAATATCAACCGAGCACGAAGAGTTTTAAAGTAGCTCTTATACAGGACAAAGTTACCCTCGATTTTATTCTGACATTCTGTGTAAATAATGTGTGTACGCACGATAATTGAGATAAGATATGAATTCATTTTTATACAGATATTTCTTCAAACAAAAAAATATCTCTACGAAGGGGAAAATGTAGAGGGAGGTCCAGGCTTAAAGTTTATTAAATCAACACCAACACTTCACGGGAAAGATTAGGGATAGTCACTCGCACAAAACTAAAGTTGATCGAAGGATCTCTTGTAAAGATGGTCACTCGCATAAGTATGAAGTTTTTCGAAGGATCTCCCATAAAGATCAAGCCCAGTTGGTAAACTTGGAAAACACAACTTGTAATAGGAACTTTAATGTACTTGTATTTAGCTTTCTTTTTAAAATATAAAGTTCACTTTGTAATGCTGAGAGGTTTCTCGGTACCCTCGAGGGACCATGTCTGGCAGGGCATAGAAGAGCTTACATGCTCTATCGAGCAACCTCAACTATGGGTATCTCACATGTATTTGGTTTGGAGGGTTGGGTGTAAGGCAACGTTGGAAGAGACCAAAACCTTTAGGTTACTTTGGCAAAACCATAGTTTTCACAATATACCTTAGTAGTCCCTCGAGAGACATCTCTGGGAACACACAGATCACAAGTTACTCGGGCAATCATCAGTCGAGCAATATTTAATTCAATGAATTACCTTTTTGAGTGATGAGACAGCACATCCTTTGCAAGTTACTGCTTCCAAGTCTTTGACATCAGTATGTCTAACATTCAAGAACTCGATAAAATACCACTCAAGTGAAAATATTCCTAGGATGGTAAGTCCATAGCTAACACATATTGTCCTATTTAATGATATTACATCTCTGAGAAGCCTAAATAGTGTTCCCACCAAAATATCATATCTAGATCATTTAATACGACATCTTTGGCATTAAATGTACAGGACTATAGACATTAAAAGGGGTTAAATGCATATAATATAGAGAGGCCACTCGAATGATCTTGCTCTCCTATAAATATCCCCAAAGTTATACTACTTTGGGATCTCACTTTTCTAGCCCAGAACTATTGCCAAAATACTCCCAGACAAGAGAGTTTATTGTGAGAACGTTTATTGTGTGACCAACCTCATTTACTCCAATAATGTCGTCATCTAGCATCCATATGTGTTTAAGGTTCCTGCCTTGCCTTTATTGCACTAAAGGTGTTTGTTCCTACTCCCTCCAACCAAGTCAACTGTGGGATCCCCCTCATTATTTATTTCGTTATAGCATTTATGTTGTAAGAACACATTTAATACAGGAGTTTTATATATTGAATGTGCTGACTTAGGACTTGTATTTATTGTTGTCAATGATTTTTATGAGGCCTTAATCACCATCTTGATAAAGGGTTACGCCTCCCTTGACATTAATATCATTTCAAGAACTCACCTCCTACAATTTGTCACATACTAAGGATGATAACTTATTTAGTGACGCACGGCATAGTTTGGCGGTGGTGGTCGGTCACCTCGCTTTCCAGATTACACAGGGCGTTACACGAGTATAGCCATCTCATTCAAACCACAAAACAGCCATTCGAACAAAACTTCTATTATTTGTTGAATGGCCATCAAAAGACCTTTGGAGGAGATCTTTTTGCCAACCATAAGCATTTCGCTCGAATAGTATTCAATCCTCTTTCGAACAAAATATCCCAATTTTTTTTAACAAAATAAAACTTTGTTCGAACGAAAATAAGAAATTCATTTGAGCGACCAATCAAATTCGTTCTAATAAATATAAAAAAATAAAAATAAAATTCTATGAAAAAACATTTTTGTAGCCTCATAAAAACATTTTTAAAACTAAAACCCAAAACGGAGCGAGGAATCAAGCATAATATGAATTCATACCTTATCAAAAAACCATAGATGTTGACAATGAAACTTCGAACAAAACTCGAAATGGTGTGATCGTTGCTTTTCATGGCCGTTGCGGTCTTTAATAGAAACCATAGGCTTGAATGACAAACATAACTCAAATCCTGACCTATGACTCAAATGGTTTTGTCCGAACAAAATAAAGCCAATATACAATAAAAAGGACTTGATGTGAAATTTGTTCTTACAGAGGTGGTGGCTCTTGCTTCTAGCCTTCTGCAGGTTTTATCTCTTTGGTTTTATCTCTTTGTTCATCTATCTATCAGAGGTTGGCTTATTCGGTGAGCAATTTTTCTACACCAAACTAGTTAATGGAGAGAAACAAGTCTTGGTGGTATCAATCTCCTGCCCATCCAGCCACTGTCCCAGAGGGAGTTCAGACTCGTGCGTAGTATTAGTGAATAATCTTATGGTCGATGCAATGCCCCTAACTGAATCAAGGCATCCCTATACTAGAGTAGGGTATGGAAATAGGTGATGGTGATGGTGATGGTGATGGTGATGGTGATGGTGATGAGGACGTGGAGCTGTGACACCCCGCTTAATTAAAAACCAGGTGATCAAGCCTTTATTAAATTAAAACATAATATCCAAATTGGTTCATTCTTAGCATCAGTGTCGAAAAACTATTTAATATTTACTAACCACCTAGCATTTAAAAAGCTGGAGTCAAAATTTTATCTTTTTATTAACATGCAAAGATTTAAAACGATAAAACAATTAATTATCACATTCACCATACTAAATAAATCAACACCACAAATAATGAAATAATGAATCAAATAAGATATGACGGGAGTAAACACCCCAGTCTGAAACTCTAAGATAACAATCCATATAAAAACTAAATCCACAACTGAATAATAAAGGAAATACAATGTCTCTAGAAACAACTGCTTATATAAGAAGGGCGACATGCCCGACTGAGATAAGATAAAGGATGTATTTGATCTGAAAGAAATGGAAGAGTCTACCAAACTGGGACCTGCAATAGTCCACAACAACTGCAGCAACGACAAATAGAAATGGACTCCTAAGCCTTGCATCCTTGTGGCTGAACACCTTAAATAATTTGCACAAAGAAAATAGATTTGGAAGAAACGAGTCAGAGCCCGAGTAAAAATAGTTAAAAAATTTTAGCAAGTATTTAAAATGCTTAATACCATATATTATATACATGTTAGTTCATGGCTCTCACTTGAGAAGTCTCGCCTCTCATTTGGTGTGCACGCCTAACGTATTTCTAGACAATTCTAGTTACTGTTACCACACCTAACTCGTTTGAATACGTTAGCCTTTTTAAACTATTACTCATAGTGTCCATTCGTATCTCTCACATAATACATTATCGAATATTTCCATAATTTCAACTCAAGAAGAATTTCCCTAATTACCAGTTAAGTGTTCATATACTTAGATTATTTACATTTCACTATCTTTCTTATCTCCTAAGCACACACAGTAGAGTAAATCACACAAGTATATATATATATATATATATACGGCACCACTAAGCTCCGCTACTGTTCATGCATACTCTGCTATCAAATCCCAGTACATCACGCACTGTATAAAGGACTATTGGTTTTGTATCTCTCCTAAACCATAAATACAAATCACATATATTGGAGGAGAACATAGTCCTCAGCCAAATGGCTCACGCACATACCTACGCTTCCATTCAACCGATGAAACTATCATACTCTCAGATAGCATGTATCCAAGTCTTTATGTTTTGGGTACAAGTTTAAAATCCCCCCAATGGCTCATCAGGATAAGACCGTCCACGACGCGAAACCTCCCCCTATAGCAAGCAACGTAGGCATGTCATAAACACAATAGGTTTTCACACAATTTAACTATTTACATCATTAGTACAGGTATACACGCAACCTATCATAGATGTTCCATACGTAGTATATCTTTATCCCTCGAATATTCTACGTATTAATTAATTTCCATTTTACTTCTTGTTGATATCAAATTTAGTCTGCTGACATGGCTCAATTAAGTGGAGACACGTGTCAATCTACATGGCATAAACAAACATTTCTGAACAATACCTTGACTTAGAGGAACTCAATTTCCCCGACCAGCTCAGATACTCCGAGCAGCAAGTGCTTTTCGAGGAACTTTATTACACCAGGCAACTCATGGATACCGAGATACTTAGGCGGTCCGAGCTGCACCTCGATCAGAGCATTTATTACTAGACAACTAAGAGGATTAAATGCGCATTAAATTCTAGTTATTATCATACAGATGTATACGCTTATTGGACTGATATGTATTACCCTTTCATATGTACAGCCTCAGGGCTATAAATACATAGTATCATCCTCATTGTAAGGGGACTCGGAATTTCTTGGTAAAAACTTGTTATCGAGAATTCCCAAAACACTCAGCAATAATAAAAACAGTGGACGTAGGCCATTCTTTTAAGGCTGAACCACTTTAAAAATTCTTTTGTCTTATTTATTTTATCTGTGATTGAATAATTAGAAATAATCTAATTTTTTACATCAACAGATTGGCGCCGTCTGTGGGAAACGACTGTAATTATCATTTTTCACCAAAAACAATTCATTATCAATGGCTGACAATCCTGAATCCAGCAATCAAAATGCTGGAAACCCCCCAAATCCATCTGCTCCTCCAAATGTCCAAGATTTAGCTGGAATTATGGCCAGTTTGGCTCAAGGCCAGACAGCCATGCAAGAAACTATGAGACAACTCATGCAAACTATCCAAGGTGGAGCGTCGACCCATTCAGGACAACGAAGTGTTCAAAGAAATACCCGTTTAGTTTCTTCGTGCATTAGGCAAAGAGATTCGTATCGCACTGAGAAATCTGATGATTTTTCTTATCAGCTGGGTAGAACTTCGTCAGTACGAGCCACAGATACTGAACAACACATCACTCTCTCTCCAGAAAGGACTAGTGCACTGGAAAGATTAAGTAGGGTCTCTCCTTTTGATCGATTGGGCCCTAGGAAGAATAAAAGTCCTCCTAAGGCTATGTCGAGAAACTTTCGACGACCATTTGATCTAAGAGAAGGTTCTGCCCAATCACAACCAGTTGCTCGACAAGATAGATCCCAGGAAGCTACTTCAACACGATCAATTGCTCGAACCAGTAGACCCGAGGAGGGAAATGATGCGTGGAAAGGCTCTATTCAGAGGTTGGAGGATAGATTAAGGGAAATGGCTAAGGCCAAGAATCCTCTACAAAGAACTTTTGTCCAAGGGACACCTTTTGTTCAAGCAATTGTGGATTTTCCCACACCATCAAAGTTCAAATCACCTGTTGTAACTCCTAAATATGATGGAAAAACTAACCCTGTCCTTCATATAGAGAAATACCAAGCTGTTGCTGACATCTATGCTGTGCCAGATGAGATGAGATGCAGGTCATTCTCGAGAACTCTTACAGGATCTGCTCAAATATGGTACAATAATCTTCCTCGGGGTAAGATTTCAACTTTCTTTCAACGGGCTGAGCTCTTCATTGGAAACTTCTATTTTGGAGCAAAATCGGTTAAACGAGTAGCACACTTGTTAAGTGTTAGACAAAAGGCAGGTGAGAGTACCAGGGATTATATAACTCGTTTCAATAACGAGAAACTCAAAGTTATTGATTATAAGGAAAAGACAGCGATTACCGCTCTGATGAGTGGATTGTTGCCCAACAAGTTGTACTACACTTTGGCCAAAGATCCCCCTAGAACCATGTTAGAACTAATGGCAAAAGCGGCCAAGATCGTGAATGTCGAGGAGGTTATGGCTACAAAGAAGAATATGGATACAAAAGAGACCAAGGTGGAGGTTGATAAGGCCAAAAAGAAAGAGCATAAGAACAATGGTGGTGACAAGCACTCAAAAACAAAGCCATCATGGGAGGTATTGAAGAAATTTGAAAATTATACTCCTTTGAAGGTAGACATCAACCACGTTCTAGAAGAAATCAAGAACAGCGAGGAGTTAAACTGGCTAGAGAAAATGAAGTCAGACCCTGACAAGAGGAATAAGGCCAAATATTGCAAGTTTCACAAAGATCATGGCCACACGACCAAAAATTGCATAGCTCTTCAGAATGAGATCGAAGCACTCATTAGACGAGGAAAACTGGCAAAGTATGTTGATCGTAGAAATGAAAGAAGAAATAGCGACCGAGAAAGAGATAGGTCTAGATCTCCTCGTCGAATAGAGGATAACAAGAAAAGAGACCATGAAGATGATCCGGAAGACGACCCCGATCTTCCCAAAAAAACCAGGCAGCCAGAACGTGAGGTATTTTCAATACGTTTTGGATCATTTGACTATAATGTTATTACATGTGGAGATGTAGGAGGTGGAGACCTTACTACAGAAAGAAAATCTTACCTCAATGAGGCTCAAGCCTGTTCATATATTCAACGGATAAACTTAGCTGAAGATGATAGCCCGAGGAAGGTCAACAAAGACAAATTGGTCATCGATTTCTCCAAGAATGACCTCGCAGGTGTGCTGTATCCTCATGATGACCCATTGGTGATCAAAATGAGAATGAAGGAAGTAATGATCTCGAGAGTACTGGTTGATAATGGTAGCTCGAATGATATTATGATCTACTCGTGCTTCACCAGCTTAAATCTAAAGTTGTCTCAATTGGAGCCTTATCATAGGCCCCTCCTCAATTTTGTTGGTGAGAAAGTTTTTCCACTTAGGACGATCAAGTTGGATATGTTCATTGGTACATGGCCTGCTTGTCGAACAGAAAGAGTACGCTTCTTCGTGATGGATAAGAATGTTCAATCAGCCTACAATATCATCATGGGAAGAGTAGGACTGAAGAAGTTCAAAGCAGTACCATCTACGGTACATCAATGCCTAAAATTTCCAACCAATTTTGGAGTAGGAGTTGTGAAGGGTGATCAAAAGGTAGCTCGGGAATGTTACTATTCATCTACCGAGCAGGAGGACTGGAGGAATCTACTACCAATCATGTGAATGAAGGTGTATAAATTGAAACATTGGATCCTAGAGACGAGTCGCAACTCGTAAAAGGTCAGGTGGTGGAAGCTACTAAAAATATCATTCTGGACGACGAGCACTCTGAACGAACAACTCAGATAGGTTCATCGTTAGATGCCTCACTAAAACAAGAATTGATGGTTTTCTTAAAAAGAAAAAAACAAACTTTTGCTTGGAGTCATGAGGATATGCCCGGAATAGACCCAAATTTCTTATGTCACGAGTTCAATGTGAATAAGGAGATCAATCCAGTGAAGCAGAGAAGAAGAGTGTTCAGCCCCGAGAAGATCCAAGCTATACAGGAGGAGGTCGAGAAGCTCCAGAAAGCTTGCTTTATTGAAGATGTTAAATATCCAGACTGGTTAGCAAATGTAGTGATGGTGAAAAAGAAGAACAATAAATGTAGGATGTGTGTAGACTTCACCGGCCTCATCAAGGCATGTCCAAAGGATCATTTTCCCTTGCCCCGAATTGATCAATTAGTGGATGCGACCTCGGAACACGAGCTGCTGAGCTTCATGGATGCTTATTCTGGATATAACCAGATCAAAATGAAACCTGAAGACAGGGAGAGTACCTCTTTCATTACCCCTAGGGGAACTTATTGTTATAATGTTATGCCTTTTGGTTTGAAAAATGCAGGTGCAACATATCAGCGGCTGATGAACAAGGTGTTTGCAGAGCAAATCAGTTGCAATATGGAAGTTTATGTTGATGATATGCTGACAAAGAGCAAAAGAGTTGTTGATCATCTAGTTGACTTAGGCCAGACCTTTGATCAATTAGATAAATATCAAATGAAGTTGAACCCGACCAAGTGCATATTTGGAGTATGAGAAGTCATGTTTCTCGGGTATGTTATCAATCAATGAGGCATTGAAGCAAACCCTGAAAAGATTAAAGCTCTATTGGGACTACGATCTCCAATGATGAAGAAAGAAGTGCAAAATCTTACAGGGCGAGTATCAGTGCTTAACAGATTTGTATCGCGAGCAACTGATAGATGCCTCCCATTATTCAAAATGCTCCGAAAGACTTTTGAATGGAATGAAAATGCGAGAAAGCTTTTCAAGAATTGAAGAAATATTTGAGAGCAGCGCCACTGTTTTCCAGGCCAGTGATAGGAGGAAGGTTGTACTTATATATGGCAGTTTTAGAAAATGCAGTTAGCTCGGCATTAATAAGAGTAGAAGATGGAATACAAAAACCAATTTATTACACTAGTAAGGCCTTCCGAGGAGCAGAGATGAGATATCAAAAACTGGAAAAGTTGGCACTGGCGCTGATCGAAGCGAGTAGAAGAATGAATCCATACTTCCAGGCTCATACCATAGTCGTATATACCGATATGCCATTGAGGCAAGCTCTTCATAAACCAAAAAAATCAGGGAGATTGATGTATTGGGCAATAGAACTCGGTGAATATGATATAATTTATGAGCCTAGATCGTCACTAAAAGGGCAAGCAGTAGCAGATTTTATAGTAGAGTTCACTTATCCTGATACCCCCGAGGAGTAAAAGCTGAACACCGACCAACTTGTGGATATTACAGGATCATCAAATTTAAACCCCGATCAACTTAAGTTGGTCGGAGAGCAAGAGAAGAAGGTCGATGAGCAGCGAGGTGTGGTAGAAATAGAGATAAAGGAGCAACAAATATTCCATCGAGGAACTTTATCCAATAAGAAGTTTGAGGATGAAATACCTGTATGGAACCTATATGTGGATGGCTCATCATGCTTCTCAGGTAGTGGAGCAGGGATTGTATTGAAAAGTCCAGATGAGGTCGATATAGAATATGCTTTGCGCTTTCAATTTCAATCTTCTAATAATGAGGGCGAATATAAAGCGATGATTGTAGGTCTTAGTCTGGCAAAAACCATGAAGGCGGAGCAGGTAATTGTATACAGTGACTCACAGTTGAATGTAAACCAAATGCTTGGTGTATATATAGCAAAAGGAGAGTTGATGATTAAGTACCATGCAAAGGCGATGGAATTGGTATCGAAATTTATTATTGTTCAATTGGTCAGAATACCAAGAATGGAGAATGCAAAAGAATACGCTTTAGCTCGATTAGAATCGGCTACTCGTACCGAGCTACGAAGAACAATCCCAATTGAAGTTCTAGTTGGTCGGAGCATAGATGAAGATCTGACGATGAATTTTATTACCCTTGATTTAGGACCATCTTGGATGGATCCCATCAGGGCATATATTGAGGAGGGAGAATTACCGATTGACAAACTCGCAGCCAAGAAATTGAAGTTTAAAGCTGCTCGTTATGTACTGACTAATGGTATTCTATACAGACGAGGAATTATGGTAGGCTTGCAAAGATGTGTGCATCCCTCCAAGGTGAAAAATTTTATTGAAGAGGTCCATGAAGGGTCCTGTGGAGCCCATGTAGCAGGTCGGACGCTTTTACAAAGAGTGATGACGCAAGGATACTACTGGCCAACGATGAGGGCTGATTGTATAGCTTATGCCCAGAAATGTGACAAGTGTCAACGCTTCTCCACTATCCGAAGAACTCCCCAAGCATTGTTGACACCCATTACTTCCCCTTGGCCATTTGCCATATGGGGAATTAACTTGGTTGGGCCACTTCCAACGACCAGAGGAAGATTTAAATATCTCGTCGTCACAATGGATTACTTTACTAAGTGGGTGGAAGACGAGCCTCTTGTCGATATGACGTACGAAAAGGTGTACTAATTTATTTGGAAAAATATCATTTGTAGATATGGTCTTCCCCATGCATTCATCACCGACCATGGAACACAATTTGACAATGAGGAGTTCGCTGCCTATTGTCATCAGTCAAAGATCTTGAAGATCCACACGGCAGCAAGCCATCCCCAAAGTAATGGAAAAACTGAAGTGACAAACAGAACGCTGCTAAATGGCTTGAAGAAAAGAATGAATGACGCGAAAGCAAACTGGATTAACGAGCTATATTCAGTACTATGGGCTTATCGCACTACTCCCCGAGCAGTAACTCGAGAATCTCCATATATGCTGGCATTTGGAAGTGAAGCTGTTATACCTGTCGAGTTGGGCCTCCCAACACACCGAGTGCTGAACTTTAATTCCCCTGTCAGCGACTTAATGAGAAGGTTAGACTTGGACATGCTCGAAGAAGTTAGAGAAGAAGAAGTCATCAGGAATGCTGCTTACCAACAACGAACAGCCTTGTTCTATAACAAGAGAGTGAAGAAGTGCGACCTGAAAGAAGGGGACTATGTGCTGAAGAAAGTAATTCAAAAGAACAATAAACTGGAAGCTAACTGGCATGGGCCTTACCGAGTAATAGAGGTTGTTCGACCAGGGACATATAGAATTGAAACTTTAGAAGGCGAGGAGTTTAAGAATGCATGGAATGCAGACAATTTGCGCAAATATTATCAGTAATGTAAACCCTCATGTAATGCAGTTTCTTCAGTATGAATAAAATGTGAATATTCTACCCAATTCTCTCCTTTTGTTGAAATTTTTTCGCAGAATACTAGTGCTACACACTACTCAGCAAAATCCACTAACTCCGATTGGTCAGGAATAAAAAATATTTCCCAGAAATACCAACTTCGGTTAGTTGGGAAGAAAATCCACCAACTCCGGTTGGTCGGGAAGAAAAAATATTTCCCAAAAATACCAACTACGGTTGGTTGGGAAGAAAATCCACCAACTCCGGTTGGTAGGGAATAAAAATATTTCCCAGAAATACCAACTACGGTTCATTGGGAAGAAAACCCACCAACTCCGGTTGGTCGGGAATAAAAAATATTTCCCAAAAATACCAACTCCGGTTGGTTGGGAAGAAAATCTACCAACTCCGGTTGGTCGGGAAGAAAAAATATTTCCTAGAAATACCAACTCCGGTTGGTTGGGAAGAAAATCCACCAACTCCGGTTGGTCGGGAAGAAAAAATATTTCCCAGAAATACCAACTCCGGTTGGTTGGGAAGAAAATACACCAACTCCGGTTGGTCGGGAATAAAAATATTTCCCAGAAATATCAACTCCGGTTGGTTGGGAAGAAAATCCACCAACTCCGGTTGGTCGGGAGGAAAATTATTTCCCAGAAATACCAACTCCGATTGGTTGGGAAGAAAATCCACCAACTCCGGTTGGTCGGGAAGAAAAATATTTACCAGAAATACCAACTCCGGTTGGTTGGGAAGAAAATCCATCAACTCTGATTGGTCGGGAAGAAAAATATTTCCCAGAAATATCAACTCCAGTTGATTGGGAAGAAAATCCACCAACTCCGGTTGGTCGAGAACATTTATGTTAAACAAAGAAGGATTATGTGATAAAAGTCGACTAATGACTTAGAATTAAAAAGTGACCAAGCAAAGTTTTAGTACTTGTAACATTTCAAATTACCACCAAGTTGGTCGAGAAACAAAATATCATCCATTTTGGTTAGTCGTCAAATGATTACCACAAATTCGGGATAGTCGACAATAAGTTTTCACCAACTTTAATTGATCGGTAAAATAACACAATATTGTTATCTTTTTAACAAATATACATGCACATTCATTAGTAAATAAGTAAAATGTTTACAAGATAATGGCAATAAAGATTGCAAAGAAAAATAGAAGTTTTTCATTAAATCCAAAACAAAATATATTGAGAATAGAATACATAAAAAAAATAAAATTTTACATCAGGAATCCTATTCTATGGGTTTTTCCCCTCTGCCTTTGAAACAGGTTCTTCACCAGCAGGAGGATCGTCTCAGGCATAGGGGGAGTTTATGAAGTTCAAATCTTTAAGCATCCTGATGTTCATAACTGATGGCCGATCAAAAAGGTGTTCTGGGCGAGATATCTCAAAGTTTGAGTGAAGACTGTAGTCTCCGAGATACTTTGAAATTAGGCATTGTGGAATGGCCTGAGTAGGAATCCAACTCATATTAAGCTTGAAGAGAGTCACTGGTAGGTGGAGCAACCCAGGATTGTGGTAATCCCATAAGTAATGACCTTGTTCCAACTGTAGCACGCCCAAAGCATTTAGCCATCCTTGCTTGTAACCCACATTATTTGCATTTTGGATCCGATCATCTAGATTGTAGAGGGCTTCATTATAACCAGCCATCCAAAACTCCCTGGGCTGCTTGTGGAATTAATAGGTTAGCCTCTCCAATTGGTCGAGGAGGTTCTTTGCTAAAAGTTCTTTACTCTCCAAAGCAGACTTTTGAGCAGAGAGCTGCTCGTCCAGATTCATGATTTTCTTAGACATCTCAGCCAATGCCTGGTTCTTTGCCATCAATTGGAAGGCTTGGTTCTTAAGTGACGATTGAGTTCTTTGTTCTTCAATAGTAATCCGAGCATCCCTTGTCGTCCCCGAGCAGAGGTAGAAGGCCCAATCCTCTTCAAGGTTTCTAATTCGTCTCTCATATTGGCATTTTTGACCTCCAAAAAAGAGAATCCCTCGTCGTTCACAGGGACCAAAGTGTTTGAGGTAGAGGCTGCAGACCTCAGCTGGGATACCTCTCCTTGCAGGTTATTATTTTCCTGCTTCAGCAACTTGGCTATCTGCCTGTGCTCTTCGACCTTGGTTTTCAAAGTTCTCTCCCTCACACCATAAGCAGCAAACAGCTTATCATATCCCTTATCCGCATTCAGTTCCTGATACTTCTTTTCATATCCTTGGTGCAAGAGGGCTATAGATTCCTTATATTGTTGTTGAAGCTCCTCGAGAGTGCCCTGGAGGTCTTCAATCATCTCATAATATGCTACATTATTAGCCACTGCTCAGTCGAGCAGACACTTTAAGTACTGCTAGGCTTTGACTGCTTACTCTGAAGCATTTGGACCGAGGATATCAATAATCTGAGCTTCAGTCATATCCGTATGACCAGCTTTAAAGTATTCATTGCATTATCTTAATAACTTTGTATCATGAGCAGATAACAATTCCATCCTGGCCATAAACTAGTAAAAGGAAGAGATAGCAAGAATCAATAAGAGTGCAAACAGAGCAAGAAGAAGAGAATCAACAGTATGCATAATCAAAATTTCAAATTTTATTACATCATAAAGGATAAGTACATATTTCAGAGTAACATTTGACAAAGAAAATAAAACAGAGAGAAAATTTCAAACAACTTTACACCTTCTCCTTGTCTCCCAAAAATTTCTCGGGAGGCTGGGACGAAGAGGTAGGTTGCTCGGATATCCCAGAAGGTTTCTCGGTGGGTGCTGGAAGCTGCTCGGCTAAAATGTTGGTTAACTGGATCTGATTGGTAGGAGTAATATTTGGTTGGGGCTGTTCGTAGCAAAGTTCAACAGTAGGTACTTGATCCCCAACCATCATAGAAGATTCCTCGGAGGCAGGTTCGTCCTCTTCTTCTTCCCTGAGAGTAGGAAGGGGGCCAGGAATGTGTCCCTGAAACAGGTCAGAGTTCTCATCGACATTCATATCTGTCAGAGAAGCCACCTAACCATCCCTAAAGTATTTGAGGCTGACATACTCCATTTGAGAGACCATGGAAGCCAAACCCTTATTCCAACCTTTGTCCCAGCCAGCACTGAAGGACTTTTTTACAACCAACTTCCTTTTCACCTTCTCCGAGGAAAGCTTCTCGGATAGAAGTTCCTCGGCATCTTTCAATTTCTTTTCTGCCACCTCCTTCTGACGACCAACGTCACGAAGTCTACCCAGCTCTTTCTCAGCAGACTTGAGCTTACCTTCAAGCTCTCCAGCATTTTGGAGCTTCCCTTCGAGCTCTTTATTCTTACCTTCCAATTCTTTTATTTTCTTCTCCAATCCCTTGGAGACCTCAACAGCCTGATCCCTCTCCTGCTTGGTCGAATTGAGTTGCTTCTCCCAGGAAGCTTTATTATCAACATACTTCTGACGAGAATCTTTAAAAGACTGCGTCAAACCTACAAAAGCCTCCTCTACACTACCAGAGGAGATGGACGCCTTGATGGCTTCGTCCTTCTTAAAGATTGTATTGAAACAAGTTACCAACTGGAAAAATAAAATAAATGTAAGTTAGTGCAAGCACATAACATGAAAAATGAAAGTTTAGATTTGTTATACTTACTGAGGCAATATACTGAGCTGCCAAAGTGGTGACCCTATCCCGGGAAAGATTTTCTTCAATACCTTGGATCTCGGGAATGATCCAAGACTTCATCGAGCTCATAGCAGAACTCGGAGCAACGAAAGTAGGAACACCCCTTCTGGTAGTTAGAGGCTGAGAGATGGATTCAGACAAATTGACCGAGGATCTCTTCTTCAGCCTCCTCAGAGGAGCATCAACGGTCTCGACCAAAGATTTAGTCTTAGTCGGGGATATGACTATAACCTCGCTTGGAGCAGCGACCTTGCTCGGATCCATTGGGGGCTTCTCGACAACCTTCATAGTAGCAGCCGGAGGAGGTGCATCAATTTTTCTTGTCCCTTCTTCTGGGACATCAAGCTTGCTTTTCTTCGCCTCTCCAGCAATAGATGCAGACTTCTCAATGAGGGCAGGAGCTATTCTTCTCTTCATTCTTTCACTCAGAGGAATATGTGACTCAGGTGAAGAACTTTCAGAAGCTGGTACTGGTTATACGTCACTTATCACCGGACGAGCATTAAAAGACGAGGTGTAACTCTTATACTGCAGCAAGTATGAAGCTGGTCTGATATGCTCGTCGGCAACAGTCTGATGCAAACCCCAAATAAGTTTTAGATGTTTTAAGTTAACTTCTGTCTCTTTTGGATACCTTCTTTTGTTGTCAACTGCAAATAAATGAAAATTAAAGTATCAGTGACACATTTTATCAAACACAAAGAAAGCATAATTTCAAAAATAAAGTAAAGTAAAAACAACCTATCCCGTTGCCATAGGGAGGGCATCTAGGACCCTGATACGCTTTATTTCCAGTTAGTGGAGCATGTTGCCAATTTTTCATAACAACACCATGCTCTAAATAATCCTTATTGGCATCAGGGAGATTGACCACTAAAGCCCTATTTAAAAACCTAGTTTTCAAGTAAAAAGTACTGTCGCTGACAGCCCATCTATAGCAAAACATAATTTCTGGAATTCCTATGCGGGTCCTATGAATCTGATTTAATCTATGAACTCCATTAACTATTCTCCATGTATTTGGGGTTATTTTTGCAGGAACCACGTCAAAATATTGACAGAATTCCAGACACAAAGGGTTCGGGGGAAAAGAAAAGCCACATTAAGCTACAAGGAGACTGGGGAACCAATGTCCCTCAGCCAAATGAAAATAATCTGAAGGTTCAGAAAGTTCCT